>SMMW01000577.1:865000-1500734 GCA_004794655.1 Marisa cornuarietis | reverse complement strand
CTCTTTTCTCGCTTAACGGCATGCTTTTCAAGCAGGCTTTACTTTTATACGTGAACACCTCTTATATTTATTTTGTTTTTGTTTTATTTGAGACGTGACTTGATGGAGACTATCGCTCAAGCGTGCACTTCTAGGTGGCGTGGCGTGGCGTGGCGTGGCGTGATACAGGTTGTAGCACGATAGTGGAGTGCAGGCGACTGGAAAATGTTGGTTGAGGATAGATAAGGTGACATTCACATTGTAAAGACGAAGGCAAGCACGGCTAAAAAGGAGGAGATAAAAGAAAAAAAAGGTTGTTGAAAACACAGATGTGTACTAGAGAGAAAAATTGTGCACGTCCTGGACAGCTAAGGTGGAAAGCTGCTTGGAAATGGATATGGGGAGGGGGGAGGATTTTGTCCCATGTAAAAGTACACGACACCAAAGAGATAAGTAAGAAATAAGTGAAAGAAAGAAAAGTAAAAGGTTTGCCTACAGCACCCGGTGTTCCCAGGCGGTCACCCATCCAAGTACTAACCGGGCCCGACGTTGCTTAACTTCGGTGATCGGACGAGAACCGGTGTGTTCAACGTGGTATGGCCGTAGGCGAAAGCCATACGTTTACAAAGCTTTATAAAAGAAACGTACAGTACCAAGATGAGACACCTAGCGATAGCAAAAGAAGAACAAACAGAACATGCAATGTACAACCCAGTCTGTTATGCCGGACCTAGTGGGTAAAATAACACAAACAGCACACAACTCTCTCTCTCTCTCTCACACACACACACACACACACACACACACACACACAATACACCATGTATATGCACGTAGTGTATTTGTTTGATTTTTTTGAATCTTTCTGTTGTGCTTTTCGCTCATCAGCGAAACGCCACGTCCCCTCCCTCGGTATGGGTCAAATCTGGTAAAACGTTTGAAATAATTCGAAATTGTCCAATATTTAATCTAGCATTATTGCTTCAAATAGACCAAGAAATAGAAAGTAAGGTAAATAATTCAAACGAAGTGAAAACGCTTTTCTTTACCTCCCATAAGACTGTGACGTCGTCGGTGGACTGCTGACCTTTATAGAAGTGGGGAAAGGAGAAAGAAAAGGATCCCTGAGCAAGAGAGGTTACCCTAATATGCTCATAGCGAAGATTGCAGTTATCTAAATTTTGTCGTTTTACCTTCATTGAGAAACTGTAACACAATTGCTGCCAGAACTTTCAAATAAAATGACAGAAATCATTCAGCATGGCACTTTGTTTACAACTGAAGAAGTTTGCACTAACTGAGTAAAAAAGAGGAAAAGAAAAAGGGTTAAAGTTACAAGGCGCCTTAGATCACCACTACATAGCCCACAAATAGTTTGAGGTGGGTAGGTGAATACAGCTCTGCAACTCATACTTACCTGGCACGGGAGGTACCTTGATCATTACGGAGGTCCACCCAGGGCGAGGCCTGTCCATTGCACTTGGGGCGGGTTGACCCCTGCGATCACCCTAAATGTGGGTGACTCGAGTGCGCAATTTATTCGTAAGGGGAACTGCGTTCGCGCTATCCCTTGCAAAAGCAACTCAGTCAAAGTATGTCTTGTAAACTTGTATCCAAACCTCCTGGCAAACAATGGAGGTGTCATCTTTTATTTCTTATCATCATCGTCTTCACGCAGGTCGTAACCTAGAATATTGTTTTTTTTTTATATTCTTGCTTAATATATGTCATCTGCATGCCTTCTCATACTCATAATTCATTACACTTGCACCACCAGAATCAGATCAGTCAGTCTAAACCCGTGTACAGTCGTCTGGCGATCCTAGAGTAGATGAGCATGATTCCAATACGAAACCATAAATGTAAAAACAAAACAAAACCGAGAGCAAAATAGCCCTTCAAACAAAACATTAAAATGTAAACAACAACAACAACAAAGGTAGAAGATAATAAGATAACGGTTTGCCTTGAGCATCCGAAAAATGCTTTGAAATGAAGATGGGAACAGCATGGAGAGAAACGTATGAAATAAATAAATGAAAGAAAAGTAAAAGGTTTGCCTACAGCACCAGGTGTTCCCAGGCGGTCACCCATCCAAGTACTGACCAGGCCCGACGTTGCTTGACTTCGGTGATCGGACGAGAACCGGTGTGTTCAACGTGGTATGGCCGTAGGCGAGAGATGTTCGTTTAGAAAGCTTTCTAAAAGCAGCTGTACACGACCTAGCATAGTGACACATAGCGAAGGCTCTACGTGTGCATACAGAAGGTCGCGTGCACAAAGTCCACAAGACAACCCCCAGTGCTGAGCCAGTACGACCAGCGCAGACAACAACCGCACCAGACACCTGCTCCACCCCGACCATGTTCAATGGCGACAACAACCGGGTGAACCCGCGCACCTAGGAACCGCCAGCACGACTCCCACCATCTGCCTACGCGGCGACCCACGAGGAGCGCCAAGCCAAAGAGGACCAGCTTAGCACAGCACAGCTCTATGGACGTTTCCCGCAAAGCGGACAGAGGAAACATGTGATGGATACAGACAGATACACCGAGAGCCACGCTGGCCGAAGACGATGTGTCATGGCAATAAGACTTTGTGGAGTTTGTGTCAGACACTGATTGTGCGTGCCAGGAGGATATAACCACGACTCCAGAGACGAGGATTACATTAGCAACCTTCTACCGCAGTGAGTACAACGAAAAGAGCAGAAAATCGTCACAAACAAAATGGAATGGGACTATCTGCCGGGTTAGGGTGGAGGAAGAGCGGCGTTCTCTCAGCGAGCGTAAACAAAACAGAACCAAAAAGGGAAAACCTGCAATCTGGTGACATGCTTACGCCACTTGGTGTTGACGACACACAGGTAAAAAAAAAAAGTGGAATATAATTATATGTAGGTTGGACGTGGTGTGGGATGGCGCCTTGTGGTTGTCATGAGACTACTTTAATAAACGTAGAGCTCTGTAGCGTCGTAGTCGCACTTATGTCTTGTACGCGGTTCTTGCAAGCCCGCATCTGAACGACACTGGGATGGAGGCGCTGAGAAAGGGTAGCGGTAAGGGGCGTTACGTCAGCAAGGGCTGCCGCCAGCGCTGACCGTTATGCGATCTGTTCCCTGTGGGACTAGTAGCACGCGTAACCTCCTTCTTGCGGACGCCATCGCTTCGCCGAGTTTAGTGCGCTGGGCGTGAACCCTTTGTAGTGAATGGGGTTAACTGGACCTTGGTGGGTGGCTCGTCTTCCTCCTGTCTGTCGCCGACGAGGCGCGCGGTCGTTGTTTGTATCCGTCGCCCTCGCTCTGGGCTTTTAAAACTTTTGGTGGCGCCCATCTCCTCTCCCTCTCAGGTGTGGCTACATGCTGATACGAGTACCTTCGTCTGAAGGGTGCGATGGCGAATACAAGGACGCCGGGCCTGTACTGTCATCGTGGAAAGACTTGACGTTCGTTGATGGTGCGTTCGCATGCTACGCCTTTTACGGTAAAGCTTAATCATTACCTTTGGAATGATTACCCACAAGGGAGTGGGACCATAGGACGGGTGAGGATGGAGGAAGAGTGGCGTTCCATGAGCGAGCGTAAGTAAAAGAAGAGGAAAAAGCTGTAATGTCGTAACATGGTTACACACCACTTGGTATTGACGCCACACATGCAGTAAACTAGGTCTACAATTTGGAGTGGAAGGTAGGTCGGAACAGAGGCGGGCGGGTGGATGGCTGGGTAGGGGTGGAGGGTAAAGCAACGAGAGCTTGTTTGCACCAAAAGCCATTCAAGTGTCTATTAGCAGCAGTTCTCGTGTGTGTCTAGCTTAATTAATCGTTTGAAAGATACCGACGGACTCGGGTTGGTTTCCCTTGCTCACGCTCGGAGAAGGTAAGTAGCGTTTCAAAACCGAGATGTTCATCACTGTCTTCTTTGGTGAGGCCGTAGCTGTAGAAATGCGGTAAAACGTTGAAGGTAACAACTGCAGTCAGAATATCAAGCAAGCTCTTACATGTACGGCCGACATTCCACATTAAAAATGACTTAAACGCCATTCTATGTTGCCAAACCCGAATGTGACGGAAAGCCAGACGATACTGTGGTAAATGTCCAGCCATAGGTGGCATCGCTTCTCGGCCTTTTGGCTAAGATCAAAGTGTAGTATCTGTTCTTATCAGCTTAATATCTGATACGTTCCCCAATGGGGAACTTCGATATTAAACTGATTTTTGACCTCTGATGGAGTGTTAGGGGCTTGCTCCACCTCTGTCACGGGTTGGCCTGGTATTGCAGTACCACCAGGTTCGGCCCACTCCGCCACTCGGGGAGCAATCATATTCAATGTCAAATAGGGAACTTTCTCTTACAAACGCACACGTTCTCTCGTTCTCTCACTCTCTTTTCTCGCTTAACGGCATGCTGTTCAAGCACGCTTTGCTTTAAAACGTGAACACCTCTTATATATTTATTTCGTTTTTTTGAGACGTGACTCGATGGAGACTATCGCTCAAGCGTGCACTTGTAGGTGGCGTGGCGTGATACATGTTGTAGTATGATAGTGGAGTGCAGGCGAGTGGAAAATGTTGGTTGAGGATAGATAACGTGACATTCACACTGTAAAGACGAAGGCAAGCATGGCTAAAAAGCAGCAGGTTAAAAAAAAAGTTGTTGAAAACAGTGTTGTGTACGAAAGAGAAAAAGTTTCCACCGGTAAGGAAATGGATGTGGGGGGTGGGGGGTGTCCCAGGTAAAAGTACATGAAAAGTAAGAAATAAGTGAAAGAAAGAAAAGTAAATGGTTTGCCTACAGCACCCGGTGTTCCCAGGCGGTCACCCATCCAAGTACTAACCTGGCCCGACGTTGCTTAACTTCGGTGATCGGACGAGAACCGGTGTGTTCAACGTGGTATGGCCGTAGGCGAAAGATGTTCGTTTACAAAGCTTCTTAAAAGAAACGTACAGTATAGATGAGACACCTAGCGATAGCATGGAAGATAAAACAGAGCATACAATGTATAACCCAGTCTGTTATGCCAGACCTAGTGGGTAAAATAACACCAACACAACTCTCTCTCTCTCTCTCACACACACACACACACACACACAATACACCATGTTGACACGTGGTGTATTTGTTTGATTTTCTTGAATCTTTATGTTGTGCTCTTCCCTCATCAGCCAAAGTCCACGTCCCTTCCCTCGGTATAGGTCAAATCTGGTAAAACGTTTGAAATAATTCGAAATTGTCCAATATTTAATCTAGCATTATTGCTTCAAATAGACCAAGAAATATAGAAAGTACGGTAAATAATTCAAACGAAGTGAAAACGCTTTCTTTTCTTTACCTCCTACATAAGACTGTGACGTCGTCGGTGGGACTGCTGACCTTTATAGAAGTGGGGGGGGGGAAAGGAGAAAGAAAAGGATCCCTGAGCAAGAGAGGTTACCCTAATATGCTCATAGCGAAGATTGCAGGTATCTAAATTTTTGTCGTTTTACCTTCATTGGAGAAACTGTAACACGCTAATTGCTGCCAGAACTTTCAAATAAAATGACAGAAATCATTCAGCATGGCACTTTGTTTACAACTGAAGAAGTTTGCACTAACTGAGTAAAAAAGAGGAAAAGAAAAAGGGTTAAAGTTACAAGGCGCCTTAGATCACCACTACATAGCCCACAAATAGTTTGAGGTGGGTAGGTGAATACAGCTCTGCAACTCATACTTACCTGGCACGGGAGGTACCTTGATCATTACGGAGGTCCACCCAGGGCGAGGCCTGTCCATTGCACTTGGGGCGGGTTGACCCCTGCGATCACCCTAAATGTGGGTGACTCGAGTGCGCAATTTATTCGTAAGGGGAACTGCGTTCGCGCTATCCCTTGCAAAAGCAACTCAGTCAAAGTATGTCTTGTAAACTTGTATCCAAACCTCCTGGCAAACAAAGGAGGTGTCATCTTTTATTTCTTATCATCATCGTCTTCACGCAGGTCGTAACCTAGAATATTGTTTTTTTTTATATTCTTGCTTAATATATGTCACCTGCATGCCTTCTCATACTCATAATTCATTACACTTGCACCACCAGAATCAGATCAGTCAGTCTAAACCCGTGTACAGTCGTCTGGCGATCCTAGAGTAGATGAGCATGATTCCAATACGAAACCATAAATGTAAAAACAAAACAAAACCGAGAGCAAAATAGCCCTTCAAACAAAACATTAAAATGTAAACAACAACAACAACAAAGGTAGAAGATAATAAGATAACGGTTTGCCTTGAGCATCCGAAAAATGCTTTGAAATGAAGATGGGAACAGCATGGAGAGAAACGTATGAAATAAATAAATGAAAGAAAAGTAAAAGGTTTGCCTACAGCACCAGGTGTTCCCAGGCGGTCACCCATCCAAGTACTGACCAGGCCCGACGTTGCTTGACTTCGGTGATCGGACGAGAACCGGTGTGTTCAACGTGGTATGGCCGTAGGCGAGAGATGTTCGTTTAGAAAGCTTTCTAAAAGCAGCTGTACACGACCTAGCATAGTGACACATAGCGAAGGCTCTACGTGTGCATACAGAAGGTCGCGTGCACAAAGTCCACAAGACAACCCCCAGTGCTGAGCCAGTACGACCAGCGCAGACAACAACCGCACCAGACACCTGCTCCACCCCGACCATGTTCAATGGCGACAACAACCGGGTGAACCCGCGCACCTAGGAACCGCCAGCACGACTCCCACCATCTGCCTACGCGGCGACCCACGAGGAGCGCCAAGCCAAAGAGGACCAGCTTAGCACAGCACAGCTCTATGGACGTTTCCCGCAAAGCGGACAGAGGAAACATGTGATGGATACAGACAGATACACCGAGAGCCACGCTGGCCGAAGACGATGTGTCATGGCAATAAGACTTTGTGGAGTTTGTGTCAGACACTGATTGTGCGTGCCAGGAGGATATAACCACGACTCCAGAGACGAGGATTACATTAGCAACCTTCTACCGCAGTGAGTACAACGAAAAGAGCAGAAAATCGTCACAAACAAAATGGAATGGGACTATCTGCCGGGTTAGGGTGGAGGAAGAGCGGCGTTCTCTCAGCGAGCGTAAACAAAACAGAACCAAAAAGGGAAAACCTGCAATCTGGTGACATGCTTACGCCACTTGGTGTTGACGACACACAGGTAAAAAAAAAAAGTGGAATATAATTATATGTAGGTTGGACGTGGTGTGGGATGGCGCCTTGTGGTTGTCATGAGACTACTTTAATAAACGTAGAGCTCTGTAGCGTCGTAGTCGCACTTATGTCTTGTACGCGGTTCTTGCAAGCCCGCATCTGAACGACACTGGGATGGAGGCGCTGAGAAAGGGTAGCGGTAAGGGGCGTTACGTCAGCAAGGGCTGCCGCCAGCGCTGACCGTTATGCGATCTGTTCCCTGTGGGACTAGTAGCACGCGTAACCTCCTTCTTGCGGACGCCATCGCTTCGCCGAGTTTAGTGCGCTGGGCGTGAACCCTTTGTAGTGAATGGGGTTAACTGGACCTTGGTGGGTGGCTCGTCTTCCTCCTGTCTGTCGCCGACGAGGCGCGCGGTCGTTGTTTGTATCCGTCGCCCTCGCTCTGGGCTTTTAAAACTTTTGGTGGCGCCCATCTCCTCTCCCTCTCAGGTGTGGCTACATGCTGATACGAGTACCTTCGTCTGAAGGGTGCGATGGCGAATACAAGGACGCCGGGCCTGTACTGTCATCGTGGAAAGACTTGACGTTCGTTGATGGTGCGTTCGCATGCTACGCCTTTTACGGTAAAGCTTAATCATTACCTTTGGAATGATTACCCACAAGGGAGTGGGACCATAGGACGGGTGAGGATGGAGGAAGAGTGGCGTTCCATGAGCGAGCGTAAGTAAAAGAAGAGGAAAAAGCTGTAATGTCGTAACATGGTTACACACCACTTGGTATTGACGCCACACATGCAGTAAACTAGGTCTACAATTTGGAGTGGAAGGTAGGTCGGAACAGAGGCGGGCGGGTGGATGGCTGGGTAGGGGTGGAGGGTAAAGCAACGAGAGCTTGTTTGCACCAAAAGCCATTCAAGTGTCTATTAGCAGCAGTTCTCGTGTGTGTCTAGCTTAATTAATCGTTTGAAAGATACCGACGGACTCGGGTTGGTTTCCCTTGCTCACGCTCGGAGAAGGTAAGTAGCGTTTCAAAACCGAGATGTTCATCACTGTCTTCTTTGGTGAGGCCGTAGCTGTAGAAATGCGGTAAAACGTTGAAGGTAACAACTGCAGTCAGAATATCAAGCAAGCTCTTACATGTACGGCCGACATTCCACATTAAAAATGACTTAAACGCCATTCTATGTTGCCAAACCCGAATGTGACGGAAAGCCAGACGATACTGTGGTAAATGTCCAGCCATAGGTGGCATCGCTTCTCGGCCTTTTGGCTAAGATCAAAGTGTAGTATCTGTTCTTATCAGCTTAATATCTGATACGCTCCCCAATGTGGAACTTCGATATTAAACTGATTTTTGACCTCTGATGGAGTGTTAGGGGCTTGCTCCACCTCTGTCACGGGTTGGCCTGGTATTGCAGTACCACCAGGTTCGGCCCACTCCGCCACTCGGGGAGCAATCATATTCAATGTCAAATAGGGAACTTTTTCTTACAAACGCACACGTTCTCTCGTTCTCTCACTCTCTTTTCTCGCTTAACGGCATGCTGTTCAAGCACGCTTTGCTTTAAAACGTGAACACCTCTTATATATTTATTTCGTTTTTTTGAGACGTGACTCGATGGAGACTATCGCTCAAGCGTGCACTTGTAGGTGGCGTGGCGTGATACATGTTGTAGTATGATAGTGGAGTGCAGGCGAGTGGAAAATGTTGGTTGAGGATAGATAACGTGACATTCACACTGTAAAGACGAAGGCAAGCATGGCTAAAAAGCAGCAGGTTAAAAAAAAAAGTTGTTGAAAACAGTGTTGTGTACGAAAGAGAAAAAGTTTCCACCGGTAAGGAAATGGATGTGGGGGGTGGGGGGTGTCCCAGGTAAAAGTACATGAAAAGTAAGAAATAAGTGAAAGAAAGAAAAGGAAATGGTTTGCCTACAGCACCCGGTGATCCCAGGCGGTCACCCATCCAAGTACTAACCGGGCCCGACGTTGCTTAACTTCGGTGATCGGACGAGAACCGGTGTGTTCAACGTGGTATGGCCGTAGGCGAAAGATGTTCGTTTACAAAGCTTCTTAAAAGAAACGTACAGTATAGATGAGACACCTAGCGATAGCATGGAAGATAAAACAGAGCATACAATGTATAACCCAGTCTGTTATGCCAGACCTAGTGGGTAAAATAACACCAACACAACTCTCTCTCTCTCTCTCACACACACACACACACACACACAATACACCATGTTGACACGTGGTGTATTTGTTTGATTTTCTTGAATCTTTATGTTGTGCTCTTCCCTCATCAGCCAAAGTCCACGTCCCTTCCCTCGGTATAGGTCAAATCTGGTAAAACGTTTGAAATAATTCGAAATTGTCCAATATTTAATCTAGCATTATTGCTTCAAATAGACCAAGAAATATAGAAAGTACGGTAAATAATTCAAACGAAGTGAAAACGCTTTCTTTTCTTTACCTCCTACATAAGACTGTGACGTCGTCGGTGGGACTGCTGACCTTTATAGAAGTGGGGGGGGGGAAAGGAGAAAGAAAAGGATCCCTGAGCAAGAGAGGTTACCCTAATATGCTCATAGCGAAGATTGCAGTTATCTAAATTTTTGTCGTTTTACCTTCATTGGAGAAACTGTAACACGCTAATTGCTGCCAGAACTTTCAAATAAAATGACAGAAATCATTCAGCATGGCACTTTGTTTACAACTGAAGAAGTTTGCACTAACTGAGTAAAAAAGAGGAAAAGAAAAAGGGTTAAAGTTACAAGGCGCCTTAGATCACCACTACATAGCCCACAAATAGTTTGAGGTGGGTAGGTGAATACAGCTCTGCAACTCATACTTACCTGGCACGGGAGGTACCTTGATCATTACGGAGGTCCACCCAGGGCGAGGCCTGTCCATTGCACTTGGGGCGGGTTGACCCCTGCGATCACCCTAAATGTGGGTGACTCGAGTGCGCAATTTATTCGTAAGGGGAACTGCGTTCGCGCTATCCCTTGCAAAAGCAACTCAGTCAAAGTATGTCTTGTAAACTTGTATCCAAACCTCCTGGCAAACAATGGAGGTGTCATCTTTTATTTCTTATCATCATCGTCTTCACGCAGGTCGTAACCTAGAATATTGTTTTTTTTTATATTCTTGCTTAATATATGTCACCTGCATGCCTTCTCATACTCATAATTCATTACACTTGCACCACCAGAATCAGATCAGTCAGTCTAAACCCGTGTACAGTCGTCTGGCGATCCTAGAGTAGATGAGCATGATTCCAATACGAAACCATAAATGTAAAAACAAAACAAAACCGAGAGCAAAATAGCCCATCAAACAAAACATTAAAATGTAAACAACAACAACAACAAAGGTAGAAGATAATAAGATAACGGTTTGCCTTGAGCATCCGAAAAATGCTTTGAAATGAAGATGGGAACAGCATGGAGAGAAACGTCTGAAATAAATAAATGAAAGAAAAGTAAAAGGTTTGCCTACAGCACCAGGTGTTCCCAGGCGGTCACCCATCCAAGTACTGACCAGGCCCGACGTTGCTTGACTTCGGTGATCGGACGAGAACCGGTGTGTTCAACGTGGTATGGCCGTAGGCGAGAGATGTTCGTTTAGAAAGCTTTCTAAAAGCAGCTGTACACGACCTAGCATAGTGACACATAGCGAAGGCTCTACGTGTGCATACAGAAGGTCGCGTGCACAAAGTCCACAAGACAACCCCCAGTGCTGAGCCAGTACGACCAGCGCAGACAACAACCGCACCAGACACCTGCTCCACCCCGACCATGTTCAATGGCGACAACAACCGGGTGAACCCGCGCACCTAGGAACCGCCAGCACGACTCCCACCATCTGCCTACGCGGCGACCCACGAGGAGCGCCAAGCCAAAGAGGACCAGCTTAGCACAGCACAGCTCTATGGACGTTTCCCGCAAAGCGGACAGAGGAAACATGTGATGGATACAGACAGATACACCGAGAGCCACGCTGGCCGAAGACGATGTGTCATGGCAATAAGACTTTGTGGAGTTTGTGTCAGACACTGATTGTGCGTGCCAGGAGGATATAACCACGACTCCAGAGACGAGGATTACATTAGCAACCTTCTACCGCAGTGAGTACAACGAAAAGAGCAGAAAATCGTCACAAACAAAATGGAATGGGACTATCTGCCGGGTTAGGGTGGAGGAAGAGCGGCGTTCTCTCAGCGAGCGTAAACAAAACAGAACCAAAAAGGGAAAACCTGCAATCTGGTGACATGCTTACGCCACTTGGTGTTGACGACACACAGGTAAAAAAAAAAGTGGAATATAATTATATGTAGGTTGGACGTGGTGTGGGATGGCGCCTTGTGGTTGTCATGAGACTACTTTAATAAACGTAGAGCTCTGTAGCGTCGTAGTCGCACTTATGTCTTGTACGCGGTTCTTGCAAGCCCGCATCTGAACGACACTGGGATGGAGGCGCTGAGAAAGGGTAGCGGTAAGGGGCGTTACGTCAGCAAGGGCTGCCGCCAGCGCTGACCGTTATGCGATCTGTTCCCTGTGGGACTAGTAGCACGCGTAACCTCCTTCTTGCGGACGCCATCGCTTCGCCGAGTTTAGTGCGCTGGGCGTGAACCCTTTGTAGTGAATGGGGTTAACTGGACCTTGGTGGGTGGCTCGTCTTCCTCCTGTCTGTCGCCGACGAGGCGCGCGGTCGTTGTTGGTATCCGTCGCCCTCGCTCTGGGCTTTTAAAACTTTTGGTGGCGCCCATCTCCTCTCCCTCTCAAGTGTGGCTACATGCTGATACCCATCCCAGCAGCAAAAGACCCAGCGGACGAACCAACGAAAGTCACGCCAGACCCGCGCGCTAACCCACCGAACAAGCCTACACCAAACCCCCAGAAAACGCCAACACCACCCCCACCACCCCCACCAATGACAGGCCCTACGACAACCTACAATGAGGGTTGGATTCAACACCCCAAGGAAGCTCACCCCGCGTGGTCAAACAGGACCGCCGTGCCCAAAAGGACCCACCTGGACAACGTAACCACAAATAGTGAGCCGAGGAATCGGACCAAGGAAACACACGACCATTCGGACACAGAGGCCATGATGGCCGAAGAGGATGTAATGTGGCAGTACCATGTGTTACAGCTTCCTTTCCATGTCAGTAATGCCACGACAGTGCGACAACATCACCAAGAAGGACCACTACAGCTCGTGTTTTTTTTCTTGTGTGTGTGTTTCTTCAACCGTGCCACGAACAAAAAATTTGGATTATGTGCCGAACAGTGTGTGCATACCCAACCATTGGAGCCACAATCCCCGATCTTCCTCTCCCTCAGCGCAGTGAGTAGTACCCTTCGCACAATGCCACAAACAGCACACGTTGCTAGGGCACCACGCAGCTCGCCACACTTCACACCACTATTACACTACACATCATAAAAACCATGCGCATATCAACCATCAACTGCAGAGGACTTAGGCATGACCACAAAGTCAACGCACTACACCGACACGTACAAAAACACAGCATCGACATCCTCCTGCTCCAGGAAACACACATAGACAATATGCAGACAGGAAATGAGATCGCCAAAAAACTCGACGGCAAAATAATTTGGTCACTTACCACCACAAGGGGCAAAGGAGTAGCCATTTACATAAGTAACAATCTAACTGCAGAAATACACCACTTCCAGACGGATTTCCTTGGTAGGTACATAACAGCCAACATAACGATCAATACATGCACATTACAGATCACCAACATCTACGCCCCTAACGACCTGCTAGAACGCAAAACCTTCTTTAAAGAGCTATACCCACTACTAGCCACACCCCACCCACAAATTCTCGCGGGAGATTTCAACTGCATAGCAGACTCTAAAACAGACAAAATAGGAGGAAATCCAGACAATGGCAAAGCCGGTCATGCCGAACTATCGGCAGTGGTAGCGGACCACAAGCTCGTAGATGCATATAGACATATACACCCCAACACGACGAGTGTCACATGGCACACCTCCCAAATAGGCTGCAGATTAGACAAAATCTTTATCTCCCGCAGCCTAGCCCACAATATATTAACGGCTGAACACATAGTGTGCCCCTTTTCTGACCACGACTTCGTCCAAATCGAGACCTCCCACCTGACACAGAGCAACATAGGCAAAGGTTTTTGGAAATTCAACACATCGCTCCTACAAGACGCAGACTATGTGAACAAAATAAACAGCACATTATACTTTGCCTCCCACACCAAACTACAAGGCCCACCCCTTCTAGACTGGTGGGACAGACTGAAAGAAAACATCAAAGAAATAACAATCCAGCATAGCAAAAGCAAAGCAAGAGCTAGAAACAAAGAAATTAAAGCCCTAAGCGCACAATATCGAGTGCTAGGACAAAATAAAAACTTAGCTGGAATGAACAACATCAAAATTAGACTACAACAGTTAGACGAAGAGAAAAGAACAGGTGCTCAAATCCGCGCTAGAGTACCACTAGAAACCACACAAGAAACAACCAGCACCTTCTTCTGCCAAAAAGAACTACAACGCGGCAAACGGAAAACCATCGCCAGCATCATAGGTCAAGACGGGCAACAACAAACAAACCCGAATGACATTCTAAACTCCTTTAAATCCTTCTACTCCGAACTATACACAGCAGAGACCGCAGACCCTGAAAAACAAGAAAGTCTCCTAAAAGACCTCCCGCAAATTGACAGCGAAGCGGCAGACGACATAGGCACACCCATAACCATAACAGAAATAGAAAAAGCCCTCAAAGAAATGAAAGCAAATAAAACGCCGGGCTCTGACGGCCTACCAAAAGAATTCTATTTTGCCTTCCTCAAGTACCTTGGACCCATACTATCCAAAGTATACACTGCAACATACGAGTGTGGCCACCTGACAAAAACGCAAAAAGGATCTTACATCACCTTGATTTGCAAGGACCCCGACAACCCCCAACACATGGCAAATTACAGACCCATATCGCTCCTAAACACCGACTACAAAATACTCACCAAAACACTCTGCAACCGCATCAAACCACACCTCCACCAAGTCATCCATAACAACCAAACATGCGGAATCCCAGGCAGGTCAATAACAAGCAACTGTCACCTCATCAGAGATATCATAAAATATTGCAACAGCAGAGGCTACTCTAATCTCATCCTATCAATTGATCAAGAAAAAGCCTTTGACAGAATCTCACACCAATACTTAATACAAACTCTCCAAGCTTTCGGGTTCAGCACACAATTCCTGCGGTGGATATCTACAATTTACACAGATATTCACAGCAGCGTAATCGTCAACCAGCAGGTGTCAGAACCCTTTAAAATAACTAGGTCAGTCAGGCAAGGTTGTAGCCTATCGCCACTGCTATATATCCTATGCCTGGAACCGGTCCTCAAAAAAATTAGAGAGGATGCGTCAATAAAGGGGATCTCCCTGCCAGGCAAGCTGGAGGCCTGTAAAATATCAGCATACGCTGATGACAGCAACTTCTTCTTAAATAATTTCCCATCAGTCGCAAGAATGATTAGACACTTCCACAGTTACAGCATGGCCTCTGGCGCCAAGCTAAACTTAGGAAAAACCAAAGGTATGCTCATGGGGAGATGGAGGGGGGTAAAAGAAAAACCCCCGGACATCACATGGACGAACAACCTAAAGATATACGGGGTGCCATATGGCGACGTCTCTCAGGACGACATATGGCACCCAGTCCTAAGAAAAATCACGGCGCAGCTTAACCTCTACAGGCTGCGACACCTCTCGCTGTATGAAAAACCCAAACTAATAAATACCACAGTCCTGGCCAAACTGTGGTACCTAACAACCGTGCTAACACCACCAGCTCACTACATCAAAGGCATAGAAAGAGCCATCTTCCAATTCCTCTGGAAAAACGGCTGCGAGCAAATAAACCGCAAGACCCTTTATCTGCACCCCCGAAAAGGGGGGATAGGCCTGCTCAACATCCCATCCAAAATAGAAAGCCACATCCTATCTCAAGTGATAGGGCTGTTCCGAGAGGACAAACAAGACTGGACACATTTTGGCCACCTGTGGTTAGGGCTAGATCTGAGGAGGGTTTTCAGTAACTACCCTTTCACGAACAAGCACCCACACAGCCCTGAAGACGTTCCCCCTTACTACCAGGCATGCCGCACAGCCATCAAAAACCTCCTCACGGCAGACCCCAAGAGCACCCTGGACACACACACGAGAGCAAAGACCCTGTACCAAACGCTTGTAACCAAGCGCACCAACCCTCTAAGAGTGCTCCAGACCTTTCCACAAATAAATTTCGCAAATACCTTCAAACAGTTAAGCAACAAATACGTAGACCCCAACACCGCAGACACGTCCTTCAAAATAGCACATGATGTCCTCCCTGTCGCATACACGCTGCACCTCAGAAACATAACTAACCACAAGATGTGCTCCTTCTGCTGCAAGGAAGACGAGACAACAGAACACATCTTGTATTACTGCACACGCATACAACAAACACGCAAAAAATTGGCAATACTAATGAACAACATCGCCAACATATCCCCCACATTAGAATGCATACGGTGTAACACTCTCCCACCCACCATACCAGCAGCAGCACAGACAGCATGCGCCATTGTCTTAGCAGAATATAAACAGGTGATCTGGCAACTCAGGAACAAGGCACGTCTCCACAAAAAAGGCATGACACCATCTCAGCTATCAGAAGTCTTCAGCACCAGAATAAGACTGAGACTGAGAAAAGACAGAGAAAGCTTGTCAACTGAGCGGTACCTCGAGCGTTGGGGTGACCTCATGTGAGGCACAATGTCAGAGGGGGGAACCCCCTCCTACACCTCACGCATCCTGGAAGGAAACCCACGTCACAGAGAAACAAGAACCCACGGAAAACGGCCCACAAGATCAAAGACCACCGACAAACCCTTGTTACCAAGCAAACCCCCGACGGGGGGAAACAAACTTTGAATTTGATGTACATGTTCTAACAAACCTTTTGGTGAAAACCGACGAATACTCGTGATTTTGTGTAAATATTTGGACAAATTGGTTGAATTGTTACAGTTGTTATATGTGTTGATTTTTAATAAACACTATGGAAAAAAAAAATCAAATCTGTTCTTATCAGCTTAATATCTGATACGTTCCCCAATGGGGAACTTCGATATTAAACTGATTTTTGACCTCTGATGGAGTGTTAGTGGCTTGCTCCACCTCTGTCACGGGTTGGCCTGGTATTGCAGTACCACCAGGATCGGCCCACTCCCCCCACTCGGGGAGCAATCATATTCAATGTCAAATAGGAAACTTTTCTTACAAACGCACACGGCGGCGGCGGCTTTCTTTTGATTAGTTCGTTTCTTAGTTATCTATGGGTTGCACGATTTCTCTCTCTCTCACTCTCTCTTTTCTCGCTTAACGGCATGCTTTTCAAGCAGTCTTTACTTTAAAACGTGAACACCTCTTAGATTTATTTCGTTTTTTTTGACTCGCTGCTGGCCGTTATGCGATCTGTTCCCTGTGGGACTAGTAGCGCGCGTAACCTCCTTATTGCGGACGCCATCGCTTCGCCTTGATCATTACGGAGGTCCACCCAGGGCGAGGCCGGTCTATCTCACTTGGGGGGTGGGGGGTTGACCCCTGCGATCACCCCAAATGTGGGTGACTCGAGTGCGTAATTTATTCCTAAGGGGGACTGCGTTCGCGCTATCCCCTGCAAAGGCAACTCAGTCAAAATATGTCTTGTAAACTTGTGTCCAAACCAACTAACGGTTTTGTGGTTTTATATCGAGCTGATCCTACTTGCCCTCTGGGATCAATAAAGTGTTGTCTTATTCTGTCAAAAGGACGTAAGAGATATCTTTAATTACTGAAAACAGCACTTTAATGTTTTAAACTCTTAAAGAAATGTTTCTTATATGTAAAGTATTTAATGTTCCTTTTAAAAACAAAAAAAACTGCTTGTAAAAAATCGCACTTAACTTTCTCTTGTCCTTTGCCTTTCCTCCATGACTTCACATGCAAAGTTTTTCAGTGCCATCATCCTCAGCCAAGGGGCAAAAGTCCTTTTTGTTTTCAACTAGCATTAACCACCCCTCGGATAAACCTCATCGACCATGGTACCACCATTGTGCTGTTTTGCATTGCTGTTTTTGAGTAGCCATCTGATCCAATTAAACATCCTCTCCTACACTTTACTTCTTATTCGATTCATTTTATTAGGTGTTTAAAATTATATAAAAATTGATTGATTCATCCTAGATGAAACACAGCTCATAATAATTTGTTGTACATCACATACGAAAATAATGTGTATCATGATTCAATGTGCAGGAAGAATATGCCATCTCAAAACTGGATACTGGTAGATTTGAAATACCAGTATATAGATGCTGATATATTTATTATTTCTTCAGTACAAAGAGCAGAGAGACAGGGGGAGAGCTGATCAAACACTTCAAAAAGTGGGTCGGTTTAAAAGGGATCGAAGAGATGGTGCTCAGAAAAGATTACCAAATAATATGCAGCGTACCTGCTGCGTGTAGATTGATTGACAATATGGTGGCAAATCGAATGCTAATTGCTTAATTGCTTGAAAATTAAATTATATCTTCCAGACTCCCATCTCATTAATCACATAAATCTCCTATTAGGCTGACACCTGTGTCAGCTTGTGAAGCCGACCGCGAATGCCTTCGCCAAACATTTCAGCAGGTGCCTTACGCCAAAACTTTCTCAGAAGCCAATGGATTATGCAGCAGGTGTTGTTGCTGAAAGGATGTCTCTCTCTCTCTCTCACACACACACACATGTACACGTTGGGTGGGCCACAGCAGAAGAATGTCACAGTTCGGCGACCCTGTGGCGGAGGACGCCCCCACAGAGAGATTGCGGTGGCCACCCCCTAGCAACAGAGAATAAGGGCCTATGGTTGTTTATAGAAAATTCGGTGATGAGGGTAATAAGAGGGTCGGGTGGCAGAGAACAAGGGTTTTCGGGTGTTCGGGAGTGCAGTTGTTAAAACACTCGCTTGTCAACACTGCGGAGAGAGGTCCTGGGTCAGATCGTCTCACGACACTCTGTACGTGATACATATTCGCAGGGCTGGCCATCGGTGCTTTTCTCCGTACTTGAGCCCTGTCGAGATATTGTGTCTGCTGTAGGACGAGGCCAGCCATCGCAGAGCCACGGTGACTAATTTGAAAAGGAATCTCCAAAGCGATATGCGGATCTCTCCACGCAGCCGCCAATGCAGGAGGTCTAGGATAGTCCGCCACTGTAGTGGAAGACAGCTTCGCCACAGAGCACAGTTCGTGTGCTGGAACATCAGACAAGCTCAACTACAAGACCCAGTGATGAGTGTGTGGATAACGGCTGTGAAGCAAAGAAGAGAGCCCCCCCCCCCCCCGAAATACATACGCACGGCGCCCCCCGCTGGGCGTTGCAACAAGAATTCAACAAGCTGATGATGAGAAAGGGGGTGCTGCACCAGCAAGTGGTGATCGGTCATAAAAAAGATCGCGCTACGCACGCACTGTCCTTCAGTGGCTTTACAATGATGCTGCCCCTCCCGATCGGGACAGAATTTCTAGTCTCCTCAGAGATAATTGCTTCTTCTGGCCTGGCCTGACAGCCGATGTGGAAGACTGAATCAAAAAAGTGTTCCCTATGTGTACGCCGGAAAACACTGGGCAGCGAGGGTGCGCCACTGCTCACAATCGCTACCACAGATGCACCGGAACTGGATTGTATGGACTATCTGGTCCATGAGACATTAAAGGGGGAATACCAGCATATCCTGGTGATCACTGGTCCCTTCACACCCATCGTCCAAGCCATCCCAACCTGGAATATGATGGCTAGAACAACAGCCAACACCCTCATTAATAATTTCCTCCTATGTTACGGGATACCGAAGCGACTGCACTCGCATTAGGGACCCAATTTTGAGAAGCGAAGAATAAAGGAACTGTGCCGGATTATCGGGTGCAGTAAATCTTGTACCAACCCATACCCTCTATCCCCTTGTCACATACTCGCTGGGTGGGCCCGGGTAGCGGAATGTAAATGTAACTGCCCCGCCGGGTTGTTTTCTATAAATTCTTGGTAGGGAGACTAAAAGGGTTAGGTGGCAGGGAACATGGGTTTTGGGATGACGGTGGCTTAATTGTCACCACTTTACACTTTAGTACGAGGTCCTGGGTTGAAGATTTCCTCTCAGGACACTCTCTGCATGTTACAGCTGTTCCGCAGGGCCCGCTGTCGGTTTTCACATAGTTTGAAACCACCTCAAGGTGGAAGCACTTTCCCAACAAAGCAACCAACCAACAACGGTGTTGTGTGTGTGTGTGTGTGTGT
Source organism: Marisa cornuarietis (assembly GCA_004794655.1). Lineage (NCBI taxonomy): Eukaryota > Metazoa > Mollusca > Gastropoda > Architaenioglossa > Ampullariidae > Marisa > Marisa cornuarietis. The sequence goes on along the minus strand of SMMW01000577.1, from coordinate 1,481,202 downwards.
GTGTGTGTGTGTGTGTGTGTGTGTGTGTGTGTGTGTGTGTGTGTGTGTGCACGTGTGCGTGTGCGTGTATGTGAGAGAGAGAGAGAGAGCTTAGAGGTGAGAGGAACGTCCCATCGTTTAGTGAGATAGGAATGTATTTTTCTCCCTGGCCAGAACTACCACCGCCACAGAAATAAAAACTGGAACACAACGATTGTGTTGAATAGTCGAGAAGAATGGGAGCCCGTCAACCATTCCCGCCACCCCCAATTCACCTGTTACAGCCATACGAAACAATCAATTATAGCAACAATCAAGAACTGCTCGTGTTTGAATGCAAAGCCACCAGGGCCTATAAGTGGTGTGCCTTGATCGTAAAGGACTCAACTAGAAATACAGAACTGTGTCAGGCATGGCAGCTCATCGATAGGTAATGTATTGGCTCGAGATCATTGCCTTTTCTTCGTAAATAGCATTAAAACATTTCTTTTAGATTTATTTACACATTTATCACATATTTATTAACGTCATTACATATTTATTTCAATAATTAACTATTACAAATAATTTTAATATTACTCTGGTTTATTATGTTGCCTCAAAAGAAAACAATTTAGGAAATCTCGAAGTGTTTTACTTTTTTACACCCATTGTTGAGCAGCATTTAATAATAATAGTGAATTTATACAGCACTTTGCCATCCTATATTTTGTGTAAAGTGCCATGAGCCTATCGATAGGACCGGGATATGGCGCTATATAAGTTCTCTGTATTATTTACTATTATAGGTTAGCTCAAAGCGCTTTACAAAGAAAAATATAAACATACAGAAAAAATAATAATGGTCTCAAAACAAAGAGTTCAGTGTGTCCTCATGTTGAGAAGATGAATTGACATAGATGCAGTCGCTGATGCTCAGTATTACTAACAAAATATCCATTTCTAACCTTCTTTTAGTCCTTGTCTTTTGTCTTCCAGCTGTGATTTGAAGTTGTAGTAGTATCAGTGGTAATAGTAGTGTTGGTGGTTGTCATGCCAGCAACAATATAGTCTCCATTTTTGGCGCACACATGACTGTCACCGAGGTCGCATCATCACAATGGCAGTAAAGAAACTGGACGAAGCAGGAGGGAGGATTGTAGACCAAAGGTAAGACATTTGTCCACTAGTGTTGACTTACGGAGATCAACCATCTAAATCATCGGGAGGAATGTTGCGAGGAAAATGGACCGTAGAGCAGAAAGCGTTGAACACCTGTAGTGGAGTGGAGAATTCGTCCAGCAAATGAAAACCCGGAGCCGAGAAAAGGCAAATATAGCGTTTGAGACCGTTAGACGATGACGAAGACAACAATGGGGTCACCGACTCAGGACAACAGTCCAGGGGCCAGTTGCACATCACGTTTCTAAACCTTAAAACTGTTCTAAAGAAGCCAAATCTCTTCTTAGCCATTTTGATGCATTGCAGAAAAACAAAAAAAATTGTACTGAAAGTATGGAAAGTCAGACTTAAACACCTTTATCTTACTTAAAGCAGTTTTAGTTTTAAAAATTCTGAAATTGTGGTGTGTATTTTAAACTAATTATCTAAGTAGAGTTAAGGCCTAAAAGTTTTTAAAATTAGAAATGTGTTGTGCAACTGGCCCCAGAACAGTGGCAGCGAACACTGCGAACTAAAACCACAAATCAACAGTATTCAGCAGGCACCAGACAAGACGAAAACCTAAGGGCACTTAAAATAAAACAAACAAACAAGCAAATAAAAACGGGGAAAAACTAGTCACTTCAAGCCAGTAAGGCGAAGGAACATCTCTCTCTCATAACGGTGACATGTCACTATAATAAGGTTTATTATGTTATAATTCTTAATTTCCACAGCTGGTCACACTTAGCCTATAGTGAGAAACATTTCTATGTTTGTCAAAAGTTTCTCTTTATTGTAGCTGGGACCAAGTTTACCCCATTTCAGCCCTATAACAGTTCAATATATCTTGTGATTTTTAAAAAAGTGGATAAAGGAGGCCGTGACGCTATTGGCATAGGCAATGAGATGTCAGACCACTCACTTATCCTTGGATAAATTTTGTGAGGGCGACGCCCAAATCTTCCTCGCTGCTTTACCTTTCCTACTCCTCTGCTGAGTCAGGTACCCACTCTACAGGTGGCTTAGCTTGGGTAAAGTAAGCTGCATTATACGGGTATATCTACCCGAATCCCAGACACTTAATCCCCGGACACTTAATCCCCGGACACTTAATCCTCAAAATGAAATTTCAACTAAAAAAAATTATGAAGTGAATGAAAAATTTAATTCAAATTCAAATAATTATTTTCATGTAAACATCAAAATAAGTTTGACAATTAAAATAATACTTAACTTCAACATTTATAACATTAGTTCATAGTTTTTACAACCAGTGGTCTGCTCCTGGTCAGTATGGCCTTGGAACTGGCTGGTTATGTTAGGGAGTCCACCTAGTATCGCCTAGAGGGTAGATCGCTAATTGTAAACCCAGCACATCCCAGTCTTACCAGAGTTACCCAGAGTTACCACGCGACACATTTCTCTTACGGTTATAATATTTCAAGTTCACAAAATAGCAGTTTTGAGTGTTGTGTCGCGATTTGGGGGCATTTTTTGAGGATTAAGTATCTGGGGATTAAGTGTCTGGGGATTAAATGTCTAGGGGATTAAGTGTCGGGGATTAAGTGTCCGGTCACCTATCTACCCGGCTTGAGGGCGGTGCCTTAAAGTTCGGACGCCTTCGCTCTAAACATGTAAACATATCTACAGCTGACCCGCTGATAAAAATTAATTTCTCATAATTGTATCACATATGGTGCCAATTTCACGAGTAATATTAAATATATTTGACAATGAATACAAAAGCGGAGTTTACTCTGCTGACTCTCAAAACAAAACGACGAAAGGACTAATTATCTACGGTACACACAAAACGGCAGATTTATTGGATTCTAAAACACACATGTCGCATTCCTGATGTATCGATACCTCCCTTTCTTGCTGCTGGGGTGTGTATAAAAGCCATGCATCTATCTTCATTTCATCCGCAGGGTTGTGAACATTTGTTCGAAAAATTGCACGAATTGGATAATACCGAGTTGTAAGTATATATTTTTATCATATCAGTATGTGTCTGTGTCCTTTGATTTCCTGAGAAATATCGAGTGAAAGTGTAAAACTTACAATGACATAAAACAGGCTTGGATGTTTTAAAAGAAATGCCAAGCTACTGCTGTAAAGAATTATCGAAAATTACTGAAATCCCTCTTTTACTCGAACAAAAATCAGCTTAGGAGGTAAAGATTATATTGTGCTTGTAAAAATGCGACGCTTTTATTGTCATCCATTGAAACTGGAAGTTTCTTTCTACAGAATGTGCTATCGAATAGTCCAGCCGCTAACATTCAATGTAACCTTTGTTATTTCAGTGGCAGAAATCGGGTACATTGAAGTATGAAACTTTTTTTTTCTTTTCTTCTCGCCTTGATCAACACTCTTGCCTTGATCTCCGATTTCCTTGATGTAGGGGTTCGGGGGGTTTTATGATGAGAAGGTTGTCAGGTCGTGGATTTTTTTCCAACATGCTGTGGCCACCTGCAGATTTGGGCCACTTTGTTAGATGTACAAGTATATAGAAGTGATCGACTTGGCCAGGCCAGTATGTAGTTTAAAGCAAGTTAATATTAGGCGCCTTTCCGTACACTCCAGCAGAGACAACGGTTCCTGGGTGTTTTAACAGCCGTAAGCAGCAAGTCTGAAGGAGGGAGGCCCGTTCCTTCAGACCGTTAGTGTACTGCTTGCTGGTACTTACGGTCTAGTTCACAGAAGGACAAATGAAGTTGTACTGCCGTTCCTCCCGGATGACGAGCGAAGGAAAACAGTGAGGTAGCCGACACTGGCCACCTGAGTCATCACAACTGTCGTTCCTTGCCGTCAGCAGGCGATGCGAGACAGTGGCTGGTGAGGCCATCCTTAGTACCGGTTTAACTGTCTCTCGTCTGTAGAGGACGTAAGACAACCATCGAATCATTCTTGTCATCGCTGCTGTCGTTCATTGCTTGGAGCAACCGATGCGAGGCCATGGTGTGCGAGGATTGATGTCAGGAGTGGTCATCGTCAATGGCGACCGTGTTGACAGGAGTTCGCCAAGTTCGACTCGTCTGCCGTTCTCTACCGACAATCCATTCCTAGTGGCACTGCCATTTTTCTCAGCCGTGTGTGGAGCTGAACTAAAGTTACCTCCTGGGTACTTGTGAATTGTTCTAAGAAAAACGAGTAAACTTTTTTCTCTGAGGGAAGCAAAGCCAGCGTATGTATGTATATTTGACACTTCTATTATTAATATCCTGTTTGCCATAGACTATTCTGAAGAACTTTGTTCTTTATTAAATTTACTTCTCTCTGGTTAATTCTATAGTTATACTAATTTTAATTGGTCTACGTCACTTTGTTGTCAGTTGATTTGCGCACAAGTAGGAGCGAGCGTGACGTGCAAGCGGCTGAGTATGAGTGTGAAGGGTGGAAGTCGGGTGTAAGGCAAGCCGTCATCAGAAGGTGCTCACTTTACCCCTTAGACTGTCTAGTCCCACATTCCACCAGCAATTCCCGTCACAGAGGTTGTCTGCCTATTTCATATTTTGTCTGCCTCGTCTTCTACCTCCTTGCAGTATTCCTGAGACAACGGACCACAAGTAATTTAAACTGTGGGATGTCTCTGGCTTCTGTCGATTCGCTCTGCTGTCTGTGCTGATGCTGTGGATGCTGGTCATCTGCACAGTCTTTTCTGCTTTGATCTCTACAAGACATCACAACTTTCTTTTTAAGAGGCGGTGAAGATGGTCAGCAAGTTCTTGTTCTCTGTCAGCTGACATATTTTCTCACATACAAAAATTGCTATTTGAGGCTGAGAGACGGTTTTCCTTGTTCGATTATTCTTCTTCCAACATTGTGTATCTGGGAGAGGAATGCACACACGAGTGCCGAAACATGCATCCAGCTGCACAGACTAGAGGGCGCCACGTGTTCATTTCTAGCATTTTCTATACAGACATTACTGGCCTGCAAAAAATGTTGACACAAATGAGTCAAGATGTCATCAAACTGTGTCTAACAGACCGTGAACTCTTCACTGTGTGGCTGACTATCTAACAAACTGAAATCCTCACTGTGTAACTGACTAACAAACTGTGAAATCCTTACTGTGTGGCAGGTTTGGCTGACGTAGCTTCGCGAAGCATCAGCATGAGGGTCCAGTTTACTGTCCTTGTCTGGACAGCCGCTATACTAGGGCTGAGTAAGTGATCTTGTTTGTCTGAATAACCGCTATACTAGGGCTGAGTAAGTGACTTTGTTTGTCGACATGAGCTGTCTGAGCGACCGAGTGATTACATTTAGTTTGACACTCATTAAACCAGAACTGATTAAGTGATTGTGATTTTCTTACCAGTTAAGATTGAAAAAAGGAAAATATTTGTTTTGACACTTAAGACCAAGTGATTGTTTGTCTTGATAGGATTAAGAAATTTGGTTTGTCTTTGCTGCAATAGCATAAACCGCGACACTTTTCTTTACCACTGTTCTGCTTGAAATGTGAGTTAAGATACCTAAAACTAAGGAAACAAGCAAGGTAACATGCATTACTGCATAATCGAAATTTTGACATACACACATCGTGTGTATTCTTTGTGCAACCTAAACTTTCGGACTTTAGAGAAGTGTAAAACACGGGTGTGCATCTGGCAGTAGAGGACTGTAAATTAATATTTTTGTGTGTATCTGGGTGTCAAGGACCGTAAATTAACATGGATACCTGTGTGTGTATCTAGGACCACGAAAACGTGATTCTTTGTGTTCTGACAGCCTGCCTTTTAATTCTCTACTTGTCGAGGTCAAGCAAGTTACATCTGCTACGGAGAAAAGGGGAAAGACCTGTACCAGTTTTCGGGCGACAAGATCACCGTGGAATTTCCCTGCAAGTTCAACGCCATCAGGGCGCAAGTGTGTGGCGGCTACAAGCTGACCATCACAGTCGGCACCGCGTGGAATGGTGTTCGCTACCTCGTCTTCTCCACCTGGATGAGCGTCACCAGGCTGTCAGACGGAAAGTTCTGGGAAGGCCGCACCGACCTTAAGGTCGCTGGCAAGGTAAGTGCTGGAACACCGCACCCGGACTTCCCCTCCCTCTCCACCTCGCCCCCTTCCGCCTATATTTCTGTTTGGTTAGCGAAGACGCTAGTAGCAAATAAAAGCAAATGATATCATCAACCCCTCCACACACACACACACACACACACACACACACACACACACACACACACACAGACACACACACACACACAGAGAATCGGAAATGACAAGCAGAGGCTGCTGTCGTGATAGGACCAAAAAAATCAAACGTAGGATTTCTGGAATAATATGTAATATTAAATAATTAAAATATTTTAAACATGTTACTATGAATCCAGCGTGCTGTTGAAGGATGGACTGATGGATGAACGTAAAAGCTGAGACAATGATCTGACATGCTTTACTGCGGAAACAATCATGGCAAAATGTGTGTGTGTGTGTGTGTGTGTGTGTGTGTGTGTGTGTGTGTGTGTGTGTGTGTGTGTGTGTGTGTGTGTGAGCAGAACATTTTCAGTGAAGATGGTGTTTACTTAATACTCTTACCCGTCGTCCTTTGCAGTATGTCAAAGACATCCAGTGCAAGAACTCCAGTGAACTGCTGCCGTACAGTACCAAAGGCGGCGACATCAGATTTGAGGATATCTTCGATGTGAGCATTGCAGCTGATTATCTCTCTGTCATCGTCACAGAGAAGAAGAAACAGGCATTTTCTTATGAGTTCGGCTTCTACCAGGTATCGGGCGACAAGCAGTCATCATCAGACTGGAAATTCATCTGCAACGACGACAGCGCTGTTCTGAACCCGTATCCCGAGCAAATATGTGGTCAGATGCTGTTGACATTTCATTTCTTGATATTAAGGCTATAAAGGCAACGACTGCATTTAAGGACGTAGGATTATATTTCTCCGCTTTGAGTGAGTGAGTGAGTGAGTGAGTGAGTGAGTGTGTGTGTGTGTGTGTGTGTGTGTGTGTGTGTGTGTGTGTGTGTGTGTGTGTGTGTGTGTGTGTGTGTGTCTTTACGTGAGTGTGTCAAGTTTACTAGTCAAAGGTGTACGCTTACGTCAGCATGTTTGACAGGTGACGGAACGCCGAAGGTAGTGAATCAAAGAACTAAATCCTTCAAATCGTTCAGGGAAGATACGACCACTGTCATCTACGACGTTTTCAGCAATCCAGACATCACTCAGTATGACCAGTAAGTATGTGTTTAGTCATCGTTACAGTACAGACGTCACTCAGTATGACCAGTATGTTTTTAATCATCGTTACACGGTCGTTATCATGTGACATAATACGAGGTCCGGACCACAGTAACGGTCGTTAACTACTATTTGCTACTGTTGGCTATGACGTTGACGACGATAAACTCGTTTCCATCTCATGCTGCCTGGCCCTAGGCAACAATCTCGTCGCTGCACTCGTTACTGTTACAACACAGGCAGCCCGTCGTCAACGTACAAACTCGATGAACTGTTTCGTTCTGACCATCTATTATACCAAGCGAGTGTCTTTTCACAGGCAGACACTGTCCACGTGCTCTCAGAATGGTGTATAGAGTCCAAATATGTTAAATATCGTGTACATACCCTCTTCTTAAAGGCTGAGTGATGTATATAGGTGTATGTCCTGAAGCTTCAAGTATAATAAACATGGTCTAAATACTCTCTGTCTTGAAGAAAGCCTTTGAAAATCTGTTTGTGATCTTGATACCAAAATGTAAGAATGGTAAAGGTTGTCGGTACTGTCGGGTATCGCCTCACCTCTTTATATGTCGATACGTCTCATCGTGTTTCGGGTCTTCATTTTTTTTTTTTTTCATCTGACAGCAAGGAACCCGCGTGCAAGGAGGCCCAGGGCTATCTGACAAAGACTTGCCCAGACCACTCGGCGAGGCAAATGGCTGTCAGTTATTGTTGGCCCATAGTGGGTAGCAGTGGACACAGACACTGCATTTCGAAGTATACATACAGTCCTGTTGTCATCTTTGCGGTAAATAACGAAATACTTTGTCATTTACTTTCTTTCTCTCTCTCTCTTTCTTTTTCTCTACTTCTCTACCTCCCCTTCAGATAAAAGTAAATAATGGTTGAGAGGTTTGCCATGATGTTATTTAGAGTTTTTCTTTAATAACACTTAATTATGGCAATGGTATGTTTCATTCGGCGATTTTCCTTGCTTATTATTTGCTAAATGTGTTAGCTGTGAGTTATCTTTACAGCTGTGGGATAGGTGTGTGGGAAAGGCAGAAAATTATTTAGCAAAAATAAACAAGAGCAAACGTTGTTATCCTTAAATCGTTAAAAGAATTCTGACCAGGTCTGTATAGCTGTCTGTTTTTATCAAATAAGGATTTAAAAAAAAACTATAACTAAAGGCAAACTAATTTGTATCGCCAATTTGAAATAAAATTTCGTGTCACTAATTTTAAATTCCATATATTCAGGTATTGTATAGATTACAGCCTTGGGAGTAACTTTCCCCTTTACAAAAGGTTATAAGCTATCTAAAATCCTCCAGCATTTTGTAAAAAATTCGTTCTTTTCTAATTGTCTATGCTGAATGCAAGTGTGTAAATTTTCGTGTACAGCAAAAATCCACGCACCCCCATGGAGTACCGTTTTACCAGTTTTGCGCGAGTTTTTAAGATTTATGTACCCATGGAGAGTCCTTGTGCTACTTTTGTTTCATTTAACAAAAAATATAATCTTGAGTGTGTCTCTGGGGGTCCGCATGTACAATAAATGTTATTGTTGGTCACCAGAAATGCCTGGACTGGGCGTGCAGTGGTTTTCCGAAGCCTGGTGCTGACAAGGAGAAGAACTGCAACGCTCTGGCGGAAGCCATTGACGACTGTAGGCGGTTCCCGGGTCTGAAGGAGAAGATCGACGAGAGCAAGTGTTACAGCGGCCTCCGCTGGGTGCAGTCAGATCGAGAGGACGACTGTCCGAGTGAAGGGAACTCAGTCTGACGACTGGCATTTCCCTACAAGCGAAAGGAGTCCTAGGGGTTAACAGCCAGATACCAAAGTGATGTCTGCAACCAATCACTGCATATAACCATGTAATCCCCTCTTCATTCTTTGTCACATCTTCGGTCTCTCTCTCTCTCTCTCTCACACACACACACACACACACACACACACACACACACACACACACACACACACACACACACACACAGATATAAATGTCTGTGATCCGAGTTAATTTCTAAATTATTCACTGTTATTTTTTCTAAATTTATGGCCCCGATCATGCAAAGCCAACAAGAAAGCAATAAACCGCAATATGCAGAGTAACAATCAGTGTTCCTTTTCTTTAAAATAAATCTTCAGAAAGGTGATGGGTTTTATATCAGCTCGTGTTTTATATTCTTATTGTGATTTTTTTTCCTCTATTAGGCTCCATATGACCCCTTACGGTTTAAAGTGATTTCTACCAACTTAAATATAAATTATTTCGAATTTCTCCTTGCTGCATTACATCAGTATTTGTGTATACACTGAGACCAGTAAGTTGAAACCGTCTCTTGAGGCACATTCATTTAGGCTGTGGCTAATATATAACCTTGATCTCAAGATCATGTGGACAGGTCTGTCCTTCATAGTTTTATTAACTGATAAGCACTCTTTGCGGACACCTGAACTCAAACTCAAAATTCTACCGAGTTATGCTGTGGAATGACTTATATTTACCTGCCTTATTTTCTCACTCTCTTTCTCTCTGTCTCAATCTCTCTGTCAATCTCTTTCTCTCTCTCTCTCTCTCTCTCACACACACACACACACACACACACACACACACACACACACACACACACACACACACACACTGAGAGAGAAGAAGAAGAAGAAAGAGCCTTGTCTACGCTCTACATAGCACAGGTCACATGTCTAAGGTTGACAGCCTATGACAGGTCGACTGTATCGAGGGCTCAGGTTCAGGAAGTGTCTGTAATCCGCGTCACACAGTCGATCGTCTCTCATCACGGACCTGCTGCCTCCACAAGAGTTCGACGACTACGAGGGAAATTTCGACGCGAGAACAAGGTACACGTGACACAGCCACTACTGAATTTCATCCTCTGACAATGAAAGGGCATCGTTTATTTTCACTTGTATTTCCACCCCTGACAGTTATCTAAGAGCAGTTTCAGAGTTCACAAATCAAAAATGGCCGGCTAGGGGCGATTTCTTCTTAGTTCTAACTACTGACATGTCGAACTAAAGTCACACACAAAATGCAATACTTTCTTTTTGTTATAATATGGAACAATATAAGAGGTTTTACTTCATTTCGTAGTCAAAAAAATAGTAAACGAAAAGTCAGCGTCGTCACTATTTAACAAGAAGTTGATTTGTAAAAAAGAAGATGACTGCTCCACTGACACAGCCATCTTGGGAGAAAGCACTAGGGGTTACTAGGGATTCGACCACCCCGACCCTATCTTAATCTAGTCCCACAAACACTCCACCATCGTCTTAAAACAACAAGTATCGAAATGTATACACAACACAAATACTCCTTACACTAACATAAACATCACAAAGACTTCATACACCAACACAAACATCGCAAACACTCCCTACACCAACAGCCTTCGTGGCGTGTTCACGGTTTTAGCAGATCTCTCAACTCATTATGGAGAACAGTTCACTTCTCCAAACATATCACATAACGATCAGCTCATCCCAGGAACACTGCCTATACCAGTGATATGAACACCTCACTGCGTCAGACTCATCCAAGGAACAAATCAGTCCATGTAAATTGTTAACAGCAGATTCAGACCCCAAGCATCACCTTCCGCAGCAGCAGCAGCAGCAGCAGTTTGCCAGACATTCACCTACCTGTACCTCTTGTGTGGAAAAAGATAAGATACTCAAATTCTACATACACTTTCTTTTTAAAATTTGTGAAACGCATAATCGTAATCGCAGTAGCACAGTGAAAAAATATTTCCTTTTTTTTTCGTCTGTTATTAGGAATTCGAAAAGAATGTCAGGTTAATGCATTCACCTTGTAGAGTAAGGGGACGCCTACTAAATCCTGTCATTAGCATGAGAAGTGTCAATGTCAAAATATGTCGCATTATATTACTTCATGAATAAACGTTATCAAAACATGTCGCATTACCTTATCTCATTAATAAATGTTGTCAAACAAACAAACAAAAGTGTGAAACGCCACGGCACAGGAGTCAAGTGGGTGATACTCCCTCGTTACTCAAGGAAATGCAAGTCGTATGTGGTCTCCCCTTCAACAGGGCTGGGAAATGTACCGGTACTTGCTCAAAGGCCTTGTCGGGTGTAGACTGCAATCTGAGGGTGCGAGAAGTGACCTGACCTGACCTAGATTGATTGTATCTAGATCCCTGTTTCTAGCGGCGACAGGAGAAAGATACAGTTACAGATACGAAATCAGGCTGCAAGAGCTTTGTTTAGACAGACTTCTCAGTATGAAGTTACGTACTCCAATTCCTCCAAACGCGCGTTCATGAGAATCTCATCATTTTAATTCCTTACCCCAATATGCCGTTATATTTGTGCATCACATTTATGAGCTGCGAACTGTTTTGTTCCAAATACAAAACCTGTAGCCTCGATTTGATGCTGAATCGCAAGCACATTGTGCACTGGCACAGAAAGTGGACGCTCACCCACACCTCGGATGAATGTTTTACCTTCACCCTCCTCATCCTCTCCCCTACACACACACACACCTACGTGTGGAGGAAGGATTGATAAAATCCTCTACGTTGTCACTGGTGTCTCTGTTTGCTTGTAAAGCGCATCGAGTTAATGTTGTGATGGGAAAGTGCGCTCCACAGCTTTTTCGTAGTGCTACTAATAACTGCACGCTGTGTATTTTTGTATGAGTTTGGATTGAATACAACACGAAAAGTATTATTTGTTGCAGGATTCACACAATGAAGCCCATGACTGGGTATTGGCATCTGTGTTTGTGTGTCACGCTGATGTTGGCGGCGTCAGGCACAGCCAAACGGGTCATGCTGATGCCCCTCCCTATTTCAAGTCATGCTGTCATGCACTTGTCGCTGGCGAAAGAATTGACGGCCAAAGGTCACGAGGTCTGGGTCGTTCTGTCTGCAGACGTCGTCAGCAAGGGCTACCACGATCTGAAGGGAGTGCACATCATCGAGTACACCACCAGCATCTCCATGCAAGACGACAATGTCGTGCCTTTTCTTTTGAAACCGTACTTCGAGGGAAGAGAACCAGAATTTGAGAATCACATCCAGTCGATGTTGCAGCTGAACGACGAGATCATGACCAACCAGTGGCTGTTTCGGACAATGAGAGATGTCAAGCCAGATCTCTTCGTGTACGACGATGGCAACCATCAGAGAATTTACCTCATCTTCGCCTACAGGATGGGTGTGCGCTTTGCCGGGCTGCACTTTGCACACGACCCCTTTTTCCGCAGAATTCCTTTTTCTCCAGCCGTCGACCCCATCGAGTTCCTTCCCCTTGGCCAGCACATGACCTTCGCGGAGCGTTTGAACAACTTTCTGTCCTATGTATCTCTCTACATGGGGCATCCTCTTTGTCCGGAAAATGCCGTGGAGCTGTACGCACCTGAGATGCCCTATATCCCAATGACAATGTTGGGAGCAAAGGCGGAGGTGTACCTGTCTCTGCATGACCATATTCTGGACTATCCTCGACCATCTTTACCCAATACTAAAGTCATCGGTGGGATAGCGGCTTCGCCGGCAAAACCTCTGTCCGCGGATCTTCAGGAATTCATGGACAGTGCCAAGGACGGTGTCGTCATTGTCTCCTTCGGTTCTCTCGTTCTCGACTTGCCTGAAAGCGCTGTCAGCAAGCTACTCTCGGCTCTGGGGAGCGTGCCTATGAAAGCTGTGTTTCGTACCAACATGACATCACCAGACCCCAGGAGAATTTTGACCATGCCTTGGATACCACAAAACGACCTTCTAGCTCACCCCAACTCCAAGGTCCTGGTGACCCACTGTGGAGCCAGCAGTCAGTCCCAAGCGTTGTATCACGGTGTGCCAATGCTGAGCATCCCTTTGTTTTATGACCAGTTCTACAACGCGGAAAGAGTTCGACAGAAAGGCTTTGGGATGACACTAGACCTGCGCACTGCTAAAGTGTCGGATATTGTCAGCGCCCTGATGATGTTGTCGAAAAGCTCCGCCTACTACGACGCCATCACCCGCGCATCTCGCCTTTTCCGCGAGCAGTTCGATGTACCGGCAGAACGAGGCGCCTACTGGCTTGATCACGTGATGAAATATGGCGGCGAGTACATGAGGTCTGCGGGCCAAGAGATTCCACTGTATCAGTTCTTATTACTTGATGTTTTCTCCATCATCGTCGCTGCGCTTATGGTTAGTCTGTGTCTGATGTCTGCTACGCTGTGGTGTTTCTGGCGAAAGTGCTTTCAACAAAAAGCAAAAAATGACTAAAAAAAAAACTTTAAAAAGATTTTGAGATTGTGATCAGAAGAAAAACATCGAGTTCTAGGAAAGAGCAAAGAAACGAAATAAAGTGATGACGTGCACACCGGACACTCGGACACCCGACCACCGCGTCACAACATTGTCATCAGCAGTGACGTGCCACGTGATCTCCCTTGTAAACAACAATACATGACACAAGCCAAAACAAGACAAATCGATAAGTAAGCAAAACAAAAAAAACAAACAACCGGAAAGCAAGAAAGGAGGAGTGCATATGTCAGAAGGAGAGCAAGAAGACCAGGAGACCAAACAAACATTCTAACAGACTGGGTACTCTCCATCTTGATTAACCAATCAACCATTGATTAACCAATATTTTGACAGTGAATAAGGAATCTTCCACAGTAGCCTTACATGTTGACTTATGTACCCTTCACACTGACTGCACACATCTAATCTCGACATCTTGTAATGGTTTTTTAGCTGTACTCCACCTAAAGAATACGTTGACATGTTTTTATTATTCTCTGTACAGCTTTTATTTCTCTCTCATCCACATACACTAAAGTTGATCAGGCCTAGACCCACTCACTACCATGGTGACCGGTCACTTAATCCCCAACACTTAACCCCCTAGACATTTAATCCCTAGGCATTTAATCCCAAGACACTTAATCCTCAAAAGTTCCCCCAAATCGCGACATAAAAAATGGGTCCAAACTAAAGAGAAATGACCTTTTAATAAACAAATTTTCTGATTGGTTGCGGAGTAAGCTGGTAAAGCCACGAAACTGGCCCTGCGGAGTCAGAGGGTTAATGCGTCTGAGTACTGAGTTAGTAAGAATATTTTTATTCATCGTTGAACTGCTATTTTGTGAACTTGAAATAGTCTAACGTAAGACAAATGTGTTGTGTGGTAACTCTAATGAGACGTGACAATGGTCAGGAGAATTAGCAACATCGTACAGCGATATGAGGAAATGGATCGTCTTCTGTACCTCCGATCATTAGCTTACCTGTCATATTGATTAACAACACTTTTCATATCATATTGTTGAAGAACATTGACTTTAATAGCTCACATGAACTTTAACTAATGTTAGAGATGTTGAAGTTAAGTATTATTTTAATTGTCAAACTTATTTTTGTTTACATGAAAATAATTATTTGAATTTGAATTAAGTTTTTCACTCACTTCATAATTTGTTGAGTTGAAATTTCATTTTGAGGATTGTCTGGGGATTAAGTAGCTAGGGATTAAAAGTCTAACAAAGCTGCAACATTAATAAATAACAGTAACCGGTGGTGTTTCGTAATGTTAACAGTCGCCTTCTGGTGGTTAATTTATTTATTATGTTTTTGATTCCAAATAGGTTGACTACCTTTAGAGGTACCTGCATCTTTTAGGATCGTTTAGGTCCTTGGGAAATGAGTTGTTAGAGACTCTGCTATTCTCGGGGAGTTGGGGGGTGGGGGTGGCGGAAAAATAAATGTCCATTCATACTCTCTCTCTCTCTCTCACACACACACAGTAGATGAAATAAGCACAAGAAAGAAGTTGAGAAAGAATCGTCAAGTGTAAAACAACTTTTCAGGCATGGAATGTAAAAAAAATGACAGAACAGCTGACAATGAATTTAAATAATAAACTGACAGAGTAGGCGACAATTTAAATAATTAATAAACCGACAGAGTAGCTGACAATTTAAATAATAAGCTGACAGAGTATTTTACATTTTAAATAATAAACTGACAGACAGAGTATTTTACATTTTAAATAATTGATACGCTGAAAAATTAGCTGACAATGTAAGATTATCGCACAAAAACTGAAAGGTGTGCAATGCAGTTTGTGTGTGTGTGTGTGTGTGTGTGTGTGTGTGTGTGTGTTCATATATTGTATTTCATGATCTGGTGTAAGGCCCCCCCCCCCATCAAACACTAACTACAAAGATATTACAAGACAAAGATCGGCCACTAACGTAATGTAGAGAACAGAGAAGCAAAGAACGTGGACACGGAGCGCATTACTGAACTTTGCCCTCGCGTGACTCAAGGCTTAGTAGCAACCTAGTGGTACAGGTGTTTGAAGTTCACAGGCTGCAGTGATTAACTCCAATTATAGGGATGCATGATCAGTATGATTTCAAGTAGTGACTTAAACTGTAATTGTATGATCTGTAGGAAGTCGACATTTGCATTTTTAATGAACACAGATGTTTGCCAGAATACGCGTTCCGAAGACTTTTAGTAGATATAATCATTGCTAGCAACGCCATCAGATCAGGCTCGTGGTGTAGCCCCATCAGGCTCATAATACAGCAGCATTAAGGCTCATAGTGCGGCTCCATTAATACCAATAAATTCATGTTACAGCACCATCAGACTTATTGTACAAAACCATTAGTCTCATAATACACCATCAAATTCATAGCACAGTATCATCAGGTGCATAATACCTACTAAATTCATAGAACATTTCATAATACATAGTACAGCAGATCACGCTGACAGTGTAGCTCATGTAGAACAGCACCACCACTCATAATACAGCGTCACCAGAATCATAACAGAGCATCACCAAAATCATAATACAGCATCATCATAGTACTGTTCATGAGGCACATAATACAGCACCACCACTCATAATACAGCACCAGCAGACTCATAATACAACATCATCATAGTACTGTTCATGAGGCACATAATACAGCACCACCACTCATAATACAGCACCAGCAGACTCATAATACAACATCATCATAGTACTGTTCATGAGGCACATAACAGAGCACCACCAAACTCATAATACAGCACCATCGGACACGTAATACAGCACCATCATAGTACTGTTCATAATACAGCACCATCAGACATGTTTGGCAGTAGTTGTGAGAGATCAGAGCTGGTTAAATGGACGGCAAACTAATTAGAGTAGTTCCCGACACGTCTAGTTCCTGTCGTTGCATAGGTCAGAGGCGGCAACTGAGGGATGAGCTGTGAAGTTAATCGCGGGGCTTTTCCCATGCGCAGATCACTTTAAGCGCATTAGCCAGTCGTAAACGGTGATATGTCCTTCTTCCTCCCCGACCCACAGTCGCCCAGAGCGGTCGACGGCGCAGCAACTGATGGTGTGGCTCTCCCCTTCAGGTGCTGTGACGTCACAGTCTTGCCCTTGTCTGCCCTCGATCAGGTTGCGCCTGCGCTCTAGCGTGTTTCCAACCAGCTCCAAAACCTGCAGCAGAAAAAAGCGATGACATACACGACACACGATTCTGCAAAATCATCGTCTTTACTGGTGACTTAAAAATCATCTTTAAAGCTATACGAATGAGTAATACGTTTAGCTATATTCCCATTACTTAATATAACTCGTCGCTTTCTAATGATCTCCCCTGTTGCAGTGGCCACTACATCAAAGACGTGTTTTCCCACTCACCTCCACACTTCCGTTTGAACGATTGACCACCAAAACATCGCCAACTCCGGACCCCACGCCTCTCAAGGTGCTGATGGCTCTGGCCTGTATGGAGTCGTCGTCACACAGGCAAGAAACTTCCGAGAAGTCGGCATCTAGACAGAGGATCTCCGCAGAACTGCACAGAAACACCTGTCCGCGTTTAGTGAATGTCATAGACGTAGGAAAGAAGTCTGGTCTAGGGATGCTAACTCTCCTCGACCTGGCGCCACTGAGCGTGTAGAACGTCAGCGAGAGTTCCTTCCCGTCGTTGGCAGCCATTGCCAGCTCATGTTTGTCAGTGAGTGCCATGGCACCAGGGGGCACCAGCGGGCAGGCAAAGTCGCAGGCCTGTTCGGAGGGCAGGAGGATTTTGACGGGTTGCGGGAAGACCAGGGCCACGTACACGCTCCCGTCTGGCGCTGGCACAAAGTCGGAGATCTCGGTGGGGAACTCCAGCCGCTTCGTCTCCACCAGGTCCTCGGAGATATCCACCAGCACGTTGCCCACCGACGCCCACACTCGGCCATCCGAGCGCGGCGAGATCTTGCGCAGTTTCCGGTGCTGCTTCGTCGACGTCAGGCTAAAGCGATGGCGAAGGATCGGGACATGGAATTGCACGGTCATGTAGCCGAAAGTATTGTCCTGCCGCAGCAACGAGCTGATTTCGGCGCTCATCTTAAAGGAGAACTCTAAGTTTCCCCGCGATGCCGGCATTCTGGCCATGACGCTCTGGATCCTGGACACTAGTCTGGACTTCTTCATGAGGAAGTCTGCGTCGCTGGAATTGACTTCCTCGTTGGCCAAGGCGAGTAGTTCTGATATGGCAGCAATTCTCTCTTGTATTTTCTTCTTCTCCTCAGTGATGACTTGCAGAAGTTTATCTCTCACTTTCTTTAAGCTGGATTCCGTGGCATGGGTGCGGGCAGTGATTGAGTTGCACGCCTTTTCTCTGGTGGTGTCCAACGTGTGGAGAATTTCCCGACAGCTGGTCTGCAGTGTGTCCGCCCGCACAGTCCCCTCGTCCTGCAGACTGACCAGCGCCCCTCGCAGCGTGGACAGGCTCATGAGCTGCCTCCTCACCTCCGACCTTTGCTCTTCAGCCTCTACTGCCACACCCACCACTCTGTGGTTGGGATGCTCGAAGGCCTTGCAGGGCCGACACACCAGCGCGTCGCACGTCTTGCAGTAGAAGGCCAACTGCTCCTGAGTGGCGTGGCTCTCGCACGAAATGCCGGCCCTTGAGCCGTCGCAGCTGTGAGTTAGCGAGCGGAACTGGTGGCGAACGTAGAGCGGCTGCTCTTGGTGCGCCTGCACGCACTCGCGGCACATGGCCAAGCGACACTCCACACACGTGGCCACCGCCGTGCCCACAGACATGGCAGCAGATCTCCGTGCACCTGCCGCACCAGTCACTCCGCCCTGTCCTTCACTCACTCTGAGGCACTGTTGGCAACTTCCGGCTGTGCTGATCTGCACTTTGCCGGAAAGTAAGGGTGCAAGGTAGAAGTTGACCTGGAAGCTATGGACGCCTTCGTCCGGGATGGCCACGCGGCTTTGGCACAGTGGACACAGGAAGTGAGTGGTGGGGCCGGCGCGCTCCATCAGGTCGGAGATGCAGTCTGTGCACAGCGTGTGGTGACAAGGCAGGAAACGAGGCGATGTCAGCATGTCCAGGCACACCGGGCACGTGAGACTGATGCCCGCCTCGTCCGCCGTCAGACTGCTGTTCCTGGCCATGGCTGCCCGTAGTCAGCACAGACCTGCAGCACGCACACAACACGCGACATAAACGCATTTAAAGCCACAGCCTCTGATCACATGATTCATAAGTATTGTACATATAACAAATAAATATTAAATAATACGTGACAGGTCTCAATACTATGTGCATCCTGAGTTAAAATGTAAAAACTACTAAACGCAGGCCATCTTCTTCTCCATGACAAGTCTAAAGAAAATCTGTAAACTCTTCCCTCTTAGTCCTACTTTTCCGTCTTCATTCACAACACACTCTCGCGCGATAGAAGTGTGATTACAACGACCCTCAACAATCAGGAGAGCGATTACAATGACCCAGCTGTAAGGTCAACACAGTTTTCAAGTCAGCTCTCTTGACTATCACACAGAGAACATTATTCTACTGACAGTTCAGGGCTTGTCTTTCGCGGATCGACGACCCTGTGGTACAGTTCTTCCTGCAGTGAATTAGAACGCTTCCGGCTGTGTGACGAAGAGGCTGCTTGTTCCCAGTGTCACCAGCCAGGCGTTTAGGCCGGGACCCTGAAATCAGGGCTGTGAGAATGGCATTAATAGATACTTCTTCTGAGTCTGTCTGCACTGTTTTGACAACAAACGGCACAAACGGGTACCTTACCAGGGACAATTGTAGTGACAGGAAATGCTGACACAAGTAACAATTGTATTGACAAAGACACAGAAACACCATACAACTGACAGGCTGTTCAGTGATGATCATTGCAACCTTGAATCTAAAACTTTACTTACGTGCGAAAAGAACTGTTTAAAGCGTGCATATAGACTGTATTTGAAGAACGGACAGCCCTAACTGTCCTACAAATTATTGCTCGAATGAGATCATCGGAAGACAAACCTCAAACCTAGACTCCGCAGGCCAGTCACATGCTCACACACGGTAACCCAAGTTAGTGCAGATGTCACTGAAATTTCTGAATGAGTGAAAGTATTAAATGAATTAGAGCAGAGGTGAATGAGTGCAAGTGGCACTTCCGTTGACAAAGGTTAAGATGGTGGGAGGAGGATGAATGGAGAGGAGACAACGCGTGTTCACGACTATTACCTCCCTTGTCTCTTGGTTTCTTCTCAGCTTAGAGGCTGCCGGACTGCGGTGGTCAGTCAACTAGTAAGTCGAGAACTATCCCCCTCCCACGTTCCCCTTCGACTTGAGCTTTTCATGTTTGACCCGGTCACCAGCTCCCACGATAACAAGTACCCTGAGCTTCTAGACAATGGGCGGTCCGGTGGCGCAAAGCTTGGGGTCTGTACAGTGGTGACCGGGTTCTAGGGTTCAGAATTCGTGCTGAGCATATCCAGCCGTTCGTTCGTTGTGGTACCAAAAGCTTTGCCATGATGTAGCCTTATTTGCTGGTTCGGCGTAGAACATCAAAGTCTCCCCCTCCCCGCGTCAACTCCTTGAAATCACCATTCCACAGTGTGCTTACACATACGACGCATGGGCAGTGTACTATTGCTGAGCTCTTTCTCCTAAGAACAGAGGAGTTATACAGCGCACCACTACAAGTATCAAAGCACTTGAAAAAATACGGGGACAATTTTCTTCCTCGTTTGCGAAACACACACACACACACACGCAATAGCAAACAGAAAAAGTTGGTTATTTTCTTGAAAATACTGAATCGTGTTTTCTAACAACGAAAATAAAAAACCAGAGCAGGGGTATAAATTGTACACTTCCACTACCCTGGCACCTCCCCTACCCAGCTCACACGCAGGTGTAGTCACTATGATATCTGTAAGTCATGTAAGGCATTTATCGGATGGGCACACTTCACTGTGTATGTCATACTATCTGGATGGGTACATTACAGGGGTCCGCTGTTCATGTACTTACCCACTTTTCCGACAACTATACCACAATCTAGGGTCGTTTAGTGCTTGTCTGTGCGTCGACACACATGCAGCCATTTGTAGCGAGGGCATTACTAATGATTAAATCGATGAGGGATAGGCCGGAGTGTCAAAAATGTAAAACGACTGTACGACTGTTTTAATAGCTGGGGAGGGGAGGAAGTTGTGGGGGAAGCGTGGAGTGCAGCGATATTCTTTTATGACAAGGACGGAAAAGTATGTATACTCAATTGATAATCGACTTGCTTGCTGCAGGGGAGTGTCGTATATTAAAAATTATTAAATACAGACACTAAATGCCGATCAGTCATCGTCTCATTGCTTCATTCCTCTTTATCTCGCGCCCATCAGACACAAACGCACACTGTAGCGTGCACCACTGTACATTGTACATCCTTGGTACTGTGCTGATCCTTGCTAAGTCTGTCAAGCTGCTTTACTTAGCTAAAAGCAAAACAAACCAACAGCCATTCAAACAAAGAGACGGAGGCGCTCAGCCGCCCGACAAAGCGACCTCAGGACAAGGCCACACTGGAGTGAGGGGTAACGGACTCTTTGTCCCAGGGCCGCCACACAGCTCTGCACACTCCTTCCGGTTAAAATGTCCGGTAAGCAAGATGAAGTCTAGTCTCCGTTACCAAAGGAGCGATTTGTGACTTTTTGAAAGCATCAAGAGGTTTCAAGTATGAGAAACAAGAACTTACTTAGCTGAAACCACTCGTGATCCTTGTTGATGTCAACTGTGTGAGCCCCGAGTACAGTCACCATGCACTTTGCTCTTCCGCTGCTGCAGTGAAGAGACGAGCGGGTTGCAGGCTGTTAACTGTCAAGGACTGTCGCAAGGGCTTAGCTTCTCGCCGTCTGACAGAGAAACTTCCCTCTTCCTACGCGATAGTGTCGTCTGCTCCAGCTGTCGCGTTGCGCATGCGCTGCGTATTGTCACGTCTCGCTGTTGACGTGCGCCACGCGGGCTGCTTCACCCGGAACCTGCGCCGACCACGCAGTTAGGTGCGGCCGGGAGGGTGGTGGTTAAAAACACTCGTTTTTTTTTTTTTTTACCTCCATAGAGAGAGGCCCTGGGTTCAGATCTCGTCTCGGAACACTAAGGCTGGCCGTCAAGAGTTTTCTCCGATTTCTTCCCTTCTTCCTCTGTCCTCAAGTCATAGTACGAAATTACTTCTAGGTTAAAGCACTTTTCCGCCAAGACAACCGACCATCTGCGCATTTGCATTTAGGAAACGGTTCGGCGACCTTCCTGAACGCTGTAAAGATATCTGAATATTGCGAAGTTTTGCCCCAAGCTGTCGGTTAGTAGTTCCATAAATAACGTGGGCTGTTGATGATATACATGGTCACTAGTCTCCATCCTCGTAATACACACACACAAACACACAAACAAACGCGCAAGTAGTGGGTGAGCGAGACAGAACAAATAATTCACAGCTTATACTGAAATGCGCTTCAGTACAGAGACTAGAGAGATTAATCACAACGTGTCTAGAATTATGTTTGCAGGGTGACGTCATGCTTTTGTGTGTGCTTCAGGCAGCGGAGGTCAAAGGGTCACAAGCTCGATACGCGCTAGCCCGCCTTTCTTTGTCAGATCGGTCAGATTTATGAAGTGCGAGGGGTATCTCTTTTTTTTTTTTTTTGGCTGAAAAATATGCTTTAAACATAATATTCTGACATTTCATAACAGCAAGATGCGTGTGTAAGAGATCAGTCGCCGGCGAGACTAAACCCTCTCTGTTATCCTCCTGGCAGCAGGTCTCTGCTCCTCCGCTTCTAAATCCGAGTCATTTTGTGATGAATCAGAGTCTGATGTTGAGTCACTCTCAGAATCAATGACTCTAGTTATAACTGTCTGGCACGGCTGTCGCCGTTGTGATGATCTTGCAGGCTTTCACTAGATGAAGCCGAAGTCGTGTTAACACTCGTTTAACAGCGGCACGTGCAAAACTGTGGCAATTGTTGTTGTAGTTCCTCTCCTTTTGTGTCACAGAGTCCTGGTTAGACAGCCAGTCCCTCTGCGTGTAGCCACTGTCACCCAAAACTATGCCATTCACAGGCTTTCTGGCATTAATTTTTGAATGCCTCGCATACCTCTCGGGATGCAGGAGTCACAATAAATATAAGATCTGTAGCACAGATTACTTGTAACCAGCAGTGAGCACAAGCTGGTGACTACGACTGTCTCCGCTGTTTATTTGATGTTACAGTCTGTCAGCAATATATTTACTTTAGATCTCTTTTTAAAGTAACACTTTTAGATACTTTGCGCTCAAATGCATTTTTGCTGTAGTTGTAAAATTCTACACCATTATTTCTTGTTTATAGCATTAAACATCTTAAATCATTAATTACAATTAGTAAAACACTTAAGTGCTTCAATCCCTATTCATAACCTTTAAACAATGCTACACAATTTTACAAATCGCATTCTATGATGCACACATGCATGAGCAGAAGCCCTCTTACCCCACTGCCATCATAATGGAAATCCTAGAGGGCTTGGTGAAAATATATTTGCCTTTATTGAAAACTGGTCCTGCAGCCATAAAGAACCAAAACCAATGCTACCAAGTAGAAAACCATAGCTTTCTGTTACATCTAAGATTATGTTTGACGATGTAAATACAATTTTCACACACACACACACACACAAGGTGGGAAGAGTGGTGGATGTGGAAAACACTGGAGGGGGCAGGAATGAAATATACATCCAGAGCTGTGGTTCTTACTTGGACGTTGGACGACTGATACCCTGCTTTACACAGTCTGTGGAGCAGAAAGCAGTCATATTACTAAAGCGGAAATCCAATTCATAAAAACTATTCTCAGTAATATACAAAGGCTGCCACCATTGAATCGATTTGTGAAGCGCGGAAACCCGTCCCGGGTCGAGGTACGTCGCAGTCCACCTACCCGTTACTCAGTCGATGACGTAGAACGCATATTTTCATGGAACTATTAGCTCCCATACCCGTACCCGTCGCACTAGTGCTGACTCTCAAACCATTGTATTACACTATACACACGTCTGTGCTCACACTTTCTACTATCTCGAGTTTGTCAACTACTCTCTCTCTCTCTCGTTGTGTGGCTATGTGTAGGTAGAAGGGGTGGAGGTAGAAGCTTTATTCTTTGCACCTTTGCTGTTGAGGCGACTGCAGGTTGATGGTAATGTAACAAATTCTAATTTATTAAGGTTGTCCATACAGCTCCGGGTTCATAGTAGTGTTACATCTACTGGGGGGTAGCAAGAACGTGCACGAGACAGACATTTTAAAATATAATGTTTACGTGCGATTTTGTTCACAGATTTATGTTGGACCTTTGTAAATGTCTATTGATAAATAATATAGCTATAACATACTTCAACAATCATATAATAATCATATAATATTACATAGCAATAACAATGTAAAAAATAATGCACGCAAAAGTAGCAGTATTACTGCTGTATAATACTAATAATTATTTTATTGTAAAAGTAACAAGTGTCCTCGTCTCCATAGCGTGGAGCGAAGTCCTCGAGTACAGAAGATGCATACACTAATGTTGACAAAGAAGTGAGCATTGACATTACATACAATCACATTCGGTGTTGACAATGTACGTGAACTGTCCGGCGACATCACGTAAAGCTGCAAGAGCTGCACAGGCTTTGCGTCACGTTCTGAGAAACGTGATGAGCAACACTTACCCACGACAAGGACCGGAAGGGAGGCTTTTCCAGAGTCTGTGTAAAAAGTCACGTGATAGTGTTGCACAGTCCTCGATTTTGGAGGCTGCCTCATGTCGATGAAAACACAAACGTTGGAGAAGCACTAAACTATTTTTGATCGACTGAAAGTAAAGCCAAACTTCTGAAGTAGTTTTATGCAGTGAGGATATTCAGTGTGTAGCTATATTGCGAGAAGCATGGGCGAAATGCGTTATTCTGCACCTTTGTTAGAAGAAAGAAGGAAGAAATGTTGTTGTCCATGACATGTTTACGAGTTTAACTTTGGGACTTTCCCAGACGACACCGCTCATAAAACTACGAAGAAAGAAAAAAAAGTTTCTTAAAAGAGATCCGGGAAGCAAAAATATATTCAAGGCCTTTTGCTTGCTTTGTGTTCAGAAAGTACACACTAATCTCTTCTGATTTTCACAACGGAAACAGTTAAGAGGCTTTTTTTTACTGTTTCTGTGTCGGGTTTGGCAACAAATGTTCGAAGAGCCGTGCTTGGACTTATGTGTGCATTGACTGGCTTCCTATATTCTTTCTTATGTCACCACGCACTCAACTTTGTTGCACCAATGGGGAGCGTCTGATGACAGAGAGCTTCCGCAATTGAGTCAGTCAACAGCATACAATACCTACACAGTAGGAAACCTGTCGTCGTTGTGACATGTTAGAAACAGTCATCACTACATAAACAGTCTACAGTGTACCTTCTTGCGACTGACATCACAGAGTATAGTACAGACACTGTAAGAATCTGCGGTTGGTGCTGTACCCGCGTGTAAGACAGATAATCGCCACAACATATATACACAGCAACTGTTCCAGTGATTGAAGACGTCATCAGTGTATAATGCATACACTGTAGGATCCTGCGGCTGGTTCACGTAAGACAGTCTCTGTCTTTGTCGCGCGCCTCCAGTGGCTCATTCCGTGTCTGTGTGTGTGTGTGTGTGTGTGGACTGTGCCTCGCGGCTCATCCAAACATTACTTAGGCATCAAACGGGCGCCGTCCCACCTGAAGGCTGAGACATGGACAGCATCCCAGAAGAAGCCACCAGCCTCCCGGCTGAGGACAACTCTGTGGATGACCTGCTCGAGGATTTGAACACGAGATTCGCCCTCTCTGTCCTCCCCGTTATCCTCTACCTGGCCGTCCTGCTTCTGTTAGGAGTTGTTGGCAACATTCTGTCCTTCGTGGTCTACCGGAAGTTCAAGCCGAGCTCCACGAGGACGTACATCCTGGCTCTCAGTCTGATGGACTTGAGCAACAACACCATCTCTTACCCGACGTCCATAGCCGAGCTGTGCTTCCGCTACACATTCGACAACCCCTGGCTGTGCCGCATCTTCCGTTTCATCAAGAGCTCGCAGGTGTTGGCCTCCGCCTTCGTGCTGGTGGCCGTGGCACTGGACCGCCACCGCCGCGTGTGTCAGAGTCTCAAAAAGCAGCAAGAAGCCAGAGACGCCCTGCGTGCATCCCTCATCTGTGTCGTCGCCGGGACGCTTCTCAGCCTGCCGTACGGCGCAGTCACGGGCCGCCAAACCATCCCCACAGGGGCAGGTAACCTCACTGGATTCATGTGCTCTGTTGACGACCAACATAAGAGTTCTGTGCTCCTGCTAAGCTACAATGCGATAACGGGTCTTGCCTTTGTCACGTGCTTCACCACAATCGCTGTGTCCTATATTCGGATCGGCTGCCACGTTTGGAGACACAGGAAGCATGTGGTCGGCCTCAACCAGGCGGCGACAGTTCAGGGTCGTAGCGTCAGCACCTCGGGGGATACATCGTCCACCCCTCAAACACAGTCGTCGGCCACCACAGACGTGACAACATTTATCGCCACCGCTGCCTCGCACCGACCTGCTGAGACCCAAGGGGTCAATGCTGATGCCGCAGGTGGTAGGCCTACCCTGCTGCAGCTTGCAAGCTTTGCCGGCTATTCGGAAATAACAGGTCAGCCTGCTTCCACAGACTCCAGACCAGTCGCTTTCGGCTGTGATGAGGACCAGACAGGAGACGCGCGGGATGCTTCTGGTGTTATGTGCAGCGTGACGTCAGCCATAACAACACAAGACCCTGCAGCATCAGCATCTTTGACCGACAAACCTGAAGGACTTTATGACAAAGATGAAAGCATTCTAGACATCACTTCTTCTGACGGCGCTGTGGCCGTTACAAACATCGATTTCCACATGCTTCTAAAATCAGATACAGTCAAGACAGGCGTCTCTCTAGGTTCTCCTTCTTCGTCTTTTGATCAGCAAGAAATCAGTGTGAAAACACCCGTCAGCGGCCGAAGACGTAGTTCTGACGACCACGTGACGGCAGTACGTGCCTTGTCGAGTAAACGCACGGACGACATGAAGATGACGTCGCAGAAAGGCGGTCACGTGAAGGAGGTGGCGTCACGTACCACGCTGATCATGTTCATGCTGACACTAGTCTTCGTGCTCAGTTTCTTGCCCTACTGGGCCATCGTCTTCCTGCGCGGTGCACTGCGCTTCTCCGAGCACGGCATGCGGGTGTGGGTGTTCAACGTCTACCTGTTGGGGCTGCACTCTTTCTTCATCAGCTCCACCACCAACGCCATCGTCTACGGTGTCTTCAGCGCACAGTTCCGGCGTGAATGTCAGCGTCTTCTGGGAGCATGTGTCCGCAGACGCTGAAACTGTCGGTATCTTGTTGCTTCAATGCTTCTACTCGTTATTCTCTAGTACTACGCAGCGCGTGCATGTGTATGATATATGGCTGTGCGTGCCTGTGTGTGAGTGTGTCCTGGAAACCGTTAGTGCAGACAATCTAGGACTCATTTCCGCTACTTTTGGCAACAAGCGCTTGTGTTGCCTACATAACACTTTGTCGCAGAGGAATAAACACTCGAGGGGCAGTCACCTTGCACAGATCACACGCCTCGGGCTGTGGATAATAGCTGTTGGTAATGAACGTTTGGCCTTCTGTGTTGCTTTCCATGGTTACCTCCATCTAGACAACTCTTGACTTCAAAGTGGCGCAAGCGGACGCCATCCAGGCTTATAAATTCTTGCTGGACAAGATTTATGTTGTACATTCACTTAATTTGTATACAGCCTTGGTTAGCTCGCCTCTTTCGCCTTTTGCCACACCGTGGGGCTAGACCAAAAGAAAAGGAATTAACGGGGGTTGACTATAAACTGATCACAATGACAACTACCGATGGCGATCATTTCAGAGACTCAACTGAAGGGACAGTATCTGACTATGACATTCTCCGTCAACTCGACAAAAAGATGGTTTACGATCTCTTTCCTAGTTTCATCTATATCTGCGCTTTGCTTGTGATGGGGCTTATCGGGAACACCATATCGTTTCTCGTTTACCGGAGGTTCAGCCCCAGCTCCACGAGAACGTACATCTTAGCGATAAGCGCCCTGGACCTGTCTACCAACCTCATCTCCTACCCGACGTCCCTGGTGGAGATGAGCTTTCACTACACCTTCGTGCACGCCTGGCAGTGCAGCCTCATCCGCTTCGTCACCAGCGCACAGATCATCGCCTCCGCCCTCATCCTCATCGCCGTAGCTCTGGATCGTCTGACCGCTACGAGGGTTCGCTGTTTCACGTGCTGTACCAGTCGCTGATCGGCGTGGGCATGTTCACGTCCTTGGCCATCATGTGCGTGTCGTATGCACGAATCGCTTGCCACGTCAGACAACACAGGAAGCGCATGGCGGCAGTCGACCAGGGTAGCGCGTGCCACTCCAGATCGTCTGGCAACACGACCTTAACCTCCCAAATTGCCGCAGCTACAACTTCGTCAGGTTTTCACAAGGTGGGAGACGTTGTCAGTGATGAGATTTTATTGTCCTCGTACGAAGCGGAAATTCAAGAGCAGCGGACACACTCGACCTCTTGCCCTCCGCACGGCGTCACACATAGCGACTCAATAACGGAGTCAAATCGATCAGTCACCGCCCATGTGGCCACCTCAAAGCAGAGCGGCGTGCTTCTAGAAAGCAATCAACAGCAGGACAACAAATTACCGAAGCCGGGGCCTCTTGAATCAACCAACAAGTCCACCACGTCCCCCAATTTACAGCTGTTTTCTTTGAAAAGGCTTAAGAAGAAGACGCATGGAGTTGGTCAGCACGCACACCACGGTGACAAGGCCAAGCAGATGTCGTCTCGCACCACCCTCATCATGTTTCTGCTCACCACTATTTTTGTCGTCAGCTTCCTGCCCTACTGGGCCACTGTCAGCGTGCGTGCTGTAATCGGCATCGACATCCACATCCTGCCGCTCTGGCTAGTCAACCTCCACGCCATCGCTGTCCAGTCCTTCTTCATCAGCTCTTCGGTTAACGCCTTGGTGTACGCCTGTTGCAGCGCCAAGTTCAGAGAAGAGTGCCGCCAGCTTTGTTCGTGCTGGCACAAACGACGATAAACTGACCACATTACACCTACTGGTGTCTTTGGGTTGCAGAAGGCAGTGCCTGTCCCATCGGTCACACGCCTATAAAAGGCACGTTACTACTGTTTCCTTATCCATAACCACACTGCTTTCATCACCTTTTATTTTCAGTTTTTTTGGAGCATCGTCCATGCTCTCCTTTTCCTAGAGATTGACCCTTACACTTCACTCATCTCTTACGTCCACGCTCTTGAACAGTTAGCTCTTCTTTCTTATCTGTGTGGCTACCCAGGTTTTGTCACTTAGCTTTTAGATTGTTCAATTATTGTTCATAATTATTGTTCTTAAGTGTAAATTTTTACTTTGATATGTGTGAAAAGTGACTACAAAAAGATTGTTTACAAGTGTGTCTTACATCAAAGAAATCATTAAATGAATTATGGATTTGTGCCAAAAATATCATGATTTTATAATTATTCAGACAGGAAAATGATCTATAGAGTAGTAATACAAACCAATTATTGTTAATACTAAAAAGTACTGCCTTTGAATAAGACTCTTGTTGCAACAGTGTAAGAAGGTAACATCTGATATCTTCATAGATGTACATCCCCTGCTTACTGCTAGTAAATACGTCACACACCACAAATCTCTTCCAAATACACCCCCTCCCTCAACGCACACACACACACACACACACACACACACACACACACACAATGTCTCTATGAATGCAACAGATTTAGAATAAATCCATATAAAAGTATAAGAAACATTTGGAGTAGGGGGAGGAAGAGGTTAAAAAGTACAAGTTAAAAAAATTCCCTCATGAATAAAAGCTTTTCAATATAAAATAATTAAATATCTCATAATTTTCAAAAATCTCCTCGACCTTGCTGCCTTACCTTCCCCAGCTATCTATGGACTCAGGTACCCATTTCCGCCAGCTTGGTCAACAGGGAAGAAGTTTGCTGCATTAATCAGGTATTGAACCAGCGTGCTCTCAATTTGGACACCAGAGCTCTAACCACTCAGCTTCCCCGTTCTGTCTATACCTTAATATCGTCAAAAGGACACAATAGTAAAGAAAGAAAAATTGCAAGGTGTCTGGGAGCAGCATCTTTCCTTTTACTGTTGATTTCTACTAAAACTTATACTGTGACTGTAACTATATCCTCCTTTACAATAAGCATATCCTAGTTGACAGATACAGTATGTACTTTTTTATTATCTTAGTGTGTATTATTTTTCTGAAGAGCTGTGAGGCATGAGGGAACATGCAGTGCTCTTCCTCCCCCTACTACAATCATCATCATGATCCTATGACCTCATCATCATCCTTGTAAAGTTACCAATTCCTAGCAATCACAAGAGTTTGTTAGTCAGTCACATGAGAATTGAATCCTGGCTATTTACTTTATTTCTGGCTACATATGTAGCTACAATAAAACACATATTAATGAATCAACACAATTTCCTGAGTCAATGTGTATGTATATACAGGATATGCTTATATGTGTCACTTGTCTCATGTTACTCATTCAATGTTTCATTTATTCATTTTTCATTTTTCACTGTTGAACTAGACTACTAGAGCACATTCCCATATTCGAATTGCCCACTGGGACAAATAAAGTTGGTCATTGTCATTGTCAGTGTCAGTTATTTAACTATATACATTCATATCCTGCAATCAGATACACTTTTAAGCACTTTGAGCAGAAGGGATAACAACAGCAAAATGTTGAGTACATGGTCTACCGGCCAACAGTTTCTCCCCAGAGAATTGAAGCCATGTCCAAAGTGTTTGCTTGTCTTAGGCAATAGCACCAGCATCACCAGTGGCACAGGTAACTTAAATCTTTGTCAACATCATTGTATGACATCAAATTCTGGAAAAGGTGTGGCTAACAATTACAACTGCACTCAATAGACAGTTAACGATTTAGCACGTATTGGGCACCCATTTCGCTAGATGATGAATACCAAGCAAACTATTGCATCTCTGAAAAGACTGATACAATACCTTTCATAAATATAGCTGAAGTAAAGTCAAATAATTTACATGACATTTATATGACAGACAGGTAAACATAAGGCCATAAAGGGAATTATGGAAAAGAAATGAGATGAACAAAGAGAAAAAAGAAAATCAAATGGCCAACTGACAATGCTTTATGAGACTTAATAATCCATGATAATTATAGAGCTAGCAATGAATTTGTATAAAAGTATTTTGAGAAGCTTGTATATTTCATTAGTTTAACCACTTACAATTGAAGAAGTATACCAGTCAAATAATTAAATACTGCAAAAAAAGTATAATCACCCTTTAGTACTAATGCATACAATCCTTTAAAATTAAGTTTAATCATGTCAAAGTCAAGAACACAACCAGCATGATCACAGGATCAATACAAAAATACTCCTTCACTTGGATTTTCAACCATAGAGTTGGTTCTTAGTACATCTACCCCATCATCTAAAGCAACATGAATATGCATAGTAATAGTTTGTTAAAGCAAAATCTAGCCAGGATTCTTAAAAGCTCAGCAAAAGACAACATCAGTGATATAATGTTTTACAAATCTGAATAAACTGCCATTTAGTAGGCTTCCAATATGTATAACATCTGTAAAGGCCTTCATGCAAAAACAAATGTGTAATTCTTGCAAATTGAAGTTTTAAATCCTTCACTCATGTATGATTAAGGTTTTCCAGTCATGGGCCTCAGCAGGTTTGGACCTTCTGGTGTGAAGGTAGCACTCAAGTCACCAGGTTACAATTACACAACATTATTTGCAGCTTCATGTCCTGTAGTTTAAAAAATCCACACTTTACCTGTTATGTAAGAGGCCATTATAAACATTAGTTTGTTCACAAATTCAAAGGGATGGACAAGTCTTGATACATTTTTGACATCATGAAAAATTACACCTTAATAATAACTGAGCAAACAATTATTTAAAGCTTCAAGACAGCACGAGTGACATTATGGTTGAGCTCTGATGGCAAGTCAAACACAGTCCCAGTTATTTTTAATCTTATGTTCATCAAGCTCCTTTTTATCATGCTACATGTGCTTGTGCCGCCTGTAAAAAATATTGCTCGTTCCAGTTGAAAGAGTGTAATTAGCAGTTAGATTAGCAATAATTGTGTGAGTTTATGAGTTTATCTTTTTCAAAACTGTTTCACACAAAAATATTCTTTAAATAAATAATTTAAGAAGAATCTGCAAACTATTATCTACACTGCATCATTATTCCATTAAGTATCTGATAAACACATTGGTAGTTTTACATATTGCATGTTGTATGACACCTGTAGTCTAAAGGGTGCAAAAGACATCAGACGTTTGATCAGTTCTTTCTGCTGCATCTCCACCGCTGCGTGTGTCAGTCTCAACAAGCAGCAAGAAGCCAGAGAAGGTTTGCGTGCATCCCCCGTGTGCGTCGTCGTCGGAGCGCTTCTGAGCCTCCCGCTGCACTTCTCCGAGCACGGCATGCACGTGTGGGTGTTCAACGTCTACCTGTTAGGGCTGCACTCTTTTTCTTTCTTTCTTTCTTCAGCTCCGCCACGCACTCCATCATCTACGGTGTGGTGTCTTCAGAGCGTGTGTCCGCAGACGCTGAAACTGTCGGGCATCTGCTTACCACTATGCTTCTACTATGCTCATCTGTCGTTCTCTAGTGCGACGGAGCGCGTACGTGTGTGTGATATAAGGATGTGCGAGCTTTGTCTCTGTGCGTGTGGACGTGCGAGCGCGCGTGTGGGTGTGTCCTGGAAACTGTTGGACCAGTGCAGACAATCTAGGACTCACTTCCGCTACTTTTGGCTACAAGCACTTGTGTTGTCTACATAACACTTCGTCGCAAAGGAATAAACACTCGAGGAGCAGTCGCCTTGCACAGATCACAAGCCTCGGGCTGTGGATGCAGTTGGGGATGACCACCCAGGCTTATTTATATCTTGCTGAACAAGATTTATCCTCTGCGCTCACTGGACATGTATACAGTCTTCGTTAGCTCGCCACTTTCACCTTTTGCCGAACCATGAAGCTAGACCAAAGGAGAAGAAGTAACGAGGTTTGACTGTTTAACTGATCACCATGACAACTACCGATGGCGTTGATTTCAGAAACTCGGCCGATAGAACAATGTCTGACTATGATATTCTCCGGCAACTCGATACAAAGTTTGTTTACGATCTATTCCCTAGTTTCGTCTACATCTGCGCTTTGCTTGTGATGGGGCTTATCGGGAACACCATATCGTTTCTCGTTTACCGGAGGTTCAGCCCCAGCTCCACGAGAACGTACATCTTAGCGATAAGCGCCCTGGACCTGTCTACCAACCTCATCTCCTACCCGACGTCCCTGGTGGAGATGAGCTTTCACTACACCTTCGTGCACGCCTGGCAGTGCAGCCTCATCCGCTTCGTCACCAGCGCACAGATCATCGCCTCCGCCCTCATCCTCGTCGCCGTAGCTCTGGATCGTCACCGGCGAGTCTGCCAAAGCCTCAAGAAGCAACAGAGCGCCACTGACGCCCTGCGCGCTGTTGTCATCTGCGCCATCGTTGCCGTCGTCGTCAGCATCCCGTACGGCGTTATGACTGGTCGCGCCACCTTCACCATCGACGCCTACAACATGACTGGGATCATGTGTTCCCTGGACGACCGCTACGAGGGTTCGCTGTTTCACGTGCTGTACCAGTCGCTGATCGGCGTGGGCATGTTCACGTCCTTGGCCATCATGTGCGTGTCGTATGCACGAATCGCTTGCCACGTCAGACAACACAGGAAGCGCATGGCGGCAGTCGACCAGGGTAGCGCGTGCCACTCCAGATCGTCTGGCAACACGACCTTAACTTCCGAAACTTCTACAACTTCGTCAGGTTTTCACAAAGTGGGAGACGCTGTCAGTGATGAGACAGTGTCCTCGCACGGAGTACAAGAGCAGCGGACACACTCGACCTCAGTCACCACCCATGTGGCTTCCTCAGAGCAGAGCGGCTTGCTTCTAGAAAACAATCAACAGCAAGACGACAAATCACTGAAGCCGGAGCCTTTTGAATCAACCAACACGTCCACCAGTTTACAGCTGATTTCTTTGAAAAAGCTAAAGAAGACACATGGAACTGGGCAGCACGGGCACCACGGTGAGAAGGCCAAGCAGATGTCGTCTCGCACCACCCTCATCATGTTTCTGCTCACCACCATATTTGTCGTCAGCTTCCTGCCCTACTGGGCCACTGTCAGCGTGCGTGCTGTCATCGGGATCGACATCCACATCCTGCCGCTCTGGCTATTTAACCTCTACGCCATCGCTGTCCAGTCCTTCTTCATCAGCTCTTCGGTGAACGCCTTGGTGTACGCCTGCTGCAGCGCCAAGTTCAGAGAAGAGTGCCGCCAGCTTTGTTCGTGCTGGCACAAACGACGATAAACTGACCACATTACACCTACTGGTGTCTTTGGGTTGCAGCAGACAGTGTCTGTCCCATCTGTCACCAACCTATAAAAGGCACGTTACTACTGTTTCCTAATTCATAACCACACTGCTTTTATATTAAGTATCTTCATATTTGCCAATGGAGCTTCGTCGCTCTCCCTTTCCTGGAAATTAACCCTCAAGCTTCAATCATCTCATACGGCCACTCTCCTGAGCAGTTAGCTCCAGTCCTCTCTCTAACATGCGGCTACCAAGGTTTTCTCTCTTGGTTTTTAGACTGTTTAATTAATATTCGTAAATTATTGCACTTAAGCATGAGCTTACATGTCAACATCTGTGATTTAAATGACTACAAAATTTTGTCTTAAATGAAACAATCATAGAATAAATTTGGGTGTTTTGCTGAAAATATACTGATTATACAAATGTTTGTCACATTTTTTTTATACTGTTTAAGATATAAAAATGATATTTGGCATTGTTATACAAACCAATTATTGTTAATACTAAAATAATATTGCCTTTGAATAATCCATTCAAGTTACAACAGTATCACAAGGTAACATTTGATATCTTCCTAACCATACCTACGCTGACTACTGCTGGTGCACACCACACATCTCTTCTAAACACACACTCTCTCTCTCTCTCTCACACACACACACACTCTTATTCACACCCACTCTGTCTCTTTTCTCCTTCCCTGTAGCAGTGTAGCTCTTCCAGTCAGTCACACATCTGATGTGAGACAGTTTACTGTTTTACACGACTTTAATTCTACAAGTCCTGTATCTTAGCAGCTTCAATTGAGATGAATAAAAATATCCAGAAAGAATGAGTATAAAGATGACTCTTTACAATATTTCTTCTTTAACAGTAAGTCAGTTTTTAAAAGGATTTTCAAAATTATGTAGTGTGGCAACAGCGTCTCCCCTTTTGTTGCTGATTTCTACTAAAACAGCCCATAATGAGACTGTGCTACTATTCTCCATAACAGTAAACAGAACCTACTTGATAGATACAGTACATTTTGTTTTTAGTGTGCTTGTGTGAGTAAAATGATGTGAGTCATTAAGGAACAGTGCTCTAAGTATTCTTCATCATAATCCTTGTTAAGTAACTGATTCCTTGCAATCACAATAGTTTGTTAGTCAATCACATGACAGCTGAATCCTGGCTATTCACTTTATTTCTGCCTGCATATGTAGTTACAATAAAAGACATATTAAAGCTTAATGAATCAACAAAATTTCCTGGGTCCATTTGTATGGATATACAGGATATGCTTATATCTGGCACTTGTCTCATGGTACTCATTCAATGTTCAGTGTTAGTTATTTAATTATAAACAGTCATATCCTGCAGTCAGACACACATTCCACACTTTTAAGCACTTTGAGCAGAAGGTATAACAACAGCAAAATGTTGAGTACATGGTCTGCTGGCCAACAGTCTGTCCCCAGAAAACTGCAGCCATGTCCAAAGGGTCTTTTTCATTAGGCAATGGCACCAGCATCACCAGTGCCACAGGTAACACAAATCTTTGTCAACATCATTTTATGACATCAAAGGTGTGGCCAGTAATTACAAATGCACTCACTAGGCTGGTCACCATTTAGTATGTATCAGGCATCTCATTCAGCTAGTAGATGAATTCCACGCAAACCCATGCATCCCTGAAAAGACTGATACAATACAGCTGTAGTAAAGTCAAATAATTTAAGTGACATGTATATGACAGACAGGTAAATATAAGGCCATAGAGGGAATGATGGTAAAGAAATGAGATGAACAAAGAGAATGACCAAATAAAATGGTCAACAGACAATGAGACTCTCACACTGTTAAAAAAAGCATGTACAAATCCTTATGGACCTGATAATTTGTGATAATTGGATCTAGCAATGAATTTGTATAAAAGTATTTTGATAAACTTGAATATTTGATTAGTTTATCCCCTTACAAATGATGTGGTATACCAGTCAAATAATTAAATACTGAAAAAAGTATAATCACCCTTTAGTACTAATGCATACAATCCTTTAAAATTGTTTAATCATATCAAATTTAAGAACACAACCAGCATGATCACAGGATCAATACAAAAATACTCCTTCACTTGGATTATCAGCCATGGAGTTGGTACTTTTACTACCGACATCTCACAAATCATCTAAAGCAACATGAATATGCATAGTAATAGTTTGGTAAAGCAAAACCTAGTCAGGCTGCTTAAAAGCTCAGCAAAAGAACAAGAGTAAATTAAAATTTTACAAATCTGAATAAACTGCCATTTAGTAGGCTTGCAGTATTATAACATCTGTAAAGGCCTTCGTGGAATGCAAAAACAAATTTGTAATTCTGCCATAATTGAAGTTTTAAATCCTTCAGTCATGTTTGATTAAAGATTTTCCACTCACTGGCCTCAGCAGGTTTTGACCTTCTGCTGTGAAGATAGCGCTCAAGTCACCAGGTTACAATTATACAACATTATTTGCAGCTTCATGTCCTGTAGTTTAAAAAACTCCACACTTTGCCAGTGATGCATGAGGCCATTATAAACAACAGATTGTGCACAAAGTATAAGGGATGAACAAGTCTTGATATATTTATGACATCACGAAAACTTACACCTTAATAATAACTGAGCAAACACTTCAAACCAGCACAAGTGGCATTATGATTGAACTTTGATGGCAAGTCAAACACAGTCCTAATTATCCTTATTCATGTTCATCATATTTTCCTTATGTTCATCAAGTTCCTTTTTGGCATGCTACATGTGCTTGTGCCCCCTGTAAAAAAAATATCATTCTTTCTGACTGAAACAGTTAATGTAATTAGCTGTTAGATTAGCAATAATTATGTGCCTTTGCCACCAATGAAATCTTTTTCACCAGGAAAAAGATCTATTCTCAATGGCATTAAAATATAATGCCGTGAATAAAACACAAAAAAACCCACATAAAAATCTGACAAGCCATGATTTTTTTGTCATCGTTGTAACTGAAGAACAATATTCAAAAGCAATCTATTGCACAGTATTTCAACAACTTTGATTAGCATAAATGGATACACTGCTTGATTTTTGGTTTAGGGAGTCTATACCTGACACAATTCACTCCAGCATATGCACAACAAACACCAAAAATTTTTACCACAACCACAAATACCACCAAAACAATTGCTGTTAGTTTCCTCAACCTTTCTTTTTCTCATTAACATTGTTCACAACAACCCCTTCATCTGTTCTCTGTCCATGGCTTGGAACTGGTGGTCGATAAAGTGCAAGTGCCATCAAACAGAAAAAGATGGAAAAAACTTTAGTGACAACAATTGTCACATACAAGCTCAATGTCATGCCAAAGATGTTGTACAACCAGCAGGATAAAGGAGAACCATTACAGTCTGTCCTCCACACAATGCAAGTGTTGTCAAGTAGACGTCCAATAATAACAGGGCCAGCTACAGTACCTAGATAAATAAAAAAGAGAAACCTTTCTAAATGGCAAAAAGCGCCCCACTTATGCTTCTTTGGTCTGTATGTGCAAAGTTTTGATAGTCATTATTTGTTTTCAGAGTACCTTTTTCTCTTGTGCTTAGGGCTTTTTTAAACAGACACATTGCTGAACATGTGACTGAGAAATTTTGATATTAGGATCACACAACAGAGTGTCCAGTTAAGGTCTCAATAAGCTTCTCACTTTCACCAACAGGTCTAACCAAGCCCAATCCATGATGCTAATGTCTACTATGTTCTTCTTACCAACAATATAAGTTATTACATGAACATTTTGCTATTTTAAACAAAACTGAAACAGCTGAGAAACAGTGTTGTATAAGAAATAGCAGACGATTGTATCTGATAGGTGGAAGAAGCTGTTTTACATTTTTTTTTCCAACATCGCTACCATGAAACAGGGATCCACACTGATGGACAATGACAGCATATCTTAATAATTCAAAACAAATCTGTTCAGTCCTGTTCTTCACAAGTGTTTTTACTGTTAACTTTTTGAATAGTTACTCTTCTTTCACCCCTCCCTTGGCCCCCAACTTCTCATGAGTCTCTGTGTGCTTGCACCACCATAGTCACACTGCTACAACATGAAAGCGTTTACAGATCCAGCTTTCTGGCAATCTCTTACCTACATGTCAAAAGGTCAAGCACCCAACTTCTTTAAACTATGAACTAATAACTTACATTTTAACTCCTTTGACTTTTTTCAGGACAGAACTTTGTTTTCTCGATTTTCCCGACTCTTTCAGTTTTGTCAAAGATGTATGGACTCTGTACCTAACATTGGTGAATCACACGACAGCTAGATTTATTTGATAAATTTAAAATCCTCCTAACTTTGGACGAGGACGTTCTTTTCTTCTGTGAGTTTAGACTCCAAATGTTTGTGTATTTAACAGTTGATCAATTGGATTTGAAATTTTTAATGTTACACATCTTCAATTTCTTTTTTTCAAGACATGAAAAACTTACCCAGAGATCGGACAATAAGCAGTTTCAAACCCTGTGCATAGGTCTTGTCTTCTTCAGGTACACATCTGCAAGGAAAGGTTTGTTTTTCTTTTATCTCATAATTTGTTTAGATTATCAGCTTGTCAATACACATTTTCACAACTGTTTTACATGCTGATCCAAAACCAGCACAAGTCAAAAGGTCAAATTAAGTGAATGCGTGAATTCAGCACATGCGCCTTCAGTAGGACTAACATACAATGACGTGGAGCAGTCAGTCAGTCAAAAATCCAGCAATGCTGCTGAGCTTTGGCCTTGATGTTAAATATCAGCTTTTCCTCTACACCTTCAGCATACTGTGGATGAAAGGACTAGAGAAGCTAAGAGCTGAGATAAAGACTATGTGCCATG
Source organism: Marisa cornuarietis (assembly GCA_004794655.1). Classification (NCBI taxonomy): domain Eukaryota; kingdom Metazoa; phylum Mollusca; class Gastropoda; order Architaenioglossa; family Ampullariidae; genus Marisa; species Marisa cornuarietis. The sequence goes on along the minus strand of SMMW01000577.1, from coordinate 1,442,080 downwards.
TGCCACGCTAATTTTTATTCTTGGTCAGATTTTTTGGTAGACCTAAATACATAACCCACAGTACTCACTGGGTTGGTGATGCGTGTTACTATTGTTTCATTGAACCACCTACATGTAATACAATACCAGTAAAATACTACAAAAGAGCAAAACCAAAATCAAATACAGTGAATCGCTGCCCAAGTACCTGAGCTGAACTGCATCGCCTGGAGCAACACAAATCATGTTGAAACAAATGAGAAGAAAGAGCTGAGCTAAGAAGGGGTACAGGGCTGCACACTGTTGTCGGCAGCCTCTGGAGGAGACTGTGGCATTCGTTCCTGCTGTAGGTCCCAGGCATGAGCAGTTTGAATACTGAAAACATAAGAAAATTTTAATTGCCGTCTGTGTTTTCAATTGAGGTGACTGATGTATTTTTACATCACTCAAGTTAAAGGCTGAAAGAATATAGTTTCTTGTTCCCTGTATTTACTCTGCAATAACATAAATAGTTTCTTGTCCCCCCCCCATTTACTCTGCAGTTATTGATGCATGCAAAAACAAACAATCATTGCATGGTTCCCTAAAACTGCTTTGGTAGCCATGATACATTAGTGAAGCTTTAGAAATCTGTTACACAAAGACAAAGGTCTAGGTTACCTTTACTGTCCTGGAGCAATGATACTGAAGTTTTCATGTTTATGGTATAATAGTCATAATTTTAAAGTACTCCTGAAATAAATCTAAAAATATTGAGCCAGTAGTAAATATACAATAATAATTTTAAAAAAAAGTATTCATTAACCCTACCAAACCTGAGACCCTGAGCCTAACTGTTCCCTATACCTGGGCTCCTGAGCGGTAAAAAGAAAAAAACCAACGTGGGTTAGGAAAATGTTAGTTACGAGCAAACAAGTGGTTAGAATACGATGAAAGTTGGAGACAACGTAGAAAAAAGGTCGAAGTTTCATCTAGCGCTAATATTCCACCTTTGTATGCCAATTCACCCAGCAGGATGAACCTTTTTTTACACATCGACTGTTTGAAAGACACCCACCCCCCTTCTCTTACTAGCGATCGATAAGGTTCAAGATTCTCATCACTCGAGCTCTCACTGTGTGACTTGAACTAGAAATGTATTATTGGTGAAATTCTAATTCCTCGGACACTGAATCACACAAAGTTTCGACCACCTGTTACACTGTGAGAAGAATAGACCTAAATCGCTTTCCTGCTGATGTGCTAAGTTGATCAGCCGATCGTTTCATTGTGAATTTTCTTATTTTTTTCACTTCGAAACACACAAACTCAATTCATACACATGGGCGCAGCCATTTGCAATGAGTAACCACAAGGTTTGCAGCGATTGGCTGGCTATTTTAAGTTTGTGACGCATTTTTTTTTCGTGTACTAGGCAAAGTACTGGAAAACCGGTACAGCGGTCTAGCGGCAGTTTTGGAAATTACCGGAAAACCGGTACAGCGGTTTGGTAGGGTTAAGTAGGCAAATGAAGTACCGTGTACTCTGAGGTCTGCACGGAGCAGCCAGCATGACAAGGGGAAAAGTAGAGTGTTTTGTTCTCATCACAAACAGGAATAAATGCTTCTGTTGTGCAGCCACAGCCTCTGTTGCATTCAGACACCAGGTCTGTGACATCTGAAGAACTGCAAAAGACAAACAGCAAATCACTCAATAACCCAGTAAAGTGAACATTTAAAAACAAATGAAAAAAGTAATGAAAGCAACTTACTTAAATATGAATTTAGTTTATCAATTTAAACTCTAAACTGTCAAAGTGACTCTTACGTTTTGTTGCAGTGAAAGCCCATTCACTCTTACCTGTTAAAGTAAGGGGAAGCAATTCCTACATACTCTTCTGGTTCACAGTCATTCCATACCACAGCAGAGACCACCAGGGTAAGGGCCATGCCCAAAATGCTCAGCTTGATAAGACCAGGAATACCAAGATTTTTCCTTTTGGCAATGTATCCTCCAAGAAACTGCCCTGTAGCAGCACTAGGAACCACAGCAATACCTGTTAAGACAATCACATATGATACAGCTGCTTAAAGACTGGTGGTTGAACACACTTTCTGTTATCTGCTCTCAAGCAGTTTGAAGTCCTTTTCATGGTAGACAGCCATTTCAGTAGATAAGTCTGTGTTCTTCATTGCACATAGATTTATACATTTGATCAAAAATAAAAAACTTCTTGATAAAAGTCGAGATATCCCTATTGGCTGAAATAAAACTTTTTAGTAAACATTTCAACAATTTTTCTTACATTAAAAAGTGCATATTATTACAAATCTGATAAAAGCAAACTGCAGATAATTCTTTTTATATTAATGCTTCTAGTTTTAAAAAAAATTTGAGTTAAATCAAAACAAGACATCCCTTGCTCACTGCTGATTTTAGCCTTTGTCAACAATTCTATGTTAGTACAGTGGTGTCTTGGGACTCAGCCACAATCTGTTCTGGAAGGCTAGTCGAGCAAGCTACCTTGTATTATTCAAAGTATTTTATAGTACGGCATATGTAAAAAGACGGTTTTGTTTCCAGCTGTTTTTTATTTATCCACAACAATAATAGCTTCTCCATAACTTCCATTATTTGACACCTTTGCTTTGTTACTGCTTTTGCTCCTTACACTATATCAGGTGCTTTAATGGCCTTTTTAAGTTTCAATATTGTTGATATCATTGACTAAACCAAGTTGTAATGAACGGCTAATTCAGACACAAGTATGCCATTCTCATGCTTGGCAATAAGTTCTTCTGTCTTCCTCTTTACTTCACTTTTAGCATTAGAAAGTTACTCGGGTGCCATGATGTCTATATGGTATATGGTTAAAAAAAAAACACAAAAAAGCAAAGATCACAAACACAGCACCATGACAACTCTTTAGGGCCTGAAATCGACAAAGTGTTGCTTTCCCATCTGTTTCACCCCAAAACACCACAGGTAAGCATGGTGTCTCATACAGGTTTTAGCACAATGGTTGAATAGTGAGTGTTGAGGAAGTGGTCGAGCACTGAGTGCCGTGATACCACTGTATTTTGAATGAAAGGGTTGCATATGTATAATAATGATTAGAATGAGTGCAAGTGCAAAGGAAAAAACTGTGACAGTAAAATGCAGCTTTTACCTGACAGAACAGCTGCCCAAGAAGCTGAAGCTCGAAACTTGTTCTCAATCATTTTTGGCATAAATGTTGCCACTCCAGATAAAGCTATTCCCTCCATCACCATGCTGAGCGACATGAAGAAGAAGCAGGGGTTACACAGCAATGACCATGTGACCCTGATAAAATGGTGGAAAGAATGACCCTGCCTTGAAGTCTTCAAGCTGGCTTTGGTGTCTGAATCTAAGGTATTCATCTTTTTCCTTTCGCAATGTGCTTGAGATAAGCGATTCTGTCGTATCTTCTGTGCAGCTGCGCCACACAAATCAAAAGATTCTTCTTAAGAATTCATTTATGGCTAAGTAGAACAATGTTAATAACTATGGCATGAATTCAATGTGTGCTAAAATTTTCAAATTTATACCTCAGTCATCATACAATAGTAAGTAAAAATCTGTACCCCACTCATTATACAAATAGCAAACACACATTTATTTGCTGCCACCACTACACCTGCTGCAGTATTTTCTGAACTGCGACCAGTTTATCAATTTGAATGTTAAATGGTTTTAACATTGTAGTTACATGTAAAATGGATGCACTCATTATGATCTATACATATGTATATGCACAAAATATATTTATGTCAAAATTTTATGAAAATTTATTATTGCCTATATTACACTTTCTATTGTAGCCATATTTTCCATATTCATATTCTGCTATCATTTACATGCTAGCACTTATTGTTCACTGTTATGAACAACAAGTTCACTTGCTGCAGCATCTGAAGTTGCAAGATTATTTAGAATAATATTATTTTTAAAAATTAGAAATTAAAATTAGAAAGTGGTAAATAAATTTTCATATGTTCTTGATTGCACCTAATAATTACTAAGATAAAGCACTCATAGATTTCTACTTGGCTCAATGAGCTTTACAACGATGACAAACACACACACACAACACCCTACTCACCAAAGGCTACCACCCAAAAAAATTACATTATACAGAATTTGTATCAATATTCCACAGCAAGCCTGTAAAAAAATATATATATACTGACTAGGCTTCATCATGCTGAAAAATAAAATTGAGACTTACACGGCAATTCAGCTCCAAAGCCACAGACTGGAATGGCAACAAGCAAATTTAAACAAGCAGCAATCAAAAAGCCCAGCCACCATGCTCCAACCCATCGAGGATCGTCCATCTCCATCCTGATGTTTTAAACATATCCACAAAACTAGCAATACAAGTATGACTCCTAGAGAACCTCATAATAAAATGACTTTAAAGTCTGAGATACAAAAAAAAAAAAAAAACAGAGTGGTCAGACACAATAATCTCACAAAGTTCATCTGTTAAGTTCTCATCATCCAGCCATTCACTACTGACAGGAAACAAATGTAAAACAAAACCAAAAACCTGACTGACCTTGTGGTGACCAAGTTAAAATCAACATACAGGCTCAGAAACTGTCCACCCACAACATATCCCAGTCCTGGTCCTATGACTGCGCTGCTGTACAGAATACCTGCAGCATCACAAGCAAGACAAGTGAAAAACTATTCCAGTCCTTAATGACAGTTTTCACATTCTGTCAAAATAAAAACAAAATACCCCGCCATAAAAAGATAGAGTACTAATATCTAACATGTATGTGAATTTGATTTTAAACCAAAAAAGTGAGAAGGGTATAACGCATCAAACATTCTCAGGTGTGTCACTTATTCAAACAGAAAGAGTGTAACAAATGTAACACTCGCTCAAGCAGAAAGGGTGTGGAGAAAGCTAGAACAAATCTAACATACTCTGGTGCATCACTCAGTAAAGTGGTGTGAAGGAGGCTATAACACATATAACATTCAAGTGTGTGTCTTACCTAAGTAGAGAGGTGTCGAGGAAGGTGGAACGCTGTCATCTAGAAGAGCCACACCTACTGTGTAAAGAGTTGTGCCACCCACACCATGCAGCAGCTGGCCCAGAATCAGCAGATACAAGTAGTTTGACAAGTGGCCCTCCATCTCTTTTTGACACAGATTTCTTGAGATGGAATTTGTCAAGCCAGATGAGTTTGTTTCTGTGATTCATAAAAAGTTGTACATATTATGAACATTACTTAATTCATTTTTATTTGTTACATACAAATACGTTGTTTTTCCCATGTACGGCACTGCATTGTTGTATAATTAATATAACAGGTAGGTGGTTTGATATGATTTCCCAATAACTGCGAAACAAGAGGCATGAGCCATACAATATAAACAAAGAAATAGTCTCACAAATTTCTGAGGTAATCAATTAGAAAGGTGACCTTCTAATAAATCACATTAAAGCTATCTTCAAGGGAAACCTGAATATTTTTGCTAGCGTTACTCACACCTGATGCATGTCAACCATTGATATTCTCTCTCTCTCCACACACACACACACACACAAATATTACTCTTTACCATGTGCCATGCAAGCAGAGACAGCGCTGAAAGTTCCCAGCTGGTATGGTCCTATTGTGAAATGAGGTAGTGCCATTAAAAATGAACCCAAAGAGGCAACAATTATACTGATGCCAACTATCCGAGCTTTGTACTTCCTGGCTCCAAAGTAACTGATGATTATGCCTAAGATGGCAGCTGAAATGTCATAAGCACTTGAAATGAGGCCCACTTTGGCACTTGGTAGGTTGAATCGTCGTTCTATGGCTGTGGTGTTCACATTGTTTACACCATTCACAACAAAACCTATCGAAAAAAATGCTCAATATTTTAGATCAAAAGAAGCATAATTTAAAATAAATCTTTAAAAAGTACTGAAGAATATTTTTACAGAATTTACAGACTTAAAATGTTAAAAGCATCATTCATTTTAATTACTGCCTCTTAAATCTTTCCATTAAAGTTAAAATGAAATAAAGGAAATCTCTATTTACATAATTGCTAAAATTACTAATTACACAATATCTACTCCTCTCTTTTTCTCATCTTTCCTTTTAAGCTTAAAAATGAAAAAAATGACAACAAACTAAAAGAAACCTTCAGCAAAAGCCTTTCCTAAAAAAAATCTGACCTGTTTCCAGCAGCTGTAGCTTATAGTGTGCACTTTGTTCTGTGCTATACAACAATCTTTCATTACCCAGTGCAATCCTTTATTACCTAGTGTCAATGCACACAATGAGAGGAAGAGAAGAAGACAAGGTGGGTTGTTGTAGCGACGTAAACATTTTGGTCGCCATCCACAATATCCACATTCAATGTTTTTTGCATGGCTGTTTTCTGCATCAGCATCAAGATCAACCAAAGGTAGCAGCTGCAATTGAGACTTGATACCATTTCTGTCCTGCAACAGCACAGCTTCACCATCCATGGTCTCCTCTGCTTCACCATTGTCCCAAATGGCTTTGGATGTTGCCATGTTCTAAAAAAGCAACAGAACAAATGAAAAAAACTGCTTATGTGGTTCCTGTTCTTCCTCCTTCCACCTGTAGAAGGTTCATATTCTTTTACTGTTTTGCTAATCTGGCAATGGTTTTTCACAACCCCCCTACCCCCTAGCTTTAGTGTTCAGGAAGGCACAAAGAGGCAGAACTCTAAAGAATTGAACTGGGGCACTGACTGAGCAGGACGGAACCCTGAGGTATTGAAACTACAATCAACTGATTTAGCAGAAGGAACTCCAGAAGTATTGAAACTACAATCAACTGTATCATGCTCATTTCTTCCTTCTTTCTCATTTGCAATCTTTCTTCCTAACCCTTCATGTTCTAAACTGTACTCTGCCTACTACAAGAAAACTGAAAAATAAACTGTTGCACAAATTTAAAAAAGAACATTCTGAAAATATCAGATGGCGCCCAGCACAAAAACAACATGCAGCTGTTGTGACTACATCCTAGGAATGAAGACTGTTGAAGAAATAGGAAGTTAAAAACTGGGAAAGAAAAGGGGTAGCCTCACACCTCCCCACAACCTGACACCCATCCTATGCAACACATTGTATAATCACATGATTTGGAGAAGTTCCAGGTGTAATAATTTGCAGGTTTTCTGCTAACAACACAAAGCATATTTTATTTTGAAGAACATAGTGTAGATCACATCTGTTAACGGCCTACAGGTTTTAGTTCTAAAACTGGTAAGAGACTAGCACGTAGGAAGCAATGTTTTTTTTTAATAAAGAAAAATCAGAACAAGCAGCCCAAAATGACTTCTGTTTTGTGTACTTCTACTGATTCCAGTTTCTGTGAAATCTAGTGCACAAAACAAACAATTCTTCTGTCCACAAAAAATGCATGATTTCAGAAAACATTTTAAGTACTTTGCACCTAGAAAGTTACATGAAAAAAATACCTGAAGTTATATTACCAAATCAAAAATGAAAAAAAAAAGCAAAGCTTACTTCTGCACACTCTATCATTAATGTGTTGATCCATATAGTGGATTTAGTTTAATAGACATTTCACATTGAGGTCATAATTTTTTTTAAAAAAAGGGCATGCATTCAGTCTCTCTCACCCACTCACACTCTTTCTCTATTTCTCTCTTGCTTGGAATATATATAAAAGCAGCAAAAAAGTCTGGGCCTTCATTATCATACTGAATGCTTACTTCAGTAGCATTTTTAAATTCCAAAATAACCTGCGTAGAAAGGCATTTAGAAAGGAAGAGTACAGGGGAAAAAAAAAAGACAGAAGGGCTGAGACAGCTAATAACTGAATGTTTCCGCTCCTGCTAAGCTCATCCAAAGCACACTGAAAAACATCATGCTGTTGTCTTTAACCTACATGCTTTGAAACTTACAAAAAGATCTGAAGTTAATGTACACAGACATATGCATGCAAACTCTCTTGCAAACACACACACATTTCCACACATGTAGCTTATGACTGAATACTTATTAACCTACATTTCTCAGTTCCAGAAAATGTGCTGTGCAGATGGAGTAATTAAGCAAAAGTTACCAAGGAATGGCTTTTTAATTTGAGTTTAGTGGGATTCCCCTGCACTAAATACAATAGTTTCTGATTCATGGCTAACCTTTATGCTTGTCAAGCACATTTTTGTAAATACTTGTAGTCTATTCCTGTGCTCACAAGCTGCTCACCTTCAGCTGACTACTGGGTTTTGTCACTTGAAATTCCTCTAGAATATTGTCTAATATCAGTGAGTTTGTCATCGGGCATGTCTGTTATTTTGAAGTGAGACATCAGTTTTACACACATACACATATACATGAACACACACACACATACAAAACACACACACACACACACACACACATGCATGCATACATACATTTGCATGTAAACATGCATACACACAAACTGACCTAAATTAAGCGTAACTTTTGCAGAATCAACAGAAAAAATGTTCTAACATCACTGATAACATCTCTATTATGAGAAGCAAAAAGTGTGGTTTTCACAACTGCAATGATTCAATATATCAACTGGAAGTGCTTATCCAAGATTTCAGCCACTTTCTTTCAGGCAAGAATACTCCTACAAATGAGTTCCATGTTTGTTGATTTTTTTAAAGACTTTCCTGCAAGAATAATAAACAGAACACCAGCTAGAAGGAAGTAATCTGATGAAGTCTGACCTTGACCCCATCCTGTGCAACATGATAACCCTGACAGCAGATACTATATGATTTAATCACAACGCCAGCATAAAAAGGCTGCTTTACGCTGCAGATGCTGTCTGATTATTAAATTGCCAGTAGCTAATAATGCTATTAAAGAAAAGCAGACATTACATATGTTAAACACTGCCTTTTATCAACCACATATTAATTAAAATAATTAAATTAATTATTTGTCCCTCTGGAACAAATAAAGTATTATCTTATCTTAATTTAGCAGACAGCATTTGTCGACAGATAATGATGGCAATGAAGTTAAGGGATCAATCACAAAGATGCACGCTACACTTAGGGAGAAACTGGATAAACCATGAAGATGACAGGACATGTGAAGGGGAAAAGAGAAAGAGAGCGGGAGCCAGTGGATGTTTGCAGTGACCTTCATTTTTCAGAAAATTTGTGGTGGGTAATTTCTAGTAAAGGAGTTTAACATTTACTGTCCATTTATTAGATCAGACCATTCTGAAGAAAATTTAAAATTGGTCTGCACAGATGAACTGGACTTAAGATCTTTTCAGACAGAAACCTATGCCTCTTAAGTGGCCACCATTAGCACAGCACTCAGCTGGGAAATACACAGAGAGAACATGAACCATATGCATAGAAAAACAATACTGTGTGCATGGATAGATAATACAATGGCGACGGATGAGGTAGTGTGCATGGATAGGAAACACAGTATCAATGGATGAGAAAACATCTGCATGGGTAATAAAACTAATATATAGTCCTGCTTTCATGAACAGATAAAACATGAATGACCATAAACATTCAGCAACACTGCTTACTGGTTCAAGGGCTTGTTTGCAGCCAGCGTTGGGCATGTTCACACCAAATATTCTCTCAACCATATTTGATAAGATCTATAATAATTATTTTGTCTACAAGTCTGCAACTTCTAGTATGAGTGGCTAAGCTTGCTTTATTTGAGCCTTTTAAAGTGTTATTCTATAGTATTTGAGCTTATATTTTGAAGTAAGAGATAGTTTTGATAACTATGCATAGATTGTTTAGTTATTTTATGCCATGCTGCATCACTAAAAGAAAAAGATTATATCTTATTACCTCAGTAACCGTTGTCTGCTTGAGGCCTAATAAGAACATAATGATGTCACTACAACTATCGTTTTGGTCAACGTCTATTTATAACTACATAAAAAGTAAACTGTCAGCTGTCACACAACAACGATTACCCACAACGATTTAGCAAGAAAAGAATACACTTCCCTTCCAGTAGCACCAGAATATCGGCTGAGTGGCTGACAAACTTATCCAAGTAGGCCCTAATATTCCAGTTTGTGCTATCTGTGATAGATAAGGGGCAAGTCCTTTGATCTTCATAGATGTCTTAAAAGCCATAATTACATGCTCAAGTTCCATTACGAAAGAAAACGGTAAGATCAAAACACTCACCGGCTCGCATGAAAATTTATATTTTGGACTGCATCCCACAAATGTTTAACATCATCCTTATCCTCTAAGTACGTGAACACAGTGGGCGGCTTTGATAAGGGAAGTAACTCGAAACGCGCAGAAGAAAGGACCTTGCAAGGGTTCAGCACCCTTAACCATATTTGGGTTACATGATGCCAAAGAAAGAAAAAGAAACCAACAAATAAATAAAAGAAAAAAGAACTTAGCTCATTCATACATGTAAAAAAGTAAAGTTAAGGTAAATCATGCCTCTTACTTCACAGATAAGGTCAAGCAAAAAGAGCCAAGAAAGCTGTCAAAGGATAAAAATTAATGAAGAAGAAAATTTGTTTCTGACCGCTCGATTTAATGTGCCAAGTAAAGCAAAGAAGCCTATTTAATTTTCAGTCTGATTGTTGCCTAATTCCAACTGGTACGTAATAGTTTTGCAATTATTCTAGAACTGGTCATAGGACACTGTATGTTGCCCCGTGCCGTGTAACGAAATAGCAAACACGTACGAAGATGACAAATGTGCATTCCTGCATCAATGAAAGCAACAGTTGGCACACATAGTGAGCAAAAAGACCGGTAGTTTACATGTGTTTGGTGTATTCTGTCTGAGGGGCATCGATGGTGGATGGGAAAGCGGCTGGTCGGGGCGGACCTCTAGGACAGATGGGACCATGTGCACATGCCAGCCTCACCTTTCTCTCTTCTCTCCCAAGTCAGAACAAGTTCCATGCTTATGCATAGGAAAAAGTGCAGCTGAGTTCAGGCAGAGCCGGCGTTAGAGGGGTGGGGGCGAGCAGGCGGCCCCGGGCCTGATGAGGGTCCCGCGCTAGCAATTAAGTGTACCGTCGGGATGAGACAGTCCGTAATTTGCTTGAAATTCTAAAAAAGTTCATGTCCTTTTCGCTTTCAGCGGAGTAAATTCGTTTGCGCCTGTGTCAGCCAGTTTCACTACCCTTTTCCCCTCATTTCAGAAAGCTGTCAAACCTGGCATCCTTCCTTTGTACTGAAGGTATGCGGTGGCGAAAAAGCTTTCAAGGACAGGGTCGTGCCTCCCTCGAAACAAATGTTCAGTATTCACTATTCGGAAGACATCCAGCACTTTTTATTGCTATGCTACGTACGTATGTTGTGCTGGTTTCCAAAGTCCCTGCAATTTTATTTGTCCAAGCCCTTGCATCCCCCTAGCGCCGGCTCTGGTTCAGGGACATCAACACTGACTTAATTTTGGTACGCATGTTTCTTTTTGGTTATGACAATTATTTTATGCTCAATATAGTAACTCATAGCTTGAGAATAGTAAAATTAACCTAGCTATATAACCTCGTCTGGGATGCATTTTTACTAGAAACAAGGGACGGACAAAGGAATTAGTAAGTCAGATAGCTGACAGGCTTGAGAGCAGTCGACTAAGAGAGCGCGTGATATATCTATATACAAAGACTGAGTTGCGTATTTTGAAGATATTAAAGAAACAAAACATTAGTTTTTTAAAGTTATTAACTTTGAGGCTGGGTTTCTTTATAGGCTGAGTGCAGTTCGGCAGTCCGCTTCCTCAAGTAATGGTAGTAGCCATTTTTAGTGTATCATATATATTGTTTATTAAGTAAACGGTAGTACTCGCTATGTATACTAAGTTTACTAAGTAAGCGATTAGGATAGAAGTCTTTACAATGCATAATGTGCGTCTTTAGTCTTTTTTAATCAAAGAAAGAAAGAAAGAGCTAATAATTTTTTTTATGTCGGAGAACTAATTATTTAGTTGCATCCAACATTTATCGTACTGCATAATCTGGAAGATTGACTGTGATATATGTTAATAAAGCACACAATAATCAGTTTCTTTTCTCTGAGTTGAGAAGTTTGCAGTTCCTCAGAAGAAAGGGCTGAGTTTGAAATGCAGTTATTATCGTTGACTCCTTTTACGTATTTCTGCGCATTTTCCGTACAACGTTTATTAATTCAGTGCAAGATTCGTTTGCTGCATTAATCAGAGTTTTGAACAAAGTTTCAGTTGTGGAGTCAGTTATGCTCTGCCCTGGCCATTTTCAGCTCTTCCTCTCTTTTTCATAATAGGCCACGAAGTTCTAAAGGGCCTTGAAAAGAAATAGCTCAATTAATGCATAATTATGTTTAATACGTCCTCATGTTCATTACATAAGATGGATGCTCCCATCATAGAATTGAAAAACAAACCTGTAAAGTGACCTAGCCCAGGGAATGGAGTGAGGAGACTTGAGGTTAAACTCCTAACGCGACCTAATGTCGCAAGACTTGCACTTCAAAACTCAATCGACACCGGAGTTCAGTTAGGAAGAGTTCTTGTGCTTGCCCCCCCCCCTCCCCGTATTATCTGCCCAAACAGTATAATTGCTGTTCAGGACTATCATCCCGAATGTAAACATAGCACATATTTGAACTGCGACCGATGTTAGAGATGTCAACATTGGATATGATATTCAGATTTACTTGTTAGGCCATAGAGATTGGGTGTCGTCTGTCGATTAGCCCTGCACTATGTACATTTAAAGTAACCTGTACGATTATTTTTGATTATAATACAAATATAAACCCTTGATTTTTTTGAATCAGAAAACTAATATAAACAATCGATTGTGAAAACGCGGAATTGAACCAGTGGCCTTTAGATCGTCAGCCTGACGCTCTCCCGAGTTGTGACACCCGTAAGCTCGATGCTGCCATCCTGACTGTCAGCAGAACATTCGCAGTGCATGAGGAAATCAGGCTGAAGCAGTGCATATCTTTGCTCTCAGTCACCTCACAAGAGTAGAAACCAAGTTTATGTTAGTAAATCTTTCTTGGAAACAGTACAACTCGCTTATTATGTGCATGCTGTTACCAAATTTAGAGCTATGAATCGAGCTATTTAAAACTCCGTTTAAATCGATTTGTCTAAGAAACCAACATATGGATAATGATTTGTGCAGCAGCGTTTAATGATTACGTGAATCTGTTCAGCACATCAAGATGTGGAAGTGAAAGATTTACTGCAAGATGTGGAAGTGAAAGATGTACTGATGCTGGCTGACATTTATAAATTGCGTCTGAGCGAGGGTTTGTGTAATGATGTCTGAAGGATATGATGAGTTCATGTTATTGCAAGGATCACAAAGAAAATAAAATATGCAAGAAAACCTAATCATTAACATTTTAATTTTCTGCATTTGTTTGGATTCACGTGGTTATTTCACACACACACACACACACACACACATGAATAAGCGTGAGAAAAAAAATGGAGAACAAAATTGTTACTGTACAGTCCTTTGATAACTTAACAATCCTGCCACAAGCAGTCACTACTACTGGGTACTAATGACAGAGGCGATTGTTATAGACGCGAAGATGGATTGGAAGTGTGTGGTGTGACAGGTATGGCCCCCCCCCCCGGGCGCCACGTGAGTAGTTTCTACCATAATTATCTGAGTTCATTCCGGTTCTTTGTGCATCAATCACACTCTTGTGGTTCAGCTGGCCGTTGTCCACCCCTGGCTGACAGTGAGTGATGTGTGCGGTGCCTGTGTGAGCGGTTGTGGAAACAGCGATGGCGAAAGTGTTAAGTGAGTCGCCACAATTAACGAGATTGTGTATATTATAGGCTCACAGTCAATTTAGCCTACCACGTCCTTACTCAGCAGCTTTTGTATGGGCATTGAGCCTACTTTAACGCGGGGAAATATAATATGATGCATAAATCTACTTTATGTCACACATCCATAACTTTGCGATGCTTGGGTTTAATAGGTGGTGTAACGTAAATAGGTGTGTGTAACGTAGTGTGATTCTGACTGGATATGGAGGAGGGCATCGTGTGTTTGCAGCAGTAGAAAAATTGTACTGCTTTAGTAGAAATAAAACACTTATTAGACACAGATTTCTGGTGGTCAGTAGGGGGAAAGGGCGCTCGTCACGGGGGCCAAAGGCTAATCGGTAGGCCACTAAATGTGATCGACTTTACAGTTCCTGTAGCAGTCAGGGACACATCATGATGTTGGTTAATTCTTATACATTATTACACATTACACACACATATATATATATATATATAATCATCTGTGTGCATGTAAATCTATTTCCCAACACATTCCGGTATAACTACTACCATCTACCATTACGTACAATCCTTCGCAAACCTGCAATAACCATCCCCTGAGACATCTGTTGTCGACCTCGATTGTCTCTCTCCTCCTGTCTTTGCTAAATAAATAGGTGTTTACAAATGCAGACACAGGTGTGCTACCTTGTAGAGATGTAGAATGAAAAACTCAGTTCGACTCCTTCTACACCCTCCTCTTCTACCAAGAAAAATGCTTGCGAAAGAGGAAGAACACAGTAGACACGCGCCACAAAGCTCGAAGTCGCATTGTAATGTGGGTTTCTGATCGAAAAGTTCATCGACGATCTCCACTCTCCGTCCGTTTCTCTGGGACATGATATCTCGATCTCACTTGTTCACGCACACACACTGCACGACAACAGCAGCCCAGAAAGATATCCGTGAAAACAATTTGTTCATCAAACAAACACTTTCTTTAATAGGAATATCCCATTTTCGCATTAAATTAAAAACGCCAAAAGGTTCACGTGTGCATACTTCCAGCTTTAAAAACTGTTTACTTCCTTCTGATTTCTTGTATAGCAATTAAAAACAGATGAGTGGATTGCACCAATCTTTGCTCAATTCAGCAGCAAACAAGTTAACCACATATCAATGATACCATATTATCTCTATTCCAACGCACATTCCATTTAAAAACACAACTTAGAAAGGCAAAGATCTTCATGCATTGGCCATTTAAGAGCGCAAATGGAATAGTAGCCAACCATTTTAGAAAAAAAACAGCATACAGAGCAAGGTGAGAATGCAGATCTAGTACTGGAAATGTTCTTGATTTTTTTAAAACTTTGAAATATTTCAAAACATACTATAGTGAATAAAAAATTGTTCCACTATGTACAATATGAAGAAATTTACAGAGTCAACATAACTCCAGTGATAAACAGCTTTTTAGCCAATAATACCTTCAGCTGGTACCTTCAGCATCTTATCTCACAATGTGTGGGATATTGCAGTTAGTGAATAAGCAGGACATGGCTGCACTCTGCTATTCTTACAGGAATATGTTCCACAGAACTGATCCAGATCTAAATTATAACTGGCTCAATCTTTTTTCCTAAAAAAAGAGAGACTTGTTTTATTAATAATGATAAACCAGACAGTATAATGGACTGATTCTGAAAATTGTATAGTTTTAAAATGTTTCTTTTGACTTAAAATAATAATAAAATATGATTCCATTGATTTAGTTCGTAACAAACCTTTTTCTGAACATCGGTGGGAATACCAGTACACTGTCAAATGCATCTGCTTCTCCCCTCACCCCCCACCAAACAAAAAAAATAATAATCATAAAATAACATTTTCTTTGCCCTAGAATCAGTACCATGAAACTGCACATGCTCTTAATGCAGAAAAATGTTCCAGCAAATTAAAAGTGAAAATAAACCATCACCTACAATGCAAAGAAATGAAAAGCAAAAACTAGGTAAAAATTTCTTGCCAGCACACGCACAAAAAAAATTATGCAAAGTATGTGGGAATGTGCCATTATGCTTTTTTTTTTTTACTGCAACCTCCATTCAATTTTTACAATATAAAAAGAAATACCTGACTGAATCATGCCAGTAAGACTTCCTGGCAAAGCCATGCTGGTATCATGGAGTCAAAATATGAGGTCATTGCTTTATACAGGCATCTCAATATTTTATACCCCCTTCCTCAATAAACTCCTCCATACCTCTTAAATCACAATAAATTTAGACAACACAAACAGAAAACTTTCACAAGTTGCCACAAAATTCACCCTAAATTCACATTAAATGGAATGATTTCTTTTTCTGTTAAAAAAAATGCTTCTGTGAAATCCATGCCTAAGTTAATGGCTTGCAAAGTGGAATATGACCCAAAATAAAACTAAGTACTAAACAACAGCAGTATCTGCCATTCATTTCTGTAAAAATGAAGTGAACTGTGGGTGAGAATCACATTAGAACTAGGAATGTCTTAACAAAAAGAAAACGGTAGCATAGGAGCCCGATATTTTTATACCACAACCCTGCAAAGATCAAGCTGTTTACAATCTTCTAATCATATCCACATTTTTTCACACAATGGGAAAAGAAGGCTCAAATTCTTGGTTAAGGAAAGATTCACATTCAAATGTAAGTTTCCTCAAATACTTCCTGAACTTTCAGATCCTGGCAATTTAATGAGAACAAACAATATCACAAGGAATCCAGCACATCAGTTAGGGCATCAGAAAAATGTCAGTTATAAACAAACAACTGCATGTAAACCTTTCACATTAGTTAAGCTAGGACACCAGATCAAAAGATCAGGAAATGTGTTGGTCTTTAGATATACATGTATCTCTTGTTCTGATAAAAAAGGGGAAAAAAAATCATGAAACAGCAGATCATAATTACAAACTTTTGGTGGTTTAATATTTCTGAAAATGCAAATTTATCACATGCAGACATTTTAAGTTTCATGTTCATAATTTATAAGATTGGTTCCGTAAGATACTGGCAAACATAAAATGAAATATACCCCCCTCTCCCCCAAAAAAACTCTCTACAAAAAGATTTGGAATAACTTACATTGTCTATAAAAAAAATACAACCCACATTCTTTGGTTAGCATTCACGTGACTTAAAAAAATGTTAAAAGTGCAAAAATATGCACATAATTATATACAATGTAGACAGCAACCATGTTCAAGTGACTATGCTGAAGAGTATCACAAACACTTTAAATGCAGCAAAAAATATCCCAGTTCTTATTATTTACATTATGATGAAATGCTGACAATACAAAGTCTATGCAGCTGCCCACACATACTTCTCTACTGACCTTATTGATTGTACAGTTGCGCAAAATCAGAACAGCATTTGACATGCTGACTGTCCATATTCTAATTAACATACTGACTGTCCATATTCTGACATGCTGTCCAAATTCTGACATGCTGACTGTCCATATTCTAATTTCAAGTTCCAACATACACATGGAGACCGATGCAGCACCTTTGTGCTGATGTGATGAAAGCAGAAGGATGAACACTAGCCTTGCAAAAATTTGCAAAAAAAGAAATCGTGTACATGAGTTGACTGCATAAGTGAATGCAAAAATAAAATATAAATCTTTACTCACTTGTCCAAACAATTATTAAAAACCATTATGAATCTATGAGCAAAGAACTGATGATTCTGGAAATCACACACCTGGTCCAGTTAGCGTGGTGCCAAGACAGGTATGAGTGCCACACCTTCCAATTTTATAACAGACCTTGATTAGAAAAAAAGCACAAAAATTCTGTTGGGAAGGTTAAATGGGAGTGGTATATTAAGTCTTCACACAAGTAATGACTTTTAAGAAATAAGATCTATTGTAGGTTAGTGTAACTAGAAGCAGATGTTTCTGACTTGACTTATAATTAGATGCAGCATTCACACTAATGATATTAACAGGAGTTGCAACAGCAACACAGATACCGAAGACTGCAGAGATTTGCCAGTGCTAGGACTAAGTAATTTGCCATAAAGTTCTTGTGATAAAATTGCTCAACACTCCACTGAGTCACACATCTGTTATGCACTGGTCAGAACTTGATCCATCCAAACAAATAAAACTCAAGATGCTACAAAAGTACTTGCTGAACTGTAAATATTGCCTTCTTCTAAGGGCGACACCTTGAGTATGTGAAGGACACTGGGAGAGAGAATCAACTGAATGCAACATGCGTACAGATGATGTGACATGCATACAGATGATGTGGCATGCATACAAATATGATAAATATGTTGAGTGGAATGATGACAGCATCGGACATGGCTTGAGAAATGAAATACAAATACAGTGACTTACTTTGTAAGTTTTGACTTCTAAAATGATATTGATGGTCTAGAGAGCTGCAGTAGCTGTACACTGTTCTTGGTAGTTGACTTAAGAATGGTTGACATGAGTGAAAACAGAGCAAAAATGAACCTTTTCTGGACAAATGATTACTTATGAGATTCAAACCAACTGGCCATCAAAAACTGAAGTCAATAATCCAACAGTCGCACAAATGGCTCAAAATGTGGGTGTTTAATATGGAAATGTCTGTATTAAGACACATGCACCCACATATACACAAAAGGATACAATATGCACAACACATCACCCTGTCAAATTCCCAGAAGATAAACAAGTGTCTGATGACCTGAGGATTGAAGACTCCTGAAATATCATGCAGCAGAGTCTTTTGAAGGCTCCTTTATAGGCTGCTGTGACTGCTTGTCTGAGTTTAAACGCTTGAGTTTAAACCTTCCAACCTGTTTGATTTTCTCATCCTGCTTTTCATTTTGTGGGGTAGCATTTTGTAGGGCTACAGATGTGGACTCTGCAGAAGACTTAGAACTAACTGGACCACTGAAGCTATGAGAACGTGGAATCCATGACTTTTGTTTACTGGGCTTGGCTTTCATGGAACTGGGTTGGATGACATACCTGGACAACAGAAGACACAACAAAGTAAAGGTGAAAGCATATTTATAAAATAAAAAAACCTAAAAAAAAAGGGAAAAAACCAAAGAGAATGGTAACATTTAAAATTAACTTTAACTGGCTACTGACATTCTTCCCTCTATTTGTGTAAAATGCACGACAGAGAACTGCATTACAAAGTATACATCGCATTTCCATATGTATTACAGCACTGGCATTTTACAGATAATGTTCAATGGAAGCAATCACACTGTCTACTTGTTCAATAATATTCTCATGCAAAGATTGTTACTTACACAATATCACCAACTTTCAACTTCCTTTTGGGAGCTGGGTTTGCAATCACATATGAAATAGTATGCGGGCGCTTCTTCACTTCAGCTGAAGAAAATAAATAACAGTATGAAACAATGCTACCTGCGTCTCTCTCTCTCTCTCACACATGCTGCCTTGCATGCATCCACACACACATACATAGAAGATAATAAATGCTTACAGTAGTCACTGAGTGACATGTCCAGGCTGCGTAGTCTGTTGCGCACTAAGCCCCCAATGTCAACTGACTCGGAATTGTTGAAGGCAACAAATGGATTGCAGATCAGTGATGTTTTCTTGGACACACTCTGTTTAAAGACAACAATGAAGAAGCTTAAGAAAATTTCCATGTACCCAGACAATGCCCACTACACTACTCTAAATACACCACACAACTGTAAATATACTACACTGCTGTAAATACAAGGGTCGTTCAAAAAGTTCTAAGCCTCACCCAGAAAGAAGAGCCAGAGCTGAACAGTTCTGTTGTGGTAACACACTAGCACTTATAAAACTAGATAAACTAATACAGATTACTGTTTTAATTTGTGTGCAGGTGAGGCCCATACAAAGGTGAAGGGTAGTGCGACAAATCTAAAAATGGACAAAACAGAGGCCCAAGCAGTCATAAAATATCTGCAAAAGAAAGGCATGACACCCAAGGAAATCCATGAGGACATGGTACGGACACTTGCTGAGGACTCCCCTTCTTATACAACTGTGAAGAAGTAGGCTGCGGAATTCAAGCGGGACAGGGTCAGCACAGAAGATGACCCTCAGTCAGATCGTCCAAAAACCTAAACCACCGATGATCAAGCTGCCATTCACCATATGGTTTTGAATGACAGATGTCTTACTGTCCAGCAGATAGATAAGTCCATAGGCATTAGGTTTAGTTCAGTTCACGCTGTTTTAACTGAGATCTTGGGGATGAGCAAACTGTCTGCAAGATGGTTCTCAAGAATGCTGATGCCAGAGAAAAAGCTGCAAAGGGTTAACATTTCCAGGACACTTCTCACTCGCTTCCAGGCTGACCCTGAGAATTTCCACCGCAGATTAGTAACTCAAGATGAAACTTGGGTTCATCACTTCAAACCTGAATCAAAGATTCAAAGCAAACTGGAAACACTGTAGTTCTCCAGCCCCGAGGAAGTTCAAGCTTCCTAAACTCACACGTGCTGTGGTGGAGTTTTTGGAGAACCAGGATGCCACCTTCTTCTGTGATGGGATTGCGATGATTGAGCATTGTTGGACCAAGTGCACTGATGTCAAGGGGGATTTGATAGAAAAACTGTGAAAAACTGTCTTGTTTCTGCAACTCCTGGGTGAGGATTAGAACTTTTTGAACAACCCTCATAGAATCAGAGCTATCTGATGAGAGACAAGATATCTGGCATGCCTCACA
The DNA here is from genome assembly GCA_004794655.1 of Marisa cornuarietis. Classification (NCBI taxonomy): domain Eukaryota; kingdom Metazoa; phylum Mollusca; class Gastropoda; order Architaenioglossa; family Ampullariidae; genus Marisa; species Marisa cornuarietis. The sequence goes on along the minus strand of SMMW01000577.1, from coordinate 1,421,624 downwards.
TTTCAAAATAATAAACATTAATGTTGTATTAGCATTAACTTATGTGCAAGCAAACTTATGAGAACACAATGTCAGTAATATGATAATAAGATAAATAGTAACCAAAATAATATGAGATGGAATGTCACCAAATATCTGGAAACTGATGTGTATCATGTATCTGAAGACTGCTCATAGTCTCAGAATGAAATTTCTGATGGACTGCTGACTGACTGGTGTTTCTAGTCTAAATGTATCCACAGAAATGAATACCAAATAACAAGATACACACACTTCACCAAATTACAAAGTGATCAAATCTTTATACCCTGTATATTCTCTTCACCATACTAAGCAATGCAAATTTGAGCATGTGGTAGAGCTGACTCATGTACCAGCTGAAGACCAACTGGTCAGAAGGGATGGAGTCACAGCCATAAGAAGGGTGCTGCACAAAGAGTCTTTTGATACAGACAACCATCTTAGCTCTGCCCCCTCCTCCCACTGACAGGCGTGGGGAGGTACAGGTCTTGAGGTCTGAAGTCAAAGGACCCAGGTTTCAGGCTGCAGAACAGCTAAGACTTCAGATGTGCTTGAAGAAGAAATCCTCACCACCTCAAATAGCAGCTCAGTTGAGCGGAAAGAAAGCTGACAAACGAGCAGTTGTTATGCAGAATACGAAGCCAGCTTCTCCGACCATGATAGTTTTATCAAGCATGCTAGATTCCATGAGATATGGGTCAGTATTTGGGTCCATGTACAGTCTTAACCTCTGAGATTGTAAAAGTTTGGTGTTAGAGATTCTCTGCAACACAGTCTCATTAGAAGCTGTGGGCGACAAGCAAGAGGTCATTGCAATAAAGTTTAAACACCTTTTTGGGTATGCTTCTAGTGTTAGTTCCAGTGTGCGCTCAACCCCAGTTACACGCATATCTTAACAGATGGTCGTTTGCAGGCAAGACAGAAAATCCAGATGACTGTCCCATTTAGCCTCTCGCAGTCACTCTGTCTCTTGCAGCTGCTCCACAGAATTCTACCTTATGGGGGGGAAGCCAAACACACTGAAAAATGTTAGAACTGGTAAAGACAGTCAATGAGATTTTAGCTGTTCTTAGTATGACTCTTAGGTGCTGACAGTCAATGTTGGTCACAAATACCTTTTTCTTCTTCTTGGATGGAGAGCCAGATAAAGACTCCATGCTCATCTGACAAACTTCTCCAGGCATTGGCTTCAAAGCCCCTGCTTGCTTCTCAGTGCGATAGACAGCAATGGGAATCTCCCCAGTGGCTGAACACAATCCCTGATACAATTCACCATACGTGGCAAACCTCTCAATGGTGGCACGTTTCACTCGTATCTGTTGATAAATTGAACATAGCGTTAAGAGAAACATGCAGGTGCATATACATGCACACACACACAAAATGAAGAAATATCCTGCTGGTATACATAATACTGCTACTTCATTGTCGACTTGAAGCCATTACTACTAGTAGCATTTATGCAACAAGCACATCCCCACCCCAATACCCAAGTGAAATCCGATCTAGTCATCGATTAAAACAAGTATGATATAAAATCACTTTCACAGGTATATACTTACACTGGACAGGTGACCTGAGCCCTCTTCTGCATCCATCCCAAGCAAAAGCCGAACAAAGGTAATTAAATAGCCTTTCACAAATGTCTGGAAATTTTTGTAGGAAAATGGAAATGTTAATATGCACTTTCAAACCATATACATTTAGCATAGTCATGGGAATCATGCATGGACATATTTGTAGTGGATACTTGCATGATAATGTTGTAACAGGACTGAAGTTTACTCAGCTTGTTAGGTGCAGGGTGGAACAGCTTCAAAATACAACAGGACATTAAATTACTGCCATGTTTGAATTTTGCAAAAGAGAACAGAACTACCTGCTCAAAATTCAGGAGTTAATATCCTATTATGTTTAAAACCAATTCTAAAAAAATGTTGAACAAGGTATGCCTTTAAAAAAGAAGTATGATGCCGGTGCTACTGTTATTTACATCAGCTGATGTCTAGAAAAGGGACATACCTGATATAGCAGTGTGTCCAGCATGCTAGCACTAAACACTTGGCCAGCTGCAAATGGCAACCGAAATATGTGGCTTAGATTTGATGTCAGGGTCTCTTTAAGTTTCTGAAAAATCGAAAACACCAGTGATAGTCATAAAAGTTACAATCTACTTGTAATTAAAACTAGTCTTAATTGATAAAGTGACGTCCCTTCGCCTAACTGGCTTGAGGGGATGGCTCTCTGTCGTTTTTGTCGTGTTTTTGTATCGTCCGTCGTATTTTGAGTTTCGGCAACCCTTATTATGATGAAGTCGCCATCCTTGCTCCTCTACAAGACTGCTGCATGTTGAGGACGTCCACTTGGAACAGCCTGCAGCATGGTGTTCTCAGCAGGGCCATGAAAGAGGTGTTGCGATCCGACCCCATCCGCCCGGTCTTGATAGACAGCCTTTTCCCGGCACTGGACAGACGGCTGAAGAGCGTATTTCAGAAACTGGACATATGCGTGCAGACAACTGGCTTGGACAATGTGCTAGTCGATGATGGCCTTTGATCCTGTCTTGTTGGATTTGGACTTCAGGACTTGCGCGGTGGTGTGGGATTCATGTTTTCATCAGTGCACTTGAGCGTGTGCTAGCGTTCCAGTGAAACTTGTGCCTTCTGTTGGATGTTGCATTTTCTGTGGAGTGTATGACATGTTTGATATTTGTTCTATGGAGTGTATTCCGGATTGTATGACATGTTGGATATTTGTGCTGAGGACTGTGTTCTTGCTGTGTGTGGACGCTGCCCTGTGACGTGGAGGAGACGGGCCGCTACACACCCACATTTTGTCGTCATCTTATTTTGTCGTCATCTTATTTTTTGACGTCAGCGCCTTGAGCTGTCCACAGGCCAGGATTTGGTGCTATACAAGCCACCATTATTATTATTATTATAGTCTTCAGAAATCTGAATTAAGGAGAAGCTAACTTATTGAGTTCACAGAAAACTGTTCTCTCCAGACCTTATAAAACCACTAAAATGCAAAAAGCATACTGGAAGAAAGAGTTGTCATCTTTCAGATATGCAAAAATTGAACAAGGTTCTGTTATATCACAGAGGAATTGTTTAATGAGAAATGGAGCCTGGTGCACCAGAACACACAAGAACCCTGACCTTTACTTATTGTTATAAAAAATACTCTAACAAATCTGAAATATTTAAAAGTGTTCTTCACATGAAATAATGCCGTGTTCCTGTTTTTCACAGGGTATGAAACATGTATGAAAGTTTGTAAGTCAGTCGCTGTGTCAGTGAATGGATCTGCGTGCAATCTTCCTTTTACAAGTTGTAGACATTGATATTTCTTATCATTTCTTTTTCTTAGAGAACAAATCACTGAAATAAGTTCATGCTCCAAAAAAGCATGTGCAGATACAATTACACTTCTAACAAGGCATTACAAGGACATTTAAAAAACAATTTACCTGCTCAAGATGAGAGACTTTCTGTGAGTAAATATCCTGTGCAGAAAACTGCATAAAACGCATGTTGGATGCTTGGCTCAGCTCTGTGACAATGTTTGCATTAGGGAACATCCTGTTGCATAAACAGAATAACAACATAAAAAAGATGCTGATCAGAAAGTCTTTAAAATGTCAAGCTTCAATTTTGTCTTATAATTTGGAAAAGCGAAAACATGAACAACAAATAATTTTTAATATCTTCAAACAGCAAATGACTATCATGATATGAAAAAAGTCACCTGAACACTGTCTGCACCGCCATGATTGTTTCTGAGTCAGCCAAAGTTTCTTCTCCAGTCATGCTATCTTGTGATTCTCTGTTAACCACAACAAGATGGCTGGCCTTGTTGATTCCAGCCATCAGTAAATCATCAAGGCTGAAAATCAAAGCACTGATAATGCAACACACAAACAACAATGCCCTTCTGAACAAAGAAATAATTAATTACAAAAGCATGAAGACAAATACTTCTAGAAAACAGAGCTTATCACAGAGTATGTGATTATTTTGCACAATGGAGAGTATGATTATTTAGCATAATTGAGCATGTGATTATCTTGCATAATGGAGAATATGATTATTTAGCATTATGGGACATATGATTATTTAGCATATTGATGCATGCGATTATTCAGCAGATGTTACAAAATCTGGATCACCTAATGCTCACTTTTAAAAAAGCCAGCCTATAACAGTTGCCATGCAAGCCATGGCAATGACACTTTGAATCTTTTAGCATTTGAACTCCAGTGTGCTCTGTGCCAGCATCAGAAAGACATATGAAAAATAAATCCTGGCAGAAGTATACCACAGACCTTTTGATAGTGCCCTTCATCCAATAGACTAGTGGAAACCTTGCAATGGTGTCAAGGAAGATTGCACTTGGTCTGTAACACAAAACACATGACCATGAGATTGGTTTGTTAAATCACAAAAAAAGAATTTCTCAATGCAATGAATGCTGCAAGACTAGCTATTTCTCTTTAGCTGACCATAACAGTAACCTTCACTTGGAAAGCATCTGGCTCACATGGTCACAGTTTCAAGTCAATGCGATTGAAACTGATGTTCTAGGTTCTAGTAAAACCCTCATGACTTGGATCAACACTCTTAATGCTTGAAATCCCCTCACGATGTACATGAACACTCAGTAGTTCCCTCAACTATGTACAATAACTCTTTCTCTTATCATTACAAACTGACTGTAGAAGATACAAATCTCTTTGCATCATTTTTAGTTGCGCTGCTTGTACACGCATGAACCTGCAAGCAGTCCCAATCTTCCCATATTCTGACCCTTGTTCTAACCCTGTACAGAGCCCTCCAGCATATGCAAAAGACAGTTTATTATTTAACAACGAAGGACAAAAATCTTTATCTACTGCTGATGCCAGTGAAAGATAGAATATTTACTTACTCGTTCTCTAACAGCAGAACAATTGGAGAGAGTCCATTGACTGAAATAAAGCTGGAGCGGAGCGGCACAATAAAGTTGTTAATGCCACTGCTGGGGTTTTGTGCTGCCATTAAGATAAGCTGGTGGTGCCAACGTTCATCATTGGCATTTTTGTATTGGCAGTGAATACAGTTCTGCATAGGAACAGATCAATAACTAGTTAATTTAGAAAGCATCAGAAAGAGTATTTTAAAAAGTTTCCCAAATGTCATCGGATTTTAGATATGATTTTACTATTAGATCATAAGCTTTTGGTGACACACAGTGATGATTTATTGACATACAGACATACACATATGTTTTATGTGAGAGCAGAGCCTGGATTCACACCATGCAAACCAATCAGATTTCTTGAATAAATGGAAAGGCCACTAACCACACCCCATTCCAAGCAGCAAAGAGGTCGAGGTTCTCTCATGATGTGACACACAGCCCGCCGACTACCCATATAGATGGTCACTGGAGGAGGTCCAGTGGTCAGTCTTTTAAAAAGAAATGTTTCATTCATTATTCTAAAATTGTCTTTATGTGTGAATGTGTGCATATGTGTGTGTGTGAATCTGAATTTCTGGGAAACTGCTGGACTTCTGAAACCTGTTCTCTTTTATGAGTACGTCCAGAGAGAGGGGAATACAGTCTTAGTTGGAATGGTTCTTTAGAATACAGTTAATGATTAGATACAGTTAATACATCAACATACAATCTAAACATTTATGGAAGCTTATTATTGTGACCTGCAGTCTGGCATCTGGTAGAAGAATATGACCTTTATTAACAACACTGTTTGCCTTGTTTGAAGTTTCCAGCAAATCATTTCCACCATTACAATACAACTCCCTATAATCCCTGTAATCAGTTAATCTGGCAGCAAATGACCCCACAAAGTGACCAGTAACCTCTTTCTGCTGGGGGTTCAGACTTAGGCATGAACTGAGGGGGTTCATCATGTGTTCTCCCAATGGAGGACCCTTTTATACAAAATCTGGTGTTCACCACACGTGAAAATCCAATCTAAAAGATGCTATTTTATTTTGCAACAGTAATAAAGAACACATCTGCAAATCGAATCTGCTGTCAATTTGTCGGATGTTCAGATGCCTAGCCTTTTCATTTTTTCTCACTGAATGCAGGTGATTTCATTTGATATTATGCAAAACACCAAGATTGTCCACTTAATCTTCATGGGTTATTCACAGCTTCTTTAGAAGAATGTTTATACAACATGGCAGCTACCTACTACAAACATCCTCAAGATTTCACATATCAGGATGTAGATTTATGAAACCATTTTTGAACTGTTTTTCAAGATCCACACTAGAGGTTATTTGCAGACTGCAAGCTGTCTTTGTCCCTCGGTTTGAGCCCGACATTCAAAATCTATTTCTACTTAAGGGGTCTATAATGTGTCAATGACATCAAAATTAGTGTTGGGTAATGAATGAAAAAGAAGTCACGATAAGAGTAATAGTATAAAACATATCCAATATATTTGGTATAACGATAAAAATATGATAGAAAATTCATAACACACACACGCTTTCAGGGCAATCCAATAGATACAAATGTTATCATTTAAGGACAGAAGTCCAGTAGTTATGCAGTCAAAGAAAGTGCAAGTAGGGTACATACTTCTCTTTTCCCATATCATTGTAAAACTGAAGAACCTTGCCAGCATCATGACGATGATCCATCTCAACCAAAGAACCATCATTCCCAAGTCGGATTCCAACATCTTTCAATCCAAGACCATCCTGTCACAAGAGGATTCACTTTAAGTTGAAAAAATGCTTTATTATCATAAAAGAAATGAGGATTACTATAAATTAACAACCCTTTTCCAGCGAACTATGAAGAAACTGAAAAGGCCATTCTTGCATGTCTAGGATACCGGGAGAAAAATATTTCCTGATAACGAATCATGGTTTGATGACATGTCCACCCCGTGATATAGAGCCATGTTATAAGCTCTGGCCCTGGGGAGGGATCCCAGCAAACAATCCCCCCTGTCCTCACAGGTCAGGAGGTCATAAAGTGCTGAAGAAGGTTTGGGGCCACACAGCACACCCTAATTAACCATAATTAACCACAAAACCACACAGCACAGTTTTCATACGAATTCTTTCATCCTGAACACTGTTAACATATTTTCATTACATTTTGTACCTCACTCTGCCTTCTTGCTGATTCATATGATCGTATCACAGATTGTCTTTTCTCGCCGTCTCTTTCATGCCATGTCACACTTGACTTAATGTGACCATCGCCTGCAACTACATGGCGGCGCAACAGATGGGAGATGTCACGCCCCATCAGACTTGTGATAGTGTCAAAGACAGTCACATCTTGATCATCTGCTTCCACTTCTGTGTCAGCCTCAACATCATGATACTTTTGCAGAGCTTCAGCAATCAGCTCTGGAAACAGAAACAGCAGTTGCAGTAGGCACATCAGAGCAACCTTTTAGCCACCATGTATTGAAATCCTACTTTTGTCAAGAAAAAGGAAGAAAATTCATGTTGCATTTTTTTTCAAAGTGCAAATGCTTTTTTTAAACACCATCTCATCCCCCACATTGATCTGATTATCTCAGCACAGAACAATGTACAAGGGCATGTCTCTATCCTTAAGGCTATAGCAAATGGGACAGGAGGAATATTTTAATAAGGCATATCAATTTATGATACTCTTTAGCACATGGTGATGTCTCTAGGTTCTTATCCAAAGAATAGTGTTATAATAAAACTAGCCAAAAAACACAAAAATAATAATACAGAAGGCAGAAGAGGATCAGCAAGAAAAATGGTTGTGAGGAAAACTAACCTAAATTCTGTGTAAGCTTGGTCTGACTTGGCTTTTCCATCAAAGCCTCTGGGGGAATTTCTGAATACTCCTCTCTTGTTATGCTCATGTAAAAGCAAAAGTCATCCTTCTTCAAAATGTAGTCAGACCCAGGGTTGAGTTGCAGGCGCCGAGGCACAGTGCTGTCTCCATCTAGCACTGCCATGAGGGTAACACCAAACCTGCACAGAGTTGGCAAGGACTAAAAATGAACAATGATGAGATACACATAATTTCAGCAGGCTTGATGACCAGGAGGAAAAACTTGTCATTCATTCTCTTGACCTGTACTAGCTGATCTAGGCAAGATGTGGTCAGTCCACCCAATGTCTGCCACCTAATTCATCTGTCAACCTCTGCAGTGCCATCCCTTAAGGATGGTCTTGGGTCAAGTACCCAAACAAGTTTGCACCATTTTACTATTGTACATATTAACTGGTATTAGGTTGAAGCAGTTTCTTACAAAATAAAAGCTAACTAAACACCATTAGGGGTACACTTCTGCACTGACCTCTGGTGAGCCTCAGCAGAGGCCTGTGTAAAGCGATACCCTTCATATCTTGAAAAGAAGATGCTCTTGTGCAGCTGGATATGGTAGATTTCATTTCCAGAGTGATGCCCATAGATCTGCTGCCATGCCTGTGGAGCTAGATCTCCTTCACTGTGAAAATCAAGTAAAAAAAAAGAACTGTGCCAGGTCAACCAAAGCTGAAACCATTACTCTTGTCCTTTCATAAGATACAAGCATCTGAATATTGTAATCTCGTATATCTCTGAAAGAAGTCAAAACCTCATTTTAGTTCATCTAGATGTAGTCTGAAACAAACATGGTAACATCCTCATATATGTAATCTCTCTCTCTCACACACACACACACTAACTCTATTAATTCTTCTAGATCACCATCCTCCCTCAGTAATAACACATAAAGGGACGCATAAACAACACAGTGCCCTAAATAGTGCTACTGAAGATGTGCGGCTTGTAACAAACAGGATCCCCTGATGTGGATTTAAAAAAAAAGAAAAAAGAAGAGAAAGAAAAAATAAATAAAAATAAAACAAACAAACAAAATAAAAACTGGATGCTGTAATCATGATGAATGGATGCGTGGTGTGAGGTCAGAGTTTCAGAAAAATGAAGTTTCTGCCCAGCCAAGAGGCTATACTGCTCCTTTCTGACACCTTCTTTGGTCCAGGACAGGCCACAACCTAGTTGATTATTTTGTTGGGCTTCCTGCGCATGTTTGGGATAGCCTAGTGCTGTTCTTTGTTGCAAATGAGCTTTGAAATCAACATTGCCATTCCAACATCCATTACGCGTTATTTCCTCCTCAATATCTTTCCTTTCTGAAAATATTTTTATTCTAACTTTTCTTTATGAAATCCTTGTTGATTTTTCAAGCTTTGCTCCTCTTAATAAAGCATCAGTTCATTCATCTCATTAATGAAATAACTCTGTATGAGTAATATGCAGTTTAAGATGATTAATCATTATGTAATAACTGAACTTGTTGCAAATAATTATAATGCAACTTTTGCCAAGACCTCCAAGCTCAAAGGGAAAAACAATGTCTATGTGTGATTTTTGCCATAATATTACAATTAGTATACAATGCATGCAATGACTAAATTTAGGTCGACAGTTTTCTTCTTGATTTGCAGTTAATTCATGCATGGTTTTCATTCCAAACACTATCAAGTAACATAGTATCTATTCTTTTCATTTACTTTTATGTGGAACATGAAAAAGACAGAAATACAAAATAATTAAAAAAATGAAGAATGAGAAAAGAGTGTGCATGCTCAGTCAACAGCAACGGCATCTGACTTCAGGAATAATGAAGCTAAGGGCCTTCAACAAGAAAAAAAACAACAACTAATTTTGTACAAAGTGCTGGGTAAAACTACACTAAGGTTAAGGATTATTTCACATTCCAGCTTGCAATGAGCTAAAATGAACACTGAAAGAAAATGAAGTTTTAATACCTTGCAGTCATTCAAACGCCATGCAAAATATGTAAGTTTCAGGCAAACTGAAAAAATCAATCAGGTGAAGAAAGTGAAAATGACCATGCAGACCCGAGTTTGAAAACTGTGACTGGTGAGAGTAACATCCCATTTACAGAGCTACATGCACCTCCCAGTCTTAAGAACATATCACAAACTGGATATATCTGTAAATGACTGATCAAAGTCCTCAGAGCGTGAAAAAAGAGAATAAAATAGAGAAATTCCTGTTGTTTTCTTTACCCGTCAGAAAGGAACTGTGCCAGGCTGTAGATACAGACACAGTGTCAGTGCTATCAAGCAACTATACAAATAAAGTCCTCAAAAATTGTCAACTAAATGAGCAATTTCTGTCCAATTTTCATCTGAACACCATCATCTGTAATAATGTTGATTTGATAATATATGCAACCAGTACTAACATTTTCACACCAATGCAGTAATGATCAAACAGAATGCAAAGTATGTTGCGCTCTAAAGACTCCATTTGTAGTACTATTTAAGACATTGAACTAATAAAAGAAAAATTAGCAAAAAGGAAAACGGTTTTTGAGAAATTTAATAAAAACAATATGGCTCATCTGTTCAAACACTGCCATGGTGAAAGCATAGGGACTAACTGGTTTGTGAAATAATTGCCTGCACTTTATGCTATTGCATGGGTGAGCAAGCACAAATGTAGAAAAAATTATGCTATTGCTGAATGCAAAGTTCTTTGATTTAATTATTTCCCAAATAATGTGTATATTTTGTGTCATGGTAGTTGTAGTAACAAAACTGCCCTTCGGTCATACACGATGGGGACAATCCACCAAAGTCCCAGGCTGTACTTATAAACCTTTGTGTTCTATTTGCGTACTTCTCACTTTACCTAAGTACAGCCCGGGACTTTGGGACCCAAGTGGCTGTCACATGTTGCTACGCAGGGAAGGCTTTACATTTGCTTGCTGACCCATTTTGTTCTTTCTTCTCCCTCTGGTCAGCTGAAACTTTAAATGGACATGCTGATGTAAGCCATCTTACACTGAAGCTGTGGGCGGTCCAGTACAGTTCAGTTCTTTCACGTTTTCTCCCAATCATATGTGTATGTGTAAGCCTGTGCATATGTACATGCATGCTCCCACAAAATTTCGTTCTGTGTGCTGTTAAATCCCCATGGTTTGTTTGATCCTAATCAAATTTTTCGCAGTACTTTGTTATATGATAAAATTCATAGACTATATTTGGCTTATAAAAATTGCTTTTAAGTGATTTTTTAAATGCTGTCTATTACAAGACATATAAGCAGTGATTCCAAATGAAAAATAACACTGAACAAATTTTGGTGAAGATTTTGACATTAGTACTCCCACCACCTCTATGTTAATGACACTGGCATCATTTTATAGAGCACCCTATAAATTAAAAAAGAAAAAAGGGAAAATAAGGAGGTAGGTGTGAGAGAAGGGACACTCGAAGCACAGAAGCACCAAACCTGTAGAAGGGCATTTATCTCAAGCGTATCACCACTATTTGGCTACACTGATAAAACACTGATTTGAATAGGTTTGATTACAATGAAGATTGTAGATTGACAAAATGACAGAAGAACGGCAAATTCAAAGGCTAAAGGAATACCAAACATTAATGCTGCTTTAAGTCATATAACTGCGATACTTAGAATGGCGTATTAATAGTGGTTATAGGAACAAATCCACAAATACAGCTTTGGGAAAAAAATTGTTCTGAGATCTAATAATAATAATAATAATAATGGTGTGAGCTTTTATAGTTCGGTATCCCAGCCAATGCCAGGATCTCTGCGCATTACAAACATAAAAACACAAGACAGACGAAATTCCTGTGACTCTGTAAAATTAATGGGAATGTCACGTCATTCTTCCACGGGATGACATTTATAGATCAAGATGTCAGTGAGACAGATCTACAGATATTGGATAGGACCAGAATAGGTCAAAAATCAAACACCTAGATAAAATCTTCAGGAGAATATCCAGATGATCACAAAGCAGAAATTGCAGTACAATGTTGAAATGCATGACTGTTTGGCAATGATATTTCATAAAGGACTGTGCATAAGACGCTGCACTTTACAGAGTAGATATATTTTGCCAACATCTATCAATGTCTGTACAAAATGTGAGCATTCAGTGTGGTCTTTAAAACTTCACCTCTGTTTGTATGTGTGCATGCATATGTAGGTGTGTGGGTATGCATGCATTAATGTGCTAAAGCTTTAACAAAATGGAATTTTTGAAGACATTGATAACATGCATTCAAATTAAATATAGCTTACAGGCCACTGGAGGTGTGAACAAGAAGGGAGACTAGAGTGGACAGCCCTGGGTACAGGCAGTTGTTTGCCAGAAGTGCATACTTGAACTCATCTTCACATACAACATGCTCTGGGGGAGAAAAAGCAAGCAATAATGTTTAATGTACAATGCAAAAAATTGACAATGCTTAATGCAAACATATCTAATTTAGTACAGAACACACAAGAAAAGAAGATAGGCATGTGTAGGTGACATGATGAATGTTATATATATATATATATATAACATGATGAATGTAAAGTGGATGAAGTGGCAAGGACCCATCCAGAGACAGAAGACCTCCTAAAAAACCCTGTAATTTAGTCTGCAAATGACTCCACTTTTACAAATTTAGGCTCCATCATTACCTATTGCAAAGGAACAACAGAGCAGATATACATTCTGGGAAAGCATTCAGTGTCTAGAAACTATTACCTGCAAACTTGACATGCATTTTGTTTTTGCCCTTGAAAAGCTGGATATACTGCTTACAATGTGGAGCAAAATCCTTCACTGCCCATGATCTTAAAATTGTGTGTTGGTCCTGAAAATATTTATTCACATATGTGTTGATAAGAATACATGTACATGTCTGCATATTTTGTGTTTTAATTAAGTTCATAACTGTACCATTTTAGAAATTATGAAACACCTTATTCTATAAAGTATAAAGAATAACATGTTCCCACAATAACAGAAGCTATGCAGCTTGTTGCTTTACAAAAAGAGTGATATGGATGCAGTGGAGTATTTAAATCAGCAAAATGTCAACAAAAGAAACATTGGTTAAACAATCCACAGTAGTTTAACAGATGTTTTCACATTTCATCTCCAATCTTATGATGATGCTGGAGGTATCACTACTCAAAAGTAAAATTTGCAACTATACACTGCTATCAGCAAACTAGGGAAACTATAGAAAGTGAAGTCTTTAACTTTCTGTGGCAGGCAGGTTTAGATTAAATACTAGGCAACACAAATATTTGTTCTCACAGCTTTATCCCTGTTACTGGCTGGTCTTGGGGCCAAGAAAAAGCAAGCTTCCGCTTGAACAAGCCTGAAAGATAATCCATGTAACAGCATACAATCATCTATTATATATAGTTGACAGTACGTTCCACTTCTGTAGTATGGTCATGACTCTGTCTTTGCTTTCATCACCTTTACCTCAGTAGATGATAGGCAACTGTAGATTAAATATTTATCTTTGTTCCATTTTTGAATTTAGCAAGAAATAAATTTAACAAAATAACTGAACAACACAGCCACAGAGCAAACATTTAATAAAATGTTTCCTGTGTTTAAAATTCTCATTTCATTTGCTATTGAAACATATACTGATTTTTATATATTTACACACACACACACATTCATAAAGATACACCCCCAAAACACACACACATATATATATATATATTAACAAAACACATTTACTCCTAGTGAAGTAATGTTTAACAGAAAACACAACAGCACACAATTTGTTCATGACAGAGACATGGTACAACTATCATATCCTGTGATAATTTTAATAGAAAAAACAAAGCATGTAAACTTAAACAATTGTTGTAATCAGCTACATTACTGAAATTATTTTAATGTGTAGTGAAGATGACTTCAAGACCTTCAAAAGTCATGCAGAACCTGTTTGCCTGTTGTGCAAATTTGATGAAAGTCATGTACCTGCACCGTTTAAGGTCAATGTCTTTAAGAGCTGACCCCTTCATGTAGATGACTCTGTGGGCCCACTTGGGATCCTTCAAGATCACTTGCATGCTGCTGTCTAGCTCTTGGGGACAAAGCAGAATCACCATATGCTCCTGAAACATTCAAGGCCAAAAATAATTTTACTGGCACAAAAATATGACATTACTAGAGTTTAGTGACAAGTAGATAACTTGAGTAACTTGAGTATTGTGTCAAGAAAAGTGCAGACAAAGTTTCCTCATGCTTGTCAAAATATATTACCTGAGAACAGCTAATGACATCAAGAAAGCTTATGTAGCTTCAAACACAAAAGAATAGAGATAAAAACAAAAGAACAGAGTTGCTGGCCCTGTATTGCAAGTTAGATTTTCAGCATGATGAACAAAAATCTTATACAAAATTAATTTTTTTTTAAATCCTGATATGAAATACTTTGCCAAACCAAAACAAGAACCTACTCTAATCAATAGATACAGGAGGAAATAACACCTCGCTACTGATAACAACAGAGGTAGTTAAATAATGTCCCACACAACCTCATGAATGGTCATAGGAACTTTAAGCATCTCTACACAGACAGCCATGACAATATCAAGAAAACAGAACCAAGTGTGGAGATGAGAAAGAAATCCAACAGCTTGCGTTTTGCTGATAGTACTGTTACACCTTTGCACATCACCTCAACATCCAAATGTAAGCAATCTAAAACAGTTTTATTTTCTGCTGTATCAGCATTATAAGAGAAAAAGAGAAATAAAATGCAGAGGTGAGGTTATGACATCCGAAAAATATCAACGAATCAACAACAAGAACTTTTCTTTAGAAAGATCAACAACAAAAGACTACTGCACAAAAATCAAGTAACGATAAAGAACTAAGAAAGATGAAAGTCTCATGCTTTCACAGTCATCAATATCTTTTCAAAACTTAATTACAACTCTGATGTTGCAACATGAATGCTCAAGAACGCTCTACCACACACTCAACACTTAGTTGTTTAAACATTCCAGGACAAGGGTTTCAGCACCATGGTTGTAAATGGTTGGACAAAAGAAAGGCAAATCACAAAACTACTACAGAAATTCTGCAGACTACCACAGAACCACACATATCAACACATTTTATGCTGCCACATACTGCACTTAGTCATGGACACAAACTTTCAGCTCCTCCTCAAGTAAGACATGTTGAGGCTTTCATACCACTGGCTGCTTGCCTTTTGAAATTAAAGTAAGGTGTAGTCTGAACTTAACACAGACCACTATTGTTCATAGTAATCACAGTCATTAAGACAATGGTTACTTCTTTTCTAAGTAACTGTCATGCAGTCTAATTTTTCTAAAATTTCTAAACTTTAAAATTCTAAAATTCAGCTCAATATAAGACTATTTTCTGAATGCTGTAAATGAAATATATTTATTATATCTAAAACATTCATGAACACAGTGTGCATGCCCATTAATGTTTTTGGAAACATACATTTTGATATATAGCAAAATACCTGTACCTGTATCTTACTACTAAGCACTTACTTTTTGGAGTGTAAACATCATAATCTCTAGCTAAAGAGGGAATGATGTTAGTGTTTTACACCGTGCCAGCAACTAAGGCTATATCACAGCAAGCTAAATATTTGTCATAAAGTTACATTACTATATATGTAGGCAACACAAAGAGAAATATTTATGTGCATCTGAAATTGTACATAACATAAACCCGTTAAGAAGACCAATGACACTCACATAATTTGTACAGCAAGGGAGTCTACTGAATAAAATGGAAATGATGTATAAAATATATAATTAAATAATGTTGTTTATAAAAAGTCTGTTCCCCTTTCCATAATGATAAAAGGTATCCTACATTTAAACAGAAATCATTCAAGCCAATATTCAAAATGCCCACACCATCACTTACTGCATGGCTTCTGCTAATGCAAAAAATTGCATACAGTAACGCATTAAAAATTCAGAGGACCCCTTCAATTTTCGCCAATGGGGTCCCAGGGGACCCCTTCAAATTTGGACGAAGAACAGATAGAAAATTGGGTAAGTGTAGTGTCTGACATCGTAGCCCAAGCTATTGTTGTCGTCTGCTACAAGGTGAGAGTAACTTCCCTTGCACTGAGTTTTTTCCCTTACTGGAAAGAGTTCCAAGAACATATTTCCAAGATGTCTTTGACAGCGTGGTTAAAGTCATCGTTGATTTGTTGATTTTTTTGTTCACATTGTAAAGGGACCCCTTAGAGTTAGCCTGGGACCCCTTAGAAATCTGAAGAAGGGGTCCCTGGGACCCCAAAGAATTTAGCCTTAGCAGAAGCACTGAGACATAGGCCTACATCAAAACACTCACATTAAAACAAGCCATACACACATAAAACAAACCCCAAATACCCATACCAGACATAAAAATAAACCCCATACACCAGCACCAACAAGAAAGAAAATCAAAAACACTGAAGAGTTCACCACTGAGAAAGAACATGTCTCCAAAGAGCACAAGAGTGGATAGAAACCCCAAAGGTACAATGAAAATGTCCCAGAAGGCACCAGATGACATTTGAATTGACTACATTTGTCACATCTACTTACTAAGTTTCTGACAAAGGTCACCATATATGCACAATGACAGAGGTAATAACTTGCTTATCTAACCCACAACATCACGAAAGGTTACAGAAGGTCGGTTAAATGAAACGAAAGTCATGACATGTAGGTAGTGGGTTAACTGCATCTATTAAGTATAAAAGTAGTCCTCCATTGGCCCACACGTGCACTAAAGCATTCAGCAGCAAAAACAATGTGACAGTGAGCAGTTTCTGTGCCTAGAGTGCCAAACATTTAGCAGGTATGCTGTTAAAATAAGATGCATCTACAAAGAGATCACCTTACAACAATGGCTCAAACTTGTTAAAAGTGATTTCGCACAAATGAGTAAATCTAAGCTGATTAGAGAAATAAACATCTAGCTAGTGAAAAATAAGAGGAAAAATCTATTAATCAATGTATTAGTTAAATTAGAGAACCAGCACAATACCCCTTC
The DNA here is from genome assembly GCA_004794655.1 of Marisa cornuarietis. Classification (NCBI taxonomy): domain Eukaryota; kingdom Metazoa; phylum Mollusca; class Gastropoda; order Architaenioglossa; family Ampullariidae; genus Marisa; species Marisa cornuarietis. The sequence goes on along the minus strand of SMMW01000577.1, from coordinate 1,404,727 downwards.
TCACTCTCCCTACCCCCACCCCTCTCTTATAAAAAAAAAACAAAAACAACAAAACTAGGCAGACAAGAGGCAGACTGCTAAAGGCAGACTTGAACCAATAAAATGATTTATACTTTCAATATCATAGGGTTACCAACACTACCAGTTTAGGCAATTCCATATCGGACAACTTACAACTACAGAGTTACCTCAAGAATTAGACTAGAGGGAAGGTGATAATCCTGATAATTAACAGTGGGACACTAAAACCTCTGGAGTGTTAATGACATGACAAAATGAGGAAAAAGATCAAAAGAAAAGCCACTGATCTTGCAGAACCTCATATTATTCATCCTACAAGACAGGCATCCAGGTTTTAACAATGACATGAAGTACTGCAACCAGCCTTTTAAAAATTTGTTGTCGGTGCTTCCCTTTGTTTTTAGGTCTATATTTGATAAATGATGATGTATGCGAGATGACAGTCTTTATTGAAGATGAACAGATTCCTCTAAGCAGGGGAAAATGATGACAAAAATTTGAAAAATCATGCAGCTGCAAGGTAACACCAGACACCCTGGAAACTATATGTGCTTACCTTGAAATACACTACTTTAATAATTTTATAAGATTCTAAGCTGGCAATCCTTAAGTATGACCAACAGAGCAAAACAGGTTACAGGTTACATTATGTCTGTGCAAAAGCTGAAGGCCTAATGCTATGACAATGGAGTGCAGGCATGAAGCTTAATGTTTTACCTGCAAAGCCTTGTGAGAAGGAGTGATCTGAAAGATTATCCGGGATTAAAGTCAACAGGTAGACATCATGCTAGTCACCTATTCCTTTTGTGCATTTAACACCGACACCTAAATGTCAACATGCTGAATGAGGAGCAATGCATGAATCACAGATTCACATTCTGAAATAATTCATCTTTAATGAAAAGGTTGATTAGATTTGTTAAAACTGTGTCTATTTTTAAAGTATGCAAATCTCAGAATATTTAATAGATGTTGGTCCAAACAGAAATGTATCTATCTCAAGACTGAAATTTATTTTAAATCTGATTTCTTTCCCAGTACCCCTTTATAAGCTCTTCTGTCCACAGTAGGGGCCCCAAATGACACTACACCTGACCAAAAGCTTGTGTTGCAGTATGCTAAATTCTCTTCCTTTCAGAAGATTCAAGGGCAACAAAGATACAGCTAATTTTATATGAGCAAAATATTTGGTTGTTAGTTTCTTTATTGTGAGAGACATCATTCCTACAAACCTGATGGACTGACAGACATGTCAGTAGGCTCTATATTATTAAAATATGCAGACCAGCCTGCCTGTTCTTGCAAGTACACATACCCACACACAAATATCAACATTCTTGAGGAACTACAAGAACTCCATCATAAGCTTCAACTAGAACAAAGCCAGACTTACTGCTTAAGGCTAAAAAACAATATTTCTAATAAACAGTACCTGTTGTTCATCAGCTGCATGCAAGAGAAAAAAAGGATCTTAGCATGTTGTATCCTCTGCGCAGCATCAACTTTTCAAATTCAACAATGTACTTCACACATATATCTTGATATGAACAACACCATCATTCAGATTTGTAGCAGGCTTTTAGAGGAAAGCATGTTCAAAACAGACAGCAACTAATAAAATCTGCATTTAGCTGAAATTGCATGCATGGCAGTTGACATTTTCTAAGTTGGTTTAATAAATGTAGAGCAGTCATCCTTAAACACAATAAAATACAACTGTGGACACAGTCATAATAGATGCTGTTAGTTACCTCAAGTTTAGGGTGAGCGTAGAATTCATTGAGGAAGTCCATGACAGTTTCCTGTGTGAGGCTCGTGGAGCAAACAATGACATGCTTGTTGCGAGAGGCAGTCCGCACACTGTACTCTCCTCCTACTTTCTGTCGCTCTAGCCATGTTGAGGCTAGGCCTTCAATCTTGAAATGAAAAAAAAATATCATCATCATCATGAAACATTACAAGGAAAAACGAAGAAATACATCTTGCCCTACAAAAATAAGCCAAAAAAGCTACAAAAAATAAGTCATTCATACATAGCCTTCATATGTTTGCAGAGAAATATCTATAAATGTATATTCATGCAAACACAGGCAAATGAACACAAGTACATATTTCCACCTCCATTTTACAACTCAGATTAAATTAAAAATAAACATGCCTGGACTTAGGAAAACCATTACCTGTCTTGGAACAAATGACAACGCCACAACCATCATGAGAATCATGAAGAACTGTCCAAGCCAAATGTCTGGGGAAATATCCCCATAACCAACAGTAGAAAATGTTACGATGACAAAGTAAAAGGACTCAAACAAAGTCAGTGGAGACTCAGCACTCCCTCTCTGTATGTGTTGGATCCCACATATCCTGCAGCAACAAAAGAGATTAACTCAGTCATGATGCCATACTTCAGGGGCTATCTGTCCTTTAAAATCATCACATTTGAGGACTTTAAACAAAATAAAATTATAATTGTAAATTTATCAAGAAAAATCCACAACATGCAAAAGGGATGTGAAGCTGCAAAATAGAGCAAGGGTTAAAGTTCAGTGTCGGTGAAACCTGGCACTGTTAAATGAAGGCTAGCCCTCAGTACAGTGAAAAGTACAGCAAAGTCCACTGCACTAAAGATATGATTTGTTGTTTGGGAACATGTCCAATGCTGGCAGATGAATGCCTTGTTCTGCTTGTTCATACCTGCATGATCTTTATGTGGTGTGCAGTGAAAGAACATGGTTTTTCTGCCATCAAGCCCAGGCTAGGACATCATGATGAAATTCTATACTAGGTTAATGATTCAACTGTTACATTTTAAGTCTGCAATAATTATATTTCTATTTACTCACGTGGTGAATACAAGGCATAAAAGGTTTGCTATCAGTAGTATCATCTGTTGTGATAAGGTAACAGAGATAGTCTGGAATCTTTGCCTGGTCAAATGCAGATCATTCTGATATTGGACAGAAAATCACCTTTATAACGCGAATGATAACTTTCCTTTGCCTGTAAATGGTATGTTCTTATCTACAAACAGAATAATCACCCAAATGTCTCTTGTTTAAGCCACAGTCTTCACTTTCAACATCTACCTTGGCTGGTTCTAAGTCTTCTTAATTTCCACTAGCTGAACAATACATTTAAGGCATTCCCTTTAAATTTTACATCGCTAATCTTCAAAAATGCTAAAGTTATCACAAAAGCACACATTTGTATAGCACAAATGGAATCAGCTAAACTAATGCAAGACTCTTACAAATATTCTGTGCAGAGCTCGCTTGGCAAGCCAGCAATTGAGGAAAGTTGGTACAAATAAATTCTGCAAGAGTGGTGGATATGTCACCTGCAAAAGAAAGTCATCTGTTATTACATGATCTTTGCCATTTTTACTAGATAGATCTATTTTAGAAGTTGAGACAAATGCAATCATACAGAATTATTTAGTAAGTACTGTTGTTTATTATTTCACAATCTGAGACTAACAGACACCATAAAAAACCAAAGCTAACCATCTCATAAAGCGTTTCTCTTCTGTTTCTCCCCTCCCAATGTTGAATTAGATCAATCAGGCCTCTGCTTTCCTCTGACGAGTCATTTATTTTCTAATAAAACTAAATCAACATATTTGTTGTCTATTATTTGCCCGAAAGGCACCCATTTGGATGGAGTGAATGAATTGGACTTTCTGCAGTTTCTGTCTCATTTTATTTTTTCATGAAATTGCAAATCTCACTTTATTGGGAATTCCACATTCCATGTCTTGGAACCTAGTATGTTTCCACAATCCATGCCCTGGAACCTCTTATGAAATTTACTGCCCAGCTAGGGAGCTCTTTATATTTACCATAAAAAAATCCTCAAATAACACAACAGCTATGTTTAAATCCTAATAAGAAGCCACCAATACAGGATTAACCAGCAAAATAAAAAAGCACAAGATCCAAGATGAAAAACCCACTGTGGCAAGCATTGGGACAGAGCATATGATCTCTAGTAGGAACCCCGATGTCAGTACTTGCTCCAGTCGATGACCCTGAAATAGGTAACAAGTGCATTTTTTCAGGTTAATGAGGCTTCTAAAACAGGCTCTTTTAATGTAATAGAATACTCCTTGTATGCCCAAAATATATTGATCTTAGTAAATGTTTCATCCCTTTAAAAAAATCTTAAGAACTCTTCCCTTTTTCATTTCACACTTTTGATGTTACATATCAGAATGCTGAAAATGTTATATACTGCCTTGCTCATTTACACAGTACTACAAATAAAAACCTATAGTAGCATTGACTGAAGTCCTTTACATTTAGGAATACCCATAATTCATATTCAAAATAACACAAACTCTGTCAGGCAGGAGTGTAAACCCAAACAAGCTGGTGAAAGACAAAGACGACAAGACCATAATAAACGATGCAGGACAAAGACACTGCTGGATGGAGCACTTCGAAGAGATGCTGATCTGACTTCATCCACCATCCTTACCTGACATACCACCAGCAACTGCACAACTTCACGTCAACACCAGCCCTCCCAATAAGACAGAAATCATCAAAGCTATCAAAAGCATGAAAAATGGCAAAGCAGCAGGCCCGGACGGTTTACCCTCAGAAGACAGACCCAGAAACAATTTTACAGTCCCTCCTACACAAGATCCGGGAACAAGAGCTAGTCCCAACAGACTGGAAATTAGGCCACCTGGTCAAATTACCAAAGAAAGGAGACCTCTCCCAGTGCAACAACTGGCAGGGGATCATGCTGCTGTCTATCCCCAGCAAAGTCCTGATACGGAGATGGTAAAGAGCTTTACCGTGATGCAGGTGCTTCTCGGTGAGAACCCTGCAGCTGAAGATTTGTTCGATCGTGCTGCGACCAGCCCAAAATCCTGCCTGCTCCTCAGCTAGTATGTTCTCCGCCGCAGCTGTGAGACTGCGTTGGAGCACCTGCAGCATCACTTTAATAGCATGGCAAATCAGGCTGATTGTCCGGTGATTGATACTTTTGACTGTTGCCCTTTTTTGGAATGGGCACTACTAATGACTGCATCCACTCCTGTGGCCATTTCTTGGGTCGCCAGTTTTTTTCGACACAGGCTCGTTAGCACCTCCGCCAGCTCCTCACCCCCGCATTTGATGAGCTCCACTGGGACATCGTTTATACCAGCAGCCTTCCCGGCCTCATGTCCCGTATTGCAGCGTCGATCTCCCCGCGCAGGACTTGCAAGTCCTCTGGGTCGACGAGTGGTGGCTGTACCTCTTCCAAGACCATTCGGTCTGTTTGGATTGGTTCATTGTACAGCTCACCGCAATACTCTGTCCAGCAGTCGAGGATTTCTTTACCGTCCGTCAGCAGGCGGCCCTGCTTATCCTCGATCGCTCCTTTCTTGGAATGGGGCCCATCATTTGCAAGGATGCAAAGCAAGCTGAAGGCCTTGCTGTTGTCGCCCCAGGTCACACCATCATCGATTTCAGAACATCGAGTCTCTATCCAAGCGTTTTTGGCTGCTTTGATGTTCTTTCTCACCTTTCGGTGGACCTTCCTGTATGCTGCGTCAGCCTCAGGCTCTCGTGCCGACGAAGCCTCAACTGTCTGCGTAGATCACAGAGATTCAGAACCTTTGTTGTGATCCATGGAACTTTGCACGGCTTCTTCCCACCCAGCACTTTATCTGCGGAAGATTTGAGCACCTCCTTGACGTGGTCCGAGAGCAGGTCCACGTCAGGGTCATTGTCAAGGAGGCTTGATGCTTTTAACCTTCCACCTACCTTGACGTGAAAGGCATTCGCAACTGCAGGGTTTTCAAGATTCCACCGAAGGCGAGTATTTTGAGCCCGTCGCCTCCTCGAGAGCTTCAAGTGCAGAGAGGCCATCACAAGCTTATGGCCGCTCCCAATGTTTGCACCTGGAAAAGATCGTGTCCCAGATTGCAGAATGCTTGAGATGAGGCGGCAAGGCAGCAAAATGAAATCGATTTGGTTCTTCACCCGTTCCGAGGGTGAGACCCATGTTACCTGCCTCGACACCTTGTGACGAAACAAGGTGTTAGTGATGGTGAAACCAAGGGACTGTGCGAATTCCAACAAACGGATTTCCCTATCATTTGTTTCGCCAGCACCGAAACGTCCAACAGTGCCAGCCCAGTGTCTGTATGAGTCTGAGCCGACCTTAGCGTTCCAGTTGCCTGTCCATCATAGAGAGCTTTGATGGTTTGGATCAGGCCCTCCTCCACGTGGAATGAACGCATCATGTTCCACAGCCCTTCATGCCAGACACAGTCAAAAGCCTTTTTGAAGTTGACAAAGTGATGGTAAAGAGCTTTACCGTGATGCAGGTGCTTCTCGGTGAGAACCCTGCAGCTGAAGATTTGTTCGATCGTGCTGCGACCAGCCCAAAATCCTGCCTGCTCCTCAGCTAGTATGTTCTTCCCCGCACCTGTGAGACGGCGTTAAAGCACCTTCAGCATTACCTTACTAGCATGGCAAATCAGGCAGATTGTCCGGTGATTAATACTTTTGACTGTTGCCCTTTTTTGGAATGGGCACTACTAATGACTGCATCCACTCCTGTGGCCATTTCTTGGGTCGCCAGTTTTTTTCGACACAGGCTCGTTAGCACCTCCGCCAGCTCCTCACCCCCGCATTTGATGAGCTCCGCTGGGACATCGTTTATACCAGCAGCCTTCCCAGCCCTCATGTCCCGTATTGCAGCGTCGACCTCCCCGCGCAGGACCTGCAAGTCCTCTGGGTCGACGAGTGGTGGCTGTACCTCTTCCAAGACCATTCGGTCTGTTTGGATTGGTTCATTGTACAGCTCACCGCAATACTCCGTCCAGCGGTCGAGGACTTCTTTACCGTCCATCAGCAGGCGGCCCTGCTTATCCTCGATCGCTCCTTTCTTGGAACGGGGCCCATCATTTGCAAGGATGCGAAGCAAGCTGAAGGCCTTGCTGTTGTCGCCCCAGGTCACACCATCATCGATTTCAGAACATCGAGTCTCTATCCAAGCGTTTTTGGCTGCTTTGATGTTCTTTCTCACCTTTCGGTGGACCTTCCTGTATGCTGCGTCAGCCTCAGGCTCTCGTGCCGACGAAGCCTCAACTGTCTGCGTAGATCACAGAGATTCAGAACCTTTGTTGTGATCCACGGAACTTTGCACGGCTTCTTCCTACCCAGCACTTTATCTGCGGAAGATTTGAGCACCTCCTTGACGTGGTCCAAGAGCAGGTCCACGTCAGGGTCATTGTCGAGGAGGCTTAATGCTTTTAACCTTCCACCTACCTCGACATGAAAGGCATTCGCAACTGCAGGGTTTTCAAGATTCCACCGAAGGCGAGTATTTTGAGCCCATCACGAGCTTATGGTCGCTCCCAATGTCTGCACCTGGAAAAGATCGTGTCCCAGATTGCAGAATGCTTGATTTGAGGCGGCGAGGCAGCAAAATGAAATCGATCTGGTTCTTCACCCGTTCCGAGGGTGAGACCCATGTTACCTGCCTCGACACCTTGTGACGAAACAAGGTGTTAGCGATGGTGAAACCAAGGGACTGTGCGAATTCCAACAAACGGATTTCCCTATCATTTGTTTTGCCAGCACCGAAACGTCCAACAGTGCCGGCCCAGTGTCTGTATGAGTCTGAGCTGACCTTAGCGTTCCAGTCGCCTGCCATGGCGACTAGTTCTTTCTTAGAGACCCCACGTACCACTCTTTCCAGCTGTTCATAGAACGTCTCCACAAACTCATCCGTACCAACAGTGGTAGGTGCATGCACCTGAAAGACTACTAAGTTCTGCAGTTTGGCGGCTATGCGGATGGACTATCCTGCTGGAGATCAGTTGGAAATCGATAACGGCCCCTGCTATTCTTTTGTGTAAGAGGAAGCCCACTCCAAGCTCGAATCCGCATAAACAAAGCCAGGCATGCTTTTAACAGCCTACACCCCATTTGGAACTCACGAGCATTATCCCTCTGCAGGTAGACCCGCATCTTCAGCACCAATGTGAAGTCAGTCCTACTGTATGGCTCTGAAACCTGGAGAGTGACAAACACCATCAACAACAAGCTCCAGACCTTTACCAACTGATGCCTTCGCTATATTTTGGGAATAAGATGGCCTGAAAAATTCTCCAATAGCAGCCTATGGAAAAGAACTAACCAGAATGTAATTAGTCAAGACATCAAAAAGCGCAAGTGGGGCTGGATAGGACAAACCCTGCGCAAACCAACTGACACCATTGCCAGGCAGGCACTTGACTGGAATCCTCAGGGGAAGAGGAGAGTTGGGAGATCAAAACTGATCTGGAGAAGATCAGTAGGGAGCGAGGTAAAGGATGCCAGAACCACATGGGTCCAACTAAGGGGGGCTGCCCAAAACTGGGTCCACTGGTGAGGTGTTGTTGCGTCCCTATGCTCCTCGAGGAGTAACAAGGTATGATGATGATGATAATTCACACAGAAATGTTAGCTTACGTAAGTTGATTACATAATGTATGGAGACTAATGGTTTGATAGATATTTGTTTGTAGATGAGAAAATACATGGTTGTATAATGATCAATGGCTTGATGTATACCTGTGGTTGTACCTCTGTGTATACATAATTGCATGGTGACTAATGGTTTGATGCAGACCTGCTTTATGCCATGTGTGCACATGACTAAGTGTCAAAGCCTAGTTGTAAGGATGCTAATGTTATGCATTATACATTGTATGTTATAATAATAATAATAATAATAGTGAAGATTTTTATAGCGCATATTCACACTCATAGAGAGCATGCTCTTAGCGCTTAAAACGAGGAAGAGACGTGGACTAAGTAGACACAGAACAAAGGGGACGAAAGAAAACGACAGTACTGACGAAACAGAAAACATTAAAAGGCATCAAGTAACAGGAACAGAAAAATATAGTGATTCTGCGAGAAAGATGGGTAAAGTAGCAAGAGGGAAGGGGGCGGGGTTAAGAAGGACGAGCATTGTGCGGACTGTGTTAGGAGAAATGCTCAAGGAAGAGGTGCGTTTTCAGTGCAGATTTGAAAGATTCAGTTGTATGTATTATATTCAGTTATCATGTTGTATCCTCAATAAAACTGGGCCAGAAATCTTAATCATTAAAGAGTATCGTATCATATCGTGTCATGTATATACACAATGCGATGAGGGCAGTGGTGTGCAGCTGCCACATCTCTTGCACTTCTCTTTCCCCATCACTTTCTCTCTCTTACTCATTATCATGTAAAATATAGAATACTTTCTTAAAGTTTAATATCTGTACCTACATCTCAGTCTATACAAAATAATTGTGTTTCTGTACCTTTGTAGCAATGTAGATAAAAAGAAGATCTTTGAGTAAGGTCATCGCTGCTAAAACTAACTCCACAATCCAAAGTGCAAGTGGCCGGTGCACCCACACCAACACATACCTGTGACACATCATGTAAGTACAAGTGACCAGTACATCCAGACCAACATCTCTGTCACACATCATGCAAATGCATGTGACCATTACACCCAGACCAACACTCCTGGTGTCATATTGTTATTCAATTGTAGGAATGTTGCACACTCTCTGGAAAACTATAACACTACATGGTGAATTGTGCTGTTGATATAATGCATGTTTGGTGTCAGTTCAGTTTCTATGCACTAAATTATCATTTCCCATATCATTCATGGAGCATCTTCGAAACTGATGATTTAAACATGTGATCATGTAAACTGATTATTTAAATTCTTCAAATCTTTCCCCCACCTCAGCCCTCTCACCTCCCCCTACTCCCCAACTAGCATACAGCATTCTCTTCTCCCAGCTCATTGTGCATACCAGTTGATGTTGGCAGTGGAGAAGACCATGTTATCACCATCACTTTCAGAAGAGGTGTTTTCAGATTTGTGACAAGGTGAGCCATCACTGCAAAGGGAAACAAGATCAATAAGAGAAATATGTTAATTCCAATAGTTATTCTCTTTACTATGGTACATTTTTCTCCATTTCATAAACAAATATTTTTTGTATTTTACTAAATTTTAGTGCATTTTTAAGGCACACATACCTCTGTGTAAATGAACATATATACATAAACTAACATAACTTGAGGAGAGGAAAAAAAATGTTAGCAAGTGACATTTAGAACAGAGTAACAGAGACACATACTGAAAGGGAGCAACAGACTGAAGAGTGACATTTAACACACAAAACGCTCCTCATTAAAAGAAATTTTCAGCTGACATTCATAATCATTCATACACTGTCGCTTCACTTACCCAGGCATGAAGCCTGTCTGCATTCATCCACATGCTCTTTTCTCCATGAATATATCATCAGCATGCGGATATCACTTCACATCAATCCTTACACATCCACATACCAATTTATTCATGTTACATGTGTAACTTCTCTAGTGCAATCTCCAATCTTACTAAAACATTTGTTTGGACATAATCAAGACTAAAGAAGGGCATGGCAGTAATTTGTTATACAAGACCTGAGGCTGCAAGGTGCTAACTATTGAGTATCTCCCTTTATGCCTCAAGCAGAGTTATACAAGGAACTGAATTTACTGAATACTTTGTGACCCCACAGCCATAACAAAGCCTCAGTCTCCTGATCATCTGTCAGAGCCCTCCATCAGGCTGGGTGGATTCCACGCTGTGCTCACTATTTCCTCGAGCTGCAAGTTTTATATTTCTAGCAGGGTCCTCCCTTTGTCCTCTGTTTGTCCGCCTCAGAATGCGACCAGAAACTATGCATCCTCCTAACCCAGTTCAGCCATTAGTAGGGGTTCTATGTTATCATTCCAGCAAGGTGACTCCACATTAGCTAATGCATATTCTTTTACCATAAATTCTTTATCGAAATATTACAAAAATGTACCAATAGTAAGCTTCAGTATCCCACTGTGGTCTTTGGGACCTAAATAGCATCTGTTATTAGCAATAAAAGTGACTATGTGGACCAGCTAAATTAGCACCAATGTTTGTTTTTATTTACCAAAATAATTCTCATTTAAAACTGTAATTTTAGCAGAATCACATTTAGATTTGGTATTGCTGCCCAATGAAAACACCAAGCATATGGACATTTATATATATCATGGGGGTAGATGTTATGTTTGAGTGGTTTGTTTTCATTGTTTTAACAAGAATAATGACACTGACCATGCATAATTACTGGAGTCATCTAGTATAACCCTGAGGGCATAGACTGCACACACAAGCACCTTGACAATGAGATCAAAAAAAGTGCTGGCTAAACCTGGAACAAAAAAATAAATTAAAGTGATTTAAGTAGCTAGTGCTGCTATCCTGTCATTTGTATGGCAGAAAAACAATATTTGACATTCAAACTTTTAACATATGAAGATATATGCCTGCACAAAACAATATGAATAGACTTGCTACAAAGCTAATATTTATGCATCGTAACGGCCTTTGCTCTATTGAGCTCATCATCACCAAATAAATATTCAGGGAATCAATTTACATTTACTGTTCTGAAAGTATTTTTTTTATTTTTCGTCACAAAATTTCATTAGAAAATGATATATTTTATTTGTTTTTAGTAGAGACATCTATGACGAAAGAAGACAAGAAAAGAAACAGCGTGAAAAAATACAAATCAATCAATACACTTTATTCTCTTTAAGTGCATCAGAGACTACTATAGCTCATTTATCAAATGAAGTTAAGTTGCTACATTCACGCTTAAATGTCTAAGCCACATCAGAGTCTGGGAGCAGTTGTTTTTCTGCTTTGGATTACTGTCAGCTGCTGATAGCAACAAGTTAGCCAGTAACCATCCATGAAAATCACAATAAAAAAATGTGCATTTTCCATACTTTGTCTCATTTCTCATAAAGAACATAAAGAAATACTGGTAACCAGTCGACTCACACACTTAACCATACATCCAGATGCACCTCCATATCTGCACATGCATGGCTACTCATATCACAGCGTTTCTAAACTACACCAGAATTGAATCAAGGTTTCTGGTTAGAATTTTTTTTAAATTGGTGTCAAGATTAGGTTCCCACGCTTCTATAGCCACATTAGATGAAACCTGATACCTAGGCATTGTTAAACAGAACCGCATCCCATAATGTCTACCTCACCAGCCTGCTTAATGAAAATAATATGTTTGTTTAACGCCGTGCCAGCAACTAAGGCTATATCACGGCAATGAAAAAAAAAATAGATTAATAGCTATAATTAGATTAAATTAATGAAACAATTTCTTATAAAACAAAGATATCATTTTGTATAGCTTATGTTTCAGACTTCTGAACAAATAAAATGTGGCTGAGGTCCAGATTCTGACACTGTCACAGTCTAATGAACTCCCCTCTGTAAATAGTCAAAACTGCCTGATCGGCTGTTGAGGGACCTTTGAGCCCGGTCCCTGAATCGTATGATACAACTGGCACAGTGGACCAAGCTGCTAAATGTGGGCACAGCAGACACGGCCGCTCCTTACATTTGCACTCCCTCTGTCACGGGACAATGTGCTTCATCTCTTCTGACTAAAGTCACTAAACTGTTTGTTTGCGGAAAATTCGCCTGCAAATGACAATGTACGTTAATATTTGTACCTGCACTCCAGGTACTGAGTCGAGCTCCACAGGTGCTTGTGAATATACTGTATAGCAGGGGTACACGGCAAATAAGTGTTTATAAAAAGTGATGATCGAAAGGGAAAACACGTCTTCTAAACTTATAAAGAACCAGAGTCCGCTACATTATCATCTCATCCCTAAACACACGTATCTATATTAGGTCCCCTCCTATTCCACGCGCGCGTGCACACGCGCTGTCAAAAAAAAAAAAGTCGCTACACAGTACAGTCCATGTATACACAAACTGTCGCAACGAGATGTACACACAGACATACACACGTGAGAATGAAGTGCACACAGTTAGCATACACACTATGTGACCACTCGTGCATCATGTATCATGATTACTGTGACATTTACCACCAGTGACACAGCCGTGGTCTGTCAACAAAGGTATACGACTGACGTAATAAATCTGTGAGGCACACGGCTCGTCTCCAGCCGCTTGCAAGTGATTATAATTTCTGAAATCACCGTCTGAAGTCTGCAACTGCCTAGTTTTAGCCGAATGCCATCTATCATTCTGAGTCGGAAATGACTTCAAGTGGCACAGTACAAAGAAAACAAAGACTTGTGTCAAATGGCAAGTCAATCATATTTCCTGTTGTGCAGCGATAGCCGTTAACTGAAACGACGACTTCATAACGAACAGATGTGTATAACAGCCGCCTGGACCTTATTTCTGGGGGTCTACAATAATGAAACTATAGGGTGACATGCTGACATGGCTCCTTGAACTGAAAGAAGCAGAAACTATGCCGCACTAACTGCCCATCAGCACTGACACCTTATCAACACCGCACCTCAGAGTGGGCAAAAGTAAATAGCATCCTTGCAAACAATATCATTAATACACCCTAAAACGGCGCAGCTACAACACCACGTTGCCATGGCAATAGATCACTCGACGTCCTAACACACAAACACACGCACACACATATGACACACACACACACACACCAGTTAGAAAGTAAGCGTGACTGAAGCACACGTGCGTGCGGTCGACTGTCAAGAGCGCGCGTTGTCATCACAGCGTCTGGCGGCGCTCGTACGTGCATGGTGGACGTGAATCGCCGTCACTCGTGTCTGTCCATTTGTCCAGCTGTCTTGTCAGAACGTCGCTTGAACTGTTTGGTCTTGGCTGTCAGTTTGTCCGCCTGTTTTATTAATTATTTTTTTTAATGCTGACCGCTAACGTTAAACCTCGCAAAACGTCTGTTAGTGTCAACCTCGAAGCACACTGTGCAATATGGCACGGCACTTTGCTTTAAAACATCCTTTATTTGCTGAGAACAATGCAGCTTCCGTGTTCGTGGTCAAGTTCGTTGACGGAACTATTGACAATCAAGAGGTGGTTTATAAATCTGCCTTTTAAGGATGTTCGGCCAACACCTTATAACACCTAATAAATACAGCCACAATTTTCAAGGTTCCTTGCATTCATTAAGATCATAATATTTTTAGTTGCAAACTCAACATGCACCACAAAATACACAAATATTTTCACATATTCAAAGTTTGAATTCACAATCTAATTTTATGCAGCTCACACACAGCACAGACTCTCTTGTGTAAGGTATATTAAACATTCTTTTTTCCTCATGATACCCTGTGTAACAACTCTGTCCTTTGGTTAGCAGGTACTTAGTTTCAGGTCTCTTTTAAAATATTGTTTTGCTGTTTAGGCATTAAGCATATTTATTTGTGGCTAAATATTATAATAACAATAACAACAACACAATTGCAATTGCCCTCCCATATGCATTTTGTCACTCTATGTAAAAGTATGATTGCACAAAAAGATGCATCCACATTTGTTCCATTTCACTAACATAAATATGATCAACAGTCTAGCTACCATTAAAAATATATTTTTTCAAGTAGATGGATTCAAAAAAAAAACGTTTTTTTAACCTTGAAAATTTCAGACAAGTTGATTTTTTTTAATTAACACAAAAGATAGATTTGTTTATAAGGTGCTTCATTCTTTATGGTGTACTCTGATTTTACATATGTAACTCTGACTCTGCAAAAAATAATTGTGGAACGGCACTTTAACATAAAAAATGATCGACATTTGTCATTTAAATCTTTTAAAGGACTAGACAGGTTCTATTCTTTTCTAATGATTGAGTAAAGCATAGTGCAAGATAGTATTTCCCAAAATCTGGAGTATTAGCCTAGATTTGGGGAAGTAGTATCTTGCTCTAAGGTCTACCCAATCATAAGGAAAAAACTGTGCACTCCCATGGTCGTCCACTACAAGCCTGCCTGTACTTGTTCTTTGATGCAGAAATCAGTCTGCAGTCATCGTTCCACAGTCTAATAAATAAAATCCTTTCCTAACCACACAATTATAGACAAGAATTTGACTAAATTTGGAAAATGTTTATACACCATTATATAAAAACTTGGTCAAATATTTGTTCTTATTTGTCTGGGTAAGAATGGCCTGTTCTAGTTGCTACGTTAACATAGCACAGTACAATTGTCTACCAAGATTTTCAGGTTTTTAGACCAGTAGCCTATGGCCTGCTCTTCTTTTGATTAATGTCTAGTGGATTGTTCATGTGCCTTTTGTGGTTGTATATATATCCACTGCAAGAAAGATCATGCCGCAGAGAAAAAGGTACGAGTCTGAAGACTTTTAAGAAATGAAAGATTTATATCCCAACCAAGGGATACAGACTTCAAACCTTTAGAATGACAGCTTTGAATACCTGAAATTGCATTAAATCCCTTATCTCCACATATTAATTTAATATCATTTAAATTACCTAGCCCTTGCAGCAATGCCCAATAATAAATCAGATTCAGATTACTGGGGAAACGGGTGGCCGAGTGGTTAGAGCGCTGGCGTCCGAACCGAGAGCGCGCTGGCTCAATACTCGATAAGCGCAGAAAACTTCCCCCAGTCGACCCAGCTGACGGGAATGGGTACCTGACTCCATAGAGGGTTGGGGAAGGTAAGGCAGTGAGGGAGAGGAGATTGGCACCACCCTCATGTAAATGCTGGCTCCGAGAAAAGTGGCGTCTCTAACACCTCACTCCCCAACGACCTGAAAAGGTTATGGGATGACCTTTACCTTTTTTACCTTAGATTACTATAATGCAAAATGCCTGCTACATAACAGATAACCATATATTCTGATTTGTAAAGCTTACAAAAAGATGACTTACGTGTGCTGGGATTCCTGATGAAAACTCGACGAAGCCGGCCCCGGATAGAAAGCTCATGAGTGAAGAACTTGACTGGTCCCACACTTGTAACAACAAACAGGATATTATTATAAGACAGGGAGTTTTGACAGATCTGCAAAACCGGTTTGTGGATATAAAGATAGGCAATAATATATTATTTCAAGCAATAAGTACATTTTTAATATTTATGCTAAAGGATGAGCTGACCTTTTTCAGATTTTTCACTCAGGTATGCTACTGGTATTTATCAATTGCCATAATATCAAATGGCACATTAAAGCAAACATGACTCACTAAAAATTTGCATTAAGTCACTGAATGTTAACTGTTGTAATTATGCGTACACAAAGCATCCTTTTCTTTTAGGTGAAGGAATGTGAGCAACAAGCATTACAAAGGATTTATGAGCAGACACTAGAGCAACTACATGCTGCACAATTAGTGCCTGGTGAGGGTAGGGGGTTTGGAGGTGAATTGTTGTCTCATATGGAGTCAACAACTAAGGCTACATCAGAGCAAAGCAGCTGCCCTGTAATCACAGGTGCCACCTGCAGAGAAAGAACAACTACCTGTGACAGGTCTCGTGACAGCCACCAGATCCTCCTAGTGAGGAAGGACACAGTGAATTTACCTATGGGATTGTGTCAGGCCTAGAGAACACTCTGGTATTAAAACTGAATATATCCAAAATACCAATGGGTTTTAAACAATGGGTGAAACACAGTGAGTAACCTAAATAAAAGATATGCAGAAACTGCTTAATAACAAAATTCACGTATTTTGAATGGCAAGCTTCAGGTGAATAGAAAAAAGCCACAAAATGCATAAAGAAATTTATTTCAGACAAGTTGATTTTTTTTAATGAACACAAAAGATAGATTTGTATATAAGGTGCTTCATTCTTTATGGTGAACTGCACTGAATTAATATTCCCTACATGATTCCTCAAAATAAATGTGGTTTTTTCTTTTTTGCTAAACTTTCAACACTTAACTGAATAAGAGCACCTCATGTTTGCAAAAATATAACTGAAATTTTTAGAAATCCTAATGTTTTGAATGAGGCATGCAAAAAATGAGGTATAATATTAAAAAGTGAGGTTATGGTTCTCCAGCCAAACCCACACTCACCCTACTTTACTTACACATAAAATGTTGACATTTACAGGGTATGCACTTAATCAAATGCTAGTCTGGCATCTATGACAATTTAAACAGCCATTTATTAAAATTACCATACATTAATATAATTATAATCACTACACAAATGCACTAACACTGTGCAACAACACATTCTAATGCAAGTTACACTCGCTGAAAAAAGTGAAAGATTTGGCAGCAGGCCTCTCTTACTACCTCTGTACCATAATAAAACACATCTGTACAAAATAATACTCAGTGTCTAAAGAACACCCACGTGATGGCCTGAAAAATTAAACAACATCCAGCCGTGAGAACGGTGAGATGACAGTTTTCCTACCCCCCTTTCTAAGAAAGCTACGAATTATCTATCCACTTACAAAGTGTCTAGTATATACTTCAACCCCAAATCCACCTACTTGTCATCGGCGTTTGGTTCTGTATCAGACTCACTGTCCGAGTACCCGAAATCAAAGGTGTCTGCTGGAATTTCTTTTACCTCTTCCATCTGATCAGGTAAGTTTGTCTGACACGAACTGTACCGTTCGTCCCACTGGTCAAATGTTCACGGCTCAGATGATCATAATCCCGAATTCAGTAAGCCAGCAGGTTCAGAACATGCCGTCGTTTCATTCAACGACCATGCCGAACGACTCGAGTGTGACAACAGCTCAACCTGTGTGTGCCGTTATGCCCGATGCACTCAAGCTACTGGCGCTAGCTGCGTGAGCTGTGCCCCTGTCCTCAGTCCCTGCACAGCCACTCCAAAGTTGCGCTAAGAAGTGACATATACTGCCTGCATCATCTCGCCTACTGGGGACGGAAGTCACGGATCGTGAAGAAAGGAATAAAGGGGTGAAGTGGGCGCCGGAGTAGGGGAGGGGGACGAGAGAGGCAGGGCTATGTAAATGTGACGACAATGGTGGCTGAATGTGAAACGAACTGGTGGCATGAGATTCTGAGGAAAAACTAGATCATTGGCTGAGCTACGTCATAGCGAAGCACGCAGATCTAGAGGAGAGTCGTCCTTAGCAAGGGTATGAGATGCAAGAGCTGTTTAGCAGTAAATAACGATTCAAATTAGTGAACAATTGTCATTGTCAGGACAAGTAGTTTGAAGTAGCTACTTTTTGCAAACGTTCAGATCTCGACCTCTCAAATAATTTCAAACCCACTGAATATATATCTCAAATCTGGCTCAAATCAAATGCGGCTAAACAAAATCACAGCTCGTAACGTTAACGTTTGTGTCCTTCACAAGAAGCGATGTACGCAGATGGCGCAAGGGGAAGAACTCTAGCGGCACCCTGTCACCTGTCACCGACAAGAGTTGTGTTTGCTGTCACGTGACCTCAAGTACCCGCTGCTTGGCCGGGGTGGCGGGAAAGGTGGTTTTCGCATATAACGCTATATTCATTCATTAGACTACACATGGTCTGCAGTTATTGACAAAAGATTGCACGATTATAAGAAGCCAAAAACACGACGCTGAAAGCATAGTGCGATCGACTGAAATATTGTCGTTCGCCTTGGTTACACTTGGCAGTCATCTGCAGTGTTCGCAGGTCCGTTGTCTAAGTCCACCGGCTGAACAACCAGATATCTGTTGTCAGTTCCCGGAGAAGCCTTCACTACTGGGGCCATACCGCCATAGTTATGAAGCGAGGGTAAGTTGCTCCCCCTAAAATGTTGTTTTAGCCCTACAACGGTAGTCATAAAGCGATGACAAAGATACCTTAGGATAAAGAAACATGAAGTAGCTTCTCGGGGTCTGGACACGGATTTATAACTTTGGAAACAAGACGCTTTTCCGTATGTTCCCCATTTTGGCCTGTCGAAACGACTTGCTTTCGCTTCATAACGACAGTCCCAGCTAGTAGGGTATTGTCCGAGGTTTGCTCTGTATCCCTGTGTGAACACGTTAGGGATGACTCCAGATGTTGCTTGCAGTCTAGATGGTGCTTTAGTCTGTTGTGCCCTGTCATGAAGCGGAAAACTATCACCTGGTCTAATCTAAGCTGTAGCTGTCTGGTGGTCTGTGCAAAGCCTTCATGATGGTCTTCATCCTAGGCAGAGCTTGTCGTCCTGCCTGTCTTCAGCCTCAAGTTTTGACATTCTGTCAGCCTGATCATTGCCTTGAATACCACAGTGTGAGGGTATCCAACGCCGGTCTTAGACTAATATTTCTGTGAAATGGGTAACTGTGGTGCGTACATTTGGAAAAGCGGTTCTCTGTCTCTTTTTAGGGAAAGGGATCGTTAGAGGAGACCTGGTTTTCTACGTCTTCAGGCAGTCCTTTCTGACGTTGTCTCAGCAGTGCCTCTCTCTTTCTCCTGTGCTTGTACTATAGCTCCTTGCACTATCTTCACTCGCTAAGACGGAGATGGGAGTTGTTATCCGTTCCATCTTTTCTACCAGTATTGTTCTCATGGCTCCTGTGATTGTTCTCAGTGCTTGGTTCTCGACTTTGGCCAGGGTCTGTTGGTATGTCATGGCTGCTGTCATCCAAGTGTTTGACCCATGTTCATAGTCTTACGTACAGTTGCTCGAGAGAATGAGAACAACTTTCTCAGGTTCTGTCATATCTTTGAGAATTGTGGTAATAATAATGGGGAACAGTTCGCGACGGCGTAAAATACTGCGTTAGGCGCACAGCAAATTAATTAAAATTAAAGCTCTTATCTTAACCGGGTGTGTTTGCTGCAATGTTAACTATAACTAAACAACTACTTATTCAACCAGTCTTTTTCCCTCGACTTTCTCGAGCTGCCGAGCCCATTTCTCGTCATCCACCATCCATCTTCATTGTTTGCCTTCTTATTATCGTAATCAGCCCAAAATCTGGCGAGTTCTGATGGTTTGTTTTGTTTCAGAAGCTGTACTATGAGGTGTGACCATTGAATATTATAATAAAAATCGCTATTATTATTATAAGCTTATAATATCACGACGCATGTAAAGGATCAAAGGCGTTACACCACGAATGCTCATTGATATTAACTGCTATAAATAGCAAGATTCCGGCTCTCCTAATGGCTGCTCACTTGACAACTTGAGCATATCCAGGTAAATGTATTGTATCGGAGGTGTGATCTCTAGATTTCTCTGCCATCTCGAGAACGGAAGAGGAATCTTTATGGCCATTTATTTTGGAAACTGTTTTTTCCTTCAAAAAATCTTTAACTATCGATATACTACCACCCGAATTTGTAAGAGCTTTCTGTGTAGACTTAAAAAAAAACAGACATAAGAAAGGTTAACAGGTGCTTGCTCAAGTTACTGGATGAATCATCTGAGCACGTGATCTGAGGTATTCATTTCCTTGAGGGTGCGTACATGAGCCGAAGGGATTCAGTTCTATTGATAGATACAGTTATAGCTCTTGCACCTCCTTTTATGTTGGGTAAACGCAGATTGTAGGGTAGGAGACGTGGGGCGCTAGTTTTGTCGTGTAGGCTATTTTTTAAATTTGTTTTTTCCTAACAAACCCCAGAAGGCTTTATTTCAAACTCGTGTGGTTTAAGCAAGCGTGAGCTGCGAGTCACTTGTATCTTTAACGTATAATCTGAATGACCAGGAGTTTGTGATTGCGGAGATGCGAGTGATGGGTCAGAGTAAGCACGTGCACATCTAGAAGTCTAACCTTATGTGGTGTTTGTTTAAGGCAATTCGTCAAGAACTTCAACATGGAAAACTTAAAGTTCATTGAGAATATGAAAAATATGAGAATGAATTTTGTATTGCTTTGTTCGTTGGACACTTTCCACAATAAATAAATAAATAAATATCTTCGGTTGGCTTCAATGGTAGGGAGCGAGCTGCAGATGGCCATTGACAGCTCTCTACCACACCTTTACGCCAGCCAGGTGTTGGTGCATCCGACCACACAGCTTGTCAAGATCAGACGCTAATAATTGTGAAAAGAGATTGCCTGACACTAAATATCGTCTTTCTCGGCGCCTTGTTTGATGTCAAGGTTCTATGAGACTATTAGATAAGCGACACCCTGCCATATTTTTTGTGTCTTGATGCAAACGTGCACACAGAAAGAGGTTCCTATTGTCACGTGGTCATCATAAAAGACCAATATGTATGGTAACAAAGTGCCCCTCTTTGATGTGTTAGAACTCGTGTATACTTACGATAGTAAATATTACTTCAAATACAGAAATAAACGCTCGAATTTGCTTAAACTCAAATTGGCATTCGAATAATTATTTTGTTTCTATCTCCTTTTTCAGTGTATTATATAACTGTTTCGCTCTCCCCAAAGCCCATCAAACGAAAGTCACCTTTCTGAGAGTAACTTGATAGTCGAGTCGAAACGTATCAGAGAAAAAGTCTGGAAATAAGAATGATTATGAAATCAGCAGAAAGAAAAGATGAAACTTACATCGTGAACTAAAAGGGATATTTTACTACATTATTAGACTGCGAAATATAAAGAATACAATACTAAGCGTGCAGTTATAAAAATAAGCTCAGACAACGTAAAGGCATAATCACGTTGTGACACTCATGGCCATGATGAAAGGAGCAGAAAGGGTCAGAGTTATGACATTCTCAGGATTGCTGTCTCTGGGGCCGCCGGCCATGTCCCAGACGACTGCTGTGGCCAGTTGCACAACATATTTCTAATTTTAAACACTTTTAGGCCTTAACTCTATTTAGATAATTATTTTAAAGTGCACACCACAATTTTAGAATTTTTAAAACTAAAACTGCTTTAAGTAAGATAAAGTTGTTTAAGTCTGACTTTCCGTCCTGTCAGTACAATTTTTTGTATGTTTTTCTGCGAAGAATCAAAATGGCTTAGAAGAGATTTTGCCTCTTTAGAACAGTTTTAAGGTTTAGAAACGTGTGCAACTGGCCCCTTGAAGTATGCGCTCAGTTGATCAGCGTGAAGAGACACAAACACTATAGTGGATCTTCCTCACATAAACTGCTAGCATATTTTTATTTTTGTAGAAAAAAAAACTGTCAATCGACTTTGGCAGATACGCAGCTGCACACGAGCAAACGTGAAATGGGTGTGGTTAGTCATCGACGACCTGGTTAACGCGAAAGCGAGCGTGTTTTGAGCCAGAAGTCCAGTGAATGTAAGCTCCAACGTCCGACGTAACAGACATCACAGAGCTTTCCAAGGTCAACTAAATGGAGAAAATATAAACATAAGCCAACCCTCACCCTTTTCCCAGAAATGCCTCTCACAAGTAACGCTGTGCAGTTTCTCAAAATAAACACTTTGCAGTTTCGTCCATCAAGATGCTGTTTCCGAACTATTCCAAAGAACTTTTTTTCAAATTTAATAAAATTTGGTGTTAATGTAGGTTATAGACACCCTTTGATCTTCTGGTATTGGTATGACGATTCTGTGTATTATTATGACGGTTGAATGCGAAATAGAGTATATGAGGTACAGTATATCACTTGCTTGACCAGCGTCTAACACTGAGCAGCACACTTTACCTAAACACGTGCTAATAATAATGATAAAAAAAGGTTTATTTGTATACCGTGCTAAGTGTGATACACCGAAGGTTTCGACGAAAACGATGAGCAGCAAAGATGATAACACAACGACAATGGCCCATGATGATGATGATGACGACAATAACGATGAGCAAACAAGGAAATGAGTCAAATGACGGCAATGATTACGATATGAAACAGCCCCTTGATCATGATAAATGTTTTTAATGTCTTCATTTGCAGAGCGGAGACACCTTTTGTTGCATCATCACTTTACCTACTCGAAAGAATAAGTAAGAGAATAAAGAGAACAAAGAGAAGATACAGTTACTTGTTTGGCCTTTTGATTTGCTAGCATTCTTATGTAACGAAGCATATTGCAGCGAAGTGACGCTACTTTCCAAGGCGAACATTTCCATCAAAGAAACTCGTTTTATTGGCTCATTCTATCTGCCGACCGATTTTCGCTTTGATGTTTTCTGGTAGACTGCTGGGTAAGTAGCGCTTCAACAACTGAGCCCCCTTTACTGAACGACACACTGAGCGCCATTTCCTGAGCGACAAACTGAGCTTCCTTCTTCTGTCCGTCCAAGCAGCCGTCTGTCTGTATGTCCTTTCTTTCTCCATCTTCCTTGCCTCTTGCTCCTGTCAGTGTCTATTTGTCTTATTGTCTGTTAAACTTCAAAGCTTAGTTGTTTGTTCACCCGGATTACCTGAGCGGTCTGAGAGCAACTGTCTTGTTATACAGTCAAGCCGACATCGCAGCAACCAACAGCCTTGGACACTTGTACATCACTTCAAAATAACAGTTCGACCAGTTTTTAATCATCTCCTCTCTCCAAAATAGTAACACTGACACTGCAGAGAAGAGATTTAAAAGAAAATAAAGTAAGAAAGAAAGAAAAACAAAAATTCTCGCACTTACTCTTCTTCATTATCGCCTGCTTCAGCTACGGAATCCAGCAGACGTCTGCTTTCTTCCGGCGCGTGTGCATCCCTGCAACAAAATTTGCGACATTAGTTTGTTTCCTTCGATTTTATCTTCGTTGAAGTTCGCTTTTACTTCAAGCCAATAATTACGTCGTTAAAATAATTACAGGTAATTAACGTGCTGCCTTGAGATTAATTGTTTGATTAATGTAATTATAGGGAAAATGAAAATAATCCAGGTAAATCATAGGGTTGCCTTGAGATGAATTAATAATTATACGCAATCTATCTCATAATGCAGTTCTTGACAGACCAGTTGAGGGAAAGAAAAAAAAAGGGGGGGGGGAAGAGTTAAGGAAAAGAAGAGAAATTGAAGACACCAGTGGAGGACAGAAATGACTAAAGATCAGACAACAAAGAAAAACGAAAGAAGCAGGTATATATAGATAAATACAGCAGGCAACAGTAATTAGTTTGACGTAAATGCGACCGCTTCTTCACTCGATCCGATCATTATGCAAATTAGTGTAAATGCAGAGCTTGAGGTTGAGTGGTGTTAAGGGTGGCTGTGTTTGATGCAGGTGACTCTCATCATCCAACGAAAGTACGCACTTTGCGCTCAACGCGGAAAATACCTCATGAACCTTTGATGTCAAGTGCTCCTCTGGTTAAAAGCAGGAGTTGACGAGTGGGAAACCGCTGCGCCAATCTGCCCGCTAACACTGGGGGTAGGGAGTGATTAGGAGACATAATTATAGACAGACTTCAGAGGAACTCGACGTATTCTACATGCAGCGTGTCTATAGAGTCCACGCACGATTTCACAAATTTCCTTCCACAAATTTTAACAAGATTTCTGGTCCCAATTAGTAAATTGTCAAAATCAAAAACAAACCAACAATACATACATTTGTAAATACACGACGTCGCTCGTGTGACAGGTCTCTATTTTCCTTCACTCATCTTCACGTAAGACAATCCCAATGTTCTTTGCTCGTAACATAACTACTCGAGCTTGTATGCGTAACGCACACTCACGCCCGACGAATAGTAGTCAGGCAAGACCCTTACCAACCACATGGACAAAAAAAAAAAAAAAAAATTATGGGCATAAGAGACTAAGGGAGATAACGATTATAATAACAACAAGTCCCACACTGTTACTGCCCTTGGCAAACTTCCGTTAAAAAAAATTCTTGAGTGCTTTAAATAAAGGTAGAAACAGCAATGAAACACAAGAAAATAGTGGTTGTTAACATCATTTGCAATTCGACTATGTAGTAAGTATCCACATCTACTTTTCCCAGTGTCAGGTAGGTAGGTTCTGGCTCCTCGGCGGCAGTGCAGAAGACTGCGAGTTCGAGACCCTCTAATATCTATTCAGCAGAAATGATATAGTAGACTAAGAGATGATATATTAGACTAAGCAACAGAAGAAGAGGTTTTGGCTGTTTATCACATCATCTAGACACAGTGAACCAATTACATTCACCTACAGCCACTATGGAACTCGTTACCTTTGCCGGTTAGTTGATGGCAGGGAGGATGACTTTATGGCATTTTACAGTTACCTTTCTCTTTGCTCTGTCGGAAAAAGTGACACAGGTCACCCTGGTTCATACGCCACTGCGGGTAACAAAACAGCATCTTGTTACAGAGAATATGATGCAGGCTGTCATTTGTTATACAGGGCAGTAGAGATACTGTAGCGCAGGGACTAAAGCGGCTCTTCTTGTCATTAAGTCATGGATTCTTGGGATGTTTACTTATCAGTAAGTTATTTGGGTTTAAATTGCAGAAGTCTCATGACTGCACGTTAGGACGCAAACTGACGCAGGGTCTGCGCATGCAACTCGCAAGCCGATGGGAGGAAAAAATTGCTGCCGGTAGACACGCCGGTGTCACGTGCACCTGAAGGAAGTGACGTCATAGATGTAGATGTGCAATGTGTTTTCCACAGACTTACATACAAGTCTATGGTAGAGCCAATGAGCCGTATCTTGAGGGCCCCCTCTGCATCCGGTCGTACAACATTCTTTGGACGAACACGTTTTGGGGGCAAACGAGTATCAGAGGAAACACCCACAGCTGCGGCCCAAGCCGTGTGCTTGTCACAAAGTTTTTTGCTCTGGCACAGCAAGAGTTTTTTTTAATTTTATTTCGTTAGTTGAAGAAACAGTGAATCGTCGAGTTCTTTGCCGGTATAGATGTTGCGATGAGGCGGGTTATCGGGAAGACATGCTGCATGTGACTGGAGCATGTAGAAAGATAGGGGATCAGACCGCTGACCTACCAACACTCTACAGCTGCGGTTCTCTCTCTCTCTCTCATATTGCCAATAATTTTCAAGTTAGCGATGCAGGAACAGATGCAAGAGCAGACACCCAACAGAGCGCAGTGTCAGCTCGACTAGACGTATCGTGCGGCGTATTGATCATAGCTGCTGCTGACGATGATGTGTTTGTTGTGCTCATCGTTGTTTATCAATGACCACGGGACAAACAGCAGCCGGGGTGTGCTTTTGGTAAATCGCCGTCACTTCCGCCATGCCCCTGTCTCTCATCTCCCGTTTTTTCTTCCGTCCTGTTTCCTCCTTATAGATTGTTGGTGCACTTTGCTGCCTATGCATGTCGTATGTGTGTGTGTATATATATATAGATATAAGCAGCAATGATTCAACATAGCGCACACACACACACACACACACACACACACACACACACACACACACACACACACACACACACTCTCTCTCTCTCTCTCACATACCCGCACGCAAACACCAGACAGCTGTGGCAGAAGTACTGAGTATTCAAACGCCCCTTTCCCCTCTAACCCCACAGCTTCTTTGAAATAAACTCGCACTGGGGAACAAGAACCCTCTATATCTCCGAATAACCATGTTCCGCAAATAAGGTGCCATTATTCCCTCTGACACGGATTTTGAAAGGATATGTGAGGTAAACGTCAGGACACATATCCTTAATTACAGATTGTGAAGACACCAGCGGCAAATATTCTTTGTGGATCTTATTTCCTGATTCAACGTAGCAGGATAAAGAAGATCTTTGATACATAGTTCATTTAAAAAAAACTTTGATTAATAAACAAAAAAATATTGACACGAAACACCATTCAGCTCCCTAAATGAAGGTGCCTGGAACATGTTGATAGTTATTTGTAAGGTGTAAACATTTCGCTGCTGATGCAGACGTCAAAGACAGGGTGCGTTCACTTTCTCGAATTAGCGAAGGTAGAGCAATCTTGGGAGTGTCTTCACGGTAAGGCAGGCGAGCCGACAAAATCTGATACAACATTCTTTACATTATGGTACGTAAATAGAGGTATAGTCTGAAAAAACTGTCTTTAAAGTAAGGAACTTGAGCAGGTAGTAACAGTAAAATGACCAGCAATATGTGTTGACAACGGCCAGATGTCTGGCAAGTCCTCGCCGAGCTACGTCAGCATTGACAACTGGTGGAATCCCGGGGCACCAGCAGGATGTCTCCCTGGCGTCGGCCTTTACAATCTGCACCGCATCTGGCCTACTGGTTTAGTCACACCCTGCTAAAAAGACGCAGACTGCATTTTGAGCCACCATGCAAATGGCGAAAAGCAGCTATCCCGAGTAAAGCAGTCAACACAAGACAACACAAATGACCCAACAGACACTGACAAAACGAATCTGGTGGCGGCGGCAGGAGAGGAAGAGGTGGTAATAACATAACATCCTCTGTGTCATAGCAAAGGAGTGACCCCGTTACCCGTAGTCAACATGGTAGGCAAATCACGCGCCATCCACATTTGATAGGGCAGACATTTGAAAGATGCGTTGCGAACATCATGCTCATAAACCTCCATGACCATCATACTTCCATTTCAATGGCTGGAAGGCCGCTCTGCAACCTACACTTTGAAGACGACATCGATCTGTTAACAGGTACTAAAAAAGAACCGCAAGACCTCACCAACAGACTGACAGACAGTTGCAAGTACTTGGGAGTACTTGGATTGGCACACTCGTAGGACACCAGGAACCTCTACTTTCAATAGTCAAGTGACGTAAGCTGGTCTTCTTTCGCCATGTGACCCGGCACTACACTTTGTCGAAGACTATCCTTCAAAGCACCCTGGACGACGAAGTCGACGCCGCGGTGGCCAGAGAAAGAACTGGCTTACGAACGTCAAAGACTGGACTGGTCGTCCTGTACAGGACCTGCTCACTCACCCAAAATAGGCAAGAGTGGCGGGCCTCGTTAGCTGCCGCATCTATCCATGTGCTTCCCCCCCACTAACGACAGTTGCCGGTCAAGGGACGACTGACTGAAAGGAGAGATGGTAGCGTTTGCTAAAACGTTGTTTACCTCCGAATGTTGTTGCCTTGTGTCAAAGCTTCCTCCTCGTCTTCATCGCTGTTGTCGTCCTCTTCATCTTGACTGTATATCTTGTCGATGCCAGCGGGCGCACTGCTCCAGCGGACGGGCACAGCACCGTATCTGTTGGCCTGGGTTGAGGTCACGGCGTCTTGCGAGGGGCAGTCCTGCAACCCCAGCTCCCACGTCTGGCTGACTAGGCGTCGCTGTAGCAGGTCGTGCCACAAGCCTTTGCTGCTTATCGCTGAGTCGTGGGGGAAACCTTTGCTGTTCATCACTGAGTCGTGTACAAAGTCTTTATTATTCATCGCTGAGTCGCGGGGGAAACCTTTGCCGTTCATCACTGAGTCGTGTACAAAGTCTTTGTCTTTGTTATTCATCACTGAGTCGTGGGGAAAACCTTTGTTGCTCATCACTGAGCCGTGGGACAAGCCTTTGCTGCTCGTCGATGAGTCGCGAAGAGACTGATGAGACGAAGGTGACATAAGTTGCTGACTAGGAGGCAAGTCTTACTCTCGCACCAATCGGAGCTACTACCAGGGATGGCTGCGAGGTCAGAACCATTTCAAGAACTCCTGCTCGCACCTCGCTTGGTTCGAACACAGCGAGACATTAGCATCCTGTTATCTGGCAGTCAGGCAGACGTCACTCTTAGCAACCACAGAGACTAAAGTCTGATGAGCGCCGGTCTCACTTGATGCGAGCTGTAGTGGGCGGGGGAGCTCTCGAGATTAGCTCGGTGTACACGCGCGGGCGATAAGGGCCCAGTAAGGCAGGTCTGGTCTGTTATCTCTCTTCACATCGAGCACTCTGTCGCCGACACACTCCACGCCTCGCGCTGCACACTGGGCCCCACTACAGCGGGCTCTCTCACCCCCCAACATGCGGGAAACTGCGACTTTCGTATTCTCGGTCTATATAGAGAATAAGTGCAGATCACTGAGGTTGTGTAGAACGCAAAGTTCCCCGCACGCTGCGACTCACAGAACGTGCAGCATCACCAGCACCGCCACTCGATACCACTGATAGAAAACCACCCAGATGTGTGCCCTACCACGGTTCTGTAACCTATTTCCCACATTTTACGATAACGAATCAAATGAAAGAGGAGAAAAACTAGATAACAAAATTCAAAAAGACTAAAAAATTTTTAATTAAATATGTCAAAAAATTTTTTTAACACAGTTTTAGTTTAAATGTGTTTGAAAGGGTATAGTAATTTTGTTCCTTAGGTATCGGAATTTTCTTTAAACGTATAATCAAACTAAAGAAGTGTGAGGGGGGATTGGTTTTTTTTTTACTCCGAGCCAGCAAGTAAGCCTATATCACGGCAAGGCAGCCAGCCCTGTAAACATGTCATATGCAGAGAAAGAGCAGTGTGCCCGAGACGAGAACTGACCCGGGACAGCCAACCTTCACTGTATTGGTGACAGCCGCTAATCGTTGCGCCACCGGACCGCCCTATAAAAGTGTGAGGGAACTTTTTAAAACATTGAAATAAATATAGAATATTATAAAATATGGACAAGCTATCTTCTTCCTTGCTAAGATTATGGAATAATATTTTAATCAAAATACTGTAAAACGACATGTGCGCTTTTGATTTGTTGATTGAGTTTTTGTTCGAAATAACTTCCGTAATTATATCTACTAAATAAATGACTTCAGTAATTATAATCTACTCAGTAACTAACTTCAGTAATCATATCAAATCAATAAATTTGCGATTTCCTGAGCCACTGCTGTTCTTTCTTGCTTACGCTGTCCGCTGGCAGAACATTGTCTGATCACGTGACGATAACTCTCCAGGGTGACTGCAAGTGCGTTGTCTGATAATACTGGTGACAATGACCCTCCCGTTTGACTATAAAAACATCACTGAATGTGTCGCCCACGTACTCGCCACATGTGCGGTTAGACGGAAGAGTATTTGTGAAGGGGAGAAGCAGTGGTCGTGTAGTGCAAACATTTAACGAAACGCCAAAACACACACACACACACACACGCCCATGCAGCCTCCTTCATCTCTACCGCCTGGTCTGAGAATACCGTAAAATGTCGGACTATATAAGGCGCGACATTTCC
The DNA here is from genome assembly GCA_004794655.1 of Marisa cornuarietis. Classification (NCBI taxonomy): domain Eukaryota; kingdom Metazoa; phylum Mollusca; class Gastropoda; order Architaenioglossa; family Ampullariidae; genus Marisa; species Marisa cornuarietis. The sequence goes on along the minus strand of SMMW01000577.1, from coordinate 1,374,904 downwards.
CCCCAGTTTTAAACCCTCCGGCTTTAGCAGCGACGCAGCTAATTTGCCGATTTTTCTGGATTTTTCAGACTCCAATCAATTTTTTATGAGCCCCATTTTTAAGTGTTAACTGTTAAAAGTTACAGTGTTAACTGTTTACATTTTTACATCAACGTTGCATACAATTGAAGCCTTCAGATCAGTTGCTGAAGCACACACCGTCATCATGCCGATAACGAGACGAAATTCTGACGATGCAGTTTTCATGTAAATATTTGTGGCTTATAAACCAGTGCGGCTTATTTGTAAAAAAAATTAAGATTGAAAAAAAATTAGTGGGTGCGGCTTATAAACAGGTGCGCTCAGTAGACCGAAATTCACTGTACACGGACAGTGACGCCGAGTAGACCGGTTTCCGCGCTGATAAATGTGTGACGATTTATTGCAGCCACGTGCTTTGGTGTTTGACTGCACAGCATTCTTGGCTGCATAGTTACACATCAGATGTTTGACTACAGCAACGGTTACACTGACCCAACACATACTTGACTACAGTGTTGTAGCAAAGCGATGACAACACTGATGTCGAGGGTAATGTCTGTCTCAGCTGCAGCAGCCATTGAAGGAGAAGGCAATGAAAGTTTGACGAATAGTTCAGACGTTTGAGGAAGAAGCAACGGCCAAGCAACGGGTTACAGGTCTTCTTAACCAGACACGCACTGTCGAATACATAGCTGTGCTCGGGAAATATTCAAACGATGCTCATATTAAAATGTTGACACGACATTTCGTATTAAAAGGTTCCCACCACGTTCATATTAAACATTTCCCAACATAGCCAGATAGTCGACAATACATTCCCGGACCGTTAGTGACGCTCTCAAAAGAAAAGTGACTGAAAATACACCAGAGAAACGTGTTGTTGGATGTTATGAGCTGCGCCATTCTCATCAATAATTGTTACTTTGTACTTTCGATGTCTTTTAATCGCTAAAAGCAACTTAACAGTCGACCATTTCTCACACTCCCGTCATCTGTCTGTCCAAGTATTCTATATTCGTCTGTCTCTGTGAACTACTGCCTGCTCCTTCCACTCTCTTCTTCTTCTTCTTCTTCTTCTTCTCTCTCTCAGACACCATCCTTCCCTCCACGTCTTTCTTTAAATAACACACTCAATCATCCTCGTCTCCTCCGCTGCGTTGTCAAGCAGGAACTGGGGGCGGTTATGCGAAGTGAGAAAAATACTATAAATTAGAACGCGAGGGGAAAAAAGCGTAGCTGCTGTCTTTGCAGGGGGTTCCCTAGAGTTGAGGTACATTTAAAAATCTTAAAAATACTTGGCTTACAACCTTCTTTTGAAGGACAGGGAACGAACTCGTCATCACAGATCTTTCTCGCGTCAGAATGACCATCGCTGTCGGGTTTGAGTTACGATCTATGAAAGTTTATATCATCTTCTGATGCATAATGGGACAGGATCAGGTCAGACTGCGAGTGCAGAAAGAGAACGACCGACGGATGTACAGGTGAATGGATAAAGCGACAGAGAGACAGACAGGCAGACACGAGGACAGGAGATGGAGATGTTGACTCTATATTGTGCCTCTACGAGAGCTTGTCCTAAGCCGAGCAATGAACTTAGCTTACCTTTCTTCTTCATCTGTCTTGATCATCTGCCATAAAGTCGACTCTCTATTCTGCTTCAAGATGGCATCGCTTACGTCACTTGTAGAAGACTTGCGGTCTGTGGCAGACTGCATGCTGTTTCTTTTGCCCCGGCGCAGTATGGCTTCCAAAATGTCGTCGCTTTCATCAGCTGCTTTCCTTTTCAGCTTCTTTCTGTTGTTGGGAGAAGTTAAAGTCTCCATAGAACGATAAAACACCGGAAATTGTCTTCCCTTTGAAGACTTGCTCTCTTTCGGAGGTTTGGGTGAGTCTTTGCCAGGCTTCTTAGTAAATCTTAGTTTGAGTTTCTGGATCGTCGTCTTAGGTGGAGACGCACGAAGACAGGTGAACGACTGACTTCGCTGGAATGTAGGTGACATCAAGGAGCCCATGTCGACCGCATCGCCTGATGTGGTCACTCCTAGCAGCGGAGACGTAATTTTTGAGATAATCTGGCTTCCAAAAAGAAATTGAGCAGAATTACCTCCTACAGTTCTGTAGTGGTCGTCGTTGGTGTCCGAATCATCGGCAGAACTGTCGCTGCTGTCCCTTCGCCGCTGCCTCCTGCGTCGTCGTGTAATCGGCACGCGGACACCGTTGACATATTGAAAGTAGAGGGGTTTAGGGAACAGCTTCTGGTAATCCACAGCGCGCTTCTTGTCCTCCCAGTCGTTCTCGTCTCTCGAGGACACGTCCTGATCGTCGGAGCCAGCCTCATCGATGACGATGACGGGTACCTCCATGCTGGATTGACGCGCTCGCTGGACGATAACAACTGTTTTTCTCAGAACTTCCTGGTGATGTTAAGCGTTAGACATGAGGAAGGAAGGCGGAAGGATCGTGGGTCATCATGAGGGCGACACCGACCTCGAAGCGTAGCTTGACGCCCAGTCATCATTGGGGAATAGCTGCCAAAAAAACAAAGCAAAAAAGCCTAGTGGTTCATAGCACATTTTTGTTTTTCTCTATGCCATGCCGTTATGGCCTTTTCATATTTTTATGACATTTTTATAGTTACACCTTCAAAGACTACGTCACCAGCCCCCTACTTCAGCTTCAGCAGCAAGAGCGTCACGCCCGTTGCTTGGCCTTTGACGACCATACGTCACACACACACGCACACAATGTGAGTCTGTTTCGCTTTGCTCAACGGGGATGAAAGGAGGGGGACGAAAGGGCCGGCGTGCAACGGGGATGGCGACACCCCTAACAATGGGCGCAACGTTGACAGCGTAGGGTCTGGAAGGGGCACGAGGACTGGGGGTTAAACGCTGCTGAGTGCGAGGTGAGGAGGGGGTTGGGGGTGTTGAGGGTTTACTTCCGATTGCATGCACAGCACTCACTGCCCACTCGCAATGCAATCGTCAGCAGTAGTTTGCTTGAGTCAAATACAAGCTGCCTATAGGCTGTGTGTAGACTGTGGAGACTGCTGACAGAGAGAGAGAGGAGTGCCCTCCGTTGTCTTCAAGTCGAGAAGTTTAATTCAGAAGAGATAAGGTCAGCGTTTGCCTGTCACCCACGCCATGATTATAGAATGGGGGAGTCGATGTGCGTTCAGCTGTTAATAATTCCACGAGTGGGAGGAGTCAAGCAAGAGAGGAGGGGCAAATGTAGGAAGAGGAAATAAAACAGAGTGAATGTTAATAGTAATAGTATTGTATTGATGATAGTAATAATGATGATAGTATTAATAATATTGATCATATTGATAGTACTGAACACACTGAAAGTGTTGATCGTAGATTCAGCAAATGCAAAAGTGTCAGTTCGCTGGAAACAAGGCGCGGGTCTGTTGTACTGTGTCAGGGGAGGACAGACATCCAGTACTAGACATAGGTATAGACTGTTGTAGGCATTGGGATTACGAGGACGACAGAAGTGGGAGACTGTTCTTGGTGCCCTGTATGCCAGAGAGCTAATAGGATATCATAAATAATGGCAGTAAAGGCTGGGTTTGCATCTTAAAACGCCCACAACAAATAACCAAATTGTATTTTTTTCACGTGCTGAGAAGCTGGCTTGGGAATTAGGATCTTAATATGCAGTAGCTTTTAGCTGATATTTGGTATCTTGTACGTGTAATATACTTTAAAATGGATTCAAATTTCTGTTTTATTAGTAAGGCTTTCCTATAGTTATAGCTTGCAATCACGAAGCTTTAAATATAAGGTCGGTCGGTCGGTCGGTCAACGGTTCTTATGTTGTCTGCGTTTATCATTATTGGAAGGTGTGATGTGACCTGGCCAGTCTCGGCATATGAGGGCCGACTAGTCCAGTCTCTTCTACACACTTCGATCTGCTGCCTGGCATACTGATCTGCAGAAAGTCAGGCTGTTATAACATAAATTAATTCCGTGCAACGCTTTATATTTTTATCTTTTTATCTTTCACCCGGAGCACAGGAGGTCAAGTATCGGCAGCAAAGCTACAGACATAAACTCAATTGCCCTTAACGTACCCCTAAGATTTCAAAACTTGCCCCGAGCTACACCAAGAATGTTGGGGGCGGGAAAAAAAGGCGAGTGACAGTTTGTCGGTTTGTTTGTAAAGGGACGTAATGTCAAACAATTGACGGCACATTTCTCGCGTCACGCCGCGTGATTTTGTCCCCTGAACGAGTCTACGAGGGTGGTCCTGCAAGACCAGCAGCAGCATAGAATTTATTTTTGCTCAGACGAAACACTTCCAGCAGTAATTGACACCAGCATTAAGTTGGCGAACTTGTAAAACTGCAACCCATAGTAAGTGTAGTGTCACGTGACACATCCTCCACGCTTCACAGACCGTCTTCCCCAACCTGTGTGCGTGCTGCACACTCGTGCAAGATAAAGCAGCTACAAAAACATAAGTCAGTCATATCGCACAGTTAGATCATTAGTAAACCACAGAAATTGCTCAAACTGACACGCACATGAAAAAAAGAACAAAGAGAGAAGGCAATGGGTTAGAGAAAGAAAATCTTTATAAGCCAGTCGATTCACGACTGTGAGGTCCCTTGATCTTCTGTTGCATTCTGGTGTAATGCGCGGGAGATTTTGCCATTGCTTGTCACACAGTGTTAAAGCGTCAAAACTTCTGATGATATGGTTTACAACATATTCATACTGGAATTTAAAAAACAGTACTAATGATCAGCGACTTGCTGAGTGTTCAAAATCAGAATGTGTGTACCTGATCGACTTCCTGTGAGTTGCTGTGTCTTCAAAATCAGAATGTGCATACCTGGTCGGGGTCGGCCATTTTGTAGTGATCATTCATTATGGCTTTGATGAGGCGTGATACCTGTGTGGAGCCGTGTGCGTGTAGCAATAAAAGTGTCATTCGTACTCCTCAACTCTCCTACCCCTCACAGCTCTCACCATGGTGAGGCGTCTGTCTGCAATAAGTTACCGACTGTCCGGTTAGGCTCGCTTCCACTCAGCTAATTTTCTTTTTCTGTTTACGTTGTTGGCGTGATGTAATATATCACGTGATCTATAGCATAGCCTGAACAAGCATAAAACAGCAACAACCACCCCCCTCTCTCTCTCTCTGAGCGTGCGAGTGAATAAACTAAGAGTGTTTACGTCACTATGACCTGTTTGTCAGCCGTTAATGTCAGGTAACGTACTGAAGGCCTTATCACCAGTCCTGGCTTTTGAAACCAGTTTGACCACAGACCCTTGGCTCTAAAGTTATGTGGCAGCCGACGCTACCTACTGAATAATTTCTGAAAGGATGGTTGCTGGGGTTTTACCTGCATAAGTATGCAGGAACGCACCAAGGTGAGAAGATTTCAAGCAGGAACAAGAGATGAAAGAACCCGCCTGAAGAAAAAATATGCACGAAAAAATGAAAAACCGGACATAGAGGGGGTGGGTACATATCAAAGATGAAAAAGGGTGTTGAAACAAACAACTAAAATAAAATCACAGTAACGTGTACAGTTTGAAGAAAAAAATCTAAACCAGAAAAAAAATATGCGAAAGACTCCACACAATTCTTCAAGAAAGGTGAAAACAAATCGCTGTAGGTGGTACAGTTAAAAATAAAGCTGAAGAACTGGAGTGGGCGAAGGATGTAGGAAGAAATGTCGAAGTGTCCTTTTAGTGGCAAGGCAGGGGATCAATGTGTTGAAGACCATGTCAAAGCACCCGACTGGGAGGCGATTAGAGAGGCGGATAGACAGACAGGCAAACAGACAGGCAAACAGGCAGCTTATCTCGCAACAGTGTCCTTTGACACTACCACTGGCATAGGACGAGATCAGTGGATCATGATACCTATAGTCCGCACTCACATTTCCCAGACTGTCAGCATCCCAATAAGTCCATTAATTAGACCATTTCTGCGACTATCACTGACAATAAAGATAATAAAAATGAACTATAAAATAATTTTTAAAAGTCAGAAAAGCAAACTGGGGAATGTGTGACGTTCATGTTTTCTCTGATAATGCTTTTGTACTACTCTGATACTGTTCTGATGCTTCTTTGAAACTACTCTGATACTGTTCTGATAATGCTTTTATACTACTCTGATACTGATATTGCTCTTAGGTAGATTGTATACGGCGCAGCGACATTTCTTGTACACATGCACGTGTCTACAGCTTAATGATCAAGCCAGTCAAATCTGGGAAATAAATATACACAGGCATGTGAACAGTTTAATCAGTCAACTGTCAAGTTTAAATATCATACAAATTCTTCTCTACTTCACAGTTTCAAAAGAAGAGGCGAAATCGCTCCCTTTTCTTCTGAAACGTTTCGGCCGCCCTGCTTAACGGGTGGAAATGGAATGTGCGAGCTTCTATCTTACACTACGTGTCTGGATACACGACTACAAATGTAAAGTCTATGTACCATATGTAACCCTTTAAAAAATACTTGCTTCGAGATTAAATATTTGCTCGCATGAATGTATTTAAAAAAAAAGTAATGTATTTTTTTTTTAATATAAAAAGCAATAAAATTACATTTTGTGAGAATCTATATTTCTTTCTCTCTCACCCCCCTCTCTCTCTCTCACACACACACACACACAAACACACACAAACACACACACAGGCATACACAACACACACGCACACACACACACACACACACAACACACACACACGCAGGCATACACAACACACACACACATAGTACACAGCCAGTGTATTGTGGACAAAATGCTAAGTGTACATTTATATCGCAGTCTACACACATTAAACTCTTTAATGATCAAGAACTTCGGTTCAAAACTTGCCTCCATGCCTTAACAGTGGTATAAACAGGACAACACTGCATTGATTCCCCCCTTGAGCCTGGGCCAGTCAGTTCCCATCCCGGTAATTAAACATACGCACGTTGTTATTGTTCAGGTCCCATTAACAAAAACTCTACTAACCTCCCGTGTCTTGTCTTGTCCGTGACTATGCTGTTTTTTATGTAAACAATTATTAGTCTTTTTCACTAACGTCTCTATGAACAGGTCACTGTCACTGTGCTATAGCTTATTACTGTCTGTGTGATCAGATCATCAATCTGTAGCCTTTTTAATTGTCTCTGGGAACAGGCCACCATCGCTGTATTGTTGCTTGTATAGACAGGTATAGAAATATATTTTCTTTATAAGCTGGTCAGTATTTTTGTAGTACTGTTTACATTCCGCATGGAGATGTCACGATTGTTGTACTATTGTCGACATATTAAAATGTATTATATTACTGCATAGTAATCGTAATCAGATTTTCAGCTTCTTGTGTGTGTGGATGGGGATGGGATGAGGTTTTCTCTTGTATCCATCACCGCAAGGGAAAGTGGGTCTCCATTAAACTGATGAATCTACGCATAAATGAGCGAAAGACACAAAACATTTGGCATGTAACAACAGGCGGATGACCAGGACCATTTGTTCAGCTATTAAAGTGTGTGGCCATGGGCAGGCGACACAGAAGAATGGTTGGAGTGAAGGAAGCTAGATGGAACGACAGAGATAAAATGAGGACGAGAACAAATAGTGAAATAGCGGCCCTGAAACCACAGCTTGTCATCTAATCACAACAGTTACTACGTCAGGATTTTGAACTGAACCTCAAGAAATAACAATATTATAATTCAAATTGCTTACTCACTGTCTCCGGCACTAGGGTATGAGGACAGAAAACTATATCCTTGTCAAGCAAGACTAGTCGCTGATGTCTGGCTCCTCCACAAACAAAAAAACTAGCCTGTGGTCAGCTGTCTGGCCCTTCCACGTGAAACTGCTCCAGGAGTGTGATCACCGTCTTACAAACCAATAAATTTGTCTTTCCTCTTCAAGGTGTACACTGGTCCCAGTCAAAGTGTTTCTCGTTCTTCGGTCAGAACTGTGGACGTGGATCCAAAGAGATCAACACAAAGAACTATAAGGACCAAAAATAATACAGCAGCCCAGAGAGAGAGAGAGGAAACAAAAACAAAGTCCAGGGCCAGAACTACACAGGTTTGGAGGAAAATGTCTCACAAGAGTCTTTAGTGATCGAATGAAAGAGACTGAAAATAAACAGTGCACCAGACTTGACACCGGACAGGATTCGCCTGTCGCCGCTTGCCAGGTACTCAGGTGAGCACTCCTACCTGGCTGTCGTCGGTCGCCAATTACTCAGGTGAGCGCTCCTACCTGCGGTATGTTCGAGGCTGGGAAACGACATTCACACGGCTACTCTTGCCGGCATGTTTCTCGACTCCCCCCCCCCCAAACACACCACCCCACCTCAGATGACGTAGGTGCGTGGCGAAGGCAGACGGCGAAAAATGGGGGACGGGTGTGTCCGAAGCCCACTCACTGTGTAAAAACTGTCTCTGCTGGCAATAAAGTCAATAAGATGAAGGTACGTGTGTGTGTGTGTGTGTGCGCGCGCGCGTAAGTGAGCTGTATTGTGGAAAATGTGTGTGAGTGTGTGTCACAGAAAGATTGTGAAAGATCGTGTGTGAGTTTGTGTGTGTGTGTGTGTGTGAGTTCTGCTCTCATGTCAGCCATGTTTGCCCAGGATGTGCATCCGTTAACCTCGCGCTGCCCTGGCGCTTGACTAGGGAGGAGGTCATGAGAGTGACAAACACAACAAATATCTAACAGAGATAGCAGGCTTACGGCCAAGGACGAAAGAGGTCGTTTCTACATCACTGAAATCTAATCAGTAAAAACAGATAAAGTGGTAAGCACGCTTAGTTCAGAAAGATGTAAATCTGAATCACATGACCTTTCACATTCCGGTAACACCTTCCTCGTTATAACACAGTGCTGCCACTGTCCCTTCTGCAGCTATGAATAAATCGATCTTTTAAAGAAATTACCCATCGTTTTATATACATGTAGTTGTATCTATGTGTGTATCTGTGTGTGATCGCCGTGATATAGCTCTAGTAGCTGGTACGGAGTTAAACACAAACAACCAACCAACCAGCCATTGTGTGTGTGTGAGAGAGAGTGACAGGGAGCTAATCGGGTTTTACCAGGTTCTCACAATCAGTACAAATCAGGATATACAAACCAAGTAAAATAATGTACTAACATTTATGACAGTAAGCCACTTATTACACAAACAGCAAGGGGCTTAATTTTGGAACTACTGAGACCTTTACCAGAGCTGTATTTCACTATTTTCATGAAAATCTGCAACAAACTTCAACTTGCGGAAAGTCTCCTCCGCAAATTTGCTGCCACTGTATTACACCTTTCAGCCACTAATAAAGCATCACTGTCAATCGCTTGCAGTGGATGGGAGGGTCTGGTGATGCTTGGGCATGGGAAAGCGAAGTAAAAATTAAGATGTTTGGGCGATGCGATACAAGGGGAGGGCCTGGTGACTTTGATTCTTGTGCGAAATGCTGTGCACTGTGAATGGCTTACAGAAGAAAGGGAGAGTATGGTGATGCGAAAGAGAGAGAGAGAGGCACAGCGAATAGTGTAAGACAAGACACGTGGTGGTAACGCTACATCATTTATACGCAGCGCACGCTCTCGCTGGTTCAACAAAACCCTGAAAGACGACCAGTGATAATTTATTCGCAGCGCACGCTGGCGCCGATTGAGCGGTGGCCGAAACGCCGGCTTGAGTCTCTATAGGCGGGGCAAGGAACGGCTGTGTATATGCTATATATAAGAGAAGTCCGTTGTCGATTGATTTTTAATGTCCCCTGTCCTTATTATTGTGTTGAAAATGACCAGAGGTAGATTTTATCTTAGTTACTGATAAGTACAATGATCTGTAGCTAATTTGGTCAAGCGGGTTTCCTCTTCTCGTCCCTTGGGGTCGTTGTTATAATTGCGAGGATAGATCGTTGTCCAGAGGTAACATTAAGAAACCAAGAACAAACGTCTTATTCACGTGGTTATAAAATGGTCAGACCCTGCAAATGTTGTTTTACCCCTACAGCCGAAGTTATAAAGCGGTGGAAAAGATGCCTTTGAGTAAAGAAACTGGAAGTAGTAGCAGCGGGGTCTGAACTTTTTCTTGAGTTCCCGATTTTGCCCTGGGGAAACGACTTACTCTCGCTTTGTAACAAGATCCCCAGTTCTGTGGTCATCTCAAACGACCGAATGCCTCGAGTTCATGGTCATTCTGTGTGAATATAAGCCTAGAGTTCATGGTCATTGTGCATATACGTAAACTTCGAGCTTATGTTTATCTTAAACTATCATCAGCCTCCAGCTCATGTTCATCTCATACGGCTGTAAGTTTCAACGCAATATTTATCTTGTACGAACATAAGTTTCAAACTGATTTTCATGAAATGTTCTCACGTCTGAGGTCCAGCATTTATTTACAGTTTCCAGCCTCCTATTTCACACTATCACAAAACTTTTTTGAATATTTCATAAGTAGTATATATTAATCTACATAGCAGATCACCATATTTACTAATAGAAAACAATATATTTTAACTATAATTTTTTTTTAAATAGTATTGATTAATGCAGCATGTAGAATACAATACAGTGACAGTGGAATGCAGGAGCAGACGTAGCGATGTCACAAGGAAGAAGACGAAACTAGAGTTTATTTAATCATTCATTCTGTTGCAAGGCCCTACAAAGCACAAACACGAATGGAGAGGACCACCAGACTTTCCAGTCACAGAAAATACAAACTTCTCAACTGGTGCATTTCAGTGTGAAAAGAGAGAAAGTGAAGAAAAGCGAGAAAGTAAACAATGCAGTTGATGTTGTGGCAGGCAATGAGTTCGAGTTATTCTGATTATAATCACATTTCACCGGTTATTTTCAACTTTTAAAGTGTACCCACTTTAATAGCCGACACCGTGGGCAGTCGGTACCACACTTTAAATACCAACTGGCTAACGAGTCTTGTGGAGGAGGGGGAGAGAGAACCAAATTTAAATAACCGTCAGATAATCTCGTAAATTATCACAACACAATTCTATAGAGTACATAAATTCCCTGATCAGGCGAGGTTCTATATTTCTTTCACACGTCGTCATGATCGAGGTGTCGTCTGGTGATGAGCTTTCACAAGTCTCGGATAGCCAATGTTGCGCTATCCTATTAGCTTCTGGTCTTTCACATGCACAGTCACTGATGACTGAGACATGGAATTTAACCTCCTACCGTCCGTCCGTCCGTCCGTCTTTCACTCACTCACTCACTCACTCACTCACTCACTCACTCACTCACTCACAAGCGCGTGCAGCACTGGCTATAGGTGTAATAATGACATCAGAAGTTGCAGTTGATGATCGATGTCCATCGGAATGTTCCCCATCCTGGATTCTGTCAGGTGACCTGGTGATCTCTCTCTCACGCAAGAAGTGTTCGACGTCGCTGGCTGCATCGCAGCGGCTGATGTCGCTCAGCTTGTAGTACAGACACACCAGGTCCATCTGCTGGGTCTCCATGTAGGACAGCACACTCAGTGTCGGGTTGTCGTTAGAGGACAGCCAGGGAATCCACCTGCACGGAAAGAGAGCTCAATCAGTCGTCACGTTAAAACTTATGTCACAGTTACACCCACGCGCATCACTACCCAGCTACATGTACATTAAAATCTGCGACCAAAAGCAACATTTTAGAGGGTTGCAAAAATCACTGCCACGGCATCTTCTTCTTCTTATTATTCCTGTACGCTCCCAGTGGAGCATAGGGCCGCAACCACACCCCGCCAACGGACCCGGTTCTGGGCACTCCTTTCTAGTTGGGACCATGTCATGCCAGCTGTCTCTGCCTCTCTGTGGACTGATCTCCTCCACGTCTCTCTGGGTCTCCCAGCCCTGCGCCTCCCCTGTGGGTTCCAGCCCAGAGCTTGTCTTGTTAAGTTGTCGGCTGGCTTTCGTAAGGTGTGACCAATCCAGCCCCACTTCCGCTTCCCGATGTCTTGGCTAGCAGGTTTTTGATTGGTTCTCTCCCACAGGTCTATATTGGAGATCTTATCAGGCCATCTGATGTTGAGGATGTGGCGCAGACATCTGTTGACGAATGTCTGTATCTTGTTAGTAATGGCATTTGTCACCCGCCATGTCTCGGATCCATATAGAAGTATTGCCTTTACATTTGTGTTAAAGATGCGGATCTTGGTGTGTAAAGATAGAGCTTTGGAGTTCCAGATAGGTCGTAGGGTGTGGAATGCAAGCCTGGCTTTGTTTGTTCGGCTTCTTGCATCCTCATCTGAACCTCCATTTTGCTGACTATGCTGCCAAGGTAGGTGAAACGGTCAGACTCTGTAATGCATTCCCCATGCAGTTGTAGTGGGGCTTCTTGCTTGTTGTTGACCCGCATTACTTCCGTCTTCTTGATGTTGATGGTCAGGCCCGTCATTGCTGCTTCTTCTGCGAGCCGAGTGAGCTTTGTTTGTGCGTGTTGTTGTTTGTGGGACAGCAGGCTGATGTCGCCTGCAAAGTCGAGGTCTTCAAGTTGCCTGGCGAAGGTCCACTGAATGCCCGTGTTACTGTTAGAGGTTGTTCTTCTCATGATCCAGTCTATGACGATCAGGAAGATTGTCGGTGAGAGCATACATCCTTGCCTCACTCCAGTCCTCACTGTGAAGGGGTCAGTCAGCTTTCCGTTGTGGATCACCTGGCATTTCGAGTCCTCATACAGCTGTTGGATGATGGCAATAAACTTTGGTGGAAATCCGTAGTGCTGCATCAGTTTCCAGATGGTTTCCCTGTCTACGGAGTCAAAGGCTTTCTCAAAATCCACAAAGGTTATGTATAGTGGTGCCTGCCATTCAATGGACTGTTCAATAATATTTCGTAGTGTAGCGATTTGGTCTATGCATGATTTTCCCTGCCGAAAGCCTGCCTGTTCTTGCCGCAGTCTCTTGTCTAGGGCATTTTTTAGTCTCTCCAGGATGATTCTGGTCAGCACCTTGCTAGGAGTGGACAACAGCATTATCCCACGCCAATTGCTGCACTGTGTAAGGTCGCCTTTTTTGGGTAGCTTTACTAGGTAGCCAAGCTTCCAGTCTGCTGGAACTTGTTCCTGTTCCCAAATTTTCTTCAGCAGTGGGTGTAACATCTCTGCTGCGGCTTTTGGATCTGCCTTTAGTGCTTCAGCAGGAATGCCATCTGGGCCTGCCGCCTTGCCAGACTTCAAGGACTTGATGGCTTTGATGATTTCTGCCTTGGTTGGTGGGCTGGTGTTTACTTGAAGCTGTTCGGCAGCTGGGGGAATGTCCAAGGTGGTTGTTGGTGATGGTCGGTTAAGTATTTCATCAAAATGTTCCACCCAGCGTGATCTTGTTTCTGCATCTCCGGTGATGGCGCTGCCATTCTTATCCTTTATTGGTCTGCACGCATTGGTGTTTTTTCTTCCTGCCAGAATTCTTGTAATTTCATATAGTCTCTTTGTGTTATTTTGCCCAGCTGCTTGTTCTGCCTCTTCTGCCATCTTGTGTGTGAACTGCCTCTTGTCATCTCTTGCGCTCTTTTTTACTTCTCTGTTTATCTCCCAGTATTTTGCTCTGAGTTCTTCTTTTTCCTGCTGCATCGTGCAAGTAGAATCACTCCGACCGGCCAACATAAACCACACACACACACACACACACACACAAAATTCCTTCTGTTGTCTCTGTAGAGAGTACACGGGAAATCAGTTACTCTCCATTCCTATTCAATAAAAAGTAGAGAACAGTAAAAAGTTCCATCGTCCAGCACCTTGAACGTTGGTGGCTCACCGTGGCTAGAGCACGGCATGTTCAGGTGGAGACCACTCCTTCCATTGCCTTTACATCCCCTGATAAATCACGTCCCCATATCTGATTGACAGTCCCTTAAGGAGGGAGTGGTTCGGCCATAGTCAGACTTGAAGCCTTGGGGAGTGCACCGAGCACCATAAAAGGCTTGGTCTCCACCAGTAATAAAAAGCACAAGCACCTGTAAACTTACTGATCGAGCCCAACAGCAGAAGCTAGCATTCTCCAATCGTTCCCAAACGGGGAAGGGGGGTCCAGCCTCATTTTGAGTTTGACCTTCAGTTCTTGGGGGTACACGTTCATCTGCCCTTCGCAGCTCTTCCCAACCAGCTTGGTCAGCGAGGGGAACGGCAAATCTTCCACGCAGTCCGCCTCGCGCTCGAAGTCCACCAGCACGTTAGCGCCGCTGCAGTGAGGGTCCAACTTGACCTTGCCCCTTATGATCCCACCATGCACGTGCATGGTTGGCATGGTAATGCTGACGCCGTGGCGGTCGCAGGTCGGTAGGAAGGTAGGGGTGCTGCAGGTGAGGTCTTGTGCGCTGGGTGGTGGATGTGGCGTCAGGTCGGGCTCCGTGACCTCGGTGAGCAGCAGGTTGATGCGGTCCGGGTTGTTGCGGTGGCTGTGCTGATAGATGGACAAGTCCAGGTTGATCTCTCGCACATGCGTCTGCACCAGCGCCGGAAGCGCCGTGTCCGAACTCATGTCACTGGCCGGCCCTTCCCGCGAGGAGGAGGAGGATAGGAGCCTGGGGGTGTCAGTGAGGCAGACGCGCTTGAAGCAAAAGGCCAGGTGAGGACACTTGCCGTGCCAGATGGCATGGAACGACACGCGTTCCTCGTCGTCGCTGTCCGCCTCATGGTGAGCCTCCCTGACGGCGCACCAGCCACGTGACACGTAGCCCACCGTTAGGTACACGTCATCGCCGCAGCCGTCGAAGAGGAAGGTGTGCTCCGGGCACGCCAGGCGGAAGCCATACTTGGCCTCGTTCTGGATGGCCCACTGCAGCGCGCAGGGCGTCTTGTTGAGAAAGTACACGCGCACTTGATAATGATGGACACTGCGGTGAAGAGGAGCACAAAACGCTGCGATCTGCAAAGCCAGACAAAATAGCTTCATCGCGCGTCACTTGTGTGTGATTGGTCAGATTTAAAAGTCTACACAACTTACCGGGCCCTACGGTGATTTCCTGGCCAAAGTCTGAGTGACCACAGGAAAAAAAAGACGTTAAATGAAGGGTAGGGGGACCTGTCCCGCAGTTTAGAAAGATTTGCAAAGAACGTTACAAAGAGGTAGAAGACGAGGCAGACACATTAGGCCACACCATGCACTCGACCACACCATGCACGTGACCAAACCATGCATACCGTCCAAAAGAAGATTGGCCTGTCATTCAACGCATACCAGAGAGCGCGAGAGAATTAGCGAAGATGAAGAGTTAAACAAACAAAGCCAAATATGGACAAGGGGCTATATACGATGACAATGACGACGACGACGACGACGACGACGACAAATCTCAAAGACGCGACAATGAAATCGCAACAATTTGCTAGTGAAATAACCCATACGGGCCCTGCGTGTGACTCACTGTGTGACTATTTACATTTTGAATATAATCACCTTCAGTCAGACAAGTTTACTACATTATCATTTTGTGCTTGGATGGAGTGATGCACTACCTGCAGCCATTTCTTGCCAGTGCTGCCCTCTGGTGGTGTCTGTAGACAGGCGAAGAGGCTGAAGTGTTGTAGATGAATTTGGCATTCATCCGTTGTCAAGGAAACCTTGCCGCTGCTGTCTTCAGCTGAGCACATAACCTGCCAGTTTTGGTCCTCCGTTAATTCTGTTTCACTGGACACCACCTGCAGCACCACAGAGAACGATAAAGTTATTCTTGATACATCTTTTATCTCAACTGTTAACAAAAATAATGAAATGGACAAACACATCATGAGATATCTGACCTGGATCATCCTGGGATCAAAGGCGCAGTGTTTGTAGGACAGTACACACGGTTTGTCCAGTCGCAGTCCATGTGGGCCGCAGTAAACGACGGGACTGACCAACGCCTGGGTGTTGCTCATGTGCGGGAAGTCGCTGAGCTCCCAGCTGAGCACCAGACTCACCAGCTGCTTCCGGCCTCTGGCCACCGCTCCCGGAGGAACCTGTTATCGCCACAACATGCAAAAACTTGTCTTCATTGTCCGGGTGGGTTGTGCGCGTCTGTCAGCGTGTGGGATGGAAGTGCACGTGCGTATAACATACTGATCACGTCGAAAGCAACGGGAAAGAGAATAACAGCGTTGATTACTCGGCAACAGTGTGGGTGGGTGGGTGGGTGTGGTTATTTACAAAACATTAATTTTCATTAAGATCTGTGTTTGTGCGCGTGCAGTTACTGAACTACGGATAAAGGATGCAAAGCGATGGAGTAAACACATCTGTTTTTCCGTTAAGTGTTCTCATTGTTCCTCATAAACAGATTTTAGCGCAGCACTGCCTGCACACGTTTGAAGCCCTAAGGGACATTCTTTGCTTATCGAGCGAATTTTTATCGGCAATAATAACTACAGACCGCCATTCTTCCGCCATTAAGAATGGCGGACACTTCCTCTATGTGAGGTTATCGGAATATCGGCGTCATCGTTACCTTACGAGAGGATCTTATCTTCTCCTATACTACCTCCGGGAATAGTTGTTTGTAGTTTGCACCGACAACTCCTTGTTACTTTTTTATAACACCAGTTTCATGTCACCAAATGCAGTAATTTTCTGGTGGGGGGGGGTTGTTAACTAATGGAAGGGACGTCATCACGGTTATTAATATTACCAGAAGTGATATGCCCATGTTGTCCAGCACTAGGAGCTCTCCCTTGTGATCCACCTGTCTGGCCAAACTGACCACCAGTTTCCCGGCCACTGTTCGCTTCTCACTGCGTGCACAAGGTACGAACAGGTCCCGTAGGGGTGACGGGAAGATGTCAAAGAGACTTGGACATTCGATATTCAGCGGCAAAGTATCGTCCTCTAGACCAGACAGAAACACAAGTAGTTAGTCCTCTGAAAACACGTTTAATCGTGCTTGCAACTAATTGACAGATTATGAATGTTATTCAAGAACTAAAATTAAGTTACTGTCACAGACCGGTGTTTCTTGACTTTTTATTCTCATATCCATAGAAGAGTACACGGACAGACTGTAAACAATTGTATGCAAGTCCCACTGAGTGGTAGGTGTCATGGGGACTCGGGATCTTCAGCTGGTATCTTGTCGAATCTCTGTCCCCAGAGATGGGGGGGGGAACGGCTGTTGCGTGGCTTCATAAATTCTTTTGTTCGTGTGAATGAGAGATAATACTTTAAGCTGCTGTGAATAATTGTCACCATTTCCGTCTTAACCAACAATTAGCGAGAAGCAAACAAAAATTTGTAACATTTTTGTAAAGGTTAGCAAGCTCGGAGGAGGAGAATGGGGTAAGCGTTGGAGGAGGGAGGATGAGAGTACTGATTAGTGCCCAGCGTGTGTATCTGTCAGGGTGTGTGTGTGGGGGTGGGTGGGGCGTGTTTATAAGTATGTGTACGTGTATTCCTGTCAGCGTGTGTGTACATGTCAGCGATTCAGCGTGTGTATGTATACTTGATAGGGTGTGTATGCCTGTCAGCCTGTGTATACCTGACAGCGTGTGTGTACTTGTAGCTGCGCACCTTGCTGACCGTAATCACGTGCTTGATCTCACGCTCGAGTGAACTCTCTATCTGATCAAGTCTTGAGTTTCTCTTCTGCACTCTCCTGGGCCCGTAGTTATGAAGCGAGAATAAGTCGTTTTACCAGTCAAATTGGGGCCTCAAGGAGAAGAGTCTTGATTCCGAAGTTAAAATGGCCCCGTGGAGACTACAACATGTTTCTTTACTCTAGAACATTTTTGCCAGGGGTGAAAAACATCTGCGGGGTCTGAACACCGCTTTATAAATAGGGAAGCAAGACACTTAAATTGTCCCTGAGTTCCCCATGGACAGGACAAAGACTTCTCTTCACTTGATAACTATCATCCCCGGATTGTTGTGTTCTATTTTTATGACGTGTTGCGTTGACTTCAGTGCATACATACCTGGCTCGGCACTTTATTATAAGAGCATTACTTGATAATGTTGCTCTGCTACCATTAGTCTCAGGGCTTCCGCTGATGACTTTCTAAAACTATTGTAAAGTCCTGCCTACGTGAGTGCGCAAGAGTGTCCGTGTGTGTGTGTGTGTGTGTGTGTGTGTGTGTGTGTGTGTGTGTGCGTGTGTGTGTGTTATGTTTGTAATCTCTGCTGTACGCTCCTAAGATGACGGTTGACAGGAAACAGTGCGCAGTTTGTTTATAGCTGACAGACGTTAATGTGACATGTTTATTAGTCTTCTCAGCTGATAAGCTGCCCCCCGCTTGCTGCCAGGCACGTAGGACAGCAAACTCCGGTTCAAATCCCTTCTCTAGCGACATGTTTCACCGGGTTGTGTCCATATTATGTAAAATGATTAAGGCCAAACTAGCAAACATGCTTCAACTGCTTTTTCATGTCAGGTGACATGGTGTGCAGCTGTGTTTGGTGTGAAAGCTGTGTAGCTGCGTGTCCGCACGTTGGGACCACGGACATGTCAGTTAGTACATGCTGCACGAGCGAATGTGAAAGAGCGCGTGTCAAGATTTTAAAATAAAATAGAAAAAGTTAAAGAAGGCTTATAAAATCCTAACAGCTGGAAAGTTCTCCACTTCCCATCGAGACACGGCAGTTGCCCACTCGAGTTACGTGTGGCGAGTGTTGTTCATTCCCAGAAACGAATGGTAACCACAACCACAACTCATGTTGGTCGAATTTCTTGTACTTCGATTAGAGAAAGAGTTTTTTGGGAGGCAAAAGCATCTAATCTGCTGTAACGTTGTTGAATAGGTTCAGTTTGTGGCCGTTAAATAGGAATGACTGCTACGAAGGCGATCAGCTTAGTAGAGGAACGGCGCTGGACCACCCATTCATTGAATTTGTTACAATTTTGTTGTCAGCATAAAAAGCTTTCCAGGCATGTCCCTTTTTTGTCTAAAAGAATACACACATGTCCCGCCGTGAGTTTGTGTGTGTGTGTGTGTGTGTGTGTGTGTGTGTGTGTGTGTGTGTGTGTGTGTGTGTGTGTGTGTGCGAGAGAGTGAGATAGAGTATGTGTGTGTGAGAGAGAGAGAAAAAGAGAAGAAGGGGAGGGAGAAAGAGTGAGACGCGAACTCGAGGGTGCCGTGACTTTCATGAGGACGTCCGTTCCTCAAAGATGTCAAATCTTTATGTCAGGAGTTTCCAGTTACCTTCTGTCCTGGTCTCGTCCCCCAGACACCAGTTGCGTGCTTCAGGGAACAAACTAGCAGAGTGCTTGCGGGACTTGAACTGTCTGTGGGGGTTTTAAATTGTAAGGCACTGACTTTCTTTTTTTTCACTTTTTTTTCACTGACTTTCTTTGAAGAGTTATGGGGCGTAGAGTGAGGACCCGCCCTTTTTTATCAACAGTTTCCCCCCCCCCCTACTAGGATTCATAATCTTGTGTTATGTGTTTTGAGCCTTTTTGTTTGGTTTGGTTGGACAGTAATTATCTTTTGAGTGTAAGTTATATAAATACATGTGATGACAAGTATGAAATATTAATGCCTCTTGTCCATTCGAAAACAAAACAAAAAAAAACTAAGCTAGATGGACTGAGTTGGTTGATGGATGGAATGATGTTTGGGAGGAAAGGGGGTGGGAGTGACTCACCGTTAGGAAAGGTGTCCGGGAAGACTGGCAAGGCGATGCCTTCTCTAACGACAGTGGAGAGGAAGCTTGTCTCTGGGCTGACTTCACTGTCTTCATGACGCACTCGGGAACCCAAAGGCGTCAGACTGACCACCGGGGTCTGTGGCGCGATCGCTGGTGCTACCAAAACGGAAAGAAAAGGGGAGTAGGGTTGAAAATCCAGCATCCTTTTGGTAGCCTTGTTCAACATCACTTGCCAGACCACCTAATTCTCTGTCTCTCTCTCTCTCTCTCACACACACACACACACACACACACACACACACACACACACACACACACACTGGGAAGTCCGAACAGCATATAAGGTACAGTTATCGAAGCCATAAGAAAGGATATTGCACTGATGTACGAAAGCCAATAGCACATGAGTCCCCGGCTAAGATATTTAGTGTTGTTCTGCTATTCTGTTATTACAGTTTCGCAATTTCGGGGCCATAAAGAGGTTCAACTCTGGCGATCTTTACAGAATGGCAATAGCATCCATGCCATCCACTATTTACCTGCACGACGTCACCGACAGCTTACCTAACAGCAGTTATTTTCTTGAATAATTTTCCAGTTTTTGTAACGAATATTTCCCCTTCATCGCTTAGTCGTCTCTAAACCATTTTTTCACAGAGTAAGGCCTACCGTCAGTGGACCCTTGATATAGTACTCACACTAGACCCTGATGTACATACAGGGTACATATTGCAGACCCTAGTGCACAAAATATCCTGACCGTGGACAATGATGTGGCATCACGACTGGGATGCACATAAATTACATAGTCTGTATACTTCACAATTTTTAACCACAGATTCTCAACTGGTCTGTTCATTGGAACAGAGATAATGTTCACGAGTAGCCACATCGGTTTAGGGTAGGGTAAACTTATGACTTCCCTTAGTCGTGACATCGGTTTAAAATACCCTCATTACTTCGCTTCGTTTAAAGCGGTTCAACTGCATTTTTCATGTTTGGCGTTTTTTTTAATTTAGCAGGGGAAGAGGATCCACCTGCACACCCTGCGCCGCCGCCTAGCATTCACTGCACAGTTTGTCGCGATTCCTTTTCTTTTCAGCGTTTAGAGAGCAGATGCAAACGGCTTAGCACACTTTTTTTTAAAGTGTCTTTCCAGTTTACTGGTGAATATGATGATGAACAACTTCCATTTTCACCTACATTTTAAATGATTCAACTATATTAGGAAGTTTTTAAAAATCATCAAATCCATCCTCAACGCTGTTTAACAACTTGCCATGAAATATTTATGAATACTTATGAATAGAGGATATATATATATATATCTGCTGTATATTGGTGGGAAATCCAGGCTTTGTCACGTAACGTCATAACGATTGTACTCCTGAGGCGCTGCTGTAGTACATCTACAACTGCGAAACACTCGACACATTGAGCCAACTTGAATGTTTGATTTACATACAAGTTTTTGTCTGGTTTATGTTTATTTATATACAGGAGTGTGCTTGGTTTTATGTTATTTACATCTTTCCCAGTTAGCTGTACTGTCAAATACTATAATGTAAGCAGGCTTATAAGTGTTACATTAAAGTGTTTGACAGTACTCAGGGGTGCAAATCAGCCTGGTTGTTGTTCTCACAAATAAACGTGTTAAGAACTGATTTAAGTGTAAAGAATTTCCATGCTGCGCTACATTCGCTACAGATGTCTACTCTTGAAAACACGATTTGACAGACCGGTAGATATCTATCGACAACCTTTCATATCTTTCATCTCATTATGATAACCGACCACTGCACGTGTATTCGATGTGATACACTAATTTAGCCTTGTTATACAAATCATTCAACAACTGTCACCCGGGTAAAACAACGTTCACCCAGCCAATGCACCGTTGACTAAGCCAGTCACCAGTCACCCAAGAGCTCCACCGTTCACCCACAGAGTCCACCCTTCATACTCGCAGCTCACCATTCACCCTGGCAGTCCACCATTCACCATGACAGTATAGGTCACCATGCAAGCACCTTTCTTGATGTCAATCCTCTTCTTGATTGTTTGTTTCGGTGACTGCTGCTCCCCTTGCCGACAAACGTTCAAACTCATGTCTCTCTCCTCCTCGAAAGTGGTATTAGTGTATTCGTGGGTACATTCACGGGTACCTTCTGGGGTAGCACGCGGGGTGAACGCAGAAGCCAGGACACTGCTGGCGTGCCTGCCACACAGGCAGCTGTCGTAGAGCGAGTCACGTGACGACTGACACAGACACAAGCTCGCGTTATCCACACCACGGCGCCGTCTGACCAGCGCGCACCTGCATGTGGCGTGAGGCGTGCTCAGTGTAGTGGCGCATGAACACGAGAGCTGAGCAGTGCGAGAGGAGTGTTTGATGATGCGGTAATATCGCAGGCACAAGAGAACCACGAGGATGATGATGAGCACGACCACCATGGTCAGCATCACACACAGCAGGAGCTTTCCATCCAGGGAGTCCAGGAAGGATGTGCCCGTAGTCATCTTGCATTGAGTGCAGTTGGGTTCCTCCTTGGGCTGACCTGCCGCATCACCATCCATCCTGCGGTCAGCGGAGCTTGGAGTCACTGGAGTGTGATGTCGGCAAGGTCATGTCATCATGCGCACATTAGGGCTGAGTAGTGTGTATGTTGGAGGGCATGTGGCTTGCTGCAGTGCAGTTTGAGGCTGCATGACAGATCATGAGGTTGAGCTGCACACAAAGGTGCTCGTGGGCTTGAGCGGGGTCATAACCTTGGCTGCTCTGGGGATCCACAGAGTCACAGAGTCCTAGCTGCACTGTGGTCACGATCAGTCAATGGCTACACCAGGGTCACTGAAGTCCTGATCACACCGGATCACAGTCCTGGCTGTACTGGGATTATAGAAATGCGCTGGTTGTCTTGTAGTCACAAACAATTCTGGCTCTACTGGGAGTCACAGATGGCACTGGCTAGACTGCAGTCACAGACACTTATGGTTACACTGTGTTCAGACGCTCCTGTCGACACTGGGGCTGCAGACATCCCTGGCTGTAATGAGATCACAGTCCTGGCTGCTGACAGAGGCCTTGCTTGTCACGTAATCTCTTTAGTGCTCCTCGCTACCTCCCCTCAAATTCTGCGTGTACCTGCACAGAAAGATAAATTTGTTCAAGTGTCTCGTGGCCGGTTCTTTTCACTGACTGTAAAAGCTCTTTTTTCTGAGCCAGGTAATTCAAACACTCAGGTTTTTCCCCCTGCTGTTGTGAAAGTGGTCTTTCCGCCTACGGTCTGGGACATATCTGCTAAGTTCTGTTACTAATACATGGTGAGCTAATTAAAACTAGCCCACCTCCTATAATTGACTTGTACAAGGTGGGCTACCTTCATATGGCCCACTTTGTACTATGGCGAGAGTACATTGTAATGGTAACTAGTAATATATTAAATAATTTCTTGATGTCGTCTCCTTTTCAAAAGCTTTTGCAAAGTTGTCTCGCCTCTTTGCAAATTTTTCATAGTGCGTCGGTGTTCAACCATTACCGTGGCATAGATTTGCCCTGTTCACATAATGAGCTAGAATGTCTAATAACTTCTCGATAGCCAAAAACAGAAAAGGCGTTCTTTACAATTTCATTTCTAAATCAGGATGCCAAAACGTTCAAAACTGCATCGAATTCTTTCATCCAGTGCATCCTCCTCCTCCTCCTCCTCCTCATCATCATCATCATCATTAATGTTTTTTTTTATTTATTAACCGAGACGGCTTATTACTTCACCAGCAGTTCAGGCAGAAAGGCTTTTATTTAATGTTGTAGACTTCTCTGATCACCTCTCATTATTGCCAGTAGTTGCGGCAGACATCACAGCAGGCAGTGACAGAGCGGGTTTCTATCTCACGTTCGAAGACAAAACTTCCTGTCTCCGCAGGTGCCAAAGCTTACTTATTGCTTCCGTGTTACGATCTGCTTGAGACTTGAGATTTATGAAGAAAGCCCAGCAGTGGTGCCTGTGGAACTCCGCACTTGTAAGTTTTATTGCCGCACCTGCCTCACGTTGCTTAGTCCCGGTGAATCCCAGCCAAGAGTGTGAGGAGTCAAGAGTGGGCACGCGCTCCACATTACTCCCAATACAAAGCCCGTCCAAGTGGTTTACACTTATGGATCAGGCCATATAGGTAGTTTTACTTTCAGTTTGACACCTCTTTAGCAACGTTTGATGGAGTTACTTTTGTTGACATCCAGTCCATGAGGTTAGGCGGTCCGGTTGGCGGAATTCTTTTTCCCACATGAGATAGGGGCGAAGGGGCGGCGGAAATTCAGCCAATCGAAGTGCCGGTCTATGTTATTTTGTCAAAGGTTTGGGGTTAGGGTTTGGGGTAAGGTTAGGGTTTGGTGTAGGGTTAGGGTTAGGGTTAAGTTTAGGTTTAGGTTTAGTTTATTAGGTACAATTGGGCAATTGAGTGGAGCGAGCAGACGACGGCATATTTTGCGTGCACTCCGATTGGCTGCATTTCCGCACCCCCCCCCCCATCTCATGTGACCCACATGATGTGGGAAAAAGAATTCCGCGTCGGGTGGTGCAACGGTTAGGCGTTAGGGCCTGTCACTAATACATTGAGGGTTGGCTGTCTTGGGTTCAGCTCTCGTCTCGGGCACGCTGTTATTTCTCTGCATGTGACATCTGTTTACAAAGCTTGCCGTGATATAGCCTTAGTTCCTGACTCGGCGTAAAACACCAATTCTCCCCCTCCCCTCCATGAGGTTGTTTCTGCTCTGAACGATGTGCATAGTGCATACACAACCAAAATAAAGAGTTCACTGACATAAAATCTTACCTGTCATTTGAATTGTGGTTTGTGCCGCAACTTAAATTATATCTTAACGAACGATAGCAAAGCGCCACATGACATAAAAATGACCTCGTGACAAGAGCAAAAGATTGTTTCGTTTTATAATTTGATGAAACTGAAGTGGAAGAAAGCAGCACTGGGACAAGGAACAAAACAAGCGCACTACCCTTAATGTTATTCTGTTGTGCACGGATGTCTTTGTCTTTATATCATTACATTTCATTGACATACAATAAAGAAAGCAAAATCTGACGAGAAGTGGACGAGCTGGCTTGAGGAACACCGCAGTTACCGCTTGTCGGACAGATGCACCGAGCCCGCGTGCGTCATACATATGCCGTGCACAGCGGATGTACTTATTTATTTGCTCCATTTTTTTTCGAATGTAGGTCATATAACAGGACTGCTCATTTAGAAAACAACCGTTTGTAAACCAAATATTGATTTTAAGGTCATAATATGTTGATATCCAGCAAAGTCAAAGTGCTGCTTTAACATCTTTCCTTTAGTGCTTGTGATTAAGACCGAGGGCCAGCAGTTGACGAGTGAAGATTATTTGATTTACCGATAAGAAAATTTTATTGCAGGGTATAAATTATTTGTTAAAAAAATTTACAAAAGATGTTTCTATGAAGTGCAAAGTAAAGTTAAACGTTCCATAACTCAATGGGCCTCAAAACAGTGAGCTGTAAGGGGTTCGCGTGTCTAGAACACGGATGTTGGGAGGCGGAATTCCCCCTTTACCTCCGCCGCGTGTTGGGCTGTTTTCAAAAGAACGATCATCAAACCGTATTCTCACATCAGACACCTCAGCTTCTTAATCCAGGTCTGATCTCGATTCGTCTTGATCTTCGTGTGCAACGATTCTTCAATGCTTTCTTCTGTCGATATGCACGAACACTCAGCGATACTGAATTCCTTTTAGTACCTTGCTTGCAGATGTGCTTTTCCTCAAAGCGGCACCACGTTTTGCTTGTAGCTTGTTACGTGTACACGCATAAAGGTATTGTACACTAGTTTATAACATTTCTTCCCATTACTTATCTCAATCACTGACTCTCAAATTTATTTTGAAATTCCATTATGATTTTTTTTTTTTTTTACTTCTACTACAGTTTGCATGAGATTTGGGATCGCAAATCAATGTTCCCCCAATTATCTGGCCGCAGGGATCGTTGAGATTATCTATCTTCATGTCCGGATACTAAATACAAATCTTCGGATTAAGAGAGGTCGATAACATTCTCTGAAAGGTAGAGTACCATTCACATCTGGAAGGACAGAAGGAATTTTCCTGCCACTGGGAACCTGGAACCGGCAACGTTTAGCTCCTGACCCGATGGCGCTGTTCATGCGGTGGCTGAGCATCAAGTATCTGGCAAGTGTTTTTTCCCCTCAAGCACATCTATCATTTAATTAAAACTTGCTATTTTACTTGCCTTTTTCTCTAAGAATGTCCCTAAATCAAGGCGATGACTGGCTGTTCTCAGCGCGTGTTTAAGTTGAAAGTAATAAGAATTTAACTAGTACGCGAGAAAAAAATTTCAGGCAAGAGTGTTTTATTTCGACCTCAAAACCACCCCGAAGAGCCACAGTGAAAGAGAATGATACCCAAAGAGGGAAGACAAATGGCCCGGAGAGACGGACCGACAACGACGCAGAGAATTAACACAGGTAAGGTTACCACGGCGACGCTGTTTACTTGAAGGTGGGAAACGTCAACAACAATAAAGTACCGCTTAAGCAAACGTCACGTAATGTCGTTAGTGTCTCCTGCAGTAGCTGGTATTAACGAAACCCGACTCTAGGTCCAAGGTGCATAGCATCCGCATAAGGTGTGGACACTGTAGACTTCAAGTTTTGGTGAACGTTTGTATTACGGCACGAAAGCGCCTTTCAGTCTTTGTGTGTGTGTGTGTGTGTGTGTGTGTGTGTGTGTGTGTGTGTGTGTGTGTGTGTGTGTGTGTGATATCTACCTGCGCTGCCTACAATATTATTATTCAGCTATCATCGCCTGCCTCTCTCTATCCCCACCCCCTCTTTCTCAGTCCTCGCCTGCTGGATGTTTACACGCCGTTTTGAACTGCATCCAACTGATCCAAGCAGCCTCTACAATAAATTGTAACATTCAACGAAAACTTCGTGAATGCTTAAAGGACGAGTGTTGCCGTCAGAGTGAGGAGAAAATAGACTACCTTTTCTGTCAACCTTTGCAGCTGCACTCTGAAACTCGGTGCACATAAAGTGAAAACGATTGAGGGAGATATATTGCACAATTACGCTGTTGTGTTGCAAGAGGACTAGCGGTAACAGACCTAAATCTTTGATTCAGGATTGGCGGTAACAGACCCACACCTTAGTAACGTTTATTTTCTGGACGGCCACACTTTGAGTTGAGCGGTTCGTGAATCAGAGACTAGACTCGCCTTCCACTGTAATTACCTACGTGACAACCTTGATTTGGCACCTAACTGGCCCCACAAATTAGGCTGGAAAAATATCCCATCCAAGACAAACACGGGGAGGACACAAGCGGAGCAAGCTGGCCGGAAGTGGGGATGGGGAGACGAGTGGGGACATCGACTGAAGCCTACGCTGATGGCGACATGAATATCAAGTGACGTTCCTGCAGCACGCCGATGACCAGTGTGGAGCGTGTTTCCTTATGCCGAAGACAGCCGAACATAATTTTTTTCATAGACGTCCATGCATGTTGAGGTGTACACATCTTTGTGAGAATAGTCCACTCCTAACTGCTGCCATTCAATCATGCTTATTTTGATTTTAACTGCAGTCGTCTTCATAGGCAAACACATTCACGGTCCTGCTGTTGGTCTGTGGCGGAGAACACACACACACACACACACACACACACACACACACACACACACACACACACACACACACACACACACACACACACACACAAAAGAAAAAAGTACGAAAGAGCAGCAGCGCCATTCAAGACAATGATAGACAAGACATTCCAGATATTTGTATTCCTGGTTCTAGCCATGTGTGGTAACGACATTAGAACAGGCCACGGATTCACAGAAGACAACTGCACACATGGGATAAAATTAAGCAAAAACAAAACAATACAAAAAAAACCAAAAACAAATTTCACGACGTCTGCGATGTTCCACAGATTATCATTCTTCAGACACCAGATCATTAAGTCTATCGCTCTCTTTCTTTCTCTTTTATTCCCTCACTGATCAAAACTGAAAGTGTTGATAAACAGAAAAAACGCCCTACAAATAGAAAAGCTCTGCACTAACCTGTCCAGTCACTGTTTTGAAGCCGACACGTATATAGAGGCGCTGCGAGCACCCAGCGACAGCGCGTACCCGCACCCGCTTCTCCACCTTGCGGCCCTGTCACAGGCAGTCGACAGTCTGCTGGGGTCCTGAAAGAGGCAGGTACAGCAAGGCAATGCGTCAGAGTTGATTGGAGGATAACCAGCCAGTCCAAGTTCAGGGTTATCCGAAAATTATTCTAAGCATGTCGGAGGGCCCCAAGCTTCTCATTCTTGATGAGCGTGTAAAGTGCAGCCACAACAATACCTTAGTGTGGTGATAAAGTGCGTCTCTCTCTATATATATATCGTATATACACATGTGTGTGTGTGTGTGTGTGTGTGTGTGTGTGTGTGTGCACCATGTTTACCCGCAAATAAGGCTTTTATAATAACTTTTGCTTTAAAAGAGATATTAGGGCTTATTTTTATGTGATGTCTTTTTATGTGCAAAAATCTACATTTATTTAGTCATGTTATCTTCTTCTGGACCATCGTCATAATCTCCAAACCCTGAATTTCTTGCGACTCCATTTCTCACTTGGGCATTTACAAATACTTATTTATAATTTATATTATCAATTATTTTAAACACTAATGTAATAGTATTATTTAATTAATATTAATTACTTTATAATTCAATACTTCCGTCGTGTACGTGTTTCAACGGACGAACAAAATCTGTCCATCTGGCTGGCGATCTTAACTAGGGTTTATGCCATGTTGCCCCATAAGCTCTAAACCGATAATAAGCCCCAGAATGATTTTTTTCAGGATGCTCATGATATAAGCCCTACCCCAGAATATAGGTCCTAATTAAGATCGTCAGTCAGACGGACGGGTTTCGTTCGTCCGTTGAAACATACGATGGACTTGAATTATAAAGTATATAAATAACATTATGAGTTACGATGATATTCCAGAAGATGATGACGTATTAAAATAAATGTAGATTTTTGTACACTAAGAAATAAGACATTCCCTGAAAATAAGCCTTAGGGAACAAAAATTATTATAAGATCCGGTTTCATTATTATTTTTTGTTTATTTATTTATTTATTTATTTGGGAGAAACGCTATATTTGGGGTAGGGCTTATATCACGAGCATCCTGAAAAATCATTTTCGGGGAAACACGGCATATATATATATATATATGTCTGTGTGTGCGTGGTTGGTTTGCTGCATGTAATGCTGTATGTAATGTATGAGAGCCAGCACGGGCCCCGGCCCGCGGGTAGACGACTTCTTTGGGCCCCTTGTAATTGTAATCGATAATTATTTTCCCAGTTTATAATGATACGCTTACAATTCGATTGTCAATATCTATATTTCATTCAGTAACGTGATATAGACTGCAAACATTAAGACAAGTGCACTAGGGTCTACATCACTACTTGAACATTGAGTTATGATTACACGTGAGTGCAGTTAGTAAATGAGGACAAATGATGTTAATGGATCAACTTGTAGAACCCCGCTCCATAAAAAAGTCCCCAGAATTAGGAATGTTCAGTCAATACCTTTCTTTCAAATGAAAAGTAGAAGGATAAAAATCCACTGACCAAGACCTGGCCCCCTTCATAGCCGCGGGCCCGGGTACACCAGACCCCCCTGTCCCTCCCCCTCTCATCAGGCCTGGATATAGTTTATGTGAGTTGTTAGTATGTTACACGAATTGCTTGTATTGTCATCTGTACAGGCATTTGGTGTGCCTGACTTGCAGTTTTTGAATGCTGTATGGGGTTGTATTTTTTTAAAGTTATTTAAAGTTTATATAGAGCGCACAAACACAATAAAGGAAATCACTCAATATCAATTAATGTATTATATTATTAAGCGAATGTTCTCAATTTCCACAGATTATAATGATGCCGATCGGACTGGGCTTTCATTCGCTAAAACATCGATAATATTCTGGTCTCGAACTTGTGGAGAGAATGTATAATAAATTGACGACGGGACTTAACGTACGAAACTGTCGACATGCTGCAGAGCTAGCAGTCTGCTTGGATCTGCTGCTGGAGATCTGTCTTCATTTCTCTTTTTGAAAATATATCGGTCTTGCGGCGACGTCCAGTTTGTGTGCAGAAGGTCAGTGGAGTAAAACATGCAGTCATGTAGTACCAGGCACTGGGAATCAAAACGGCTTTGAGAGAGGCGAACCAATTAAAAAACAACAAAAAACACGCCCAATACTTTGTGTTAAAGAATCTCAGATGTACTCAAAGAAAATCACAGCTGAACCATAATGATTGGATGCGGATTAAAAAATGTATGAAGGCAGGCAACAATGACTTTATTTTCCCACTTGTTTGCGCCTTTACACCACTGATCAGTGCTTTAAATTATTTCATACATATTAACATTAATATATAGCCGCCGGTTAATTTTTGTCTCGCACTTTATCCAGCATGATATATCTTCAGAAACAACAGCACTGTGTCCTGTATAATCGACTATACAAGATAACAACTATAATAAGACAACTCCTCAATGATAATTACTACAAACAAAAAGCACTGAACCTGACAAAATATACTGTTGACTACTATATAACATTAAAATTTTTAAAAAAATCAACCACTCTTTTTTATTTCTCCGATTCTGTTATCGCATATTTAAGTTCCCCTGAATCCATATATTATAAAGGTAACAAGAATGAATTTTGGGGGGAATGTTAGATATTAAATTTTGTGTGTTGGTTTCTCCCTCTTTTTTTGTTTTTCTTTTTTTTTCTTTTTTGTTGGAGCAAGGGAAACTACTCACGATTATTAATCCCCTGTCTTTATCTCTCGGAGAAACGCTAGAGGACAGTGGTTATGTAAATCTATTTTGGCAAGTTTGTGGATTAGATTGCATGTAGTCTTGAGTAAAAACCCCTTAGATTGAAGTAGACAGGTACTGTCCGTTTCATTTCATGGATATGAAGGAGGTTTAGAGGTGTGATTACGCTGTCACCCACTCGACTGTGAATGTGATCCACTTTAACACCTGTCTTAACTCCTAGTCACTTGTAGCTGTCTTATTCTCCTGAGTTTTTCGGCTCTTTTGGGGTGTTTCTGCTTACATCAGGTACAGTGAAATTCCTATTGATCTTTACCTATTTTCTGATTAGATACAACGAATTGGACTTTCAATGTTTACAGACGAGATACATACACCGTACCAGAGCGGCGATATTTAGCATTTCACGACAACAGCACTAGTTACTACTGCTAACTAATACGGTAGTTGTACAGCCGTTTCAGTTACTGTCAAAAGATATATCGTGAAAAATAAATAGAAAAATTGGTAATTAACTGCCTAATACTTTAGCTGTATGCAAAATCAGTGTTGTCGGAAACGTTAGCCAATGGCAAAGGCAATACTCTTTCAGGTAATGACAAAAAAGCAGGCTGCACATAGCAAAGGTAAGGAGAGTGATGATTCGGGCGAAAGCAGACCTAAACAACATGGTGCAAAGAGCAAGAAAATATTGGACAGAACATTTCGGTGAGTGGTGGTGATGATGATAAAAGTAATAATTAGTAGTATTTATAATGCCTGAGTAACCATGTGCAACATGAATGTCAATAAGAAGACAACCTTTTTTCATAACTGATCTCAGTGCAAGGTAGTGTTTCCCAAAATATGAATAGATAACCAGCTTCCCATTTTTCAGATACTTGTTCTAGTTCTTCCAGCACAAGCATCACTAAGCACAGAAAGAGGTAAAAATGATGACGTTACAAATGTCTATGGATGGGCCTAATTAACATATGATCTCAACTTTCACATCAGTTTTAACCCTGATGTGAACATATCCATCAGTCACCAGTCATTCGTCCCTTGCCTGTTACCATTAGTTGGGGGAGCACATGGATAGACGTGACAGCTGACAAGGCCAGCCACTCATGCCTGTTTTGGGCAATAGTGAACAGATCCTTGATGTTCGCAAGTCAGTTTTTCCTCAGGGCACCATGGTATCGACCATTCTCCAAGGTACCCTGAAGGACAGTCTTCGACAAGGTGTCTTGCTGGGTCACATGGCCAGACCAGACTAGCTTACATCAGTTAACTGTTGGAAGTAGAGGTTCTTGGTGTCCTATAAGTGTGGCAACCATCTTTTGTACAGAGTCATTGGTTTTCATTGGAATATGGTATCCAGATCAGCCTCCTTAGGCATTTATTTTCAAATTCCTCTCCAGTATATCGATGCACATTCCTGACATCAAGATGTTCAACCTCTTTCTGTTCATGGTACAAACTTACACGACTTGGGTTGCAACCTATAGCAAATTCCATTACTGGCACAAGAGATTAACCTTATCCACTTTTGTTTGCATTTGAACTGAAACAGAAATAAGGAAGTTTTGGAAATCATGCCTAGAAAATGCAGTTTCCAAGATCAATACCTGAAAGAAAGAATTTTAACTCTAAAATAATTAGCACAAAATCATCTAACAATTGAGTATGCATGTTGACTGATGCATATTTAAACTCCTTGATAAATATATTTAATTCTATAAGCATAGTAATAAAAAGCTATATTTTCCTTTCAAGCTATATTTTCCTTTCATGATCTACAGCAAATGACAGTTTTCATGACAATAGCAGGTGTTAATGGATACCATACACGTAACCTGCATTTAGTTTGTCTGCCCACTCGTTGGCAAATGGTTCTTACAACAGGCGGAAAGATCTTTATAAAATTTGCTTATTTTTAGTATGGTCAGACCTCTATTGAACCCTGTATAAGTTAAAGGGCTTGCTATAAAGTTTGATTGTGCTTTTAAAACTTGCTGTATATTAGGCAGATTTGTAATTGCACACAGTACTAATAGATGTGCTTGTAACCTTGCACTACTTGACCTGCTTTGTATGCTTGTATCTCAAGAATGAAAGGTAATAAATCAGATTTTGAGAAAGTGAATAGGTTTTTCTGCCATGGAAAATGAGAAAGATTACATGTTAACTGATGGCCATTATATGGTTTGGTTTGTTCAGCACCAAAGGATTGCTGGTGGCTTCCTTCATAGTGTTTTGGTTGGTTTTCTTTGGTCTTCTTTTTCTTCAAATATACATGGCATGCCTGTCAAGAAAATCACAACAGGTAAGAAAAGCAAAATACCATCAGCATTAAAACAATACCCTTTTCCTTATTTTCCCATTATTTTATGTTACAATGAAATAATTAAAGCCACTATACCTTCTTCTAAGAGATTCCTGGCGTGCAGCTTAGGAAGTTTATTAAAGGAAGCCTGCAGTTTCAGCTAAAAATAAAAATTGCATGAAATAGTTTATACAAAAATTATTTAACAAAACTTATAATGAATGTTTATTTAAACTTGTTGCTTCGGTTTATTATATTTTGAAATATCTCTTTGATTCAAATCAGTGGTAAATGCCAAGTTTATCCCACATTCCACGTGCAGAGTGTATGATTATGTTGTGGTATTACAGCATTATTTATACGCTCACACTCATCTCATTATAAAGAGAAATCCTTTAAAGAAATCCTATTTCACACAGAAGCCCCACTGCACCAAGTGTACTCCAGTACTTCAGCATAGTTTTTTTGGGAAAAATTTTCAAAGTGTATGGTTTATGATTATTATCATGATTTAGTGTATTTGGCATGATTTGTACTTAAGCTAAATGTTCTTTGCTTTTCTGCAGATCTTGAGCCAGTTAACAGCATCCAAGAGGGATATACCCCAGAATGTGTATAACTTGTACTTTGATTATTTGGAATGGGGAGCAGATATGGATCAAGTTGACCTTCGTGCCAATACGTCCATTTTCGTTCATTAAACTTTTGTGGCCATAGTACTGTTAGCTTCTCTTTATCATATTATACATCATGACAAAAGCTGACCACATGCCATTTTCTAAAAGTGCTTTTTAACAGGAGACCAGAATTATTAAGTCGTTAACGCAATGTGTTGAAGAACAGCATGCATATTTTTGTGATTGGAAATAGTTTCCCTTGTTCAGGAAAGGAGTTCTTGATGTACTGTCATCATAAAAACAGTTTGATTAGATATACATCAAAAGATAGAAAATGGCTTTTAAAGCATTTTCCATGACGATGTCATGAATGAGAGAAAACTATGACTGCAAGGGTCAAAATGTATTTTTCTGTTACAAAGCTTTTGTTGCTTGTGTCCCCATATTTTTAACAACCCCTTTTTTTACTCTCTTAAATAATGTTACTCTATTTTTTTAAATCTTTGACCAAAAAATATCAACGGTCTAAATTTTGTCAACATTCAAAAAGATTTTTTCTGATACAATGTTCATTTCAGAAAGAGGCTGCTGATGGAAGATTGGTACATGAATGAATGAATGAACGAATAAATGAGGGAATGAATGAATAGCAGAAAGTTATCAGTGAGGCCTCAGTGTGCTTGCATTTTCAGTGAGACCTCAGTCAGCCTACATGTGTCATGGTTATTGGTGAAGCCTCAGCCTGCATGTGTGATCCTGTGGTGATCTTTGGTGACAAATGGTTCATGTTAATGATCTTTGATGACAAATTGTTCATGTTAGACATATTTGATGACAAATGGTTCATGTTGGTATTTGATAGCAAATGTTTCTTGTTGATGAGTACTGCTGAACTTTCTTGATGTCTACATAATGTGAGGAGCTGTTTCCATGAAGTTTGTGTGATCGACTGAAGCTTAAACACGATTGTAGACTTGTGGGAAATGGTAGACTGAGCACCATAAGAGCTTTATGCTTGCCTAGAAGTCAGTAACTGACATTTGCATGTCTTAGTTTTCTAGGAAGGGGGTGATGCTGTTTCCATCAGCAATGTACTTCTTGTCCTGAATAACCTGGCATTATCTGGATAATTGTGATTTAATCTAAGGGCATTCACCTCTAAGTGGTGCAGCTAACTTTACCCAGTCACCCCAGCTGTCAGGATTCCAGGGTCAGGGAGGGTTAAGGAACAAGGGAAAGACAGGCATGGCCCTTACAAAACGCAGGCCCCAAGAAAAGTGAGGTCTCTAACACCTTAGTCCCCATTGAGAAGGTTAGAGGACAACCTTTACCCTTTTAACCTCTTTGAGTCATTTCCTGAGGTGCAGCATCTCAGCCTACGATTTTACAGTTGGATTTTATCATCAGTTTTGCAGTTACACCATTTTTTTTTTTTTTTTGTTAAAAAAAACTAGTTGTTAAAATTAGTATTTTTCTTGTTGAACAGTTGATTTCCATGCATAAAAAAATCAATTTTTATCAGTGAATCAAGACTGTCACAGATAACTTATTACATGCATTTTATATACTTTGCATTTCTTTGTTTATTTATTGTTGAAATTAGCAAATTTTTGTGATGTGCCTGTTAAGGTCTAAACTGTTACTTCTTATAAGAGCAATCT
The DNA here is from genome assembly GCA_004794655.1 of Marisa cornuarietis. Classification (NCBI taxonomy): domain Eukaryota; kingdom Metazoa; phylum Mollusca; class Gastropoda; order Architaenioglossa; family Ampullariidae; genus Marisa; species Marisa cornuarietis. Next base: position 1,339,804 of record SMMW01000577.1, on the reverse strand, counting down.
AACTCGTGCCATTACAGTATGTCATTGTTATTTTATTATTACAGTAGTACCTCAGCACTCACCTTCATTCGCTCTGGAAGGGCTGGTTGTGTGCTGATCTGTTTGAGTGCTTAGCACTTTTTCCTCATAAGAAATGAGATCTGGTTCCAACCCCAATGATTGCTGTCTATCTTGTGTCATTCATAGTATTTTATAGTATGGCATATGTAATAAGATGGGTTTATTTCAAGCTATGTTTTTCATTTATCCACAGCAATAATTTCTTCATCACTTCCATTATTTTAGACCTTTGCTTTGTTACCACTTTTACTCCTTTTTCTACATCAGCTGCTTTAATTATTTTTTTGTTTAAATATTGTCAGTATCATGGACTTAACCATGCCATACTGAATGGGTAATTCAGACACATGTATGCCACTCTCATGGTTGGTAATGTTCTTTTTTTTAATTCAGTTGTTTCTTACTGTTTACCTCTTTCCTTCCATGATGACTGTATACATATCATGTATATGATATACGTAAACAGTCCAAAAAGATTGTGAACATAGCACCAAGACAGGTTCAACGCAGAGTGACACTTTTCTCTTTGTTTCACCCCAAGGCATCATGGGTAAACATGGTGTCTGATACAGGTTTTAGCACAATGGTCAGTGCAGAGCAAGTGGTCAAACACCGAAGCAGAATTCTGTTAGAAGTATTGGTCAAGAACCAAAATGTTCAAGCATGAAGCAGTTGGAGTGCTGAGGTACCACCATATAGATTGAGTTCTTTACATCACGTGTTTAACATAACAGAACTTGTGTTTGTAAGCTGTGGCTCATTTATGAGATCAAATTAGTTTTACAGGCATAGTACTGAAGGTCGTAAATCCTCTTTGTATGCTTACATTATAGAGATATTGTACTATTGTTGCCAAGGTTATCGGAAATTCATGCATGTTTCATTGCTCCTTATGCTGAATAATGGCCGTGCTTTAAAACTTGTCACAATACATGGGATATTTGCTATGTAATGCTGAATACTGTTGTGATAATAGGCAGTGACCAAAGGTCACATGACAACTGTAGTTGATAGTCCTGTGCAACACTTGTCTGATTTTTTGTGTCTGTGCACCTCTTGATGTCAGACTTACCTAAATCTGCTTTGTTACAGACTTGTAACAAGATACAAGTTACTGTATACATATATGTTATATGTACTGTATACACGTGTACGGATGCCTTTCTTGATACGTGTAGGAATCCGGCGGTCGTGCACTTTTCTGCTATTTGCTAAAAGTGGATGCAGAAGTATGTGTAAGCATACATGTTTACATAATTATTAATGGCTGTGAAACCTGTCAGTGCTAATTGGATAGTTTATGCCTTATATGTCATACTCATGGTTAAGAGCAGTTCAAGACAGTAATTTGGGGTTTCCGTAGCAGGACACATGGGCATGCTCAGTGATAAAGCACAGAGATGATAAAGTCATGAGGAGATGGAAAGCTCTAGCTGCTGCCCAAGTGTGGAGATGTTCATTCTGAGATACTGACAGTCTCAGTACTTGTGAGCCAAACAAGGGCTCGCTTCAGGGGTGACATGAACACATCCAAATGTCCTGCTTGAACATGCTTTCTACCTAAGTGCAATCTACTTCTTTGACTCAAAATGTCACACAGATTTTATCATAATGGAAAATTAATAAGATCTGCTGAGGACGGCATTCCATCTCATAGATCTTTGTGAATGTACATTATGCTTTTTAACACTTTACAATTCAGTCGAGCACGTAATTGAAAAACATTTGTCCACTGGTGGATAAGCTAAAAACCCTAAGCTATAAGGATCTAAACAGTAGACAAAGTTAGAACGCTCAGTAATTGTATTTCTTCCTTTTCATGAAGCAACCAAAATTAACTAGACAGCAAGTGCCAGGAAAATAATTAAAACATCAGTCCTAAACATTATCTCACATGATGGCTGTTTTAATTGAACACAACTTTTACACATTTCTTCAAATGGCACATATGCAGTTTTAGTAAATTGGATTTTATAAACTTTTTGTCTGGTACCTTCAATCTTTTATAAACTCGTCGTTTTATGTTGTGGTATGCAAAGTCATTTGGCGGTTTTATGTGGTTTCTTTTATTAAGCTTTCCCTCATTTCAAGGGAAGGGTCTTGCTGTGCTAATGCGTAATGAGTTTGGTTCTGTCGAGAAAGAACTTTCCAAAGGTTTCACCAGGAGAAATAAAGTTTTTGTTTTATCTTATCTAAGGTTTTAAGTTAACACAGAAAAGTAGTGTAAACAAATTGATGCAGTTTATATCAATGAACTGTAGTGGGATCCTGAGGAGACCAAAAATGTTGAAAAATTGGATTACTTAAATATTAAAATGGTAGACTGGTGGCAAATAAGCTCCATGATTTGTAGGCTCCCAAATTGTTTGGTCTTCATGGAACCACACTTTGAAATATTATCTGTTTTAGAAATGGGGCTTTTCTTAGCCTGGTTGTTTGAGGATAGAAAATTTTGGGAGAAAAGATTTTTATCATAAAAAAGTCTCCAGGGGAATGTTATTGGCACAACATACTGCTGGTCTGGCATCAGGAGCTGGCTGTAAAACACTTCTTGTCTCATACATCTTGTCAACTGTAACATTCTCATACATCTTTGTTTGCTGGCAACAGCAAAGACGTTTTTGCTTTGACTCATGTCTTTGGCTAAATGTTAGTTATTCATCCTATTTTGTCCTCTGATTAGCTTTGCAAACTATGTAACTGAGAAATTGCCGAAAATGTATAACTGGATCAATTGTGGCTGCTATTTAAATATAAATTTGTCTGAAAAACTAGTCCGTGTTCTGCGCAGCATGTCCAACTCATTGTACACCAACATTCACAACAAAGTTTGTGGCATGTTGATGAGCTCAAAATGCAGTGGGCATTATTTTCTGCATTTTGTTTTAAATCATTGGGGCTTATTAATAAATATAAATATGCATTGTAACTATGAAAATTGTGATAATCTTGAAATAAATGTTAACATTGGATTTTATTTAGCTTCCGCCTTTTTATGTCTGTCCAGCACATAGTGCTTCATGCGTGATCATGTTATATAATCTAGCCATCAGCAGAAGACAGCAAAATCTGCCTGAGAACAATCATGGAGAAATTCTTATTCTTCTGCCTCTAGCACAGCCAAAACAAGGATTAGTTTGGAGAAATGTCCGTACCTAGATAAAGCACACTTTGAATACGATGGACATTACAGTGGTCTGCTCTTCATAAAACCAGTGGAAAGACAGAAGCATCAGACTTGGCTCAATTACCAGGCTAGCAGTCAAGACAGGATCACACAAGTAAATCTAGTAGAGCTACGTGTTACTTCACTTAAGTATCTCTAAATTTTCTCGTAAGATTATTCCCACTTTATAAATCATGGTCAACAAACAGCAGGAATGACTCATCACAAACAAAAGAACTGAGAGGGCAGAGATTGAAAAAAGTAGACTAATGCATGTTGTTTGTGGTGCTAAGAAAATTATATAGTATTTTTCTGCATATATGCAAATGCACACCTCCACGCAAAATTCTTTCACCATTATTTTACAAACATCTTGAAATCACACAGCTGAATTAATTTTTTTTTTATTCATTTTAAATGCTTTCAATAATTCAAATATAAAAACTGCAAACTGTCTTCTTTACATGGCATCTGTAATATTTAAAATAAAGAGACAAATTCTTTACAAGACAAATCTTTTTTTGAACATTAAGTACAAAATGAATAAATGTGAGACTACTACAAGTATAAGATATTTAGCTGCCTCTCATTTAAGATTTTAAAATGCTAGGAATTAAAAAAAAATTAGTTTTGCATATTCAAAGAAAAACAGTACTATGTTTTTTAACAGCCCCATTACACTCATGACTTACAAAATAATTACTAGAAAGAAACTATTGTTTGAATTCAACAAAAAACGTTGGTGCTACATAATTGCACTGTGGTGCTGATGGCGACTTAAAGATTTAAGTAATGGGGTTTGCTGTACTTTACTTATTTGTTGTTTGGCCTTACAAGCAACCATTTAAAAAAAGCCTAACTTAGGGGAATTCATTTAACTGGTTATGCAGATTGTTCAACTATTATCCTCTCTAACTTGCCAAAAGCAATATGAATGCCTGAATTAAATTCAAGTGAAACTCGGTATGATGAAAGGGGTGCAAAAGATTTAACAAGTCCAAGTACATCCTCAGGTTCCTCACGAGCTTAAGGGCTTTTATGACAGGTCATTTTCAGGTTTGATGGTTAAAGTGGGTTAGTTTAATTTACATGACAAGCCTCTTGCAGCACTTCCTTAATATTTTGACGTGTGCCATTCCAGAGCTTTCTGAAAATACACAAGACACTTGCACATTAAATAGCTTCAAATAATATTTTTAAAAAGCCATAAAAATGTGCAAAAACCGGATACAGAAATAAAGTCGAAAATTAGCAATGTCAGATGTAGCTGTACCAGAATATTTCCACCACCACTCTCACCTTACAACTCTGGCATAATCACATGCATAAAATGGAAAGAAAACCAAAAAACATTAACAGCTGCTGCATTTTATATGTCCACCTTATTAGCTACCTATCTTGTAGCCATTTATCTTACCTGACTGCATGGAGATGTTCAACTGTCAATTCAAACTCTCTAGACTTTGCAATAGCACACCTGATCACCTGTAAAAATTCAGGTTGTAAATGTAAAGATAAACATCACATAATGCAAGAAAGAAAAGAAAAAAAGCAATAACTACATCAATAAAATAATAACTTCAATAAAACAACCAATAACTACTATAAAAAAAACTCACTAAAGCGTTGCGGTGATTCTACATTTTCTTTTTAACTTTAGGCTCCATCACTTTTTTTTTTAAAAAACAAAGGTCCTCTAGAACATTTCACTTTGTCTATACCTCTTCTGGAATGCTAGCCAGTCGTGCAGCATTGAAACCATAGCTCTTAGGGCATGCACCTTTCACGAACTTGTACAGAAATGTAATTGTTTCCTGTGATGGGTCATCTCCATCTTCATTCTCCACCATGCATGCCTGCAGAACATTAGGTCATTCAGAAAGTATGAAAATGGCAGACAGCACAAACTCTGACAGTCCAGGTAAAGATCATCTGTACAAAGGAAGGATAACTCAGGTAAATGATATTAAATGACAAAACAAAAGCACCATAGTAACTGTGCATTACCATATGGCCAGTTCGGACATTTTCATCATGTGAAAACTGGTCTACAAGTGAGTGGTAGTGTGTGGAGAAAAGAGATCGGCAATGGAGGCTTTCTGATAGTTCCTTGACAACTGCATAAGCAATGGCTGTGCCATCGTATGTGGCAGTCCCTCGACCTGGAAATTAAATTATATTTTATCAGAATACTACCAACATGTCAAGACATATTTGTACAAAGCTTTTTTTAATCATGCACAACGTTTTTTTAAACATGCAGCAAGGAAATCTGTAAGTGCTCTTTAATACATAAATTAATTCTTAAACATGGCAAGAAAGTGGAGACAACAGCAGGTGATGCCATTCTAAATTCTTAACACACAATAGTGTAGCACTACCTTTGATAAACCATTAAGACAGAACTCAGGATGCTGTGCTATCAGTGAACATATTGCAGTGTTCCCATACTTTGTAGCATGTAAATATAGTCAATGAGGTGATAAAGTGACTGTCAGATGGCAATCAAGTCCTGCTTTGATGTTTTGATGGCAAGCAGATAATCTTGGCATTTTGATATTCCTTTGCCTCGTTTCCTTGCATTTTCTGTTTACAGCTGCTTACCTCATCCATCAGAACCAGAGAGTGCTCTGTTGCATGCTGTTTACCTAATTCATCCATCAGAACCAGAGAGTGCTCTGTTTACAGCTACTTACCTAACTCATCCATCAGGACCAGCGAGTGCTCTGTTGCATGCTGCAATATGGCAGATGTCTCACTCAGCTCTACAAAGAAGGTGCTCTCTCCTTGTTATCAAAGAAAGAAAAAACAAAAATTCATGTAAAATATGCTACATATTTCATGTACTTAAAAGTGCACCTCTTATTACCAGTATTATTCATGAGTAAAAAGTAAAAGCTCATTAACAAAGAAAAGAATAATTTCTGATAAGATTTAATAAAAATTATATACTTTTAAAGTTACTCGTGGGTTTTAAACATAAAATAGAAGAAAATATGAAAATAACTCAAACTGGTCAAACATAATCACCTGCCATTATTCTGTCACTGGCCCCAAGCCTAGTGAAAATTCGATCAACAGGTGTGAGGCAGCACTTTTCTGCTGGAACATAACATCCCTGCAAAATAGATTTCACACTCAGCAACAGCATAAAAAAAGTATACAGCCACAGACTACTGATAAAGCATTCAAACTAGATCCAGCATAAGCAGAAGCTTAATTCCTAACAGGTGTACAAATTCCTAACAGATGTACAGAGGAAAAAGAAGACTGCGCATGCCCCTTTACACACACACACACACACAGTCTCTAGGAAAAAGAAGACTGCGCATGCCCCTTTACACACACACACACACAGTCTCTCTCTCTCACTTGGATGCGAATGCTGGATCATAGGCGAGTTCTATTTCATGTTCTGGATCAAAATTAGCTCTACAATTCTCCGGACAAGAGAATGATAACACTGAGGAACAAATCTCATTTACATCATGAAGAAACTCACCAGCTGAGCTAACACGACTATCAGACCAGTCTGTCGCATCAAGGTGGATTTTCCACCCATATTTGGGCCTGTCACCATGACAACATGACTTCTGGGACTGCTTACTCCATCTTCATCTAGTTCCTTCATGGTCCGTGGTCAATGCACATAAAACCGATAGGTGCATCATTTTAGTATCATAGTAGAGAGGAGGCAAAAATTATTTTGCTTAGATGTCATAACACAAAATGATGACCTTGTATCATACCCTATTATAAATCACTTAAGTGTGAAAAGGAAGAGGGCAAGACTTACATCTTTAGTACCAATCACTGTGTCATTTGGAATGAAGTCACTGGAAACAACTGTACGACTAATGCATGGATGTCGACCATCTCGGATTTCCAGAAAAGGCTGTAAGAAAATAAGATCAAAATGTTTTTAAGATGTTAATATGTAATTCTGCAATGACTTTGTTAACTACTTAAACATTGATTTCAGAGAATGATGCTTTATAGCTATTAAAGCTAATATTTGTGATGCCATCATTCAATATTGTCACTTAAAGTGTCCTTGATATTTTCCTATGCTATGCTGTGCTATTAGTAACAAATGCCAAAACTTTGTTTTCAAGAGACAACTAGCTGAAAATAATAACAGGAGCCTGTGCTAGTAAAAGTTACCTTTCTTCCATTATCTGGCAAAAGGAACTTTGGACGACACATGCTACTTTCACTGCATCGACTGTATCGCACCAGACTTAAAAGTATATCCAAGACCGAAAGACAAGCAACAACTGAGTTCCATTTTGTGTACCTGGAAAAAAATACAATACTGACAAGTGACAACACTACATGTAAGATCAACAGGCAATCAGTCCCATGCCTTTCCTTTAAAATCTGAAGCCAAACTAGCATTTTACACAAAACAAAACGAAGAAAAAGTAGGCAATCAACAACTAAAATAAATCAAAATAACAAGAAAATAGGCAACAAAGCTGTAGTTCTGTCCGTCAATATCAATTCTGCAACTCTAATCATCTTCACCTTTCATCAAAACTGTGGAAGATTCTCCGCATGATGTCCTTCAAGGCTGCATCCTTCTTTTCTTCTGCATCTGTCAGGTTCGCCAGTACAGCCTCAATGGTGGAGGTGCGGTACCGCTTGGCTCCTTTTTTAGAAGACATCAACTCATACTCTTCTGGAACATGCTTCAAAGCAGCTTCTGGCACTTCCATTTGAAACCTGTTCTTGCCAGTCCCCCAGTAGACAATACCCTACAGAAACAATGATCTTCTGCAGTCACCTTTACTATTCTTAAAAAAACCACAAGCTTTTATTTAATGCATCTTCTCACTGTATGCTTCCATGTAAAGGGGAGCAAGGAGGGAAGAAAACTTATTTTACACTGAGCCATGTAAATTCAGCCTGTGATGAGCTCTAACCTTATCACACATGCTCCCCACTGTATTTGTAACAAACACGTGACTAATGCACCACCCGACCAAACAACAGGTAGGAAATCATGAGAGAAGAAGCGCCTGGCAAGAATCATCAATCCAACAGAAAATATCAATCTCGTTCATTCACCTTACTGCCTAACCTTAAGACTGAATATCAAAATCAATCAATTCATTCACTTACAGCCTAATGTAATGACTGAATATATCAATCTCGTTCATTCACCATACAGTAATGTAATGATTGTACACAACAATCCAGTTCATACACCTAACAGCCTAAACTACAATCTAGCTCATTAACATTACAGTCTAACCTAAAGCCTGATACACCGATCCAGTTCAGACACCGAAAGTCTAACCTAAAGACTCACACACCAGTTCTCTCACCTTACAGCCCAACCGCTGTCGCTGCTGCTCAAGGTATTCCTGTAGCTGTGCCTCAAGGTGCTGGATGTCTTTAACTGCTTTGTCATATTCCCTGTCCACACCTTGGGAGCAAAAAATAAATCAAAATCCACCTTATCCATCTCTTGCTACCTACTCTTTCCCAAATCCATGTCCCTTTTAACTGCTGACCCCATGACCCTGCTGATGAACTGGCAACAAAGATCTCACAGAATACCATGTTAACTTTGAAAACAATCTGGTGTACTGGATGGAACCCAAGTGTGAACATATGTTCGTCTAATTTTTAAATTAATGAAATAGGTGTAATTAAACGGAAAAAGAATGCCTTTTGAAGAAGATCTAAATCTAGGTAAAAATATTTTATTATCATGCTATCACATCTTTTAAGGAATATCTTTAAAGCTTACCTTTACTGGGTATGATAACACCATCTTTGCGAGCTTTTGCATGATCAAATGCATTCTGAAAGCAAAAAATAAATATTTCTTAAAGAACTACTGCTGATACCAGAATGTGCTCCATAAGCCATTGCTACATATTAAGAAGTTACAAGCAACATTAAAGGAAATAAACCATTGCCACAATTGTTTTGGGGGATATTCTACATCAGGTACAGTGGCACCTAAGCAGCAGGTAACATCAGTAAACCCCAGCAACAAAATTCTCTCCCCTTTACAAGGTTCTAAACCAAATGCATAATTACATTTGCTTATCAATCCTACAATTGAAAAAAAAGACTAGGTTAATAAAAGTAAATAATAGAAAAATACAAATTGCAACAACTTGCATCAAAAAAAGCCAAGTCTTCTGTGATGTCTGGGAAGCCACCATCAGAAACCTTGGAATCCAACAATACTGTTTTTCTTAACAGTTTAGAGCTGCAAGAAACAGCACATTTTTATAAAAGGCCAGCACCCATTTAAAGTAATGTTTATTATACACTTTGCTCACAGATGGACACAAGGTTTTCAGGGTTTATCACAAGGAAAAAAAAACAAGAAAAACATTCCTGTTACTTGGTGCCTTTTTGTGTTTTCTTTGTTTTCTGTTTGTCGTCAGTATTGTCGTTTATTCTTCCGTCCCTCGTGTCTCTTCCCCGTCTTAAGCACTAAGAGCATGCTCTCTATGAGTGTGAATATGCGGTATAAAAATCTTCATTTATTATTATATTTAAAATAAAATATCCAAGAAACTCAAAGGACAATTAAGAAATACAAGCTTTCACAGAGCAAACATAGTAACAGAAATTTATCTCACTTGCAATCTTTTGCCTGCTGTGTAAACTTGTCAGAAATCTTCAGGCCAACCTTAAATCCTCCAACAGTTGCCAGAAAGTCCTCAATCTTTCGTTTGCTGTATAATCACAACAGTCATTACAAGACATCATTACAAGACAGTTATCATGAGGATATTACCACAATTGTCCAACAACTACCTCAAGATAAATTCTGAAAGTCATTTTACTGACCTGTACTGAGTTTCCTCATACAGAATGGCCCGTTCAGCTGGGTGAGAAGATTTACGCTTCAGTGAACCCAGGCTATGAATTCTGAATCAGTAAATCATACAGAAAAGTTGACTCACTTTCTACATCATAATATAAACTATCAACTTAAAGTAGCAATGAATAACAATATAACTATTTGATGTTTCATCCACCACCATGTTAAATAGCTGCACAGTGGTATCTTTAGTCTATGAAAATGAAATTTTCCATGTAAGTTGTTTCTCTTCAATGCTTACCAGAGACCAGATGACCCAACTATTAGGAGCTTAGGAACAACCAATAGTCGGGTCATCTGGTAAAGTTGAAAAAAGAAATGTTTTAATAAAAGCAGAGTTCTTTCTTTATTTATTTTTATTACATTAGAAGAGTGGCAAGCGGTGAAATGAAAGGAACTTATGATCCATTTTGCAATAATTCATTAAAGGTGCCTTACTGCTATATATAGAATCGATTCTGGCACTATCTTGCAGTTTAAATGACAGCCACACCCTTCCCACTTCCTCATGTACATGTGAATGCATCTCTCTCTCACACACACATAAAACCATTTCAGCTACCATTACTGTAGTTCCTGACTTCACCCCATCAGCAGACTCACCTGCTTAGGAGTCTCTCGAGGTCAGGCAACTTTTTAAGTGCATCTGTTGCCTCAGTTGCTAACTCCTGCATCTCCATTAGAGCTTCAACAGCATCTAACCTGTCGTTGATGGAGGATGGTTGGCATAGTGGGGCACATAACCACTGTACCAGAAGACGTTTGCCTAAACAAACCGAATTCTAGTGACTGAATGGACACTGTACAGAATTCTAGATCCGAAAAGATAATGGAAAGGGGAGACAACATTAGCGATTAATAAAGTGATCTCTGTTAAAAATGTCTTAGTGCATATTTAAGTTTGACCAAGGTTATCAAGTCTAATTTTTCACAAAGTAACCCTTCATACAAGTCACTTGTGTGTAGGAGCAGGTTGTAGCTACAGTCAGTTACAAATAATGACCCTCACTAAAATATGACAAGAAAAAGAAGCCTGACTGTAACTTTAGCTCATGCTAGTATTACACAGAGAAAGGTCTGCTTGAAATATTGTCATAGAGAAAGAGTAACAAAAGGAGGTAAACAGTGAACCCGCACATGTAAAGATAATTGTAACACTTGTAAGAAAAAAACAGGCAAAACACAACTGTTAAATAAACTTAAATGAAACCCTGTAGTCTGATTTAAGTTTAGACTTATGGAGTGCAAAGTTACCAAAAGGTGTTGAGCAAGTATCCAACTGTTCCAGAAGAGTGCCTTCTATTCCACATGTGACTGCATTTTTTATGATCTCTAAATTCGATAGAGAAACACCATCAAGAACCTGAAGGACACAGTTTTGAAACAAATATCTGATAGACACATTCTGTCTGTACACATCCAACAATAAATGAACAAGAACTAAGGTCTAGGCAACATTCATGAAAAGTATTTTGATAATAATGAAAGAAAAATGATTTACCACATGAAGTCTCTAGCCACATATCGCTGACTGGCAGAAAGCTTCTAGAATAGTGCAAAGCTTAACAGCTACTTGTGGGTTTTAATACAGGGTACAGTTCTCAAAATATTGGGAAGGAGGGGAAGAAAAAAGTAACCATTATCCAGAGCAAGGTTGCGTAAGTAATCTCTAACAAGTAAAAACTTGAATGCAACAGAAATGCTAGCTGATGATGGGCGCTACACATATAAACATGTTCTAGTCACTACTGACCAACCACAAGTGACCGCAGGGACTCTAGTTGTGCTGTTACAGGCTAAACTTCCACTTTAGGGCAGCAGAGAATGGTTTGACCTGTGGAGGAAAGTAAGAAGCACATGTGGTGGCAGTACCCTAGTGGTCATGCTTCACTCACTGCTTTCATCTGTCCCGACAAGCATCTCACCTCCTTCCTCCGTGTCGAACCATTCTTTCCTACTGGACAGTGAAAGTTCAGTCTGTAATCTTCATATGCCATGACAACTAATGTCTGCCAAAGAAATGACTGGACCAAAATATATAACAAAAAGGCAAAGAAAGACAAGTAAAAGAAAACTACAACATTTACCATACAATGCTGAGATGTGTTGAAGCTTGTCTGCACTTTTACAGGTGCTTTGTCTAGAGGTTCATATTCTTCAAATTTCTTCATAGACAGTACCTCTTCATCCATGAGACAATATTGCAAGTACCTGGTCACAGAAGATGAACTTTTAAAATATTTTACTTACAAAGAGGAAGGAAATGCCATTTTGCATGCAGCTAAATTTTAGAATTCTTCTTTTAATAATAATATAAAAAAATAACGTCATTTCTCTGTTTTCTATTCAGAGCATAAGACCTCTATTGTTTTCTTCTATTTCTCTTGTTTTTTTGTCAAGTCATTAAACCTCTTTTTAAGATAGATTTGCTTTACTTAACTCCAATGTTAAGTAAATTTAGTAAATTTCAAAATGGTAAAGAAGTCTTAGAGAATATGCCTAAAAACAAATGGATTTCAGTTTGATGACCAATGACACAGTTAACTCTCACCAAGTCACAGCACCAAGAGACCGAATGGCAAGGTCATAGGAGTCAGATGCTGTTAAGCCTAGAGCGTCACCTGCACACACCAATAGGACCATCTTGTTATTTATAAATCTTTGGTGTACACCTTCATAAAGATAAAAATGCAACACCTGAACTGAATACATAATATTCCATTTTTGATAGTAAAATTTCCTTCTTCCAGTACTTACCAGATGACATGACTATATGGAGATCACCCTCTAGCTACCTCAAATTCAGCTGTCCAAACCTGTTCCGGTTAAACAACCACATAACGGTAGGACATAAATTCAGCTCAGCCCCCTCCCATCCCCACCTGTCATGCCAGTGAGGCCTCTAGTCCAGTTTTTCATCTGGACTGAGTCTGAAAACCACTGTGGTGAGATGGGAGGGAGCTAGCTGTCATGTCATCTGGTAAGTACTCGAAGAAAGAAATTTTGTGATCAAAAATGGTATTTCTTCTTCGTACTGTACTAGATGATATGACCATATGGAGAATAACTAACAGGAGGAGGGAGTGGCAACCCACACTGGTAGCAAGCCTAGTGATACACTAGGTGAAACAAATTAAGATACCCCAAATCCAGCCGGGCTGTAGGCTGTGAGGCCGCCTTGTCTGTGGTAATGCAAAGCTGCCTTCAGGCCAGGCAGACAGACTGTGCCTGCCACATGCTGTGCTGCCGAGACAACGTCGATTGCATCTAAGAGTCAGAATGGGATGCAAGGTTCTGCAGGAAGAACCTGGCAAACGTCAAAACAGCGCCATTCTATCGCCTGAATGATATCTTTCAGGGCTACAGTTCTTGAAAAGGCTAAGGTAGTGGCACCCACTCCCACAGAAATGAGGTAGCTGATACATAAATTAACTGCATGAAGCCAGGCAAAAAAACTGGTCGTTTGATCGGAACGGGTTTGGACAGCTGGATTTGAGGTCGCTAGAGGGTGATCTCCATATAGTCATGTCATCTGGTAAGTACGAAGAAGAAACTGATGTTTGACATTTTACCTATACAGTGCTGATGTTATGAAGACATGTTGGCCGTCACATTTTTTTTCTTAACAAGCAACCTTTATCAATTGATTTTTTCTCAACATTAGCAAACTGAAATGCTAGAAGGTTTAATAATGTCCTGCGGTAGATCAACAAACAAAACCTAGCCCAAGACTGCTGAATATTTGGACCATGTTTTCCCAATATAAAAATTATACATATACAAAACTGAGAAAGGCAAAAAAAAAAAACACTCTAAACTCTTACATCAGGTAAAAATGACTCACTTTCAGACATCATTTTCTTTAAAGTTTCTGGCCATTTAATATCTGCTTGGTCTTTGAAGTAATTTTCTTCTAACAAAGTCTTCAGTGTTTTTGAACTATCCCAAAATTCCTTTCCTGAGCTAAGGGCTTCTTTAAGTGCTGCTGACTGTCCATTGATCAGCTGTATTGTTTTATGTGACATTTGTCCTCGTTCATAAAGAATCTGCAAAGAATAATGGCTCGTTTTCATTATCAAATAAAGGAAAATTCTTGACTAAGATCAATGGTAAGTTTAAAAACTAGAAGTCACAATGACCTTAATGATGATATCCCATATGAAAAAAAATACTCTTTTATTAAAGACATTTAGACACACAGTATTTACTGAAGGGTATTTATGACAAGGAAATAAAAAAACTTTACCTGAGATGGGGGATGATGCGCAAACACAGTTCTGAGCCTTGAGCAATGCCGATCATCAGAAAACTGGCCAAGCTGTTATAAACAAAACGTGTAACTACCAAAGCAGGCAATATGAACTATTTATCCTACTAAAAAAATAATTAAATATTAAGTTCTCTTAGCTGATGAAGGAACACAGAAAAGCAATAAATATGTCAATGTTTTATTTCATTCTAATCATGCATTTGTTTATAGTGAAACATGGTTAAATTACTATGTTCATTTTCACGTTTAGGAGAATATACTCACATGAAACGTTCCAATAGATGTATCAACAAAGCAAACACCATATTTAACAGTTCCTGCTGACTCAGCCTGTAATAAATTGGAAAAATCTTTTCATTCTGCAATCTATTCTCCAGTCTCATCAGTATAAATGTAAGTATGATGAAAGAAAATCCAGTAAAGAAATAACTGCGCAAAAGAACATATATCAAGAAAAAAATCCCACTCACCTCACATATGGCCATGAGATAGCTAGGCTGAGCATCTCCCACATCACCATCTCTAGGGCTGAAGGTTCGAGTACCCTGAGTGGTAACTTGACATACTTCTCGACGCACCACTTTGTCATATTTTGTTGGTGGTCTTGCCACTATGGAAAGAAAATGTAAATGAAAAATATTACTTTTGGTACACATAATAGATAAATGTTCATAGCCATCACCAAAAGCTAGACTGCACATTACATAAACCGACACACAGTGGGACTTTTAATACAAGAAACACTGAATACTTATGGGTATCTCCAACTTTCCATTATTGACAGGTCTACAATAACACTTTTTAAATACATCAAGAAGACAAGGTGTCTCACTCTGTTTACACCGTTCAGCCATCATCTCTGGGGTTTCTGTCTGTTCAATACGTGCAACCTTATAACCTTTCTGGATGAGGGCATCAGCATACCGATTATAAGCAATCTCTGGAAATCCAGAGTGTGCATAGTCGCCCTGAAATTTAGTGACAGTGTGTCACATTCTGGTCATCATGATGAACACACCGATTTCATACTACACTTCCCTTTACAGTGTCTTTCCCTACAGACCGAATAAAATCTAATAAACAAAGCTGCATATAGCTGTGTTCTGTGATCACATTCTGTCAATAAAAACATCCAACACATCAGCATAGGGCTGCTATGACCCCCACTTAAGCTACTTCTTAAAACTGTAGCTCTACTGATAACTTCCAAGAGCACATTTGCTTGCTCTCTCTCTCTCTCACACATAAACAAGTATATGCATGCATAGCAAGTTTATAATTACTTTCATGTAGATCAGTCCCAGTTCTTCAACACCTGTTGTGGCATCCATATGGAAAAATTCATAAAACTTGCCCATCTGAAATATCAAAAAGGTGGATTTCACATAATGGCTTTTTCTTCAAAAATAAGTATTTTCAGAAAAGGTTGGGGGTGGGTAGGGCACATGATGAAGGGGTCAGCTCCTGTTGGTCAATGGATGACTATTTAGGATCACAAACTTGTTGATTTTTTCAATTATTCTGACTAAACAAAAAAAAAAACAAATCAATTGTAAAGGCAAAAACAGACTTACACATTATTGAGCCATTCCAAATGAAACAAATAGTTTAAAAAAAGATTATCATTGTTTATTATTTTAGCTATTTTTCAAAAAAGGTTTTTAAGTCTAGAACTAAAAAATAAACTTTAAAAATTTGATTTTTCATAAAGAATACAGATTCTGCGATCTATGCACATTCATTATTGCAAACCACAAATATATGCTCTCACCTACCTTTTTTCTTTTGCACAATTAAAAAACAAAATGAAGGGAAAATTAGTAATTCATTACCTTGAAGAACAATACTGTATCATAATGCTTTGATTTCATTTCCCACCACTGTCGCATTGCCTAAATATTTGAAACAGAAAAATTGTTAACTTTAAAAGATAAAACACCAAAATATAACAAAATCTACATTGTTCAGAAAGAATAAGCAGGACTCATATACCATTTTTTATATGGTTGAGTGAATGCTAACATCTCTGCTAAATTCTACTTCTGTGACCACAACTGAGAACTTACTGGGGTCTGCTTATTCAGGAAAGAAGCAGGAACATACAGTGTCCTTGGATCATAATCTGGGTCATGTTTGCTCTTCTGGTTGATATCTCTGGTACACAAAAGTCCAGTTGTGTTAGCAGAAAAACAAAGGCTCAAAATGTACGAACTATTAAAGCACACAAGTAAGTTTTGATGTTATGAACTTCATTCAGAAAAAAAAAACAATCGAGGGCACCTACTCTGAATGATGTAGCTTAGAAAAACAGAAAATCCAGAAGGAAAAAGGCAGGGTCAAACAAGAACAGAAACAAAGGTTCAGGACCAGACCAGCAGTGTAAAAGATGTGAAAAATTACATACTAATTCATGACATAATAATCGTGTATTAATAAACCTGCCAGGGACAGAACTATGCCAGCAGTAACTCTCTAGTTTCTAACAGACAAATGCAGGACTGGGCTAAATGAATGGCATCAAGAGAGTCTATCAAAAAAGGTTGAACTTTAATCATTGAAGACTAGGAAAGCAAGGTATGAAAATCATACTTGATCTTTTCTGGCTGAAGAAAGTCCAGTCTGGTGTGAGGAAGGTTAGAGGCATCAACCTGGCTGCCTTCTGCACTTGATCCAACCTTTAGAGAGAAAAGGTGGGATTCCCTTCACTAAGACCTTATGATCAAAATAAACTTTTCCCAACATTACTCCATAACATTCTTGGTCTGCTAAAGTAAGAAACCTACACATTCTAATACAAATGAAAGCCAGAATTTGATGAAGGGTTAGCAAATGGTAAAAACTGCTACACTAGGTCAGTTACACTATCATTTCTAATTTTACATAATTCTCTATATTGCCATTTTTTTCCTATAATGACGGTTAACAGTACAAGAAAACAAATCAACATGCATCTTGACTACTTTAAATTTTTAGTTTGCTGGGGGAAAATTGGTATAAAACAAAATAAGTTATTTTCAATTTAGTTGCTCAAAAACAAAAATAAAAGGGCCAGAAGAAAATGTTTCAAAATGAATGAAGGAAACTTCCATCATTTTCAAACATACACTGTCTGGAGCTGCAAAAAGTGACAGTCTGGACTTGGTTGTTGAGCTGACAGATGGCTGATTAGGACTCCTATTTTTAGGAGTTCTTGGAGGTGAAGATTTCGTGCCAATACTATCCGATGATGAGTTTTTCTGCTTTTTCTTGCTTTTCTACAAAATAGAGCGTTATTTTGTGGATAAACAAGATACTCATTCAATGTTTTCATTTTTAATATTTTCTGTACAACAACTATAGTCACACATAAAGTTCGCTGTATTAACTTTTATTTTTGTAACATTTCTTCCCACCTTGATAGGTGAGTCTGGTTCTGGTTCTGATTCCTCAGGCTCTGAGATTCCATCTTCATCTTCACCACTGCTGGCGCTTTCACCACTACTCTCAGATGAACCAGGTTTAAATTCGTCCCCTATGTAAGTAAATTTTGCAAATTTTTCAAATTTTGCACATCCCTTAGGGTGCATTTGAGATCATCAATGGTAGCATCTAAACCTTAAGAACAAGAAAGCAAAGGAAGTTTTGTTTTAAAAAAAATTCAGGTTAGAATTAAGTCTTCGAACTTAATATTTGAAATAATGACAGCCTATTAACAAAAATAAGCTGGGAGAAATAAATATCCCTGCCACTCACAAACATGCAGAGGAAAAAGGAAAATGGAAAATGTACAAGTGAAACAGACTATGTGAATATTAAGTGTTAGTGTACATGCTCAATCATAAGCAAAATGAAACATTTTAAAAGAATTAATAATAATAATAATAATAACGGAAATTTGTATAGCGCATTTCCCTGCTTTACAGAAGGCTCAATGCGCTTTACAAAGAAATTCAAAGACACAAATTCACGCAACCGACAAAGTGAAACAGACTAAAACATGTCCACAAACAATGGTACAGAGATATATCAACAAAATTAATACCCCCCCCCCACACACACACAAAAGAAAAACCTCTGGACAATAATAAAAAAACGTACACGGACGCACGCAAAGTAACATGCAAATGTAATGTCTATAGAAGGACGAATGGGACGAAGAAGCACATGAAGCCAGTAGTCGGTAAAAGTTTGCTCAACCCAATTGAAAATCTGTAAGTGAGGCTGCAAATAATAATGAAATAATGATGTTGGCTTGTATAGCGCCAGATCGTGCCCTGTAGACAGCTCAAGGCGCTAACGTCAAAATAAGATGACGACAAAATGTGGGTGTGTAGCGGGCCGTCTTCTCCACGTCACAGGGCAGCGTCCACACACAGCAAGAACACAGTCCTCAGCACAAATATCCAACATGTCATACAAGCCAGAATACACTCCATAGAGCAAATATCAAACATGTCATACACTCCACAAAAAATGCAACATCCAATTCACTAAACAAAGAAAAAATAAACAAGACCTGAATCTTCTTCACCACTTTCTGGTTGTATTATTTTCCTCCGCTTTGGCTTTGATCCTGCTTGACTGGCAGCACGAGTCCTTTTCTTTGGTGTTGCCTTCTCCTTCTTGGCAGAATCCAGCTTATCAAAAGACATCCAATGATTCAAAAACTATCACCGCTGATAAGATACAGTATGTCAAATGGTATAGCAAAGTAATGCAACATGTACTTTTACCATGTAAACATTTGATTTTCAAACAAAGATGATTTTTGAATCTTAAAATGTAAATAATTATGACTTTTTTTGTTAAAAAAATACATTTATCAATACAAAAATTTTAACAGGTCATCTTGCAAAAAAAAAAGGTCAATAAATATAGATCACTTAAAGATTAACTAATATGATGAAGTCAAGAAAACAAAATCATGAGGAAAATGTAGAAAGACTGTTCGAAAAATGTATAAAATCTGATCAATGACTAACATTTCATAAAACTAAGTTTGCATTAAAAAAATACAGTTACACAACATACCTCATCAACCTTATTTTCTTTTATGCTGTCATCATTCTCATCAGACATTTCTGCATCAAAAATCTCTGCTGCAAGCAGGAAATCAGCCAAGTGCAAATGCTACTGTATGAAGGTATCTGTACTTCTTTGTGTACATGCATGCATATGTGGACAAATCTGCATTCCCTTCTAGCAAGTTTATTTTATAACTGTTCTTATACTTTCCTTGCTAAAGAAATGATTGGTTAAAATTTGAGTATTAGACAATGTCAATATTTCAAATACTTCTGAATTACATTGAGATGCTGCCTACCAAACAAGTAGCAAAAAAACCCCACTTGAACAGTAATGATAATAATAATAATAATGTATATTTATATAGCGCTTAACCCCACCATCAAAGGCAGGCTCAAAGCACTTGAAAAAAAAAGTAAAACACATAAACATAAAATACCCAACTACATACAAACAATGTCAGGTAAGATTTTAATATCAATTTTTTTTCCCCGTCCTCAGCTCCCTGCAACAAAGGAGTTGATGCATGATGCATCCCACTTACAATCAAAGTCCATATCTTCGTCATCTTCTCCATTATGTTCTTCCTCTTCGTCATCTGATGGTTGAAGACTGACAACAAGTTTCATTCGTTCCTCAACAGTCATTTTCAAAGCTTTGTCACCGGCTTCAACACTTTTTTTGACTTTAGTGTTTAATGTGAAGAATGGACCTCCCCTTTGGCAGTCTTTATCCAGTGATCCTCTAAATGGCTTGACATTGCTAATAAAGAAAAATGTGATAATGGGGAAAAAATATATAAATATCAAAATATCAATTTCTATAACTCAACTTTTCAGCAATTTTGTCTCACTAATAATAATAATTCTTATATTGTCCCAAGTCTTGGTTAGAAACTACTTACCCCCCACCCCTTCCACACATATATAATTATATATATATATACATGCACATGCATGGTAATCAATCTGTATCGATACCACACAAATCACAAGTAGGCCAAATATACTGTCTGCTGCTGGTGCCTCAATATAAAATTTTAGCTGGACTCTTTTACTGTTTGTGTTCATAAGTTTGCTGACCAAAATGAAAAAAGGAACATGAAAAATTATGAGTGTGTAGTTGTACTTGTAAGTGTATATGCACAAATACTGATAGTACATTAAGAATACATTTCTGTCTTACCTGGACTTCACCCAAGCATGAGTAGGTGGTGTGTCAAAGAACTGAACGTGTACCTCCATTTTCTTGCCAATGCGAGTGTGTGTGCAAGTTGAGGGATGGTTACAAACAAGACTTGGCCACCAAGGGTACCCTTCTAGCTTTGCCCAAACAACATCTCCGCACAGGAATTGGATTTCTGCAGAAAGGTTTTAGAAAAGGATCTAAACAGTTTCAGACATCAACAACCTTTCCCAACTGTCTAGAGATTAAGGTATTAACTCCACAACTGGATCGACTCGGGTTTCGAACTGCCTATAGTGTGTGCGTTCACGGATTCAGAGGTAATTACAAAAGTAGCCACTAGGCCATCCGCTCCAATCTCAAATA
Organism: Marisa cornuarietis; assembly: GCA_004794655.1. NCBI lineage: Eukaryota > Metazoa > Mollusca > Gastropoda > Architaenioglossa > Ampullariidae > Marisa > Marisa cornuarietis. The sequence goes on along the minus strand of SMMW01000577.1, from coordinate 1,318,900 downwards.
ATATCACGGTGAAAAATGAAACTCACAGTAATAACTAAGAAGAAATTATCCTAACAAATTTTGGTCCTAAACTAAGCTTCGCGTATCCCCCTTCTAAATGCTCGACTTCAAGTTTAGCCTAAATAATACTGTACCGTTGACAGGATGTCGTGTCTGAAGCTTGAGAATGGGAAATGGGAAAATGGGCGGTTTTGGACAGCAGGCAGGCTGATTAATGAGATGTATATATATTCAAAATAGTACTAGTCTTACCCTCTGGAGGACGACAGTCCTTTGACTGAGGGGATGAGCTAGCTGCAGTTCCCTTGGCTTTATTCGTGCTCTTCGGCGTGGACTTCGGGCTCGTAAACAAAGTGGTGTTGGGTGACTTTTTAGGTGACAGAACATCTGTAGTCTTCTTTGGCGTCTTATTAAAGTAACTCAGCAAGGTATTCCCCTGTTTCGGGGTTTGTTTCTGCGACTTCGACATAGTTTGTACACAACTTCCACTTGCAACTGGACTTACACACAACACCAAGAACTCCCGCGTTTTTACGTCATATCCGGCAGCATAACTCTGAGGTGTGTTATATATAGTTTCCCCTCTCTGCAAGTATTTTTTTATAATAATAAATAATAATAAATGCAAACTTTTTATAGTGCATACTCACACTCCTAAGGGCAACACACGAGAGACAGAAAAACAAACAACATATGAACAACGGAAGGATAAACAATAATTAACAGTACCGATCCACAGGAAGTCTGTACGTGGTACCGATGGTGAATAAAGACAAGTACAAAAAAATTGTAAAGAGGATCCAAGTAACAAGAATTGAGAGTATCATGATTTTGCAAAAGGAAGACGAGCAGGGAAGTAGCAATAAGCGGGAAAGGGGTCGGGTGTGAAAAAGGACATATCACAGGCCAGATTTAAAATTATGTTATAAAATACATCGACTATATTGTCGTTGGGGGCTGGGGGAAGAGTAGGGAAGGACCTGCGGGGACTGTTACAAAGTAATCACTCGATGTAAGCAGCTGTGTTGTAATATTCTGGCAAGATCGCCTTATTTTAATCTATTCTGCACTGGAAATAGCTTGTATTTTATCCGTGTATATTGCCGATGATGTTAAAGTACTGGTCTTCTCTCATTCTACCTTAATGCTGAGATTATGCTTGTTTATAAATTTTTGTGTGTTATAATTGCGTAAGCCAATTTTTATTAGTTATATTTTATTTAGCATGCTTGATCAAGGCATCTGCAGCTTTTACATTTTGAAATTTCTGGATATCGTCTGAGTACTTTTAATATTACTCAAATATTTCATACATATAGCTATAGGCATTCACATTAATGTTTAGCATTTAATGTTAAACATTTAACATTATAATTAGATTTCCTGTCTCTTTTGTAAGTAGGACTTTTTTAGAATGGATAAAAATCGACAGATTTTCAAAAACTCATGCATATGCAACCTAGCAGCTTAAGTTTTATGTCTCTCTCTCTCTCTCTCACTCGTACGTAATGAAGTGAAGAAAACTGCCTGCATACGACATATTTTGCTTTGTTTTTCGCATAGTAGACCCCAATTAGGGAAAATTACAACACAAATCTATTCATGGTCGGTGATGTTTCACGCCGTCAGCAACTATCGGCATGAGCTGCTCTAACCACTACTTTGTGTGTAGTGGGGGGGGGGTCGCGTGCGTGCGTGCGTGCGTGTGTGTGTTGGGTGGTTATAAATAATCAAGGACGAGATCCATATAATGTTTTATGTTGTCGTAGTAAGCGTGTTAGCACCGTTTTGCGTCATAGTTTCCCTCAAACAAAAGTGGTATGGGGTACCCAGAACTTGTTCACTGATAATAGAGTGCCGTAAAAATAGTGCCAAAATCTGTTTGGCACTTTATCTCACGCATCTCACATTTTATCTTAACTAGTTAGTTTTCAAATTAACCTGAATAACGGCATGAATATGTAAGGTAACTTGATTTGTGGTCCCCACAAGCCAACCCTCTTTAAAAGTTCAGGAGTACCCGGGTGACAAGAGAAGGAAATGATCTCGTGGCGAGAGAAGTCAGTGTACGCACGGACCTTGGCCGCGAGTATACATATACTGGCCAGACTGACTGTCTAGCGCCACTCGTCTAACAACCACTGTACACAAAGCTTGTCGGCAAATACTTATTCAGTGAGGACGCTGTTTCTCGTAAGTTAAAATTTATTTTGACTTTTATCTATATGCATGAGCCATAAAGTCAATAAAGGGACAGCCGGTCACAAAGTTCTACACAATATAATTGGTCCTGGTGATGAATCTTGATTTGTTTCTCGTTCAGTTGCAAAGTCGTTTTTTTTGACACAGTATCATCATCGACTGTATACGACAATACAACTATCATCTCAGAGAGGTAAGCGTGAGTATAGTTGGCTGCTTTTGCTTACGATTCTCAATTTGTAGCATGGCATCGTCTTCGTTTCAAAGGATAATATGCAATAAAACATCGCATGATTCTGTTAAGCGTGTCATCGACAGAGGAGAATCTCTAAATGGTAACCATTGACACCGATCATTTCACTGTTTCTCTGTACTTGGATGGGACTAGTAGTTATATCAGAGACGAGAGGTAATTCTGTTTTAAGGAAAGTCAGAATCTCTAGGCCTTCCGTTCTCTGTGCACGCTATGTTTGTTTTGTTCAATCTGAGGGAGACTTTTCTTAGAGTACTCGTCATGGCCTGCATCTTCGCATTACGTGCACGGATGCTCATGCTCTCTCTCTATCACCAATACATTGAGGGTTGGCTGTTCTGGGTTCAGTTCTCGTCTCGGACACGCTTCTCTTTCTCTGCATGTAGCATCTGTTTACAGGGCTAGCTGGCTGCCTTGCCGTGATATAGCCGTGGTTGCTGGCTCGTAGTAAAACACCTATTCCTCCGCACTCTGTGTGCGTGCGTGCGCACCTGTATGAGCGAGCGCGTGAGAGAGAAAATGAGGGAAAGGGGTGGAGAGGTCATACATTATTCTACAACTCATTCACCTACTAAATTTTGTTGTAACCTCCAAGACGCCTGAACAAATATTCGCATTTCAGAGCACCGAATAGCAAGCCATATATCTGGCAGAAAGTCGACTAAAGGGCACGGTCAGGAATGTGCCCGACTTTAATGACAGGTCGACTATTCACAGGAAAAGTGCAATGTTGTTGCGTACCCGTAAACCTCACACGACACTGACAGGTGATACGCTGCGTTCCGGTCCACTGCCTTCGGAAAACGCTATTTTACAGGTTGTTTCCGTTGATATTTGATTGTCTGTATCCAGTGTCTGTCGGTACCTGTCGAAAATATTTCCATCATACAGACACGTGCAACATTTCACGTCTTCATGCGATCATGCTGTTCACATAGATTATTTGTCTAACGAAATGGTTGTTTTATTTTTGGATGGTGTTGAGAGACCTTGGCATTAGTTTTTCTCCTGACTTAGGTTAGTATGAGGTTACACACTAGATCGAGTCAGTTTTCCTTTTACTCTGCATGCATGAATGCAACCTTTATTGTGCTTGAGCCACAGCCTAGCGCTGGCTTTCATTAGACCTGTGGTTAAACTGCTCTACGGTCTCCTCGCGGCTCATTAATTCCAGCACTAGGCGTCGAAACTGTTGGATTGGAATCTCCTTCATGCTGATGTCTTGATCACTTCATGCTATAAGATGACACAAAACTGTCTGAATAGTGGCGACGACAAGGAGTAATATCCTGTAGAAGAATCATGTTTGGAGAGACTGTTCTCAATATTAAACAGTTTGGGTTTCTTATGTTGCAGATTAAAGAAAAGAAGGACGAGAAAGAGAGAGAGAGGAAAAAAAGAAAGAGCAGCCCGTGTAAATAATGGCGAGCACGGGAATGTCCGAGTACACGTGCAGTTTATCGGAGGAAAGTCTGGAATACGCCAAACTGAAGCTCCGCGAAGACCCGGTCACCCGGATGTTAGAAGTGAAGGCCTTCAGAGAGCGTCTTCTTCAGTTCGGACACGGTAGGTGCTGTAAGTTCTCCCCAGCAGCACACTCAAGCGTTCTCTTCTAGCTGAACACGATTATTTCTTAACGTTAGAAATAATTCCATAAGTCCTTGTTTCTTGGGATTAAGCCTCTCTCCTTGTCTTTGGGAAGATGAACTAGTGGATTTTATTGAATAAATTAAGGGGGTTATTTATCTCACAAATTGTTGGTGACGCAGGTTTAAGGCCCAACACAGACACAAGGTTTCTACTACGTTTCCTACGCGCGCGCAAGTTCGACCAGGAGAAGGCGTTCGAAATGATTCTCAAGTACTATCGCATGAAGAAGCAGGACTCGCGCATGTACACGGGGCTGAAGCCGCTCAACGTCCTGCACGTGTACCCGACCTCTGTCGCCTACCCCCTCCCTTTTCGAGACAGGCTGGGGCGACAAGTCTACATCACGCATTCGGGTTTGTACCATGCATGCACTGACTGGCTTGAACAGTTAAATACATTTACCGGGGGTGCACTCGGTCGTTAAGTCCTCGATCTGATCACCTTGCTTTTGTCCTGTGTAGCTGAGCTTTGCAATAAATTGTATTCTGATTTTTAATGGACCATTCACTAACAGGAGCTTCTGAGACAAACGCTCAGTGCGTGCGTGCGTGCGTGCGTGGAACAAGGCTGGTTCAAGTATTCACTGCAAGGGCGAGTGTGCCTAGTACTTTATTTGTGCCACTATAAAACAAAATCATAAAAACAAAACAGTGACTATTTATTGTACAGGAAGGGTGGATACAACTCGTTATTCAATGGAGGATCTACTCAAGACTGAGTTCCTCAACATATCCAAAATGATTCAGGTAGAGGTGCAAGAAAAATGCACGTTCGTAATATTGTGTTCGTGAGAACGAATGTAACAATCATCTCCTCGGGAGCTTACCTACTAATAAAAATGCACGTTCTTACATTGTGTTCATCTGAACGAAGGTAACAATCATATTAAGTGGAGTGTACTCTCTAATAAAAATGCTTAACCAAGCCAAGATCAGGGGGAAAGGAGAGAGAAAAGACAGATGGAGGGAGCGGAGAAGAGTAAGGGTAGTATTAACGGTGAAGGGATGGAGCAAATCAGTGAGGGAAGATCATCGATGATCATCGAATTTGTGAAGGAGTAAGAATCACTGTTGATTCATATGTTTCGGTCATCATCTTTGCGACAGGTTTTATCTGATCATTTCTCTTTTCTCGTTGATCTGGAGGACGAGGAAACGCAAGTTCGAGGAGTGACATCAATTCTAGATTGCCAGGGTTTCACGATGGCTCACATGAAAGACTACGCTCTTGACTTCAACTATGGGAAACGATTTACACACATGTGGCAAGTAAGAGGCCTTGTTCAGTTACGGTTATAGCATGTTCAGATGTTTAGAAAAAAACTTGAAGTGGCGAGACGAAACCCGCTTTATACTCGAGATAACAAAGACAGGTTTGAGAGCAGATTTTGTAATGGTTTTAGTACATAAAGCTCAATTATTTTTCAAACAAATATGCATAGGTTTCTGTGCAGACAAAGAACAGGACGATGACTGGATTTCAAAAAAACTAAAGAAACGAGATTTCTGCAGACCGACCGATACACAACACGAGAGATAGAGACGGATAGACAGACCGATAGACATAGAGACAAACTTGAGATACAGACAGATAGACAACCGACTCGTCACAATAAAATAAGAGCTTAGTTTTTCTCTTATTATTTGCAGGAGGCGTTTCCGGTCAGGCTGAAACTACTTCTGCTGATAAATGAACCATCTTTCATGGACCTCGTGCTGACTGTCTTCACTCCTCTTATGAAGAACAAAGTATTGAAGCGCGTACGTGTCTTCTATTTCCTACTTTTTTCTTTTTATTTCTTTTATAATAAATTTAGAAAAATGAAATATATAGTAGTTTTCACCTATCCCCACATTTACTGACAGATGCACAGAATCGGCACTAACTGGAAGAAGCTTCACGAGTTCATTGATCCCGTTCATCTCCCGCGTGAGTACGGAGGCACGAGAGAAGGACCCCTCACAGACAAGGTATGGGCAAATATAGTGTTCTCAATATTTGTGGAAACTTTCATGCATCAAGTCCCTCACACACAAGTTATCTCCAGATATTTGTTAGACATATAAGTATTGTTTTAAACATCGTTAAATATTCAACTTTTCATAGCCTTTGACCTGCTAGTAGCTGTCTGAGTGTAAACTTCTGAACTTCTCTTCCCCTTCATCCCAGCCAGACAACTCCTCTCATCTTTTGATGACCGTATGCTCACTACTCCTGTCCAGAACAATAACATATGGTCACAGAAATTTTAGTTACTGTGCAGAAACACAATGTAACTCTCTCCCATTCCATATCCACCACCTACCGGTCATTGAATCATTTACATGTGCATTAAAAACACACCTCTTCCTTGAGCTTTACTCCTAACGACAGTCCACACAATACTAGTCCATCTTCAAGCCCCTCTCTCTTTTTTTTTCTATTGGCTACTTTAATTGGTACTCGTCTTCCTCTACATAATCACGATACCCCCAGCTCTTGTTGCGCGATTCCTTTTGTCTTGTTTGTTTTTTATTTGTCATCTTGTATTAGTTATCAGTACTGTTGTTTATCCTTCCGTCCTTCATATGTTGTCCGTGTCTCGTTCTTGTTATTATAATTATTCAAACCATTGTCTGGTCTTCGATTTACTATATATCCATAGCAGCTCAAACAAAGATGGATCTGTCGGTCTTACTTTATTTTGATGCTCGTTGATGTTGAAAATCTGGTCATTACAATGATTAAGAGATCATGTATATCAACAGCTTTATTCCCCATGCAAGCATGTTTAGTCATACATGTGAGGAAATGTTGCCTCCCACCCCCTGGTCATCTAGTCTCTATTCTGTTTTATCGTAAGGACTGGGTACAGACCATGCTGACTTGTAATGAGGAAATGGAGGAAGAGAGCAAGTATGGGTTTGTAGACTACACTATGGGTCAAGATGTCAGAAAGCAGCAGGATGCCATTAGCACAATGGCCGGAACCTTCAGGAAACTCAATGTTGACTAACTCAATAAACAATCAACATCAGTGAACTAACTCGATACGCCGTCAGCATGAACATTGGACTAACTCGATACATAGCATGAACAGTGGACTAAATCGATACACAGTCAGCATGAACAGTGGACAAACTCGATACACACTCAGCATGAGCAGTGGACTAACTCGATACACACTCAGCATGAACAGTGGACTAACTCGATACACACTCAGCATGAACATTGGACTAACTCGATACACGGTCAGCATGAACATTGGACTAACTCGATACACAGTCAGCATGAACAGTCGACTAACTCGATACACAGCATGAACCGTCGACTAACTCGATACACACTCAGCATGAACAGTGGACTAACTCGATACACACTCAGCATGAACATTGGACTAACTCGATACGGACATTATATTAACTTGGTATATAATCGACATGAACAGTTTACTAATTTGAATTGTAATCAGCATGAACAGCAGACTTGCTCCTTTATTCATTCATCCCTTGACTGGTAGCAGCTAACGATCGGCCATGTCGTAAGGGTGAACAAATAGACGCAGAGACTGACAAGAATCGTCGCTGAGGCCTGTCTTGAGCGGTTGTAAGTAGATACTCCAAGCTGATTTTTGAATCATTATTAAGCACAAAGAAAAGTACATAGACAAATAGATTATTTCCTGATTTCAGTCACAAGCCTACGTCACAATCACAGGAACTCATTCAGTTGGGAGCTTCTACTGGCCAGTCCATTCTTTTATGCTAACCAGCCAATGTTTTCTCTACCCGCCTCTGTGTCAACCAAACTTACGGGGCTAAACTGTTTAGATAGAACAGTAATCTGAATCCAGTCACAATTTAGGCATCACATGCCAGCGTGCATGCAGTGCTAGTGGTCCTACGTGCGATTACAGCAAAACCTCTCTTTTAAGAATTGCTAGAATCCAGGAGAGACAGGTCGTGACTGACAGCTGGTTTTTTAACAGGGAAGTTGACCAGTATCCTTTCATCCCAGGAACCATAACTTCAAACGCATAAATTTAAAGTCATGTTTTTAAGTCTTGAAAACAAATAAAACTCTTAAAACCATATTATAGTGTTTTTCTTTGTCGCGTTGGCTTTGGCTTTTTCTCGATCATGCTTGCTCATTCCGCCATTGCAATTTTTGATTGAAGATTTATAAGGGAACTAACTTTACAGGTAAGGACAATAGATCAATAAACGTGCATCGCGGTAGACAAAGACTATTTCTTAAAATACTTTAAACGTGATTGCTGCATAAAAAAAGAAGTCGCAATAGAGCACAAACAGTCGGTCACAAAGATCTTATTGTTATAAACACGTGACTTCTGTAAAATGTTCTCAAAAAACACAAACCGTTGATATGCACGGGTAAACAAGATACAACAATAAATTGGGGCTGGTCACATCAATATATCATACTGTATCACTACCTTATCGACCTCCCACCTGAGTAGAAGCGACCTAGCCATGATCATATCGTCCCACGTAAGACCAAATCGACCCGATGTGGACTCGACCCAGGCCCATGCACGACCAACATTAACCAAACGTCTGCAAATACCTTTAATAAAAACCTCCAAACTAAACAATAAATGACGACAAAGGCTTTAAAAAGGAGAAAAATCGCGTCTGCGTGCTATTGTGAGATTTGTTCTCTGCATGTATATTGCCAAGCGGCCATTTTTGTGAACGATAAATCATGTCACATTTGTTTCATACAGAAATCAGCTTCCAGTTGTAAATGCACTCGCTGTGTGTACTTTATCTCTCTCTCTCTCTCTCTGTGAACGTGGCCCCACGAGACGTGGCATGTCCCCCGTGTAAAGTAGAAACAGAGGATGAAGCTCGTGTACTTATTGCTGTAAAGCATATTCCAAAATCAGAACACAAGTCCCAGCACTGCAAGGTGTGCACCCTACAGACCCAAACAGTGTGTCACGGGTCATGGGAGACAACTCTGATGAAACCTCAGTCAGATTTCACGTTTTCTGTTTAGAGTTTTTAAATTGCGTGATGCTGTTTTTAAACAAGATGTACCAAAATAATATTGATTGTTATACAACGAGTGATGCTTTTGTGGGTACGTTTACGTGTACTATGGGGCTGCTCATTATTTCTGTACCCCATAGAGAAGGCTTTAGAACTTACTTTATCAGGTCATGACAATGGCATGTTGAGATAAGACTACATATTTACATATGTTTAATGACCCAATGTATTTTTAACTATTGATGACTTACCCCTTGACAAGAACCTAATAGTGGTGTCAATAAATGATCAAATAATAATAATAATAATAAGTGAGAATTTATAAAGCGCAATATCTCAGCCAAAGGCGGACTCATTGCGCTGAACAAGATCACGAAATAGTCACAAAGACGTAGAACGAAGAACAATGCGAAGACTCGATGGGTTCGGCAGTAAAGGGCGATAGCTGCAGATTTAACGGTAACGACTCCAGAGAATAAAGTTTGGTGAAATCAGGAGAATACTGAGAAGATATTGAGTAATCTTGAGAATATGAAGAATTATTATAATGTAGAAACTGCAAAAGGGTGATCGTCACATCAGTTTATTCACTGCAACTCAAGGTCGCTGCCGAAGCGAGTGAAGCACGGCGGAGTGGAATTCAGCCAATAGATCCAAACAATTTGCACGTCAAAATAACATTATATACAGTCCAGCTGTAAACCAGTAGAGGAATAAAATGCAGCAGAAGTACATGTAAACACGAAGGTCCAACACTCTTATCCAAATTGAAGCACGACCACAAAACATAAACGAAATCGGAGAGCCGATCCCCTCAGCCTGTTAGGCGAAGGGACAGAACTCTGGGAGTTCACAAATCTCAAATCTGCGTGCGTGTGTGTGTGTGTGTGTGTGTGTTGCATGAGTGATGAGTGTATACTTTACAATGAAATATCTGAAATAAATAACTTACGTTGATTTTACAAAACTTTTGAAACCATTTAAAGGACAAACCGAGCGCAATATCTATCCTGGTCAGTTTTCATTTACCGAGGATTGCATCTTTTCTCTTCGACTACAGCTAGTGCAGACTAAGCTACTTTTAGAAATACGTTCGTTTCGTCACTTCCTGTTTTCTTGACAAATCCAGGTGTGCTTAAAAGAAAAATATCAATATAAAATCTGTCATGCCTCTTTGTCATAAAATATCACCGGAATATGTTTTTGTTATACTTTGTGCTCTGTTTCCAGCGATTTTTGCTCAGCAATCGGGTTGGGCTTTAAAGCTTTTTAAATAAAACAGCCCATAAAATAAGCAGTAGATCTAGGATGAAAACATCTCTTTATTGTACAGTGTTAATAATCATAGAGCTTTCATTTCTTTTTTAAAATAAAGGCATCTTGAGCAATAGATTAATATATCACATGACAAAACACTTGTTATTTGGTTTAGAAACCTTGGCATTCTCAGGGCGCAGTCCAGACCACAGACCTAAATTTCGACATTCTGTGACAACGAAATCGTCAACGGCCGTCCCATGGAAAACATCCATTTGAGAATTGAGACTGAGACGAGAGAGACCGAGCGGGGTGGAGGGTTTACGTTCAGCATTTTCCACTTCAAACTGGATGGCTCGCCAATCTAAAGGCCCACCCAAGTAGTTCCGGGTCGCTAGTTCCAGATTTACAGCAGGCAGAGCTGAAAAAGACATGCTACTTCGATTGAAACGCTGTAGAACATAACTGGAAATAACAGCCTTTGAAGACTTTCACACAAACCTCTCGGGTGAACGAAAAGAGGACAGAGATGACTAATATAACAGACGGAAAGAGGCACAGAATGAAAGAAAGAAATTGGTAGAGAAAAAATGGAGTAAGAAATGGATGAAATAAACATACAAACGTCTACACACGCTCCTAACACACCCACCCACCTAACCACACAGTACGTATGTTGCAAAGAGAGAGAGGAGAAAACGAGAGTGGAGGATCAAAGGAGGGCTCATTATGTATTGACACGAGTTGTGACGGACAGTATAACCAGAATATAACCCGAACCTTAACTCTAGCTTAATCCTATATAACCCCTAATCCTAACCAATTTTTACGATTAGTAAAAAGTGTCATAGTGTCCTGAACCCTCTTGTTGTACTGAGATGGAGAAGATACAGCGACCTGTGACTTGGCTGACTCACCTTTCTGATTCAGCAGGTATTGATACGCTGGTATTACAGATTGTGGATCCAACAAGTGCAGCTTGACAAACAAACCATTCATGTCTCTGTTGTACGCTTCCTCACAGTAGTGTCCCCTTATCATGCTTCCAAGTACTGACCGCGTCCAGCGAGGATCCTGGATTAGTGATGTCAGCCGCTCGGCCCACGTGTAGCTGAGGGGCAAAGGACACAAGATGAAGGCATGGCTAGGATTAACTTTTGATCGACTTAATAATAGCCTCCCTCCTTAAACAAAGTGAATCTCGAAGTATCTCAGAATCTTGGTTCACTTACCAATGTGTACAGAATGTAGATTTTTCTCATTTATTAATTTTTTTTGTACATGCATTCTTAATTTTTTATGTCTGTTCAATCTTTTCTATTCAATTAGAATAGATATATATGTTAAAGTGGTGAATGATTTTATCATTTTTTATCTTTTAACTAACACAACTCTTTTTCACTCTCTCTCTCTCTCTTTCACTCCCTCACACACACACACACACACATCTCACGCAAGGAAGTGGATATCTGTATGGTTAGAGCACTGGGGTCTGAACCGACAGTCACACCAGCTGGCGGGAATGGGTACCTGAACCCACAGAGGGTTGGGTACGAAAAGGCAGCGAGAGAGAAGATATAGGCACCGCCCTTACATTAAGCTAGCCCCGAGAAAAATGAAGTCTCTAACATGTCACTTTCAGCTACATAAAAATAAAATAAAAATGTTAGGAGGCGAATTTACCTCTTTCTCTCGATTGTGCATGCAATCATTGTTTGTTTGTTTTTTTTTAGTCTCAAGGACAAACGAGCTGTTTGAGGTACTAACCTATCTTCACCCATGTACTCTTGCAGGGACACTCCAGTAGCTGCGTCTTTTACTTCACGAGGGTAGACAACTGTGTACACCTGGAACCCTGCGTGACAAAGGGAGCAGGTACGTGTTAGGAAAATATGAACACATATGGAAGCTGTTAACGCAGAACGTCAACGATGGAGGTAACTCTGAGTTCTTTACGACTCCGCACCCCCTTCTCCACTCCTTCCTTTAAATTCCTCCCTCGTGGTTCTCTCCCTTTCTTCCCTTCCCGTCTTCTAACATGCATATGTTGCTGCACATATATTGCAAGCACTCACACACACACACACACACACACACACACACACCGTATGACATCGTGCTACACACAAACGACTTGTAAGCACACCAAGTTTTTTCCACTGTAGACTGCTATAAATATCTCTCAGCGCATGGTCCACTGCGCCCCTGTTGATGGTGGCGTGAAACTTGAAGCTGTCCTTGATGCCAGCTATCGCCTCCGCTACCAAGGTGACAGCCAGTGGTCCCATGGGAAAGGTTCTGAGGTCAAGGCTCTCTTGCAGAGGGTCTGCCACGAAATTGGGAAAGAAGACGTCATGCACGTGCGGGTCTGTCTTGATGCACGACAGGAGGAGGTCACGTGCCGCCTCTGTAACCATGTCAGTGCCGGTCTCCGTGAATGGCGAGAGCAGCTGCAGAGTCTCCAATGACAGATCTTCACTCATTCTGGTTACTAATGACTGGCTGTTTCTCTTTGTTTTTCATATTTTTTTTCTCTGAAAAATAAAATATTTTTTTAAGTCTGTCTTTTACTATCACGAAATCATTCTGCTGACAAGCGACAGATTTTTACTCATTCCAGTGACTAATGACTAGCTGTTTCTGTTTATTTGTCATGGCGTTTTCTTTGCTATCACGAAATAACTTTTTAAAAAGTCGTGGACAAAGGGTTGCTGTGTACATAAAATCGAGAATGATATTTAAAGGCGAATGGAAACCGAGGCACATTCGCTGTTGGAAATAACAGTGCTTGCAGTTACTTTTGCCATCACACTTTGGGTTTAAAGGCAGATGTTTTGGTCATGAATTTATAAACATGTGGAATCGATGCTGCGTATCAGTGTGTTATATGATTTGTATTTGATATCGTTTACAATGCAGTATTGCAATAAAGAATAAAAGGTCCTGTGTATATAACCTCGAACGACAGAAAGTATTGTTAATCTAACACATAAATCGATGACAAAGCTTACTGTGTGTGACGAAGATGTTATAATGATTATATATCCATCGTACGACTTTTGGGAAGTACACAAATACAAATATGCATTAAACACATTATACATGTGTGAAGGATATGCAACACATACGTTTGATGTGCATTAGATATTCTGTGACGGACACAAATACAGACATGCATTAGACACACAGTTTGTTTTGTGTAAAGTATACAAACATGCGTTAGACATTCATAATCTGCCTTGTGTGATGTACAAAAACGCAAACATACTTAAATATTCATACATACGTTTGCCTTGTATGAAGTGCGTAAACCCACACGTTAGACACTGTGCAAGGGAAGGCACAGAATCAGTGGAGTTACCTAAATGTCAGGCGCCTACCAGAGACGTAGTTATAACTGGCAGGGAGTGCGAGCAATACAGGCTCCGCAATTGCTGCTTGTGCTTAATTGCTGCGTTGTTAACGGTATGAACTAGTCAGCTGGCCTTTACACAATATACATTCGCTAAGTCCGGCTTTCTGCTCGTCATACTTTGCTTGACAATCTCACTGACGATGGCCCTCCTCCCTCCTTCCCTCTCACCATACGTACATCCATCCACACACAGACACCTCGCTACACAAACCCCCATTCACATTTCCCCCACCACACACACACACACACACTCTCAGAGCCACACCACACTTGGACCTAGACAATCCCTAACTCCCACATGCCTTTATCGTACAGACTGAACTTTTGCAACAGGATTATTTTCAAACCTTCCTTTGGAATGTTTCAAGAGAGGGGGAGACTTCTTGTACATGCTGGTTTCAGCATTCGGAAAACTGACTAACGGCTGTAGACAAGATAGAGCGATGAAGAATATCCAGGAACTTTTCAAGGCTCCATGGAATGTTCAAATAAAGACTAGGGGACCTATACTTACCCCTTCTGTACCGAGGTCAGAATGTTTTGTAATCACACTTATCTGCTGTCGTCGTATATTGCAAACAAAACACAATGTCTGTACTTGAGGCACACCAACATCTCAAGGTTTGGGATAATAAGCTGCTAACTGTTCACACGCAGTGAAAATAAACAGTGAAACCCTTGTGTTATGTCGTGGGATATTATGCTTCCTGGGTTCAGGCTGCCACAAAGCGAGTCAGTCCTGGTACAACAGTCAGTGGTCAAACTCCGTTACTGTCACACGGAGACTTGCAGAGGGCGAGCTGGTTTCTAGGCAGATGACGATGACAGCGCGGAGTCCTCGTGTAAAACCACATAATATTTAAAGCTCTAACAGGTAGATATAAGACTACTTGTGTACCACCACTCTGTATTAAATCTCTAATAGCTAGACACGACACCTTGTGTACCACCACTCTGTATTAAATCTCTAATAGCTAGACACGACACCTTGTGTACCACCACTCTGTATTAAATCTCTAATAGCTAGACATGCCACTCCTTGTGTAGCACCACGCAGTTTTAAAGCTCTAACAGACAGAAACTTATTTCTTGTCTTGCACCACACAATATTAAAGCTGTAACAGCTAGACATGTGCCCTATCTCCGTGGCGGTTGTTTGGGTTGCAGTTTGAAGGTAAGGTGAAGGTAGGGTACTGAAATGTCGGGTCTGACCACGCAAGAGACGTGTGTTTGCCACCATCGCTTTTAAGCAGCACGGAGCCCGATGTTTTTGTTGTACAAAACAGACTACTGTTCCCAACGTAAATTTTGGTCAGGTCTGTACGAAAGATCGATCTTCAACAATAAATGAGATGACGAATGATCGCTTTAATAGTAAAACAAATGACTGTGAATATTGTGGTTTGGTCTGTGATCGTATGAAGGTGGTTTGTGTGACCATCTACAATGGCCGCCTTCTGAAGGCTAACGAAGCAGTATTTCGCAGACAGCAAATAATTACAGCGGTAACTCTGCGACCAGTATGTTATCACGCTTGTGGACCCACGCAACGCTTGATCTCAATAACATGAGACACTGCCTCTGAGACTAACTGCATGCAAGGAATGAACTAAACACAACTTAAAGAAACTTGAACTCAAACATGAAATATAAATTACTTTTAAAGGCTTGGAACCTGTGAGCAAGATTAGAGGCTAGTAAATGAGAGTGGGCCTGCAGTTTAGCTGTGTTGGCATCGTCCTCGCTGGAACGCGAAAAACCCTCGTCTAGCTCAGAGTTTCGTCGCTGACCTGTCAGCACCACACGTCCACGTCATACAGCTAGACAGCTTACACCACATCTACGTCATTCAATTAGTTTACATCACACGTCCACGCCATACGGTTAGACAGTTTACATCACACGTCCACGTCAGCCATAACAGTTGTATCATGGGCCGACTCGTCACTGCCCTACAGTTTGACAACTACTTAGACACGAATCCTCTCCCCCACGCACGCGCGCGCTTTCCAACACCCACTTCTGCCACCTCCGCACATAAAATCCCCACCATTTTGCTCTCACGATCACCACAACCAAGGAACTGTCACGCTTTCCGGTGCGAAGTTGTTGTCTCCAAACAATAGGATCCATGTTTAGCTTAGACTAACATATCACAGATGGCTCTCTCTCTCTCTCCGCAATATTTTCTTTTAATTTAAGAAAAAAAATGTCTTCAGGGACGGCAATAAGGCTAGAATTTGTCGTGTTACAATATGCCCAGGAAACTTTGTCTTAAACGCAGCTAAAAGGCTTTAATACTAACGTCTCCTGACATTCAAAGATTGAAATTTAAGGTTCACTGTAATAACAGCTTGTAACTGTAGTGTTTGTTCACGTCTAGCCTCATAAACAAACAGCTGAATCAGAGTCAACGCATGCTCCGTCACCCTGCATCACGCGGCGCTCACGCTGTTCAGGCTGAACTGTGGGTCGTTTAGAATCTTACCTCGGATCAAAATCTCCCACTTTGCAATGAGTAACTGTGGGCTTTGCCACTCAAATGGCCAGACACTACCGATATTCTGCTCTGGCTACCAATTGTACTCAACACACGTCATAAACGCCCCGACGACTCGATCAGATTTTTGTTCATTTGATGTTACTTTTCTTTCAAACGTTTTATTCTCGTCTTAATTTTACTGTTGTTGTCAAATAAATCTCTTTATTATTTGATTCTAGCCTTCATCTTATTTTGTATCATCGTTTTCGTTATTAGTTCCTTTGTCGCTATGAGAGAAATTACAAATTATAAAATGTAAAAAAAAAAAGGATTAACTTAAATCATGGAGTAATTGACAGAAAGATTAAGAAACTGTACGTCAGCTGTATCATCAGATATGTCATCAGATGAAGTATTAAATATTTATTTATTTACTATGATACTATGAATGGAATGGAAAAAAAATTTAATACCTGACATTTTCTTTCCAGATGTAACGTGAATCTCTCTCTCTCACACACACACACACACACACGCACGCACGCACGCACGCACGCACGTACGCACGCTAAAAGAACATATGTGCACGTACATGATTTGTGAAAGAACGATTGACGATGCACATGCTGGTAGCCAGGCCGGTCAGTGTCTCGCCACTATTCTTTGTTTTACACGTGCTGCTGTCACCTTCTCACCCTGTGGACGTGCTTTTAAGTGTGTGTGTGTGTGTGCGCGCGCGCGCGAGCGGTCGTGTGTGTTGCTGACACTGTTACCATGCTGTCTCTTTGTAACAGTCCTTTTGTATTTTTTTCTCATTCCAGCTCAGATAGCAGGACAATCTAGACAGCTATATTGATATACATCATTACAGCGCCATATATGTGGTAGTATCAGATTATAAAAATAACATTTATTCCTGCACTCTTTGTCTCGTTCTCTCTAGATCTGCTAGACTAAGAAGAAGCGAACATAAGGCTAACTTGCGAGCGACGACCCGCCCTTCACAGCAACAGGTGAAGCTGTCGGCAACGCTGTTATCTGCTGCCGTCAGCCATCGCGCAGACGACCTGCAGAGCTGGCTATTGATTTACTCGACTCCGCCAACGGAGAGCTGACATGCACTGGAGAGAGAGAGATGGCTAAGACTTGTGTAGCCTTGTTAGAAAAAAAACCCCACTCTTCTGATGATCTTTTATTGAAATTATCAGCAACAACAAGTACAAATCAAAAGCTGAAATACACTTTGAAAACTCCGCTTGAGATAATTCCTTATGTAGCTCCTCCATCAATGTCAACTACTTTACACACGGCCGATTATCTCCCTGTTCTGACAACTACGAGACTTTGGTTGTTGTTGTTGTGGTGGTGATGGTGGTGTGCGTGTCCTGCTGACACAGGAGGTGACCCTAAAGTACGTATTAGTCAATGGAAGAACGAGTCAACGAAAAAATGTGAGCGGAAAGCTGCAGTACATATACTCCTTGCAAACAGATTTGTACATGAAATTTTATTAAATGCTACAGTTTACAATCATTTATTAAAAAATCCGAGTAAAGAGTTTACTTTTTAATATCAGTGAAAATTTCTAGATCACATGATCAAAACGGGTGGGTAAAAATTAAAATAATCCAGGACACAGGTAGCCACGATGATATATCTCCAGGTGATCTCAATCTAAGATATAGCTAATGTTGTTGACACATGCTGCATGTGTAGGTGTGTCATGAGTGACATTGAGTCTGCAGGTGTGTTATGAGTGATATTGTGTCTGTAGGTGGTGTCATGACACTTGTAAGTGGTGTCATGAGTGACATTGTGTCTGTAGGTGTGTCACGAGTGACATTGTGTCTGTATACATTATCTTAGTTTTCGTGGTGTTCGATAATGTTTGTATTGGAAGGCGTTGTATCTGTAAAACGTTAAAGAGATGTTCGATTAAGTTGCAATCGTGAATATTACTGGTATTTTATTCTTAAGGGATGGCAAAACATTGATAAATGTTTAAGAGGATTTAATTTAATGGATTATATATTGGATTATTCGGTGGATTATAAAGCCTTAGTGGTGTGGTAGTGCTCTGTATCGATCATTAGAACAGATATCGGACTGGTCTATTACTGTTGTGTTTGTTTGTGTCATTAGTACAGACATCGGACTAGTCATCTAGGGTATTGTAGTAGTCGTCCTCTCGGCGTAGATGTTGTAGTTGGCACTTAAGTGAAGGATGCCCAAGATTATAGCGTGTAGTTGGTATTGGCTACCAAAAGAAATAGCAATGGTTCAGAAGTTCGTGATTACTATAAGTATATATATATATATATATAATTACATAGACATGCCCACATACATTTACGCAAAAAAGCACACACACACACACGCACGCAATTATTTCCGCTAAACTGATTGCAGCACATTCATATTCCTATGATCTTCTGAGGGAAGTCGCTTCAGCTTAAGGAAATATATAGGCAGTCACCCTAGTCTTTTCTTTGTTTTGAATTGTGCCGTTTTCTGTGCAACCGACCACACTGTTGACACTTTACATTGATCAGGAACCAGGCACCTCTATGAACTGTAATTTCTCATTTTACTTATAATATGAATTAAATATATTAACATAAATAAAATAATTAGTAATGCGTAAATATAAAAAATTCTAAAGATTCACAAAGTCAGGTCCTCATCGTCTGCTTCATGACAACTCTGTTGATGTTTTTGAGGTGATGTGTGACTGCGCCATGACTAAGCTCATTGATAAAGACGTAGCCAGGAATCGAACTTTGCGAAGACGAGCATAAACTTGAGAAAACTATACCAAGGTGTTGATGTTGTCCCCATGGTTGATGTTGCTGTCTATTAGGATGATGCTGTCACCATAGATGACGGTCCTGTTTCCATCGTTGACGCGGATATCTCCATAGTTGATGACCCCATGGCTGACGTTGCTGTCTCCACAATTGACATTGTTGTCTCATTGCTTGACATCGAAGACTCCATGGCTGATGATGATGGCCCCATTGTTAATGCTGTTGTCTCCATGCTTGATGTTGATAACCAGCTGGTTGTTAACGATGACTCAATGGCTGATAACGATGAATCCATGGTTGACGCTGTTGTCTCCATGCTTGATGATAATGACACCATGGTTGACGCTGTTGTCTCCATGCTTGATGATAATGACACCATGGTTGACGCTGTTGTCCCCATGCTTGATGATAATGGCACCATGGTTGACGCTGTTGTCCCCATGCTTGATGATAATGACCCCATGGTTGATGGTGTTGTTACAGTTGTTGTAGGCTGCGTTGGCTGCACAGGCACGGCAGTGTTTTTTGTAGATGATCGTACAAAGAAAGATACAGTTGAGGGAAAATATATCAAAGGAGTCACACAACAAAACAGAGAAAGAAAGAGTGAAAAGAGAAAAGAAATATATTCAGTTGAGATTTTTATAAAATATTTAACGATATAAAAATGCTAAAAAGCACACAGACACACGCACACAGACAGACGCGCACAGATAGACACGCACGCACATTTAGGCGTCCCGGTGGCGCAGAGATTACGCGCTTGTCACCAAGACAGTGATGATTAGATGTCCTGGGTTCGGATCTTGTCTGGGGCAGGTGCTCTAGCTCTATATGCGGCACCTGATGCTTCGCCCTGAGATGTCTTTATTTACGTGGTCGGCATTGAGCACTTACATTACACTGGTCTACCCATGAACAGTCTGACTTAGAGTGAGAGTTGAATTTATCACTAAAATTTGTTTATGCTCTATAATTTAGGCTTGACTCTCTCTCTATATATATATATATATACCTTCGAGATACGAAAAATCATCACAGTTAATAACATTATAGCTACATACTTAACACCTAACTGTCTAATAACTAATGACCTAACGAAACCTCGAACATCCAACCTCACATTATCCACAACCTTTCTACTGAAAGAACAATTTACCTTGTTGCTGAACAAACTGGTTTATATCTTTAAAAAATAGTTCACTATTGCATTCATACATGTAAACGCCTGACTCTTCGAAATAATATAAATAAATGTTAATTAAACGATTCAAAAAATAAACAAAAATACCAAATGAAAGAAAAAATAAGTGAATGAAACGATGATACATTACTTAGCAATACAGTTAATATTCGTACAAAATATTTCAGATCTTGTTCATCAAAACACCAAAACTACTTTTCATTTCAGATACCTACATGTAAGTCAGTGACTAAACTATAGCTGGCAACTAAAAAAAAAATTTTCTAAGAAAATGTTTGGGGAAAATGTTGGCTATGTTTTCTGAAGAGATTTTTTCTTCACGTTAACACGAAACATAAGCGTTAAGCACTATACTTACTATTGAAGACATACAAACACCCCCGACACAGACCAGATTTGCACAGCAGGCGGATGTGGTTGCTGATGTGTTGACGCAGTTAACCTCATTTAGTTGTTTGCACGACTGGAGACATGGGAAATATTGACAGGATTGTATGATATTATGATAATAATGGTCAGAAGCGCTGAGTAGCAAGTTTGTGGCGAGTGCCTCCAAATATACTTAGTACATAGCGAGGCGAATGTTAGAATAAAATGTGTATGTGCAACTAGTGTACATCAAATGTTACACCTGTGTATTTACATGTAGTACACAGCGAATGTTATGACTAAGCGTGTATTTGATGCTACGACATAGCAAATTTACAGGTAAACGAGAATTTCCAGTGAATGATAGAGGTACAGGTGTTTTCATACCTGGTTCAGTTCTAGAGTAAGCCTGTATTCGCAGCTAGTACACAGTGAGTGTTAGACTTACACTAATGAATTAGTAGTTAGTACAGTTAGCGAGTCCGAGGTTTTGTGCCTCAGGTATGGACCGTAGTTTCTACCTGAGGTTTTAGTTGTGTCTTGTGTAAAGAACTAAACACCGCCATCTGAAGTACATATCACTCGGGTAGATCTTGCAAGGTCCAGAAGAGTCAAACCCGGACAAGAATAAGTTTACATTCAACTTACGAAGCATGCAGTCGTTATGCCTCCACAGATAACATAAGTAGATGATGAGAATTAAGCTGATAACTTTCAGTCCATTGATGCTTTGACAGCTTTATTTGTCAGAATACTTACGATGCACACGTTGGCCATGTTACAGTACAGAGGTTTGTTTGTGCAGCATTGCTGTTGTGGGATGGACGATCCAGATCGGCTGCAGCCCGGAGTGTTCTCTGGCACGCACACCTGTACGGCACGTGCAAATGAACGCACATGCAAAAGGCAATCGCATACTGTGTACATGCAGACAGGTGCACACATGTATACAGGTGCATATGTAGGCAAACAATCGCACACACGGAGATGTGCAGAAATAGAAGTCGGGTGCACAAATACTTGACACACATGCAAGCAGACTGGTGTTCATCCAGGCAAGTGCACATACAACTAAACAGGTGAGAATACAAGAAGGTACAGGTTCACATACGGGCAAACATCTGCATACACCCTGTAGTGTGTTTAGGCACACACGCCTGATGAACTTTATTTACAGCAGTATATTTGTCCCCTTATCCGTGATGTTACTATGGCTGGAATAATTTTTCTCTGAACAATGCCATGACTACGTGAACAAAAGATTCAAGTAATTCAGCACTATCAAAGCATAAAAATATGCAAAGACAATTAAACATTCGTCTACAGGACATAAACCCCAGTCAGGTTCTCATCGTCTGCTTTATGACAGCTTTGTTGATGTTTCTGGGGTGACCTTTTGCGCCATGACAGAGCTCATTGATAAAAATGTAGCCAGCAATCGCAGTTTACAAAGACTAGCATAACTTTGAGCAACAGTACCGGGTTTGTTGTTGTTGTCCTCGTAGTTGATGTTGTCCCCACCGTTGAAGATGTCCCCATAGTTGATGTTGGTCCCGTTGTTGTCCCCGTGGTAGGCTGCGTTGATTGTACAGCCAGCAGGGATTGTTTCAGATTAGCAAAGTAAACACGTTAGAGTAACAATGACAACAGAGGACTCACACAACCAAACAGAAAAAAGTGGAAACGGAAAGAAGAAATATGCTTAGTAGAGATTTTTTACTTTTCTGAAGAGTAATTGTTTGCATATTACTGCTAAACCCCCAGTTGCCTATATGAATTGCATGTTTCAGTATTTTATTTATACGATGTTGATGTTATTTTCTCTTAAGATCTGCTACAAGCTCCTATTATCATAATCTTCTTCTTAGTTCTATCGTATCATACACGGTAAGCACACACTGTATGTGTGATGCTGTGTTATCAACCTTATTTGTTGTTATTGGACACGTATCTCGCGAACATATTCGCGCACACGTAGCAGCATATACGTCTCTCATGTCTTGTATTAAAAATCAAAACACTTCTGTCTACTTTTCCATCACCCTTTTTAGTTAACGGCTGCACTTGTTGGATGTTGGTAGGATATGCCACTCACAGACCTCAAGGCTTGCTAATGGTGATTTCAAATAAAAGTGATGGTGACATTTGTTTTTATCAGTACCAACAAGTACACGAAGTCAATCAACAGATAAGGAAATAAGTGTTCTACTTCAAATCCTTCACATTCTTCAGGTTAACACTAAACGTAAGCGTTAAACACTATACTTACTATTGAAGACATACAAACACCCCCGACACAGACCAGATCTGCACAGCAGGCTGCTGTGGTTGCTGATGTGCTGACGCAGTTAACCTCATTTAGTTGTTTGCACGACTGGAGACATGGGAAATATTGAAAGGATTGTATGATACTATGATAATAATGTGTCCCTCGATATCCAGTCTCATCTTCAACACAAGTAGGTCCACACGTCGCTGAAGTGCGCAACAACGCCCGTGATTTGAATATACTGGGGGAAGCTGTGACCTGAAGACCCACCTTAAAGACCCACCCGATTTCAATTTATTTCTAAAGTCTGGGCTTAGGTCTTTAAGCCGAATGTTAAAGCAAAATGTGTATTTGCAGCTAGTACACAGCAAATTTTACAGTTACACGTGTGTACTTGCAGCTAGTACACAGCGAGTCTGAAGGTTCCTGGCTTACGAATAGTCTGAAGTTACTACCTGAGGCTGAAATCCAAAGGTCTAGTGTAAAACATTGTCGTTTGAAGTAATAATCAATCAGGTCTAAAATCTAAAAAGTCACAGACTAAAAGAGTCAAACCCGGACAAGAAAACCTTTACGTTAAACTGATGAAGCAGTCGTTCAGCCTCCGCAGATAAATGAATAAAATAGGATAATTCAGTCCAGAACGTTCAGTTTATTAACGGTTTGACAACTTTATTTGTCAGAATACTTACGATGCACACGTTGGCCATGTTACAGTACAGAGGTTTGTTTTTGCAGCATTGCTGTGACGGGATGGAGGATCCAAATCGGCTGCAGCCCGGAGTGTTCTCTGGCACGCACACCTGTACAGCACGTGCAAATTAGATGAATGTATGTGCACGCAAAAGACAATCGCATATTGTGTACAGGCAGACCGGAGCAAATACAGGCAGACTGGTTCACATACATACAAAAGCATGCAAACAGACAGGTGCGCATACAGGCAGACAGCAGCATCTCGCAAAGTTGCAGTACATCTGTACACGTGTTGTGTGAATGCGCGGTAGGTGGGGTGTGTATCTACAGCTTAGAGCCGAGCACACACGTTACCTCGAAACCAATCCGAATTTATTTACATCATGTCTAGAACTTTTCTTCTGTTGTAATTTTCTTACAGTTTGAAATACGTTTCTATAATCAACGCCAATTACCTGTTAAAATCCGCGACTACATTAACAAAGCTTGATTAATTGTAGATTCACTCTCTCTCTTGTGGCTCAGTTCTTGTGCATAGCTTTATCAACAACTATCTCTCTCTGCTCCACGAAAAGCTAATTAATCTGGATTGCCAGATGAATATGTGCTGGTGAATATGAACAAAAACACAATGAAATAAAAATACTCCGTACCGGGTTTATTGTCGTTTGCTGCACTGTTGGTGTTTGCTGCGTTGGCTGTGGAACATAATAGCGGTTGTTGTCGCCAAACCCATAGAGAAATACACATTCAGTATTAGTGTGAAATCAAAGTAGTACTCACTGAACTAAACACAATACTTCTTAAGTTACATGCCATTCCGCTGACAAGATTACCGACTGATATACTTACTGGAGAGTGTTGAAATTTGTGTCTCAACATGAAGGAAGAGGGAAGGAAATAAAAAAAAAGTATAACTAGTAGAGACCTTTATAAACACACACAGACACACACACACACACACACACACACACACACACACAGAGAGAGAGAGAGAGAGAGAGAAAGAGAGAGAGAGAGACAGAAAAAGACACAAATATGCACGAACAAACTGACTCACAAACACAGAAAGAGTTCATTTTGTTTTATCGCTGCTGATCAAAATTTATCTTCGACTCTTCCGGCTGATATCATTCTCTTTACTTTGCTTCGCCATCTCAACTCCTAACACTGAATGTTGTAACGAAAATGATAAATGGCAAGATTTGATACACC
Organism: Marisa cornuarietis; assembly: GCA_004794655.1. Taxonomy (NCBI): domain Eukaryota; kingdom Metazoa; phylum Mollusca; class Gastropoda; order Architaenioglossa; family Ampullariidae; genus Marisa; species Marisa cornuarietis. The sequence goes on along the minus strand of SMMW01000577.1, from coordinate 1,294,087 downwards.
CAGACTAACTTTTGTCAGTATACTCTGCAAATGAAACATTGTAAGAGATGTTTTAACACTGTGTATTTGTTTGTATATAGATAGAATTGTATAATTGTAATCTCAAGTATGTATAGGGCAATGTAATCTCAGCTGCACAGATTTAATCTCACCGATATATATATATATATAGAGAGAGAGAGAGAGAGAATATGGACCGGTATGTAAGTAAAATCTCATATAATTGAGTACTTGGTAGAACATGCTGCCGGCAGTTTGGAAAAGGGCAAAGGTGAAATTAATAATCATCATCATCGTCATCATCATCATCATCATCTGAAACAATCTCTCTAATTGGTGTACAAAACTCAATGGCGTTGAAAATGAGCAAGAAAGAGTTTAAAAAAAAAATAGTTTAGCAGCTACAGATAAATCAAGGATAAGAAAGTAATAAACATTAAACGTCAGTATTAGGATTAATGCTTGGACAAGTTTCCACTTCATACACTTACGATGCACGTGTTGGCCAGGTTACAGTACAGCGGTGGGTTGGGGCAGCACCGCTGTGCCGGGTTGGTGGACCCCCCGAAGCGGCAGCCCACGCCGTATGCTGGCACACAAGTCTGTCCCTGCAACGTCGTCACACGTGCAAACGTGCATGAATGTATGCGCGTGCGGCACACGATCGTTGTGTACAGGCAAAATTCTTCCATTTATTCTTCTATCTGATCTGGACACACACATCGTTTCTTACCCGGACAAACACGGCTGCCATGGCGGTGAGAACGCAGAAGGTTATCGTCTTTTCCATTATTGTTGAAAGTAAGAGATGCTCGTGCTCTTCGCCTGCTGAGTTGTGAGACACAGTATCAAACATGAATGAGTGGTCAGTCATAATATCAAACACGTTGTATGAGCTGTGAGACACAGTATCAAACATGAATGAGTGGTCACTCATAATATCAAACATTTTGTATGAGCTGTGAGACACAATATCAAACATGTTTTGAGACACAATATCAAACGTATTGTACTAGTGGTAATACATAATAATTAATCATGCTGAACGAGTGGTGACAGAAGACAATAATATAGAGCAATAAAAAAACAAACAAAGAAACGAATTTAAACCATCAAAGGACATAAGCAAGACAAACACGTTCATACCTTTAGATTTTTCCCACTTGTCTTGACGGGACTTGTTATTCTGATTCCATTTCAGCCGACTTTCGTTTATATAAGAATGAAAAGGCAGGTCAGTCTTACAGGAAATACGTAAAAGACACGCTTGACCTACAACAGTTACCATTTTAACGGACCCATGCTGTTTCAAGACCCGCTTCAAAAGCGATTGTAAACAATACTCATTTCATTATCTATGCGGCCGTAAAATGTGGAATGGAGAAATTCAGTCTCGGACTGTTGACTATTGCTGGTGGTACCGGATGTTTCTCACCAAAAGCTGCAACAAAACAGATTATTTGATTCCTTATGTATTGTTTATTTTTTCTACTCAGTGCGTGCGTGCATACGTGCGTGGGCGCGCACACGGGCTTTCTCTCTCCCTGCCTTCACTGTCTCTTTCGTTTTTTCCGTTTCTATAAGTTCAGTTCTGTTTTATCAAGTTTCATTCTGTATTTATTTCTTTTATTATTTTTTAAATGATTTTTTACTAATGATGTTTCAACTTTGTTTAAAGGACGCCGTCAAGTTTCGTAGACAATCATCTATTGTACAAACCTCTGCTGCACGGAAATCAAATATTGAGAAGGAAATGTAACACAACAAAATCCCTTTACAGCATCTGAGAAAATATATATTATGTGGAGAACAAACATAATGGTTTGTTACTAAAAAAAAATATTACTCAACCTTTGTAGGGATTTTCATGTGGAATTTCTTTTGAACACAAATCGTGCCTCTGTCAAACTCTTCCAAACAAAATGAATTCTGCATAACGGGATATTCTCCATGTGCCATCGTATGGGAGGTCTGGTCCAAGATATTTCAAAGCCTCAGCTTCTCTAAGTTTGCTTCCATTTTTGATGTTGTTGTTTTTATAAATAAGGATTTTGTTTTTATCTGAACTCGCCTGCAGTCCACACTAGCCTGCCCTTGTGGGGAATCTCAATCTGTTAGTCAATTGTTGGAGAGTTTGTTGCTGGTAGTTTTTCCTCCCATTGAGATAGCGGACGGTAAACAGATTGAAGAAGCGAGAAATGTTACAATGCTGGTGTATTCAAACTATTGAAGGGAAAATGTCAACGACCTAGTTGCTCCCATAATAAATCAATCGACAATCAAAGGCTTTCTTTAAGTTTATGAAGTTGTGAACTAGGTCTTTCTAGTGTCACGCGTGTTTTTCTGTTTGTTCTTTGTCTTTTTTGTTTGTTTGTTTTTTTTGCTTTTTGCTTTTTTATTTTTTTTTTTGTACTGTCAAAGGTCAGCTGTGGTGCTATTTCGATTCAGATCTAGACTGTTCTTCGATCAGCTGTCTTTGGAGTGGGACAATGTGACTGACTTTTGCAGGTGGTCAATACCATATTTTTTCTTTGTTATGTTTAAGAAGTACTGTGGAACAGGGCCGGTTTTACCATTAGTTAGACAGTCACCTAGAGTGCAAGTAGTGAGGGCAGGGGAACGCCGGGATGGTAGAAATGTCGGTTTTGCTGGTTAGAGGGGTAGGGGTGTGTGTTGTATTTTCTTTCTCCAGTGTTGCATGTGACTTGTACTCTGTCAGTATCTGTTACTACAGCTTTTGAAATAAAAATGACAAGAGATAAAGAAAATTACCAGAGATCTACAGACATTATCTGAAATAGCAAACAATATCTGAGGTCAAGAATGTTTCAAGAGGCTGGTTGAGCTGGCCGCTGTGTCGACTGATCATGAGATCTTCAATAACTAGTCACTCCCTTTGAGAAGTACAAAGTAAGGTAAGTTAGGTTTTAAGTTTATATGCGATGACCTGCATTTTTTGAGTGTTATCGTTGGTCAGTTTGAATGGGTAGACAGTATGTATCTCTCGCTCAGGGCCAGAATACCCCAGTGTCGTCCTTTATCGGAACGCTATTGTTCCCAGGGAATTTCCTTTCGTTTGAGCTTCCTTAAAATGGGCAATGCCTCCAAGTTCCTCTGACCCTGATAGTCCTCCCGCAGGTGTCCAGTGGATGTGGTGGCGATTGGTCGCAAGGACCTGGGCCGAGTTTGTTTGTTGTCATTTTCTGTACCTGTAGTCATCATCATCTTCTGTGCTGGCGGTAGGCTTGTAACTTTGCGGTACTCATATGCTCTCTAGATGTTCCACCTGCCAAATAAGACCCAGCCAGTCCCATCCTTCATATCCTTTACCTTGCCTGCACTAAATGCTAACGGGGTGTGGTTGAGAAAGAGTCCCGGAATCAAGAGAGTAGTCTCCCTCTAGCCCTCACTTGATGCACTGGTCAGAGCGCCATGAAATTGCTTTTCTCCCTTTGACGGATGCTGTTCAACGGAGCACGTTAGGCAGACCTTTATCAATGGGAGTTTTATGCAGACACTTGTAAAATAAAAGCTTTTTGAAGTTAAAGAAACTGTTTGCATTTTTATGAATCGTTCAGCGTAACCGACAAATAAAATGACTCATCCCTTATGGGTTATTTTTCAGCTCTGGAGACACAGGCAGCGTGGTTCATTACTTGTAATCATTTTCTGAATACTTGTAATCATTTTCTGAGTACTTGTAATCACTTCGTATTTTCGAAAAATGGACGTTATTCGTCACTGTTAAAAGATAACGTACAAATGAACCAATAGACTCTCTATCTCTCTCTGTCCCTTAATTGTGACCAGTCGTTGGGCGGACATAATGAGTTGCAGGTGTATGGGCGCTAGTGTGACCTGTTCTGCGCAACATTCAGGTCTTCCAGCTGGCAGCCTGCCCACTCCTTGATGTTACTCAGCCTCCACTTCTGTTTTCCACTAGAGTCTATTGTGTCCTTAGTACTTCAGTACATAAAGGAGAGATGTGCTGGCGTTCAAGTCCTACGGTCAATGCCAGGGCCGGCCTTAGGTATAGGTAAACTAGGCAGCCGCCTAGGGCCTCCGACTGGTGGGGGCCTCGCACAGGACTTTTTCGGTGTTTATTTTTTATTTTTCTATTTTATTTGGGGCCACCAAATTCACTTCGCCTACGGCCTCCAGTTACCCTAGGCCGGCCCTGTCAATGTTGTCCTAGGCATCAGCAACAGGATGAACACCGGTCTTTGTTAGCAAAGTAGAGTCGGGGTAAGCAAGGGAGGGTTGGGCTGAAAAATCTAATGGGCTGCAATTTCTTTTTCTAATGCCTGGGTAAAGCTCGGAGCAAGACGCTATTTCCCTAAATCTTGGTGAATATTCCCCAGCAGATCTCGAGATACACACCTGCATCTCCATGCACAGAAAGAGGTCAGACAGACACGAGGAGAGCTAGGATCATACGTTAATTAGACGTCAGGAGAGCTATGTGTTAATTAGGCATCGGTAGAACTAGAATCATATGTTAATTAGGCATCGGGAGAACTAGGATTAGGTGCATTTGTGTACTCACGTGACTTGATGAGTTTGATCGCTTTCTGTGCGTGGTGATGTCTGCAGGTGTGTATCTTGAGAACAGGAGAGGGGTATTCATTCGGATTTGGAGAAATAGTATCTTGTAATGAGCTCTTAGAAAACAATCAACCCCACTAAACGTTTAAGATCTAATCAAGTTCTGTTAATCAGGAAAATAGCATTCAGATGGTGCAAATGTTGTGTTAGCAAACTTAAAGAAAGCCTATGTCTGTCTGTCTGTCTGTCTGTCTGTCTGTCTGTCTGTCTGTCTGTCTGTCTGTCTGTCTGTCTGTCTGTCTGTCCTTCCTTAAGCCTAGTCTCTTTCCTTCCTCCATCTTTCTCTCAGTGTAGTGTATGAGTGGTTGTTGCGTGGTGATTTTGTTTGTGGTTGTTGTGATGGTGTATGAGTGGTTGTTAGTGGTGATGGTGTATGAGTGGTTGTTAGTGGTGATGGTGTATGAGTGGTTGTTAGTGGTGATGGTGTATGAGTTGTGGGATTTTGTAAAGCAGGTACAGACTAGTCCTAAATGCTTAGTTTTGTTTGGCTGTCCCATAGTCTTAGTGATGAGTTCTCTTTTAGGATATAATGATTTTTCGCTAATGTGGTTGAGGCTTATGGTGATGCTGTATGAGTAGGGATCTTTGTGTGTGTGTGTGTGTGCGTGCGTGTGTGTGTGTGTGTGTGTGTGTGTGTGGGGCGTGTTCATCTTTCTACTTTCCGCTTTCGCTTTTTGTAGACAGTTCTGCTATGTCTGTGACAGCAGTGCTTTTGCTGTAATAAAAATATTTATATTTATCGTATTTCGCTGTATACGACTTCGACTGCGAATCCTGAATCACGTGGGTCAGTAGTTTATGTGCGTAAAGGAGAACATTAAACTTCACATTAGCTACGGATAGAAGCCGCACCATGCTGGGATGGATAAATGGGAAAAGCAAGATGTTTTTCTAGCTGTAGGTTGTACATTACAGTGTTTTATGTCTGTGTTTATTTTACTGCTGGTGTGAATATTTGGGCGGTCTTTCTAGCCGCTTTGTGTTTAAATGCTTGGTTTTTGCTCAAACGTGAAACGCCTAATATGATGATTAAATAAAAATGAACTCATTCCACGAACGAAATTTATCCCCAAATCATGTGGCGCACCCAGACCTGTAAACAAATATCTTAAAGAGCATTTTGACCGAACACACATTGTCGAATGTGACTGAGAATATTTGACTATGAATGTGTGACTGAAAATGTGACTATCATTATGGGATTTTGTTTGAAAATGTGGCCGTGTTTGGCAATTTTACACCTTTCATATTCTGCACCTGCTTTCAGGTGTGACAACGCGACTTTATAGACGTTGGTCCCGTGACAGCAGTGACAGGATCTAGAGGAGGTCACGACCCCAGTGACGGTGACAAAGGTAGCTTAAAGACCAACCTGAATGGTCTACGTTGTTTGCAGATATCGGTAGATATAATCGATATAAAACCATCCTGTAAATTTCAGCTTCCATAACCCATCTGTTAATTAAAGTCTGCATTTCTCGTGGTTCTGAAAAATTGCGACTTTAGCACGAGAAATGCAGACTTTACACGTCCAAATAACCCGAACTGTTGCTCATCCTCTCTCTCTCTCTCTCTCTGTTTGGTGTTGACTGCTGGCAATGTTGTGAATGATGTACTAGCGTGACGTAGTTGATCGCAGGTGCAAATCGCGTACTTTGCTAGCGGATAATTAATCAACGGATGGGTTTTGGAGGTTGAAATTTACAGGTTAGTTTTCTATCGCATATATTTACCGATATCGCCAAACAACGCAAACCATTCAGGTTGGTCTTTAAGCTGCAAGACACTCGGGGCGAGATGCTCAGCCCGGACGGTTCCCTTGCAGCAGCAGTTACACTCCTGATATTTCACCAGCGCTTTAGCCGACAGTTTCGCGCTAACTGTCCAGCTTAGCGAAGTTGTGTTCCTGGGCCCAGGAAACAGTCCACACGGCTGACAACTGCACAGAGCTGTTTATAACAGAGGGGGGGGGGGCGGGTATAGACATAGTGCGTATCAGAAGAAACGTTCTTGAGAAATTAAAACCACTTGCTCGCCCCATTGGGTGGATTTTTTTTTTTTGGTCAGATCGACGCAGGATGGCAAGGCGCTTATACAATTGTAATGAACTTTCATAAATCAAAACCGCTAAAGTTTGATCAATAATCATTTAAAAACATGAAATATAGAATACCTTCACTCAGAAATTTAGAAAAACTTTACCCAAAAAATAAAATGAACTTTCACTCAGAAATATAGTAAACCTCTACCCAGAAATGTAGTAAACCTTCAGAAATAGGCTAATCATTCACCCAGAAATACGATCCTTCACCCAGAAATACGGTAATCCTTCACCCAGAAATACGATCCTTCACCCAGAAATACGGTAATCCTTCATCCAGAAATACGATCCTTCACCCAGAAATACGGTAATCCTTCACCCAGAAATAATGTAAACTTTACTGCGAAAGCCTTGAAGGTAACATGAGTGCTACAGCTAGCGATAAAACTAGAAGGGAGGGTCAGGGTGTGGGTCCAAATGAAGTAGCGAAAGCAGTTGAAACGTTACTTTCTTTCACGACTTTTTACCAGGCATTTTTCAATAGAAAAGCACCAAACTCAAAATGGTATTTTAGTTTCTAGTCCTTTCGTCCGAAAAAGTCCCTCAACCGAAAAAATGTGGAAAAGTGTTTCACCAGAAAATGTGTATAACCGTCAAAGAAACACTTTAACAAACTTGGTCATACGTTCGTCCATGCAAAGGGTTCAGAAGGGTTCGAAACGTATGCACGTTCTACACAGTTTGTGCGAGACAGCAGACGCTGAAGCTTTCGGTGGGTCTCCTTCGGCAAAAAAGGAGTAGATGGTCGGCGTGCTGTTGGTCAGACTATGGCAAGTCAGTCCTGGTGTAGCTTGGTGAGTTCTACGTCTGTCACTCAACACTGTAAGCAGACTGCATGTTAAAGTCGCTGCTGTGGTCATCACTGAACTGCGGGAGGACGTGCAGTACTGCTTCTCAGCAAACTTGGAGTGACATATGTGCGTTAGATGTGCGATTGATACAAAATGATGTCCCACGTGATAAAAACGTTTGGCAAACATTATTAATCCACAAGTGTCTACACCGAGCAGTGAAAATGTCCTGGTTGTGAACAATAACAGCTAGCATCACTGGTTATCTCGCGCCCTCCGATTTCTGTGCCAAGAAACAGAAGGTGTCAAAGTGGGCCTGTGGAGGAAGAAAAGCCGGAGGGAGGAGGGAGTAAGCACCAACTGTAAAGACGCAGTATGGTGATATTGTGGGTCCACGTAGCTTGCAATTTCATCTCAAGATTTGTGTTTTGTATCTTTCACCTTCAATCTGTCACAGAGTGTTGAACGTTTTCGCGTTACTTCTCTCATCCCTTTGTTTGATTAGGCGAGCTAAACTATTGATTTGCAAACTTCATTACAAACTGTCTGTCGCCACAGGGCCCTATAAACTGCATGCTGTAAGGGTACTTGACGTGAGCTACTTGTATCGTCTAGTCAGCACCCTACTAAACAGAATGGGGTGTCTCCTCGTTTAAATACGCTAGGTCCTGCGCACGACTCAGCAACACACAGTTGTAGTTACTGACGAATGAGGTAAGAATAGAGGGACATCACCATCGGTGGGGGAGTAGGGTGTGTGGATAGCATCAGTGTTTATCTTTTACCATGAAATACAGCTTGTGCTACTGGGGAAACGCATTTTCACAAATCTTTTACTAATCTGTTTAGAGTACCAGACAATGACGACATCAGACCATGAACGTTGTGACCATGAAAGCGCACACGATTTAGTGTCAGTGGTGATGGGTTTGAAGATGGCTCATAGACCCAGTCCGGGTCCAGAAGAGTCTCCAAATGTAGAGCACACGTGAGTAGGCGGGGTGTTGGCAGAGGAGGGCACTTAGACCTTGCATGCCGCGCCTCTCTATTGTACTGCCATGACGTGTCTGGCCTTACCTGCATGGGTTTCCTGGGTGAGGGTGCTGTGGCAGGAGAGGCGGTCGAGACCAGGTGGCAGTATCGATGTCCAGGTCATCGAGGGTATCTTTGAGGTTGTCTCTGTTTTTTTTTTGTTTTTTTTTTTTGTCGTTCGCCTGGTTACACCTGGAGCCCAGCTCTTGAGATGAAACTGGTGTTTTTTCGTAGAGTCTCCGCTGGCCCGTACAGTTTGTTAAGCAGAGTCTCCGACTGTGGCCAAATCTCTTCCCTTAGGGGACGGAGGTTCCCACAGTCCTGTAGGATATGTTCTGCAGTCTGGTCTGCTTCTCCACATGGGCATCTCGGGGACGGTACGAGGTGTAGCTTCTTGTGTAGATGTTGAAGCAGTCTGTTGTGCCCGGTCCTGAGGCGGAAAATAACGACCTGGTCCGGTCTGGACAGCTGATGGTAACTGTCTCGTGGTTGTTGTGGCCTGTACATAGATTTGATGATGGTTTTCATCTCTGACATGTTGACTGCATTGTCTTCTTGCTCGTCCTCTGCACCCAACTTAGCCATCCTGTCAGCCTCCTCATTCCTATCTATTCCGCAGTGTGATGGGATCCATTGTAGGGCTGTTCTGAGGCACTTGGTGTTTAGCAGTGCATCCTCCAGGTCTGGCAGTTTGTTGTTGTTGATTGCCTGCAGCACAGACAGAGCATCGGTCAGGAAGACAACCTGGCTGTCGTGGTCTGCTTTGCTGCTGATGGTATTTGCTGCATGGACCAGGGCTTCTATTTCTGCTCTATAGTTTGTACAGTGGAGGCCAGTTGGTATTGCTGCTGCCTGCCGCTGTCCATTTGGGAACTGGATGTAGACACCAGCCCCTCCTCTTTGGGTAGCATCTGTGGCTGACCCATCTGTGTAGGCCCTTATCCATGATTCCTGGGGGTAACTTTCTTCTAGCATGGCTAGTGTCAGGGCTCTCTTGCTCACGTTGTTATGCTCATCCTTTGTTGCGAGGTGAGGAACTGTGGTGCAGATGGTGATGTTCCCTGTTCTGTCTTTCCAGAACGGAGGATCGAGGGAGGGAGTCGGTACCAGGACCTGCGCGGGAAGCTTTGTTTGGTGTTTTCTGTGTAATGCCTGTGTCACTCGTACAAAATTAGATCTTTTCAGTCTTCCCGAGGACAGTAGTTTCTGTCTGGCACTCATCAGGTGGTCTTCACTGTGTCTGTACTTGGTGGCCTGCACGAGTGCTTTGCATTCTCTTCTCTTGTTTAGTGGGGAAATGCCTGTTATCTGCTCCATCATATCTATTGGTGTAGATCTCATGGCGCCTGTTATGATTCTCAGTGCTTGGTTCTGTACCTTGTCCAAAGTCTGATGGTGTGACTTGGCTGCTGTCATCCACGTGCTTGATCCGTATTCTAGATGTGGTCTTACAGTACCTTGGTACACGGTCTTCAGGATCTGTTCGTTAGCGCCCCAGTGTGTTCCTGCCAGCTTTCTCATGATGTTCAGCTTTCTTCTAGCTTTTGTTTCTGCGTCCAGGATGTGTTGCTTCCATGTCAATCTTTTGGTACGTCTGCTGGTCTTCAAGTGTCAGCGTAGCGTCTCCCAACTTTAGTCTGCCAGCTTGTGCTTTGGTGGAGAGAGAGAAAAGTGTGGCTGTTGTCTTGTCTCGGTTGATGGTGACACACCAGTTGTCTGCCCAGGCTGCCACTTTGTCTAGTGCAAGCTGCATCCTGTGGGTTGCTGTTGTTGCATACTCTTCTGAGCACCATATGACCAGGTCGTCTGCATACAGTGCTGCCTGGACTCCCTTTGGGAGCTCTGGTACCAGGTCGTTGATGAAGAGTATAAACAAGGTCGGCGAGAGTACTCCCCCCTGTGGTACTCCATGCCGTAGCAGCACCTTACGGCCACAGTGTCCATCTACAAGCACCCTGGCTTTTCGGTTGTGTAGGTAGGACTTAATCCACCGGTACATGTTGCCGCTGATGCTGCTTCGCTGGAGCTTGACCAGGAGTCCATCCTTCCATACCTTGTCGAAAGCCTTCTGCATATCAATAAAGACCGCTAGGGTGACCTTCTGGGCTTGGAAGGCATCTTCAATGGCCTGCGCTAGGTGCGTTGTTTGATCTTCTGTGCTTCTGTATCTTCTGAAGCCTGCTTGCTCTGGGATGATGATACTTTCAGATTCCAGGTACCACTGCAGGCGCTGATTGATGATGCGCTCTATGGTCTTGCAGACGCAGCTTGTCAGGCTGATGGGGCGGTAGCTCAAGATTCGCGACTTGTTCTTCCCTTTTTTTCAGAACAGGGATCATCCTGGCTTCCTTCCAGCATTGAGGTACCTGGCCTTCTCTCCAGCTAAGGTTGAAAATGTCCAGTAATTTGGTGAGGGCTGTGCTGCCAAGGTGTTGCAGCATCTCATTCGTTATGTTGTCTGGACCTGGAAATTTTTTCTTCTTCAACTGTTTGATGGCGTTCTTCAGTTCTTGAATGGTAATATCTTGCTGCATCGATTCATGAACATCCCCTTTTGTTGTTCTTTCTTTCTCTTCTTTTCTGGCTTTTTTTTCAGATGCAGTGGGATGGTGATGCTGCTCTCCTTTGCATATGCTTGCGCAAATATATTTGCTGCTGTCTTATCTGTCAATATCTGTCCATCTTCTTCAAGGGTGATCTTCTGTCCCTTGTTGCCCTCGTCATTTAGTGCCTTAGTCAGCCTCCACAGTTTGATGGTATCTCTCTCCATATTCATCCTCACTAACAGACTGACAGACAGCTCAAACGCATATGGAATGGAGACAAGCACAGAAAAGAGCAAAGTTATGATCAATGGCAACGGCAAAGCAGAGATCTATATGAACGGGGTACAGCTCGAAGAGGTAAGCAGCTTCAAGTACTTGGGAGCCACTCTCTCCAAGGACGGCAGCTCCACGCAAGATATCCGCATCAGGATCGCAACAGCAACAGCAGCAATGGCTAGGCTAGATAGGATCTGGCATAGCCACAAGATAAGGTTCACTACCAAGTACAGGCTATACAAATCCCTGGTAGTGCCGATCCTGCTCTACGGATGCGACACGTGGACTCTACTCGCCGAAACAGAAAGGAGAATCCAGGCATTCGAGCACAAGTGTCTGAGGAGGCTGCTCCGGATCTCATACAAAGAACACAAAACCAACGACTTTGTAAGAAACAAGATTGCCACACTGGTAGGACACCAGGAACCTCTACTATCAACAGTCAAGCGACGTAAGCTGGTCTTCTTTGGCCATGTAACCCGGCACGACACCTTGTCGAAGACTATCCTTCAAGGCACCTTGGAAGGTAGCCGACGCCGCGGTGGTCAGAGAAAGAACTGGCTTACGAACGTCAAAGACTGGACTGGTCGTCCTGTACAGGACCTGCTGACTATTGCCCAAAACAGGCAAGAGTGGCGGGCCCTATCAGCTGCCGCGTCTATCCATGTGCTCCCCCCAACGCCAGGTGCCAGGCAAGGGACGACTGACTGACTGACTGAGAGATCCCGGAGTTGTTCTTCACACTTTTCCTGGAGTTGGCAGGCAGTAGTTTCAGTAATTCCTGGACAATCGTAGTAGCCTTCGTTGCCTTTGCTGACTTTACGGGACCTAAGGCTCTTTAATGATGCAGACCTCTCCATGTGCAACCATGATAGTTCTGTTGTGTCAAAATGCTACAACATTTTGAGGACTTTAGGTAGATTACGGCCCATGCTGACTCAGGCTGCTGCCAACTCACTTGCAGTGGCTACCATCATATCAAGATTAGACTATTGCAATAGTGCATTGTGGGGTATATCTGCTACGCAGTTATATCGACTCCAAAAAGTTCAGAACACAGCCCCCAGGATTGTCACCCGTGCAAAGTCGTCCACTGAGCACATCACCCCTATCCTACAGAGCCTTCACTGGCTCCCAGTGAACAAGCATCTTGATTACAAAGTACTTTCGATTGCTCCTGCATGTTTAAAACTGCTCCTGACTATTTGCCAGCCGTCACGTGGCCTGCGCTCTGGCTCCCAGTCACGCTTCTGTCTCCCTGCAGTGGAAGACACAAACAAGAAGCGCACTGGAGCCAGGGCCTTCACAAACGCTGCACCTAAACTGTGGAATGCTCTGCCATTGTCAACACCAACTATATATCACCTCACCAACCACGTTTAGGAAAAGACTGAAGACTCATTTATTTATACAATACAATGCCACTTTATTTATCCCCAAGGGCAATTCCAAATAGTGCTCGTACTAGCAGTAATACATACATGGTATAAAAATCCGTACATATACATGATATAAAAGAAATAATACAAATACATGATATAGGAGGAGATGATACAGACATATACATAATATAAAAAAGATAATACACACACACACACACACACACAGTAACAGTTAATATAGTGGATGTAGTGGTGACCTTAGGCTAGTACGAGTTCACGGCCAGTAGAATTTATCAGGTGAATGGCACGTGGAATGAATGAATTTCGGTGGCGATTGGTTTTGCAAACAGGCATCGCGTACCTACAGCCAGACCGTAAGAGTGAGAATTCACGTGTCAACACATGATCAGAAATAGAGAGGATACGGGATGCATTCCTAAGGATTTGCTGATGACAGAAAGCTGCCAATTCCCTCTGCCTTATTCCGGTGATCTTACTTATTAAGAAGGACTTCAACAACCAAGCACCACTGTCTTTTTTCTTTTTTTTTTTACTTTCCTGCTGTTTTATTTTTTACTTCTCTTCTGTTTTTGCTGCGCAATGAGCGTTCTTCTGAATGGGTACCTGTGCATTATAAATGGAAATTATCATCATCTTCATCATCATCATCAGCAGCAGCAGCAGCATTATCAAAACAATCAAGTTTTTTTCTAAAATGGAGTGCCTATCATAATGCGGACACACACACACACACACAGGTGGGACGCAGGGAGGAAGGAGAAAGGAGCAGAGATCGAGGTAGGGCCAGAACGTGTTGAATTTGATCGTTCATAATTCTAAGGGAAGCAGCTACTCAAAGCCTCGTGGTTACACTTACCCGATGACTTCCCTTTGTTTCCCCCGACACGGACTGTGACGTACAACGTCTTCTGCCGTCGTTCTCCTAATGTGACAGTAGTAGGTCATCGTCATAGGAACGACATATATATCGACCAAAGATGAAGGTATGAAAAGACCTATATAACAGATTTTGCGAATCGCTAGTGTCCTTTGTGCGGGCCGCAGGTGTGCTTGCAGAGGGCCACACACGGCCGTTTGACATGCCTGCCCTCGACTAGAGCACTACTTTTCACCTTACCTGGCTGTCGGTACTTCCATTCAAGTAGTCTCACGTCTTTTGTCGTTCGTACCCGCCTTCTCAGGGAGAAGGGGAACATATGGCGGAGGTTGCTGCAGAGGAAATGAGCCAGAACGAGACTCTGGATCTGAGTGCACAGTGTGTAGGATGCAGTCTCTATTTCTTTCCTCAAGAAAAGTTACAGCAGTTAACGTGTGCAATAAAATACTGTGTCGCTGAGTATTTTTGTAGTGAGTTTGTGTGTGTAAGAGAAAGAGAGAGAGAGCTGAAGTCACTGTGGAGGTCTCCAAGAAACTAAGTCCGAGTGCTTGTGTCCGTAAACAAGGCACCCGGCCGGTGGTGTTATAATTACTAAGGAAGGTCAGTAAAAATTGTTTCATCGCAAGCGTGTAAGGGGGGTAACCACTCCAATCACCATTGCAGTCTTAACACGATGGCTTCCCATTGTTTTCACAGGTACGGCTGCACTGTAAAAAATCGACTGCCTTTGCTTGAGAACCGACGCGGGCGTGTACCTGGAAATATACCTGTGCCACCATGGAGACCACTGAATGCCACATCGACGGCATGCAAGGGGACGACCACTGACAGCAGTGCGCCTGATTCGACAGGGCGTGTCCTTCCTTGTCAACCAATTCACAGGTAAGTCAGAGCCATAGGATCTCCAGGTGAGGTAGCAATCCAGCCGCCATGGCTTTCACCGTGACTCTCACCCCCCCCCCCCACCGCACGCTAAGCATTACCTTTATTGCTTTATTTCATGTTACGCGTGACCTACTGGGTGTACGAGCACTAACAAACTATACCAACCAGTGAAAATGTGAAATCGTCAATTTAGGACCATATAGATACAGTCAGTCACACGTGACCTTGTGCTGCTCGCCATGGCGTACCAAGAATTTTAATTGCTCGTTGGGATAAAAAAAAAGTTGGTCATTAATCATTTTTCTTTTGAAGTTGTGGACGCTTCGCTCTCTTGCGTTTTCCCAGAATGCAGTGCGCTCTATCAAGTTCTACCTGGTGGGCAAGTGTGGCGCAATATCAAGAGGCCTTATACAGCCTGTACAGCGTGCTTTTGACATAAAATTATCTTTTTTATTTGTAGTATATCGAACGAATCGCCTGTCTTTTTTCAGTATGGCTACTTACCCCTGCTGTGATCCTTCCCCCAAAAACAATCTCAAGTACTATAACTGTTTGAATTGTCACAACTTTTCCACTCAGGTTTGCGACATTTATGCGGTTTTTCTTTCCGCAAACAACAAATGATCTGTTCGTGGGTTTTTTAATAACACAAAAAACAAACTATTATTATAACAATAAATAATGAATAATTACAATTTTCACCGACCCAACCCAGGGAAGGTTATCAAGGATGCTGATCGCACTCACGAAAATAGTTCCATTCAGATTTAACTTTTATCCACTGTCTTACAGTAAATATTTCCCTTGTTCTCTCGTTCACAGAAAAGTTTGTCAACTTCAGTCAGACGCCGTTCATACATCGTTTCTCACGTACACAAAGAAAGATCACTGCATGGTCACTTCAATAGACTCCATCGATTAGCACCATCACACAAATATACATCTTCTTACGCGCCCCTTCACTGAACGAACTTTTTTTTCTTTTTGAGAAAAAAAGTCACACAACTATAAATCTCTGTACTCGTCTCACAATGAGTTTTCAATGACTTAACTTCATCGGACATCAAATATATGGAGATTATTTTATTTTTTTTATTTTATATTTTTTTGTTACTCTAGTATTCAGAAGATCAATTTGAAGTCATGCACACAGATTCTGTGGAACACAGTCGCTGCTATAGAAGTGTTAATAAATGTTATTACTTGAACAGATTGTAGCAGATGCTTTAGGTTGAAAGAGTAGCATTTTGATGAACTAATTTATTTGTACATCTGTATGTACGTGCGTGTAGTATATGTGTAAACACTGTTAACGCCCTGAGCTCCTTCATCATGAGAAATGATGTGAGTATTAAATATTCACCATGATGATGATGATGATGATGATGATGATGATGATTTATTATAACTGGCTTATAAGTTGTAGTTACTATGCCAGCAGGTTCCTTAAATGTTTTACCAGCGTTGTCACCTGTAGGCCTCACACCAGGTATTGCATATGGGGCGCCAAGAGGGGAATTTTCTCAAATTTGCTATTTCTAGCTATACATTGCAATGTATAATTGTAGAATGCAATGTATAGCTATACATTGCATTTTATACTTATAGATTGCATTCTATAGCTATGCATTGCAATATATAATTATACATTGCAATATATAGCTAGAGAGAGAAAACTCGGTAAAAACCAAAGTGTTTCATTTATATTATACTCAGAAGTTGCTATCCAATTCATTTTATATATACGTTTCAATTGTTTAGCTATAGAATGCATTCTAGCTATACATTTGAAATCTATATTTATAGATTGCGTTCTATAACTTCTGATTTGAAATGTATACGGAACGAGGCTGGCTCATTTGCATATGGGAAAAGAAGCTCAAAGACCAACCAATCAGTGCGCTCGTAGCAACTCAATTGCATTCTATAATTATACATTGCAATGTATAGCTAGAAAGAGGAAATTTGAGAAAATTACCCTCTTAGCGCCCCATAATTGCCTGAACTACTTTCCAGGGTAGTGTACCTGAACTGGTGAACCAGCTTAGCGTGCTCGGGGTTTATGCTGGTTGTTACCTCAGTTCTTTTACATTAGCCAGATTTGGCTACACGCCAGCAGGATCAGTCCCTGCATGCCGCTTTTTAGACCATTGCCTGATATAATATCTCAGAGAGCACCATATCATATGCACGAGTCTCTGTGTGTGTGTGTGTGTGTGTGTGTGTGTGTGTGTGTGTGTGTGTGTGTGTGTGTGTGTGTGTGTGTGTGTGTGTGTGTGTGCATTGCACAGCTGAACGAACATAACCGAAACCCGCCAGTGCTGAATTACCAAAGCGACAGAATCATAAAAGCGATACAGCGCCATTATGTATCAAGGGTGGATACTTCTCATACATAGAAACAGTTTAGTAAACGCTAGCGCCTGGGTTCACCAAATGCCTCAAGGAGTCTTACATCATACAAGTCAACAGCCAGTCCCCCGCCCTGTATGACACCCCAGACTTCTGTGTCACCCGCGTCTTAAATGCACACCTTGTCTAGTGCAGTGTTTACGGGCTTCATTACGAGTACAGCAAGGGTTTGTGCAACGAATTTCAGGTGCATCTGTGTGCGCAGGTACGTTTGTCTCTTTGTGTGTATACTTGTGAATGCGGTGTGTCTGTGTGATACATTTTCCTGGTGGTGGGGGGAGGAGGTAAACGGGCTAAAGAAAGGTGTAGGAGGTTGGGGGGGAGAGGGAATGCGGGTAGGTGAGTATGTGTGTATGATTGCCTGAGCTGGCGTGCGTGTGTGCGCGTCAGGTCAGATTGACTGCGCCCACCTGTGACAGATAATTTGAAATATTATCATGTGGCGTTTTTCTTTCCTCTAACCCTGCAGACTGGGAGCACACTGCTGTTATTATCCGTTTTAATCGGTGCACCTATCGACCAGCAAGAGAAAGAGTGACTTTGAGAGATCATAAAAGTTTCTTCAGTACCGCTAGTATCAGGTAATATATCATCCTCCCTGTGTTCCCAGGCGGCATTTGGGATGCATGACAGTCATAAAGACATCTAAAGTTTCTCTTCCCTTAGGTGGTCCTTTCCCCACCAACCAGCCCCGGGGTTAACTGTGGAGGGAAGAGTGCGGAAAAGCAGCAAGGTCAGGAAATGTCCGACACTAGCACTTCGTGCAACAGTCTACTGCTCGCTGTCTGACTGTCACACATATAGACATGAACACACGATTTGGTCCTTACATCTACCCGATCTGGCGTACAACTGTCCTGAAATCTTCTGCGTGCGTGAATGCGTGCGTGCGTGCGTGCGTGAGTGTGTGTGTGTGTGTGTGTGTGTGTGTGTGTGTGTGTGTGTGTGTGTGTGTGTCAGAGCCGATATTTTAAACTAATAGCCATTAGATGGTATCGTGTGTTGTTCACAAGCAATAACTGTGGCGATTTTCTGCAGAAAACACCTGCTGCCTTTGTCTGTAGTCGCCGTTAGATGCGGCTGAAAGAGCTGGACCAACAGGTCTCATTCCCCTGAAACTGAATACGAAGCAAACAGGACAAACGTAAGAGGTAA
This sequence comes from Marisa cornuarietis, assembly GCA_004794655.1. NCBI lineage: Eukaryota > Metazoa > Mollusca > Gastropoda > Architaenioglossa > Ampullariidae > Marisa > Marisa cornuarietis. The sequence goes on along the minus strand of SMMW01000577.1, from coordinate 1,276,004 downwards.
GTATAAAGCACTCATCCGCTAGTGGTGACCGTCCTCCTGTACCGTTACCGTCCAGCTTCCTCAATACGACCCGTGTATCGCAGCTGATATAGCTGATAATCGTAATGTTTATAGAACATCTGTCTCCTAGTTTCTTTACCTTCGCTTCTGTATTTCTCTTGCCACCTTATTTTTATTGTTGACTTTATGGCTATTCTTCTCTCTGCTGGTGAAATAGCAATGTCTAGAGTGGATTGGTATTTTGTTGTACTGCCAGTCGAGCCTCTTCATTCCCTTTAATTCCAATATGGGAAGGAATCCAGAGAAATCTAATGTCTCTATTTTTCTTTATTAATCTTATTTATGAGAGACAGCATCTCGTGTACTTTGTCTGTTCTGTTAGATGATCTTTTTAGGCGCCTGGAGTGCTGACAGTGAGTCTGAAATTACAAGGTATTGTCCTTGTGCTAGATTCTTCATTTTAATAAGTGCTGTCTGAAGAGCTGTTTGTGTGGCAGTCAGCTCGGCTGTAAAGATTGAAGTATGCGTCGGGAGTTTGATGAAGATGCTGTCAGGAGAATAAACTCCCGGTCCGGTCGCTTGTGTCTCTGGATCATGAGATCCGTCAATATCTATTTATATCTACATAAAAGTAATTGTAGAGGATGCTTAGTTTGAGCCTTGTTTCTGAAGTGTTGTTGTTCTTCTTCGCTGTATTTAGTAAGGTCAAAGTCTGTGGCTGTGGAAGTGTCCAGAGTGGTGTTGGAACATGTCGCCTGCTGTAAGGAAGCTCACTATACACCAGCAGACAGGAGAGTCTGGTATCGCCCACACAGACCACGTGTCGAACCTAGCTTAACTGTCCTTTCATAAGTACTTTCTTAATGCTATACACCCGAGCTCTCTTAAGGACATTTTGGACATTTTGGACACAAGTTGGACATTTTGTTGTTGTCTTACGTGTTCATGAATCTGCGGGACAGCTTCAAGCTGCCTGATGTTGCGTCTGTACAGAGCCTATGTTTCACAACAGTAAAGCAGATTAATTAAATGATGACAGGTTTTTAAACTAGTATTTGTGTTGACCCCTTGATGTTATGTTGCTGCAGGACTCTTTGGATATTTTACTGCCAAGGTGTTTTAATGTCTGGCACTACTTTTAGCTGTGTACCACTGATGGCAATATGGTGACCAGGAGTGTTTGTCCCAAAAGCAGGTTGAGGTCAGACAGGGATTCATCATGCCAATAGTTTATATAGATATAAATTTACATAAATGTATATAAATAATCTTCAAGGAATAATTTCAGTAAGCCATCCTTGGGCTTGTAAACGAGGCTGCGCCTGACAGGTTGAGTTGCTCTGTTCTCCTGCAACTTTTCTATTTTCTTGTGCAACGTCTCTATTTATTCGTCCCCATAGGTTTCTTTTAGTTACATGTTGCATTTCTGTTTCTCGTAACCTTTCCATTTTGATTGTTTTACTATTTTTAATTACCTCGCTTTCTGTTTGTTGCGGATTTTACTTTAACGGTTACATTCTCCGCCATTACATAGATTTTAGATCGAATTCTTATTTCTAGTTCTATTTTCTATTTTTTTAAAATTAGCTTCACTTTAAATTCTCTCCTAGTATCTATTGTCGTCAGACATTGGGGAGATCGGTCCAAGGTGAGGCGCAGGCAGCTGGGATGACATGGACCCAACTGGGGAGGGAGGCCCAGAACCGGGTCCGCTGGCGTGGTGTAGTTGCGGCCCTATGCTCCATTTGGGGGCGAAAAGGACTAAGAAGAAAAAGAATCTATTATCGTGTTTGTCTTGTTTTATTTTTGTATTCTTCCTGCATTTTGTTATTGTAATAGTTCTCATTTTTAAATTATCCGAAGTTCATTTCACCAACACTTTGGTCTACGAATAATGCCTATACAATTTGTCAGCACGACAGCTCAAATGTTGAATCCCCTTGCTACTTTGACGCTTTGAAGACATTTTCCTTTTACTACGATTCCGTGAAAGTTGACACCCCACCGAGACAACGGATTCGAATCCGTCGCTACCGTGCTTGTTGTCGGAAAAAAAATCCACCAACTGCTCTGCCGTTCGTCCATTTTTCTGCTGCATGTCCCTCTTCGCCTGGCTTCTGATACTGTCTCCGGTACTGCCAAAGCTTCGCTGTGTGTTGTCAACTCTCTACTGGATTATGTTTCCCCCACACATCATTTGAACACTCCCCTCTGCCGCGTGTTTAGTACTTTGAATATTCACACCCATTGTAAGAATTCTCAGAAGAAAAAAATGCCTCCTTCCGTGGCGGCCGTCGTCAGCATCACCATCGGCGCGATCAAAGTGAACCAGTTAACGCCATCACCGGTAGCACCAGCTGCAAACACGACCGACCAGATCAACATGGTGGTATCACTGGTATGAGAACAAGAGACTGCCTAGTTTTCCCCACACGACAACTGAACACTCGCTTCCATGTTGAGCTTTTCAACGCTTAGTCTGTGTCGTCAGCATAACAGTCACTGAAGCGTGTTAAAATTGTAGAGTTTGTAACAGACCGCCCCCTCGATATTTTCATCCCCATTGAGATGTGGCTTAATAAACAGCAAGGCGGCGACAGTAAAAAGGTAAAGGTCATCTACTAACCTTTTCAGGTCGTTGGGGTGGGGGGTGAGGTGTTAGAGACCTCACTTTTCTCGCGGCCAGCTTTACGTGAGGGCGGTGCCCATCTCCCCTCCCTCGCTGCCTTACCTTTACTAACCCACTACTCAGTCTACTGAGTCAGGTACCCATTACCGCCAGCTGGGTCGACTGGGGGAAGTTTGCTGCGCTTTATAAAAATTTTGCATTTCTTATGATTATTTCTCGTCTTTAAAAAAATATTATTGTATTTAGATAGACTATTTTCTATTACATTTTCTTTTCTATTATATGGCATACATTTTTCTCCGACTAAACAGAAATCAGTGATGGGTACTTAACAACCACCTTTTTCGAAATGAAAACCGCAGCAGAACTTATTCTTAAGTGCGCAAAGGTTCAATATAAGCTGTGCAAGGTTTTCGATTCTTTATAATCAATGATTATATCAGTGAAACGGGATCCTGACAAGTGAAAAAAAAATATACAATCTACAATCTACACCCAAAGCTACAGCCAGCCATTGTGTCTTGGTCAAATAGCGGTTCTTTTCTTGTGTTAGACCTGTGAGGCTTTGATCCTTGAATCTTCACGATGATGATGATGATGATGATGATGATGATGATGATGATGATGATGATGATGATGATGCAGACTGAACTATTTCTAGCTTTTATGCAGCTTAACTACCCATTGGATTTGGCGAAACTTGCTTGGCGTTATAACTGATCAGATAAAATTTCTTAGCTGTGGTATTGCATGCAATTCGAACATCAAAGATTGTTCACGGACGTATTTCGAGATACAAATGTCACCTCTATTATGACTACATCCCCAGGGCCACTTACGTCCCGACGGTTTGTCGAATCTGATCATATCATCTCACATTTACATATCCCCAACACCGAAATCGACCCAGGCCCCAGAGACGAATCTATCGCAGGTGACACTATAAGTAGCTAGTTATGTCAAATATTACCAAAAGAGTCATGCCTTGTTTGAACAAGTTGACTCACCATCTTACTTAACACAAGGGCGCATAATTGCGATTTTCTCTTCAATCATTTTAAAAACTTTTGTTGTCACTTCTTCAGTTTGAAGGTTTGTATTAAATGTTCATACAACCGCTCGGTTGACAACAAGCAGATGTCGCTGCTCGCGGTTATTCCTTTACACGTGTATTGATCGACTGCTCTTACCTGAAGAGTTAGTTCCTCTATAAATCGTAATCAAGCCAGAGATCGGTGCAGACGATAACGAGGCTCCCAACAGAAGGACGTCTGACCAACGCCATAGTGGCGGGATCAGTAAGTATGACCAAGAGAAAACGACAAAGAAAAATATTCAAATAGGGTTTAAAGAGCTTAATTTCCAAGATTTTAAAAAAACCTTGAATTTATAGGTGTTTGAAGTCATCGTTCCTGGTCTCCTGGAACAAAAACAGTCTGGTCTCTTACACACGATCGTTACGATCTCATTTTGATAGATTTTAGCCCGCCTTCAGTCAGAAAAACACCAGCCTGGGTCTTAGATCTAGGGTTAAATAGGATGAGTGAACAAGAATGTTTATGCCAGCACCAGTAGCACCACACAGTAATCTGTCTTACTGACACCATGGTCAGATGGATCTTGCTAGTTTTATTCCCAACAGTTAAAATGTTCCTCTTCCTCGGAGGGTTCACTAATTCTCTTTATGGCATGTGGTACAGATTACAACGTTCCTAAAGACCTGCAAACCCAGTGCTGGTATTCCTTCCCTTTTTGCCGGAAAGTATATCTTAGTCTGGGAAGGTACTGTACAAAGATAATGTACACTGTGTGGGGCTGGCTTTGTTGGCACTAAGCTATAGCGACCATTTTAACCACATCAAATATTTTTTGCAATGTCGTAGAACACTGCTTATTAGAACACTATTGGCAGACAAACTTACTTGATTTTGTGTTTTTTACAATGATGACATTTGTTGTTTGTGCTGTTCGTCAGGAAGGTTCGATGATTGGTTCACTGGCCTTCTGTTTGGGCAAGCAGACTTAAATATTTCCCAATTGTTCACGAGCTGTGATCACTTTGTTGACGCACGTTTCAGTCTCTTTTGCTCTGACTCCGATTCTTTTGCCGTTGTTCTTCATAATTTATTTTTTCTTCAACATTTTAAACATATTAACTAATAACGTTCACGATATGAGCATTCTGATGTTGGCTACTATGGAGAGGGTTACATAGGTATATCTAGGCCTAATAATGTCGTTTTTTTATTATTTTAATCTACTTCCGAAAGAAAAGTGGATATACATAAATATGTAAAAACAATGTATGTTATTGTGACAGACACGAAGAATGCATCTGTTCAGATTTTTCAGCACAACGGCGACAGTAAAGCAAGGATACCTTGTTTCAGGATCTCCTGCTCTGTTCAGCTGAACTGTTGTTGTTCTGGAGGTTTCCTGCCATGGCACAGTGTTAGCGACTCTTAGCACCCTGCGGTCTCTTTATAGCAGTCAAACTGAAAGAATGTCCAACGCTTCCGGTGCGTCGTACGATGACCACACCAAGCCCCATCGTCACGTCACCCCCGTGCAGTTAACCTTCTTTCTGGGGTGGGCGTTTTCCATCTTCTGGTGGTTACTGTCGCTGGCGGCCAGACGAAGGGCAGTGCAAGCATCTGACAGAGATGGGGGAGGCGGACACACTACCATTGACATTGCTGACACAAACTGTAACCACAAAACAGACGACGAACTCAAGGACAAGCGTCCAAACGAGGAAATAAGTGAAAATGGCACGGTCAAAGCCGTCCAGAAAATGGCATCATCTGCTGGCGTTCCCCCCATCCCTAGCATGGAGGAAATATTGAAGAGCTGCGTGGTATTTGGCGCCATCATGTTTTATTTCTTCTTATGTGATTACATCAAGGTACGTTTACTTTACAGTAGCCAGAGAAATCTCCTAACGCTCATCATTGCTTCACTTAAAATATGGTTACCTGGTATACTGGTCTAGGGCATCATTGTTTCCTGTATCTATATTGTCTGGTCTTACAGTACATAATGTTCTTTACATTTGCAGGAAGTATGTTGTACATAAACATTTCATTTGTCAGAAAGTTTAATCTTCTATAATGTTGAATGTTTTTACCTAACGCTGTGTTATTTCAATTGCTTGCCATAACAAGCTAGCCAGACCACCCCGAATAAAACGAAAGTATGAACAATGGATATAAAGAAATATTTACAGAAAGAAAGATGTAAAACAAATTAAATTGGTTGTTACAGTGACAGACACGTATATTGCATCTGTCTTTAGATTTTTCCAGTCCAGCAGCGACAATACAGTCGAGATGTCCTCCTCTTCCTGCTCTTCCTGCTGTTTCTGACTGCCTCTGTCTTCACCTTGTCATCCTCTTCTGACAAAATTCTCAACAGGTATCAGCACTACATTTCTGTAGTAGTAGTGGTGGTGGTAGTGATCTCTCACCAAGTCAGGCGACTCAATAAGTATTGAACAATTTCAAAAAAAAGTTTTCCTTAATAAGAAAGCTTTGTCATGATGATATAGTGTAAACCAACATCCATAGATGGAATGTGTCAATCCTTGATGATTTAGTTCATTCCAGACTATAAGCAGCATACTGCTATTCGTGGATGATATTGCACTCATTATCAGATTAATACATTGTATCAATTAAACATTCAGGGGTAAGCTACAGTAACATATGTATTTTCACCATGTTGTGCTGTTTGTGTAGGGTATGGTAGATTCATAACTTTAAGACGAGCTTTCTTCAGCAAATTATTGCCTTCAAGGTTGAACAGGAAACAAATCTCTACAGTGATCTCCTCTATCTTAACCTTCTTTACAGTTACAACCATAGTTAACTGGCTACACACAGATGGTCCAGGTATCAAACAGTTTCACAGAATTTTCTTGTCCAGAGATCAGACAGAAGAGTGGAAAGGCTGGATGCAGGTGATGTTTGTGTGGTACCATTACTTCGCAGCCAAGGAGTGGTACAACTGGATCAGGGTCTACATTGCCTGCTATGTTTGGATGACGGGCTTTGGTGAGACAAGATTCATGCCAACTGGCTTTTTTGTTTCGTGTCACAATATTACCTTGTACTAAGAACAGGGAATTTAACATATATTTCAAATGGGCGTTCTTTAGTTATACAGACAGTATTGCGTTAGTAGACGAGGTGTTGCCATGTTTGTTAGCTATGCCTTGTTCAATACTTTCAGTTCTTGTTTCTTTGTGCAGGAAACTTCTCATTCTTCTGGGTCAGAGGAGACTATTCTTTGTGGCGCATTCTGAAGATGTTGTTTCGTATGAATTTCCTGGTCATATCGGTGGTCATAGTGACAGCAAATGAATACATGTTGTATTACATTTGTGCCATGCACACTTACTGGTTTCTCACTGTCTATATATTCATGAGGATCCTCAAAGGCTGGAACACCCACAGATGGAAGATGGCCGTAAAATATTTTGCTTATTTTATATGCAATGCCCTGATTTTTGAAATTCCAGGTGTCTGTTCCTTCCTGTTTCGCCCACTTAAGATTGTGTTTCAGTTCCATGACAATAGTCCCGATATAATGCATGAATGGGAATTCCGAGCCGGGCTAGACCATTGGGCATGTTTCTTGGGGATGTTGTGTGCTTATAACTATCCACATTTTGAGGCATTCATCAAGTATTTAGAAAACGACTCTGGGGGGTCAGTAAGTGAAAACAGAAAAAAGGTTCTGCTTAAGAGTGCTTTGATTGGTGCTGCTGTGACAGCAGGTTTACTATGGTACCTGTTGGCAATGAGGAAGGAAAAGTATGACTACAACAAAACCCATTGCTACTCATCTCTTGTCCCTATACTTGTATACATTGTGCTCAGAAACTGTGTTCCTGTTTTGCGTCGCAACCATCTAGCGTTATTTGGACACCTGGGCAAGATAACTCTTGAAACATATCTGTCTCAGCTGCATGTTTATCTGCAATCAAATGCAAAGCATTTAATTCAGTACATTCCAGGGTATCCATTGCTAAATTTTGCCTTAGCAACTATTATATACCTGATCCTTTCACAAACACTCTTCCACTTGACTCTCACTTTTAGTGCTTTCTTTATACGCAAGGACTGGAAAACTGGAGCCAAAATGGCTGGTGTGGCAGGTGTTGTATTCAGTGTTTCAGCTGGCCTGACCTCTGCAGTTCTACTGATAGGAACCAGCATCAATTTTTAAAACATATAATATATACAGCTTTACAGATTACATACATGCATTAGCCAATGTGTCTTTACTCAGTTATCTGCTGGTGCACAGAATGTAGCTGACATGCCCTTTGCATAATTAAAAATCCTGTGCTGTAAGACTTGATATGATGACTGATTTACAGCATAACACCATACTAATCATAGGTTTACCCATGGAAAAATCTGAACAGAAAACTCGAATTAGCAACAACATGACATGCAGAATCTTCAGCTTTTTGTTTTAGCATTGCTGAATGAGACAGATTCTAAAGTAATGCTTATATCCAGCACTGATTGTTCTAGTGATCTGTAGCCTTCTCACTCCGAAACTGAAAGACAACCCAGAACCTTAAATATTTGAAGATCTGATCATGCTGTTAACTGGTACTGGTGCAAAATACAAACACAAAGTGAGCTAAGTAGGCTCATGAGAAACAAGATAGTCTCACACACACACACACACACATGATTTATAAGATAAATTAAGGTTCCAAACATATTCAGCATCATACGTCAAACACCAATAACATTGAGTCACAGTTTAGTTTACAAATATTTTGCCTTTTGATTTTTTTTTAAAGCTGGTCACATGAGCAAAATTACTGTTATTTAACATGTGAACTACGACATCTGATATTCCACGAAGCTTTTTAACCTGCAGATCAAAATGGTACTGTTATAATGAAAATGCTTGAAAAAAAAAGAAAAAAAAGACATAGACATCTCATTTTTGTGCAATTTCACTGATCCTGACCCTTTTCCACCAAGCTAAGAGACATTCAGTTGACAGTAGTTTAAATTTAATAAATGCTTACGACATAAAAAGTATGTAAGAAAACATTCCCTTTGAAGGATGGAACTAAAGACCACAGGAATGTATGAGTAATGTCTGTTTCTGTTATCATAAGAAATTAGTTGTATCGTTAAAACCAAAGTACAGCAGAAGGTGGGCATGAAAAAGTACCTCAAATTTCCCTCCATTAAAGAAAAGATAAAATTTCCGGCTTGCAAAGTTTTTTCAGAAATTTACCTCTAGATTTCTGACTCACTATAGATGAAGACAATTTAAACGTATTTTGTCAATAATATATTGGAGGATTTGCAGTGCTTCTCTGGCTTGTGAGCTCATTGGATACTACAGTTTTCTGAGAAGCATTTCGCAAGCTACTCTATGAGCAAGAAAAACCAAAACTGTACTGTGGTGTGGAGGATTTGCAGCCTTGCTTAGTTACTGGATTGAGCATGCTGTAACCGACTATACTGGCTTCATATCTTTCATTGTCCCATTTGTCCTTCTATAGACATTATGTTTGCATGTTATATTGCGCGCGTCTGTTTATGTTCTTCTCATTCTGTTGTTTTTGTTGGGGGAAGGGTTATTAATTCTGTCGATATATCTCTGTACCATAAATTTTGGACATGTTTTAGTCTGTTTCTTGTGTGAATTTATGTTTTTGCATTTTTTGTAAAGCACATTGAGCCTTCTGTAAAGCAGGGAAATGCACTATAAAGTTCTATTATTATTATTTTGAGGTATAAATTGCTTAGTGCAATAATAAACAACTACTTTAATCACTTATCAAAATAAAAACTTACAACAATTCTATCTTTAAATGTCTATATTCTATACGTGATGCACTCTGTACTTTGAAAAATGAAGATGACAGTAAAAGTATATAATTTTCTAGTGATGGTGTATGTGTATGATTTAGGGGTTACCCTTGCCTCCTTCTCCACCAACCAGACCATCAATAAGCCAAATTCAGAAAAACTTGAATTCTTCTTTATTTGAGCTCTACACCCATCGTATATCATCTCTTGAACATGGCTGCTATGGTGCTTGAAAACGTGATGAAGGATGATCACCTGTCCGCTGCAGACTTTGATGTGCTGGCCGTACTTCAACAATGCTGTCATTCATAACACCTGCTCTCTCAAGACTTGTATCATCGAGGATGATGACATTACGATGATACCACTGCTGCTGAGAAACTGGAATCTGCAGCTGTAGCAAACAATGTATTCCATTGTATATAGCAATGAATTCTGCAATCTTATTGTTCATTAAACTTACAACACATACTTTATGCATCATATTTTCTTTTAATGATGGCTGAATATTTTTTAACAATGCTTCTACTCCTTCAGTAAGGTGCAAACAAAAATATAAATCATCCACAGATTTAAGCACCTGTCTGACAAGTTCCTCCTTCAGCACACGAACTGGGACTGTTGGGTTTAAGTCCATATCAAAGTGAGTCACCATCAGTCTTTTTGCCAGAACCAAGTGTATCGTGATAAAAACATTGTCCAATGCTGCCATATCAATTTACACATGCCTGCTGTTTAATGCTGTTGCTGTCAGATATGCTTCCTTCCTGAAATACTTTAAAATAACAACAATGATTGTGCTTACATTCACAAATAACAAGATGAAAAAATATATACCAAAATGCTATGTTTAGTTTTAGAATCATCACAAATCCTTTACCTTTAACAATAATAACAGAAAGACTTTAAAGCTTAATATAGTGCAGTGTCAGTGTGCTCTGTGGCAGTTAACAATACATTACCCGGGAAGAACAACAGAAATAACTTGAAGTTTGTAGGAATATCGACGAAGTTAAATATATAATATATATAATCGATCGAAAATAAAAAATTAAAACGGAAATCAGCAAAGTTAGACAAACAGAACAAGCACCTTATTTAGGCTAAAAGTAATAAGCGATGCAATGTACAAAAAGAGGATTACAATATATTATTTACAGTCTTTACAATAGTTATGTAACAATTGTTGTTTCCCCAGAAGAGCGCGTGATCTTCCTGCTCGCAGGCCTTTCTATTACTTTACCATTACTAATTTCTCTTCCGTTTTGGTCAAACAATCAAGCGAACTATCAAGCTGGGCTTCAATGATAACTGATGAACTTTTGAATCATGTCCGATTAAAATGTAGGGTTGCAAAGGACTCGTTTACTTACAATCGTGTCAATAACACAGCTTTGGATCGAATCGTAAAGGCAGCCATCTTTACGTACTCTTTCGCGCATAAAAATAACAAATGCGTGATGTAGGTGGCTTCACTGGACAAAGAATAGGTGCAGTAATACTAGTGTAGCGGACGCACTTGTTTGGGACAGCATGTCTCAAATGATATTGTTTATAATATTTATTAAAGCTGCTTAGTCGTGTCACAAACTGCCGTATGTGGAGTCTTCTCATCGAGCAGACGACAACCCAAGACAAGGTCATGTGAGTTTGAAACAAAGTCACATGAGCCAGGTGGCCAATCAGAAGGCTTATGTAAGGTCCCTCTATAACTTTTCTTTGAAGATATTCGCCGCTTGCGACTAATAAAAAATTATGAATTTGCGAGCGAGACGAGTGACCCTGGAGTGGGTGACGAAGCACCCCAAGTTTGTGTCTAAATAGGGGGCAAACTGCAGTGCCTGCATCCTGTTCGCCGCAGCGCGATAGGGTAGGGTAAATTCTTTCCGCGTTTCATTATTTCGAGTGCGGGGGAAAAGTTCCTTTGCACCGTGTAGTCCGTTGTCAAGTGGCTCACGTAATGACGTAGCTCGAAATACTCTTTCCCGTTAGGTCCCCTATTGTGAGTGCGGGAGAAACACCACAGCACAGTGTAGTTGGTCCGCTGGCGAGTGGCTCACGTACCTCGAAATACCACGATTTTAGTTTACCCTATTTGAGTGTGGGAGAAAGTACTACTGCACCGTGTGGGTGTTCTTGTCCTCTAAATGGCTCGTAATACGTACCTCGAAATCTCCTTTCTCTCCCCTTAGTCTTCAGTAACTCAGGAACGTACGTAGAAGAAGTAGGTAGGTATTAGCGGTTTAGGAGTTAGGCAGTGGCGTAGGAAAAAAGATACTGAGGGGACAAGAATGTGAACCTCGTTCACTGTCAGCATGGCCCTCGATCATCCCTCATCTTCCTACGCCAGTGTTAGGTATGTGTAGAGTAGGGTGGAATTGGTTTGCATGTGCAAATAATGTAAACAAATCCATTTTAAATTTGCACACCTCTTTGTTTGTGTGTGTGTGTGTGTGCAAGCACATGTTGTACGAGTGTCCTTGTCGTATGAAAGAAATAACTTTATATTCAGGGCCGCTGAGAGCCAGCATGGGCCCCGGGACAGACGACTCTCCGGGCCCCTTGTAATCGTAAATTATTTTCTCAGTAAAGCCAGTATATAAATAATATTCTTACAGTTCGATTGTCAATATCTACATTTCATTCAGTAACCATTCAGCAATATAGACTACAAACATTAGGACAAGTGCACTAGGATGTACTGCCATGTACATCACTACTTGTTGAACATATATATAGTTGTTTACACGTGAGTGGTTAGTAAATGAGGAAGAATGATGTTAAAGGATCAAACTTGTAGTACCCCGTTCCACAGAAAACATCCCCAGAGTGAGGAATGTTACGTCAACAGCGATGTCATAACCTCGACAGATTAGAGAAACAATTAATTAGAGCATAAAGACAGTACAATGTTCATTTCCAACAGCCAATTAATTATAGGTGTGATAAAGGTGGCTATTAGCCGTATATACAGTACAAGGAACAGTGTCGGGCATTACACAAATACAACACTGTCCGCTCGAGTAATAGCTAGAGGTCCATGCCATATCGGGTGCACTCATTGCCTTAAAATTACAACATAGTGCTTTGCTGACTTTACCACTCGCAAAAAGTTCGATAATACAGTCGAAATCGATTGTTCTTGCGAGCCGATGGAGACTCTTCTGCCAGTACTCCTAAACTGTTTAATCGATCTTGGACTCAGTATCGGTTAAAATACTTGCTCAGTTTTAAAAGACAAAGCAAATGTTTTAAAGATAAATTAGTCAGTAACTCTTATTAATTTTAATATTTAAGTAGATCAAAAGGAGAAGGTTTGTGACAATGACATAAAAAAATGGTTAGCATATTTTAGCTGAAACAAAGTTATGCAGTACCAATCTTGTCATTTTACCTGCTGACTAAGGATTTTGTAAGGGAATATTTATGAGCTTTTCTCACAAACTTCATTATTGTCAGTCAATTTGATGTGTCACTATCTTTAGTTACGGTTGTCGGAGTCCTCCCTTTCCCTGTGACATGAACATTCCTCCCTACCTCTACCCGCCCATCCTGGCCATCCACCCACCGTGCGGTCACCGTCTCTAGTTTAATTAAACTATCTTCCTCATGCTAACCTCCTCTTTATCATCCTCCTCCAGCTCCAAACTTCCCGTGACACCACCGTGATAAATTTATAAGCTTAACTATTTGCGGGACAGCAGCTTAAAATGTTTTTTGCAATACTGTGTTTTATTTTGATGGCTGCGATAGTATTACAGTATCAAAGATCTGCTGTGTAGAATAATATGTAGTTGTTTGTTTGGTAATGGAGAAACGGGAAGAGAAAAGAGCAGCCAGGGGCGGGCCCCCGTCATCTCGATTTACAATGGCCCCCCCACCACCACCACATGGCGAGTGACAAAGAAGCCGACCGGATAAGTGCCTTATTTTCAGTTATAATGAGGTGTTCACTGTTCAGACAGATGTAGTTTTACCCCCTGGAGCTGTAGTTATAGCGCGGTGGCAAAGGTGCCATGGGGGTCAGGAAACATATAAAGTATATAGTGTCCACAAGATTTCGACACTGTTTTAACTTCGGAAACAAGATGCTTTTCCTTGAGGTTCTCATTTTGCCCTGGGGAAACGACTTGCATTCGGTTCATAACTATATACGGCCCCAGGTGGAAGGACACAGAACAGTCGGAGGCTGAGTTGTTTTCCATTGTTAGCTAATATATACCACCGACCTTCATCTAGAATCTAGATGAAGGTCCGTGATATATACTAAACTTTTACAAAGGGTGAATAAGCGAATAACACGTTTCCTCACAATAGCCGCACAATCACGATTCTCGTTCATGCATCTCTAGATAATATAAAAATAGATAAGCTGCTCAATAATCACGATTCTCATTCATACATTTTTGGTAATATTACAAAAAGGCATAGCCCCGATCAGACGAGTTTACGCAGGGACTACGAAATATCTCCGAATGCTCGCCATAGTACCGAGATTTTCCCCGTTCCCACTCATTGTGAATACTATGGTCACTAAGAGATTGAGAATATTCCCTTAACCCTTTGTACCCGCCTTAGATATACTGCAGTCTTAATCTCTTCTTATTTAAAACAGTACGTAACATTAACTTTGGGTCTAACACGGACTCATCTGTGACACCACCATCACCTAAACAGTATTACCAGTTCGCTGGGACCTGCTGAATAAGAGATCAGTGCATTCTTGGATCACATCTGCCCATTTTGCCTCTTTTTGTGCCTTCACTGTTCTCTGCAGGATTGTCCTAGTAAGTATATATACTAGAGATGTGCCGATATCACTTTAATTTGCTTCCCTCCCCCCCGCCCAACTGTAGACAGGTCTTCATACAGCCCATTTATCTGGCTAATTTTGTTTGCTGATTATTAGTGAACTCTTGGTAGGGAACACAAAAGATTCTTATTCTCTTCATTCGACCTGTATTTTCAAGTTCCTTCTTTGTATAGGAAGTTAGGACAGCATATCCTGATTGTTCAATGAAGAGAAATTTTTTCAAACGGTTTTCAGTTCAGTGAGAACTAATGTTATCTTCCCAATTGTGGGGAGCACCTCTGGTTTAAGAGGCATAGGTCTGAGACAATCAATTTCAAGTATCTGAAGATACAAACTGGTTTTGTTGACCATGAGTTCGCTGACATGATCTCCAAATAAAACTGATGCTCTGTACAGGCATTCAGCAAGCTAATTTGACAGACATTGGCAAAGTGCAAGTTGCTGATTATCCTTCTCCTAGTGTCTGCAAGATTCTTTCCAAATGTTCATATACAAGGACACAAAGCTCACAACACAGAGCCCAAACATTCTCATTTAAGGAGGAAGTGAAGTGGGGCAATGTTAAAACAAATTACTACCCCCCACCCCCACTAAAGAGGAATAGTCTTTGTCACAATAAACGAATACTCATCCCCACCACTAAACATGAATAGTGTTATTACAATAAAAATGATAGGACAAGAACCAAGCGAAGAGAAGCTTTGTTAAGGTTTATTTTCTTGATCATATGGGTTGTGAGTAGAGATCTTGTGTTAATAACATAAACTATAGACAAAATGCTGCAAAACAATGTCTTGCATGAAATCATATTTTAAAACACACGCACACACAAAGACTGAAAAAAAGTATAATGCTTCAAAAGCAGCAGCAGGCCATTGGAATCAAGAAGCATCAGGTGAAATGTAACAAAGCAAAAGAAGAGAGAAAAGTATTAAGATGATAGAAAGTTATAAAAAAAACTCCAACACAATGATGCTTATGCAAAAGCTGTCACACATAAACCATTGCATAAAAGCATCTAATCAGATCCCTGTTACACCAATGTGATGTAGTTCATGTCAACAAGCACACCATTAAGAATACTCATAAACAAGTCCATGTCTTAAGGAACCAGCTGGGATTTTGGTCAAATTATTACCCAGTTAACCAGATATTTCATGCAATGTGATCTCAGAAAATCAACCTAATAAAAATCAAAAGAAAAATAAATGTTAACAACAAACAAGATTTGCATGCCTCAAAGCTCAAATTCTGAACATCAGCATGGCAGGTAGGACCCAGTGGTACATGCTGACAGAGATGTTATGCAAGTTATCTGATTTAGAGATATTGATGATGGTAATCAGTCAAACTTCACTGGTCACTTTAAAGTACTGGCCAATTTAAATACAAGGAAAATGCAAAATCAATTACTAAATGTGAGCAAACGTGAAAACAACTACAAACCAAAAAAACCCAAACAAACAAAACAAAATATGCAATGGGTCTTTCATTTTTGCTTGTCCACCCTGCATTGAAGTTTGCATAAAATATCTAAAACAAAATGAAAACTTTGTAGATGTGAATGTGAACAAAAACAAATCTAGCCAGAAAAACAAGCAAACCTGAACAATATCACAAAGAAAAGCAAAGATTTATGAATCCAAAGAAAATTACAGTTAAAAGTCATCTACATGAGGTACTGTGGTCATTTAATTTTTTTCTTTGCATTGTTTTGAGGCAATATTATGTACCTTACACAATTATTTACCTTACCAAATCATACAAAGCCTTCACATATTAAAAAAATTATGTACAATTAAAATTTTGAAAAAAATTATCAGAAATATCTTAATGCAACACACTAGCTTTGACTGTGAGCACAAGACTATGTAAAGCAAACATGTATAAGCCTTCTGAAATGTGTGTGCAAAAGAGCCCAACGCCCACCCCATTGATTTATTTGCAGCTCTTACAATTTATAAATAGAAAATATAAAAATTTGGTAGAAAATCTTTCCTCTTTTCTGGGGTGTAGCAGTTTATCACATTATATATCTTTCATCTGTCATGAGAAGTTGCAAAATTCATCAAAAAAAATATATGACCTCTTTTTCACCAAAATGCATGTACAGTTACTGAACACCTTCAAAATCTAAAAAGCCAAAAAATTAGAATAAATCAATCACAATATTTTAAGGAATAATATGCACTATGAATCAGTGGAGCTACACAAAGTATAATTTTACAATTTATGAATAAAAAAATATAGATTTCATTTTTCATTTCCTAATCAAAAACGCTCCACTGCTAAGAGTATAAATTGCAAGCATGCAGTAAGAATATAATACTAATCCCCTATCAGTTCATATATGATAAAGATATAAAGTCTTGTATTAAACACACTCCCAAATACTTCTATTAAAAACCATGTTGTCAATGCTACCTAAAATGTGCTCTGGTATATCTATTTTCTTTCATCTGTGCAAATGTCTACACCGCAATAATTTCACTTTATAATGTCATGGCAAACTCAAGCTGTTCAAGAAAAAAAATAAAAAGCCCAAACCATGAAGACTATTTAAAATGTTTTTTCGCCAATTGTAATCGCAGCCTCAGGGAAAATCCCAGCCAATATGGCAGTTCTCTTTCCCTCTGCAGACCTCCACATTAACAGGCCATTTCATTTGAACTGCTTTTATTATCAAGAGTTCCGCATGAATGCACATAATTACACTGTCTTCTCCATTCTCTCCATTTCACAGTTTCTCTTATCCATTCAGTCAATGCAGCAGTGAACATTTACAGTGTTACATTTACATTTATAGGCGTCACAAAGGGAAACCTCACCTTTTAACGGCTCGTGAACCAAACTGTTTCTTATGGATTGAAGCAGTGTAAAAATGAGATATGATCACATTTAAGAGGCATGAGAGCTTTTCACAACAGTTTTTAAAAGGTAGCAACAAGATACAGCATTTCCTTCCTCTTCACAGAGATTTAATAATGCCACTCATGAGATCAGTGCTATAACTAACTCTTAACCCCTATGGCATCTTACCAGAAGTTAGATAGTACATGTAACACACGCACATACACACACAAGCACAGTCTCACAGTTCTACTGCAGAAATAGCCTCTGCTTCACGTGTCAATGAACTTGGTTGATTTAATAACTGATGGCAGTCTTATGTGAAAATTGGGAAACCAGCGGAAACACAGCACTTATGAGTACATAATGAGTATTTAAGGTATTTTAGGTTTTTGCCAGAGTCTATTTATTGGATGTTGAATTATTGAATTAAGTCACTTAAAATGTGTGGCACCAATGAAGATGAACGTCCACAGGACATCATTTAACATACCCACTGAGGCTGACTGTAAGATGGATTCTGTTTCACAATGAGTTTGTATCAACACCACTTCTTTATCTCCATTTGTCAGTGCTCTCAGACTCGTAAACTGCAGAGCCCACAGTCCATCTCATGTCAAATATTTAAATGAAGATGTGCTAGTAAATCAACAGTACACATGGTTGTGTGAAGATGTGCTGGCATGCAATTGCATGATAATGAAATGAACAGTTGTCCAGACAAAGCTAATGCTAGGAGTAGGTAGCACTGAGTTCAACCGTTTGGTTGTTTATTCCATTGCTGAACTCTGTGAAGGAGGAGTTAGGTTCAATGTCTTCAACAAAGCTGTCAATTATTTTGCTAGCCTCTCGTATGCCACTGATGTATGCTCCAGACACAGACTGAGGAAACTGCCGACAGGTTGCCTGAAAACACACACACACAACCTCAATCAAAAAAAAAAAAAAAATCGACTGACATTATTTGATGGGGGTCATTGGATAGATACTATATGTTACAGTGATATCCAAGCACAGGGTCGCATCTAGTTCAGTGCTATACTAGGATGTTTTGGAAAGTCTGCAAGTTGTATCCAAATGTAATGTTCCACAGGGCAAGCAGAACAATGAACACTTGACTAGTGAAAGCCCTATTTCCATTTCCTTTTTGGAAAAGTCATTATGTCATTACTAGGAATATATATAAATGATCATAAGATCATTCCGAATACTCCGGTTGGATCAACAAATTCTTATACATTTTATATCTATTTATGTGTATTAATAATCAGCTTAAAAAAAAAAATAAAAAAAAATAATCAGCTTAATTTAAAATAAAGTATCATATATCCAACAAGTACCATAAGATCCAAAATAAAATTTAGAAAGGTGTGCTAGTTGGCAAAGCAGCATCTTTCCATTTCCAATGGTGTACTGATGGTCATGCACTTTGTGATAATTAATTTCTTGGATCAAATGTTCAAGAGGTCTTTTAGAAGATTTGGGAAAAAGAGTGCACTGTCAAAACATTCAACTGTATCTGTGTTTACTCTCTGCAGCCCGAGCACCATTCAACGCTGCTGCTGTAATTTAAAACTGTTCTAGACACATACCTCTCCTGCAAAAAATAGTTTGTCTGATACAGCCTCTGCCATTGTGTCTAATGCTTGCCCATCAACTCCCACAGGGAGAAAAGTCTGTGCCATTTGAATGTCAGCATCCTTATGCCAAGATGTTACTACCCAGCTGACAGGGTTTGGCACCTGGAACATCACAATGCATATGAAAATGAGATCCTTGACACACCACAGATAGCCTCACCACTACATTCTTTTCCCCTCTCACCCCTCCTTCTATGGTCCTGGCCCAAGATTCTTTTTCTGCAATTAGTCTTAATGACCAAAATGTTGATTATTCTCAGTGCATTAGTTGCTTAGTTTGTGGTGGTGTTCCACACTACAACAGCGGTCATCTGTTTTGAAAATGTTTACAACTTGACAGTTATTTCAACATACACTTATTGGCACTTTACAGTTTAGTTAATTGGAGTTTTATGCCATGTCAGCAACTACAGCAGCTATGGCTATCTCATGGTGAGTAAACACACAATTGAAACATTATATTCACTTGGTGACTAAGCAAGAAACCTTGAACTGTAATGAGTTAATATGCTGAAATAATTCCTCACAAGGTCACTTCCTTTCACACATTCCAAAGCAAGTATGCTATTTTGAACTGTGTGATAAAGGGTTTAAAGCAAGTTTACTATTTTAAGCTGAGTGTGATGTATGATCAGTTAAAGGCCTTAAAGCAAGTATGCTGCTTTAAACTGAATATATGTACATTCAGTGAAAGGCCTTGAAGAAAGTATGTCCTATTTCAAACTGAGCTTGCTTTAAGGACCTTGAAGGTATACCAGAATGCAAAGCTCTTTTTCTCAAATCACTGGATTCAGTGGATTGAGTTCAGTGTCATACTTCCCAGATCTCAGTGAATAACTACAGGCCAGTATCCTTCCCATGAAACAAGCCTAAAACCATCACTATACACAGAATGAGGTTAAATCTTTGACTCTACAAAGTCACACATCATGGATATGGTCGAAGTCTCTCACAGTTTGTGATCTTTGGAACTTACACCATCCATGTACATTCCTAGTGTTAGTACATTGTATTGTATGTAGGCATATCTTACAAAACCAAATGAAGGCTATACACTCAAATTTTGGGAAATACTATTTTGTCATAAGCCCAAACCAGTCATTTGAAAAACAAAACTCTGTTAAATCTTTAAAACAACAGGAAAACTGGAAAGGCATAATAAAGTTTTGCAAACTGTCGCATGCTGAAGTAAGTAAACTGTGGCATTTCACTTACAAAGAAATATCTAAGTGATTGTGTAGAAAGATCAATTTCCAAAATGCTCTGCATGCTATTTCTAGACATATCAGTCTGTCTGCCAGGCACATTTGTACATTTGTGTCTGCATGTCTGTACATGAAATATTCATATATATGTATATATGAGCTGACCTTTCGGCGAAAAATTCTATTGAGTGTTTCAAGGCACATATCCTTGATCTCATCCTCAGATTTCCCATGAATGACACTGAGTGCCTCACCAACAATGTGAGTGACAAGGATATGAATGTTTTTGGCATCTGACTGAAACAACAAAAGAGAAATATCCAGACATGTATTTCTATGTATTCTGACAAAGAAAGTGAACGGATGAAATGAGCTATGCATTGTACAGTTTGATCTATTTGCTGTTCTTTATATGTTCCATGTTCTTGATAAGGCTCAACAGTTTTCATAATAATGACCCATTATCTATGCTCTCAATTATGATTCCAAATTAAAGAGATTCTTTAACAACTTTACAATACTGAAAAAGAAAACCCAAATGTACCAACACCCCTGCTAAGTGATCAATGATGTAACCATTATTAATAGGATGAAATCATTACTCAACCTAAATAAAAAAAATTCAGGATTTACCTTTTTGGCAGGCACAGTGTAAAAGAGATTGAAGAGCCCTCGCTGAGATGCATCTTGAGGGACATGACCAAAAAAATCATCCCCTTTAACTTTACCCTGCCAGAAGTTCTCAGAAAACTGAAGAATGACCTGTAAATTATATAAATAAGTTAAGAAAAAAAATGCAGTCTGTTAATGATGAAGAAAATACTCCAACGCATTTTGAGTCCGAGAAATACCATGGTCAGAGTTATCTAACAAAAGAAAACTTTCTATTTTAATTCTGCATTTAATTGTTGTTACCCATTATAATATGCCTTACCAGTGGCTCCAAATGAAAATCAAGTCAGAGCATGTGTTGGTAAAATTTTGACTTCACTGACACCAAAGACACTTTTTCACATACATGATGTCATCACGAGGCTTGGACCACAAGGCTCAGTGGTTCCAGAGAGGAATGAAGGAAGCCATTTACATGGTGGCTGCAAAATCATCACTCAATAAAGACTGAGGACGACATCAGCTGCTGTTAGACTATAACAGTCTTGTTCAGTCAATTGCCCAGAGTTTCTCAGGGTGTGTGTTAACTGAACACACCAGTCGCTTAGCTTCCTGAAGATGGCATGTGGATACATGGGGAAAGCTCCAGTGAGTGCAGCTTTGCATCTTGAATGTAAAGGTTTAGTTTTTTTCCTCTACCATACAAGGAAAGTAGTTGTTCTGAAGACTTATTCACACAATGGATATTTATTCCTACCTTTTCTACATTTCCCATTCCAAGCATGGCGATGGCCTTTTTTTTACTGTCAGGTAGTTGTGGTGTGAAAGTAATTCCTCCTGATTTCAAAACTGCCAAAGGGACTGTAATAATTACCTAGTCACAGAGCAGTAATAAGACATTGTACAATAAAACTGCATGTGGTAAAATAGGTTTTTAATGAGGTAAATCAAGAGAAAAATTTCAGAAAACTTTAAAACCATACTGAACAAATATGTTGCTATCCCACAGTGCTACAAACTGATAGCACTGTCCTTTCACCAACTTGCTTGTTTCATTAGATACATTGAATATAAGGTATAAATATTGGAAGGTCAATTTTTTCTTATCCAAAAATAGTTTTTTCACTATTTATACAAAAAGAAATGTTTTTGTAAAGTAAAATTAGTTTTAGAAATGTATACTAAGTGCCTTTATCTTAATTGACCCAATCAACATAGCATGATTATTACAGTAGACAAAGACACTACCAGCATCAGGAAAAATAACTCTGACTCTGTAACTCAGAGTGGTGCCCTTGGTCTGCTGGTCACTTGACATCTTGATATAGCTACCTTCCAGCAAGAGCTGTATTTTTCAGTCAAAGACTTAGTGACACCTGCCTGAATGGAGGATGGGAGGGCATAAGAGATAGTATATAATTCTAACCTTACTCAAACTTGTTATCCTTAAGGAAAAATGTCCTTTTATTTATTTAGTTTGAAATGTATACTGTGCCGAATCTGGAACAGGAGGAAAGGAGGAGACAACCAGTACAAGAACTCCATCACTGACCAGCTGAACCTAGATTTAACTGTTATGGGGGAAAACATCACCAGGGAAATGGGCGTTGTGTGGGGGAAAGAGGGGAGGGGAGGAAAACCTGTACCACATACCAGAGTCCAACAGGTACTTGCTATACTTGCATAGGGACATGAAAATAGGCGTCTGTGATGGCAAGAGACAAAAGGTCTCCAACTGCCAGCTGGCTTGGGAACTACAAGAGATGACCATAAAACTCAGGTGAGGATAGATCTCATACAGTATCTATGGCAGCTTTCTGCAGGAGATCTCCTGCTGGAGTGCTACTGTTCTCACAACAGAGTCTTTGGGTAAAGGGAAAATGGAACCAGTTGTGTGTAGTCATCAATGGAGAGGGAGATATGAAAGTCAATCTGACTCTCTTCTTCACGATAGACCCAAGGATGGTCTGGGGGTAGGGGGGGGGAAGGTCCATCCAGCAGTAATGAAAGAGAGTCAAGCGCCATGTCCTGGGCAGGATAGAGATGGTGACCAAGGCAGAAAAAGAGAGCTTAAATCGGTTTGTGTTCCTCCAAGCTGATGATAGGTTGATAATACTCTTTGTCACCCTGATGACAAAAATGCTGCTGAAGGCGGTGACAGCAGAGGCCAGGTCCTGCTGGTATTCACCTAACACATCTAAAGCATCTGGACCAAACAGGACCTCTGCACCAGAGGTGGAGTGCCTGGCTTTCCTGAAAACAGGCATATTAGGACAAAGTTCTGGTGTGAAAGGACAACTACATGCTTCATAAGGATGAAAGTGGTGACATTCAGTAGGGCTATCAGCAGCAGCTTCATGCCAGTGTCAGACACCATTTAGGCTGCATACTTGAGGTTATCTAACTCTGGTGGGGATAACTCAGGCTTGCTCAAGATCTACTTCTTGCCTCTCCCCAAAGACCAAGAGAATGCTTGCAGCACAATCTGTTTAAGAGTCTACAAACACAAGGCCATAAACATGTATCTAGCAGTTTCTAGCTTATGGTCCTTTCACCAAGCAGCCAGAAACAAGCATTGTGGTGAAACTGTGCTGGAGGTAAGCTTGCCAAACACAAGCTATGCAAGTCTGCCTGTCTGCACCCCTTTGACAAGGCCCTAGACAGCAGCTAAAAATCTAAGGCTACCTGTAGACTGAGCACTGAGCAGGCTGGCCAAATGAAAGGGAGGGAAAATAAGCTGTCCCCCACCTCTATAGCACCTAACAGGGTCCTGACATGGTTGTTGAACTGACTTTCCAGATTGTGGACATTTTCAGCCATCTAAATCTGTGGTCAGGAGAGGAGGTTCAGTATATGCTCTGGTATATTCTTTTCTTTAAACATTTATTTTACATCACATCTGGACATTTGAATATAACAGTTGTGGTTAATAAAACATGCACAAAAAATGTATAACAATAAAACGTGTAGCTAGTGACAATGAGAGCTCACTGTTACACATGAAAATGGAGAATCAAGGTGGCATGACAATAGGCACTCTAGTGACAAATGATGGAACACCGAGGCCTCTTGCACACATGTACAGTAGGCAAACATAGTTGATTCATGGTGGCTAGCGCTAAAATCACATAGCCCAATCAGTAAAGCCTTAAATGTCTTCTTATCTTGATGCCTCAGGCAAACTATATCTTCACCTTGATGGATCGAGCTAAGATTTTTGACAGAAAAATACAGCCCACAGCAAAAAGGAGCTATGTCAAGGCATTAGGTGACCGGCTGTGGGAGCTATTTTTCCTGGCACTGGTAGTGTCCTTGGCTACCGTAATGATCAAGCTATGTTGACTGGGTACTGGGCTTAGTAGGATAAAGGCACTAAGCATACATTTCTAATCCAAAAAAAAAACAAGCAAATTATAATTTTAAAAAACTTAGCATTTGTATCATATTTTCAATAGAAGTGGAAGTTTTTACACTGTCAGTTAGAAGCACCAGCTGCAATGTTAAAAAAAATAAAGGATGTAGCATCAGCTTCTCAATTTCTCTTACTATCTCTCCATTAATTAGCCAGAAAAGGCAATGCATTAAACATGACCTCATCAAAACAAACGGTTTTTTTTGTATTTCAAATAAATTATTTTTGGCATAGATACTTCATAGATGATCTAGACAAACTTGAAGTGATCAGATGGCCTACCTTGTCAGCAGTATGTGACTCTCCAGAGTCTGTTTTGACCATAATCTTATTCTTGCTATAGTCCACACTGCACACCTGAAATGGCAAGGAGATTGTTTTCATTGCCTTCTTTTCTAAAGATATGGACTGAAAAAATGTTTACAATTTTCCTTAACGGAACTGAGATGCAGACAACACCTGTCATTGTAACAGTCATTCATAAGCCATTAAATGTGACATTATATTAATCATATCATAACACTATTAAGTAAAATACTTCAAGAGGATTAAGGATTTTGTTGGAACAAAAGCTTTTGTCATTGCAAGGTGTATTGATTGCTGTAAAAGTGGTTCTTTGTAGGTGACCACAAACATTAATGAAAATGGCTTAAGATATGCTGTGTGAGTGGGCATGTCAACAACTTTCTTTGAGGCACAAAAACTGATGAGGGGTCTAAACAATGCTCACACCTGAATGAAACTGTTACACGCCTGCCAAAGCTCACTTTTCAATGATGGAGTCAGGTATTAATATAATTAGATGGAAACTGTCTCTCTAGAGACAGGTATCTACATCTTGCCACAGGTGTGGTTAAAAATTGCTCGTCAGAAGTAAGAAAATTACTTCAAATTTTATGAGCTAAACTCTCTTCAAATCCAGAGATGCGTCCTATAGATTCTGAACATTTCTAATGTTAGTATTATGCTCAACACAGCAAGAAACCCACACAAAAAAAGTTAATGACAACAAACATATCTCTGAAATATTACTTGAAACTCACACGGGTGTTGAAAGAGATATTAATGTTGTTTGCCAAGCTATGTAGAAGTGGACTGAAACCTGCTGGCAGCAGCAGATGTGGGTCACCGAACTGGGGCATGGCCTCATTCTGGTCCCAACTTCGGGCTGATAGTTTGTGAAGGGGGCAGCCCCCAAGATATTCTAGTGATGCTAGGTGAAACTGAAGTATCTGCTGCTCCTCCTGGATAACAAGTGATGGGGGTTAAGAAAATCCAAGAGGTCACATGTTCACATCCTTTACACAGAAGTACAATGTACTACTTGCTTTTTCCTGGTAAATGTTTTGACTTTGTGAAGACAGTTTCTACTTGTCAACAATATCTACAAATTAACAA
Organism: Marisa cornuarietis; assembly: GCA_004794655.1. Lineage (NCBI taxonomy): Eukaryota > Metazoa > Mollusca > Gastropoda > Architaenioglossa > Ampullariidae > Marisa > Marisa cornuarietis. Next base: position 1,250,594 of record SMMW01000577.1, on the reverse strand, counting down.
CTTAATTTGCTAAACAGCTACATTTACCTCTGTAAAGACCAATTGTGTTTCTTCCACAAATTCTTGATGGAGTTCAGTAAACATCTCTGTAAGAAAAAGAAAGTTAAATTTATGTCATCACTGCAGTGGAGAGGTACTGGTGCAAAGGTTCTTAACCCCTTTAATTCTCCGTTAGTCTTTATTAGAGTGATGCATTTTATGTCATTTTTAGACACAAAAGTTATGTTGTGGCCAGAGACAAAGATTGGTTTGCTTAAATTGGAAGGTTTCAGATGATAAGTGTAAGTCAAACATCAATCGTATTGTCACACGCTGCAAATTCTTTAAATCAGAAACTGACCAGCTATGGTTCTGTTTAATTCTGCCAAATAAGCCTGGTGAACAAAAAGGATTTGTATTAAAGATTGAAGGCAGATGGCATAAATTGATGTTTATAAATAACTTGATTTTAGTGGGGATATTCTGTGCACTGCTGACATATTTTATTTGCTATATGTGATACTCATCAAGTGCAATTTTGTGTTTCAGCACCACTGTTTACGTAAAAATACTCCAAATATCTGTTGAGCAACATGCAAATATCACTTTTTTAGCATTTTTCTGAAAGATAGACATGTATCATAGTTGTTTCAAAATCTTTGTTTGTAAACAATGCTGCCAAGAAAACTGCATTTGGCCTTATTTTCTATACCATTTTGTCCAGTGCCTTAAAACTCAACTTTTCACATAACATCCTTTAACTCTGACAATACACAGGTGACTATACTTACCAACTCTAAATGCCAAATACAAGGACAAGTTCTATCCTTTATTCTGGGCATTATTCTTTTTTCTCATTTGCTGGCAAACGATAGGTGAAGAAACTTTTTTTTATCATTTTAGTGTCAATAATTTTGTTTCTATGATAAGCATGATTTATGCCTTTTGGCATGCTTTCTTCTCTAAGATTTTTATTCTTTATCTCTTCAACCACATATATGACATACTTCATGCACTGACCAACAGAAAAGCAGGATAACACAAGGAACAGTGAACCAAAACATGTAGCTACTGCAAGTCAAAAGTCACACAGAAACAGTATGCTTTCCTGGTTTCCCTCGAGTAACACCAGCATTCACCAGTCTAGCAGGCCTCGTACAGTTACAATAAATATTTTTCTGCTATTATTGTAGTTAATATTTGAGGTTGCAAAAGAATATAGAATATTATAAAAGGATAGGGGAAAAAGTTTAACATCAGCTAAACTAGTCCTTGGTCAGCAGACAGTAGTCATATTTCAAATTAGCAGCAAGTGAATATTCAATAAGTAAGAATGAGTCTTGCCTTACCCAACAAACTCCTGTCTGGCTTGCCAAGCTCTCGCCACTGTGCTACAGCATCCAACATAGCATTGAAATGGAATTCCAGGCGCTTTTCTCTTACAGGATCAACTAGTCTTCCAGAGTCCAAAACAAGATGACACCGGTCAGTGACCTTATAAACTGGTTGGTCACTCTGATGATGCAAAATGAGATGAAAAGTTATCTTTTATTTTTTGAAAAGTATGACCATCCCCCCCAGAAAAATAATAAAAACAGAAGAGAAAATAAACATAAGCAGGACTCAATGATATAATATATTTCTGCAAAACTCAGCGGCTAAGAATTATAGAACATGTTGAGAGCTTCTTTTAACGTTTTATGTTTTTTCTAACTTTTGCACAATCTTTCTCACATAATCATAAGGAAAGGGAAGAAAACCCTGGTGTTGACTTATCAATCATCAATGGTAGCAGTCATAGCTTATAAAGATCTTGGGTGATGGATGGTGAGTACATGAGAACATACTAAGCTCTCAAAAGATAAGGGGGTAAAATAAGTTCTGAGCCTCTTTATGTGGCTTGAGACTATATTTTAGCACAATACTTTGGTCTCAATTTTACAATTTATAAAAGTGTTTAATTGGTTTCGTCTATTATATCTTGCAAATAAAAGGAGAATTGAAAATTTATAAACTCTTTCAAATTTTTATGGTATGACAGGTACACAATTTTACAAGATACAGTTCACGCGGAATTTGTTCAGAGTTGCCAGGGACATGGAAGTGAAGAGAAGAATTAGGGATAAATGAAGAAAGCTTTTCGACCTGGTATGCAATAAGAGCCATTGGGTTATTGACAGATCCTGCCAACAGAGTGGCACCATGGGCAAAATGGACTCCATTATGATCTTCATCACACACACGGCCTCCAATTCTGCTTTTGCTTTCAAGAACTTTGACCTGCACATGATGACAACAAACTACATCCACTACTTTCTTGTCAGTTCCTTAACTTTCACATCAGAGACATAGAGAAAGCTTGAGACAATAAGACAGACACAGAGACAGTTTAAGACATATGGAACTTTCAATACTCTCAATAATATCTCCAAAAAATATTTAGCAGACTGACCCTTGTGTGTGCCTGTGTGTGTGTTGTGCATAGTCGGTAGCTTCTAGCCACAGCCTGACATAATACAATAATTATTATCTGACTAAGAAAAACATTCACTGGTGTTTTGAACATAATACTGATGTTGTGGAAGAGCACTATAAAAATGTACATTTATTATTAACGCTGAGCATTCAGAATTTTATGTTTTAAAAAGTTGATCCAGAGATGTACTTAAGCTTAACACTGCATCTGGGGCCAAATCAAGTTATCACTCAATTTTCATTGAAGTTATTAAAAAAATGACAGAATACACCAGTGGTGCAGGGGTCAGATAGTTTCATGTTTCCAGTCATTCATTCAAACAATGAATAGATGAAATGTTAGTTGTGTGTTGGTGTGTGCGTGTAAGGTCGTAGGCGTGTCTTAAGAATGATTTTAGATGTAATATTGTGGGGTGGGGGGTTTCCATCTAGCAGTCTAGCTTGTGATTTGCTATGATGCACCACTTGTTTTATCTTGTAACTAGCACTTTTATTTCATAATGAAGCACAACTCCCAAGCTATAAATCTTCTCTGGGATTATGAAGTTGGTCATTTGTCATTATATAAAATGCTGAGTCTAACTTAATGCAGGGTTTAAGCATTTTCCAAGTCCAATTAATGTTTGAGAATAACATCAAAAACATTAAAACTGTTCTGCATCAAAGCTTCCATTTGAAACGGAACATCAAATCATTAAAGTCATTTACTTGTGTCAAGCACATTTAGCTCAGCATGCATCCTCATTGTTCATAAGATAATACAGACTACCTTACCTTAAACCCAAAGTGAGAGAGTCTCTGTGCTGCTGCCAGCCCACTAGCTCCTGCACCAATGACCAGCACTTTGCACTGTTGAAAAGATATACACACAGGAATGCGTTAACAAATTTCTAGAATTACCAACAGACCAATGCACAATTCTACCCCAATGCAAAGCAAAAAAAAAAATCCCACATGCAAAACAATTCCTTTTTTTCTATCCAAATTTCAAAGTGTTAATCCCTCATGTCATTGTAAAGTTTTTTGACATGTAGTTTCGCAGCAAGTGGAGGCAAGAAGGGTAAAGAAAGGAGGAGGAGAAGACTAGGTTGGTTGTTGTTTTACACTGGTTCAGCAGCTAAAGCTATAACACAGCAAGTGAAGAGGGTGAAATGCAAGCAATAAAAAGTGTGCAGCCTTCTAAGTCCACATTTTTGACATCTGAATAGCACAACTATACCAGCATGCAAGTCACTACCTCATAAACATTTAAAATAAACGTTTCTGCTAAATATGTGACAAGTGTCATGTCTGTTATAGAAATGTCATCATCGCCACCACTGAAAATCACTTTGTGGTGATAATCAAACGTCATACGTTGTTACAATAAAGAAAAAAAATCTATATATATATATATATATCTAGATTGTATAAGGCAAACTCCTCTTAGCACCTGGACAGAACTTGGGATGTGGAGGTATGTAGGAGGTGCCACAAGCCCAACATTAATGAGCCCCCTGGAAGTAAGGTAGGCTAGGATAGGGTCCAGAAACAGGACACAGCAGGCACGATTTAAACCTCTGCAGATAAGCTGGCGTGCACACCGTTCTTGTGTCACCCATTCCTGTGTGATAAAAATACATGTAGGTATCAATTAATTCTTGGAGGGTCTAGGAACAAATGCACGAAAGATAAGGTATAAAATCAGTTTTATTTTATTTTACCAGAAAATCTTGTAAACTTAAAAGAGACATACATATACACGGCACTCACAAAACTTGCAATGCATTTTATTGGATGCCTTACCTATATTTACTGAATTTACTGAAATACTTGAACTGAAATGTAAACAAATGCAGGCCTGAAATAATGCACGTGTACACAAACACACACACACCCTAAACATACACACATACAAATGAACAGCACGTACATGTAACCGTTGTATCAGATGCAAGCATGAATAGTTACACACCTTAATATCAAGAGCCCAGATGGCCATAACCAGATTGCGTATCGCTAGGTACATGAAGGGCTGTTCCTGGGCCAGTAAGGGGAATGCAGTGATCTCATTCTCTGTCATCATGTCAGGACGAACCATTCCAGCAAGTTCTCGATGTTCCGAATGCAAAAATGGCCGAAGAAACTCACAACATGGATTAACTGTAAAAGATAAGAAAAAATATTTGCCCACAGACTACATTTATGCAGTATACAGTGCCTGTGACTATTTTTGTGACTATTTGTTTTGAAAATGAATGGTTTTCCTCAACTACAACACTTTGCAAATGCACTCTATTTTCGATGGCTAGTGGGGGAGCCAGCATTTTCGGGAAAAATCTGTTAACAAAAGTAATATAGACATGTAACACAGAAAGGCACCATCTTCTGGACTTGATAATGTTTGGTAATAACAGCTGCCTGCAGATGGTGAATGCACAGCCAGGCATGTACATTTGTAAAGCCAAATGAATGCATACCCTGCATCTACCCACATTTTGTTTCCATTTAGGTAATAGACAGCAGTGTTGAAGACATCGACATAACTGATGTAAACGTTCTGTTTGTGAAGATGCATACAGGGTACTGCCAGGACAGATCAATGTACTCAATTTTCATTGAACTTGAAGAGTTATTATAAAAACAGGCAGACCCCTCCAGTGGTGCTGAGGCCAGATAGTCCTAATGTTTTTGACATGTGTCCTGAAAAGCTGTATTGGTGTGTTCTGACAGTGAGAAAGCAGGTGTTAAACAGGTGGAAGGTATCCAAAATGATAATAAAAATGGTCATGACATTTCACATTAACCAGACAGAAAGTGCCTAATGATGTGGTGTGTATTTGGCACCAACTATCAGAATACATATATTTTGTCACAGCACAACAATTACGCTGATTTAAAGAAGATCCCAACAGTGTTCATTTGACAGAACAAATCAATAGCATATTTTTACTTAAAAAAGAAAAAAAAATGAGGCGTGATAGACTCCAACACTTGATACCTGTTGGCTTTGATTTCTGGGTCTGCATAACAGGGTCTGTGGCACTGATCCCAACACCATCAGGATAGTATCCCATCAGCATGGGTGCTGCAGGGGAGTTTTTCAAATATGGAGGTATTGTTGCTTGCCGAAGCCATAGTTCCTCTTTGACATATTCTACACGCTGTTGCATAAAGATTTATTACCTTAGGAAAATCAGTGATTTTAAGAATTTACAAACATGCTCTTAAATCTGCTACTAAAAATCAATAATTGCAGGTACCATTGACAAAATCTCATGGGTACACCACTCTGCACAATTCCAAATAATGATAAAGCAGACAACGTAAATGATGGTAATTATAGGCTCTTTACTAGCACTTAAGCATCACACCTCCAATGCATCTAAATATAAAAGAACCAATATAAAGGCCCTGTAAGCAGGTACCCTAGCAACGGCATCAGCAGAACAAACATAGGCACTTAAATTCCAACAATATTTACTGTAAACATCCAGTAATCGAACTCTCTTCTGCAAGTCTCAGAATAATGTCTCTCTTGACATGAATATAAGAAATAGTACTTCATTTTTTTGCAACATGTAGTGTGCTTATTTTAGACTGACATTTTGTGATTACATTCTCTGGGAGGCAGCCCAAGTAACAAGTTGAGGGAGGTCTCCTGTGGACCCTAAATACTGTGTAGATGACAATGACTGAGCAGGGTCAAATGGCCATTGGCCTCTCATGCTCTCAGAGTGCATATAGATAGTGATGTACCTCTGCAGACTTCTAAATTAATTATTAATATTAACTATTACTCTAATATTAATGTCCCTTCACCTAACTGGCAGTAGCAGGCTGCATCCTGTTGTATTTTTGTCTTATCTGACATCTTCTTCGTGTTGTTGGTGATGCAATTTTGACATGCCTGCCATCTTGCGTTTTGATTGTGGTGCACCTTCAATCCCTGTCAATGGCTTTGATTCTATTTCCACTGTTCATTTGACTGTGGCTACTGTTTGACCTTTGTTGCTCAGTGGACTTTTGTGTGTACTGGGGCTCATTTGTTGTTCCAATGCGACTTGGAGCCATCTGTTGGATGTGGTGCTTGGAGCTGCGTCTACTATAAATGTGTCTTCCTGCTTGTTTGCTATATGGACCCTGAAAAGTGGTTTATTCTGTATGTGCACACTACCCTTTGGTGTAGTATACACAGTCTGCTACAACCTATGTCATTCTGTTGTCAGCTTATTTTTACTTCACACCACCTACTGTAAAATGCCTTGAGCTTGCCTGACAGGCAGGTATAAGGCGCTATATAAGCCAGCTTTACTGGAACTGTGGTGTGGATAGGAGCATCTGCACCCTCGCTTACAATTGTTCAACTGGACTGAGCAAGATGGGCACAAATAGGAACTACTTATCTTTCATCCTGCTATATGGCATTCTATAGACATAACATTTGCATGCTCTGTTGCATGCATCTATGTATGTATTATGATTATTATTCTGTTTACATTTTTTCAGCAAGCAATTTGGCTAACCTTTGATGGTGAGATAAAAGTGTATAAATTAACTTTATTATTATTATTAATCCCACTCTCCCTTCACCCCAATTTGTGCACACAGATTCATCTAACATGAAAGAGACAAAGAGAGACTCACCTCATCCTCTGGATTATGGCATGCATCTTTTTGGTTGCCTTTCTGGAAAAGATTATGGTAAGAAATGGCATTTCAGATTTTCTATCTCTCGGCTTTCACAGTTCCATCTGGCACTTAATGCTAATGAAAGAGATAATGTTAAAGAATATGCTGAAAGAAAGCAGACACTTGCAGGACCATAAAGTTAGCACCTGAACAAAACTTGCCATTTTGTATCTATACCTACAAAAAGCACAAAAAATTTAGGAATTACCAAAAAAAAATCCAAATTAAAGGAACTGTAAGTGAATCAACAAAAGTGACTGTAATCTTGTTCATGAAAAATATCAGAATAAGGAAGAAACACAACTGTGCAGAAATCTGTGGATGTCAAGCATGCATCATGATTTGGTTGACAAAGATGATAACAAAGAAAAGAGGAAAGGGAAAAGAATGAAGAGGAAAAGGTCGGATGATCTTTAGTAAAAGGTCACCTTCACACCAGCTCCAGTCATTCCACAAACATATTTGTCGATAAAAGAGGGCTTTAAATCCAAGTCTTTTGATAGTTGCCGCCATTTCCTGCATTCTGGTACCGTGCATTGGACCCAGTATGGTACCAAACAGTCAGTCATGAATTTCTTTAAGCCAGCATCTGTGCATCCGTATGTTGACCACTCTCTCTTCCACTCTTCAAACACCTGATAGCCATGCTTGTGACTGAAAAAGATGGATACAAAGCCTATATTAATGAGAAAATATTTTAATAAAACGAATTTTACCTAATCCAAAATGATTCAGCACATGGGCACTAAAACAGACCACGTTAGAAAAAAAAAAGTAATGTGTCCCACTCAGCAAGTCGAATTGTACGCATCAGCACAAGCTAGGTTCTAGAAGTTTCTACTGCACTTATTGCTAGTTATCAACACAGTTCAGCAAGAGACTTATATGAAGATGACCAACGGGTACAGCTTTGCTTACCAAGTTGAAAAAAAAAAGTAGCCAACTAAAAATATGTTCATTTGACATTTGTTTTGTCAGTGTTACAAAGCCTTGCTAGAGAATGACCAAAATAGCTATTTCAAACGTGATGCTTGAAACAAGAGAATATTTTCAGCATCTTCCAGCCAAAGAGTGTCAGCTTAAGATTTGTCATCAAGTATAAATGGCATGAGGTGGTGAAAATTCTACTTCATAATGAAGACTATGAATAATGGTGTTGAAAGAAAACTAACAAAGTAAGGAAAAATATTTGAGCTGGTGCTAGTATCTTGCATAAGGAATGCAAACAGGCTGAGGAGAAAATAGGAAATTTCCAAACCTGATCCTGTAAATGACAGCAAGAGTAATGCTTAATTATAATTAAGAATATGCACTACTCACCTCCGATAGAAGTACTCAAAACATTCATTACAAAAATGTTCTGCTGCTGTGATATGGTACCATCGTGAAGTCCACTTGCTGCCTGCACACCTGTTGAAAAGAAACATCAATACTTCAAAAATATTATTAACTCAAGATGTTTCCATAGCGTCATCAAAAATAAATGCTATCACATCATTTCTTGTCCCTTTAAATATAGATGTGGTGTATTGTGCAGAGAGAAAGCAAATAACTGTTAGTTGCTCTCCTACCCACCCTCTCAAACAAGTGTGTGTGCGCGCACCACCACCCACACACTCTCACTAGGGGCACAAGAATGAGTATTGTGTGTGGATGAATGCACATTTCTTATGGTCTACCATTAAAAACCTGCCTGATTGGTCCGAGTTATAAAAAGATTTTGGTAGGTAAAGATAATATAAATATATTCTGTAAATTTCAGCTCCTGAAATACAATGGTTTTTAATTATCTAATTTCAAAGTTGGCAATTTGCACCTATAATCAGCAAGTCCTGAATAATCTCACTAATAGTGCGTGAATAGCATGCACGTTCACAGCCAGTAGCGTCCACACTTCATCTTGGTAAGGATACAATGGTCAGAAGGTGAAGAAATACATCAGGTTTATTAGACGATCTTCATTTATCATGCTCTCAGAGCTAAAACCAATGGGAAACACTGTTCTCAAGCCTTAAAGGTGTTAAAGCTTACACGTTTGAACCTGAGAATTGTGAAGGTTCAAAACCCCAAACAGCATGCTCAGGCAGCAGAGGAAGAATAACGACTTTACAATACCACAAAATAAGCATCACTGAAGTTAGTCAAATTTTGCAAGCTGCAGGTGACCATTACAATTTTTGTTTGTTTACTTATGTACTGTCACAAAAGCCTCAAGTGTGAAAATTTAGAGACTGATTTGTACGCTTATATGGGCATTGTTACTCATACCTTTGTTAGTGTAAATAATAGTAAGAAAAAGAAAGACTTTTACCTGCTCAAATTTTTTTTTAAATGGAAAAGCAGAGATATATTTTTGGGAATGCTGTAGCAGATATTCTTTGTCATTTACTGTGTGCACATTACTAACAACATATTGTGTTGCCGGTCACAGCTTTAACTGAGGCTTGAAAAGTTGAATTTGAAGTATATTTATTGAGATAACTTCAGGTGTTTTCTGTGTCGTTGGACAATAAAAAGCATCCTTCTGTATAGTAGGCATGGACCCTGGAAGAAGACATTTTCATAGTACCTCAAAACTTCCTTGCTTCTTCAGCGTATACGTTACTGGGTAAGAATTAGGAGCAAAGTGGCATTCACATACGAAAGAATACTGTCCTGTCTAGGCACAGTAAAGTCAGCTCAGGAACAAAGAAAGTTGATCCACTGTCTTCTCAGTGACAAATCCTTTGGGAACATATACAGACTTATTACGACATTGTTTTCCTGTGCATTCAACAATGACAGAATAGTTTATATATCTATGCTTTGGCTTTGGTGTTTTCTTCGTAACTTGTATTAGCCATGATTTCACCAGTACTAATGTCACATGGCTTCGAGCCCAAATGAACAGGCAAGGAAATCATTTTTGTTTAATTTCCCGAGATTATTGTTTCTCCTTGCAATTTCATTTTCGAGATATTAATAAGTTATATGAAAGGAGTCTTTTGAGAATGATATGTGTTACCAATCGGGAAGGTCTTTAGTGAGCTTTAGATTGTATGGCATTCTGAGGCTAGGTGCACAGCAAGCTACTAGCTGTTAGATCAATGCCAGCTTACACCAGACACTTTGAATGCTTATATCAGCAATTTTGGTGACCGTTCACAGCTAGCAGCACACTGTGCAACCCGTCCCTGATGTGCGTTGGAGGGACTTCTCTTTACATGATTTTTTTTCACTCTTATCTTGAAAGTGCTATTTTTAAAGACATTAAAGTTAAAGGTCTACCAAACTACAGATTCTTTTTTAACAGTCTTAGCTGAGATCATTACAAGGTACTATTTCCCAAAATGTGTGAAACTTCTCTTTTATTACTTAGACCTAAGTTCAAAAACATCACTATGCTCAAAAGAAAAAAAATAATGAAGTAGGCAAAACCTTGATGCGATAAAAGTTGATGGTTATGCATAGTAAATACATGATCCAAGCTATTTAACTGGTTGTAGTATAGTTAACATTATGTTCAAGTTCTTACATTGGTTGTAGCCTTGAATACATAAACCTATGTACACTCATAATTCTGACTACAAATTGTGATGCTTGAATCTCTAGAACAGAAGAGGTTTGTTCACTTAAATTTTAGAAAATATTATCCCACACTGATCTGAGCCCAGCCATTTGCTGTGCTTAGACAGACCTTTAGAAACCCAAACATATAAAAGATATTCTAGTAATAACTTACTGATCTGAGACTAGTAATTTGCTGTGCTTAGACAGACCTTTAGAAACCCAAACATATAACAGATATTCTAGTAACAACTTACTTATCTGATACCCTAGCAAAACAGAGAGGCACTTCAGCAGGGCAGCTCTGTCTTTCACATCGTTTTCGAGGTAATTTTGCATCTTCACCTTCTTCTGCATTATCACAGTACCGCTTATTTAGCTTGACCCCTCTCAAAGACCTGCAGGCAGACAAAATTCAGTAAAAAATGAGGAACATAAAACTGAGATGAGAATTAATATGAGCCAGTTGACTCTAAACATACTTTATGTGAAAAAATAATAAAACTGATTAAATTAAATAGAAAGTATATAAGTGAATAAGCATTAAGCCTGAGTACTGTGTATATGGGAAAAGTAAAGAGATCATCAGTGGAATCAAATAAAAATCTAGTGTCTAACGAAAAAAACCAATGCATTAAATTTCTTCCTGCATTTCCTTGGATGGAAATTTAATGCAATGTCTTATAGTCATGGCAAATGTGTTTAAGACAGAAGTTTGCACATTCAATTTTAAGGCTGGTTTTCGTTACAAACTTAAAAAAAAAGGTTTCAAACTTTTTGATATCTTTACTTTTCCTCTCTTTCGATCATTAATAGTGCACACCAAGACTGACTTCAAAGCATTCACTTTAATTTTCGATTTGAGAACATAACACCAAAGAATTAATGTTAAAGAGACAACCTGTTAGGGACTAGTGGTGGGGAGTGGAAACTATGGTGAGCACTAGAAAACTGCAGAATCTGACAACAGATTCCTTCTGCAGTGATATGCTAATGCACTCACCACGCTCTTGTACCTAACATCTAAATGCATGGACTACAAATGCACTTGTGATAAATTTCTATTACTACGATAAAGTACTGCAATATGAAAAAAAATAATAATGTAGAAAAAAATGTCCAGTCTTACCTCTTCACTGCAGTCATGCTGGAACCGAGTTATTTACTGACTAAATCAGAGGAGTCAGTGATCCTGTAGCATGTCAGTACATTGCATCAATCATTTCTGGAATGAAGACAAATGAAAAGGAAATTAAAATTACCTTTGCCTATAATGGTAAAACATCACTAACACGTGTTTCATTATTCTATAGTAGATTTATGGCAATCACATACCCATAGAGAGGACAACTGCAACAAGAGTCCTGAATAATATATACCTTACATCAATTAATATTTTTTTGGCGAAGTCTATCTTATTAAAAGTGCTTTCGATTCATGTTTCAGTTTTAAATGGCAGCCTTGATCTGATTAGTGATCAACTGAAATGAAGAATCGCAAAACGATCGAGTTGAACAATGTGCATGTGGGGGGCAAAACTCACCAAAATAAACTCAACAAATTAGGCCGATCTCTCGCTTTTAAGCAATTTTAAATGGGAATCGAATTTTTCTTGCATGGCTTTTGTATGAAATTGCTCCCTGGACTTGACCACTGTGTGTGGTGTCCATTGATTGAGAGACAAGAGCTGAAGGTCTACGTCGGAAATACTGCTCGGAGTTACCGTACCTACCGGATGTTTTCCTTTCGATTTCACCTTTCACTGTAAGCCTAGGAGAAACATGTAACACTTAAATAATATTTACTACTTAACATGCCTTCATTTATTTTCTTTCACATTCATTCATAATTTTTTCTAGAATCTTTTTTCTGTTATCAAAAATATAATATATTAATATACTAGCTAATTTATTATTATTATTATTATTATTATTATTATTATTATTATTATTAATGACGAATTTAATTTACTACTGAATGGGTATAAGAGAGTCGGCTACTTTGTCGAAACCAACCTTAGTCGCTTACTAGTCATAAAGCACCAGTTTTTTCCCCCTCCACCTCTTAATTATAGTCATGGAAGGACTAATTAAGGGACACGTATAGCTAAAAGCAGATGACAGGATGGTATTAAGCGATCGGCGCCCAAATTAGGGAAGGACAACCAAACACATCTTTGATGGCGTAACCACCTTCTTTTGATCTCAATATATTTTAATAACGTTAATTTGTTTCATTAAGTAGTTTTTCAAAAATCCTCCTTTCTATTTTTTAATCTGTCTTTTACAAAATAAGCAAGTACTTGACCGACAGTGGCCGTAGGCGCATTATGCTTCGCTTTCCCCGGGTATGGGTATGCCACTGGTCTGAAGAAGGATCTAGCATTAGCAAGTATTTACATTATCGTCATGATGCAGCAGGACTTACACCGTCATTATTTATTACCTTTGGAATACTCACATTTGAATACCCAAGATGTATAAACAGTAAATGCATGCATCCCACATCATTGCGGTGGGACGTTCAGAGGTGATTGCTATCGAGTGTACAATTCCACAGAGGTATACGAGTAATCATTTTTTGTTGTTTTGCATGTTTTCATTATAGTTGCGAGAAAAAAAAATTGATCCATAAGAAAAATAATAAATCCTCCTCATCCGTGTGTTAGGCTATGTGTGCGTGTGTGTTATTTCTTAATTTGATTAATAGTTCCCAGCGTCCACACTTGACGTCGTTTCCTCCAGGTACATCGTTTCGTTATAACGTTGATGAGAAAAAAGGGGGGGGGGTGATATTCCTGGCCCGGACTACCGTCAACTACATTGGGGTTTCTACGTTCTTCCACCAGTTTTTGCTTTGGCTAAGAATATTTCAACACAAGCACATGAAAAAAAAGGACGACCGCTTAAATGAACAAACACACGAGAGAAATACTAATAAAACTCATATGAACTTGAAGCACCAAAACACATAGATATTGCTCTGATACAGACCTATATGACGCTAATATAACATGAGCGCACCAGTAATAATAGTCTTGGAAAATTAATGTGAACACACACGCTGTGCAATCACACAGCTTGGTCTGCGCGTGACGTCATGTGATGTGCAACAATAACTGCCTGGGGTCGGCTGAGAGGGCACATGGCTATCGTCACTTGAAACTCGCCCATCTATTCACACCTCTCTCCGTGCACAAACGCACCTGCAGCCTGCCCTTGGCGTCATAGTTTACTAACTAAATAACTCGGAGTAAATAATTGTTTAATACATGTACATGTACATTCTTGAAAGTTTTTCGTGATTTTTTTCTGTGCTTGTAGCAAAACTGCTTAAGTGATGTGAAGAGCATTATAATTGCTGGTTCAAGGTCGGTTTTCACCAAGTTCGACGATCCTCAGTAAGAGCTAAAGCATAAAAAAACAAGTGTAGAGAGAGAGAGAAGAAGAAGAAACAAGAAAGAACTGGGCAAAGAATAAACAAAACGACAGTGATGGTATTTAACAAATCAATTTTTAGAATATCAATTTTATACCTAGAAAAAGACTAATTTGTTCCAACCATTAGTAGTAGTATTAATTAGTATTCGATTCATCCATTATTTTTTGCCTATTTTTTCCGAGTATAACCGATATCACGAGGATAAAAGCTTCTGTCATCTTGAGGTGACAACAGCAGCACTAAAAGACCCTGCTGTTTATATATTTATGTAAAGAGGAAGCCAACTATAAGATGATTCTCTTACTATAGATCAAGTCAGCTGACCAATATAAAAGCAACTTTCATTTTGGGCTAGAGAACTAGCCGGCATTAAACTGCAATCTTGGTCCATAACAGTCGATTGTTAGAAGCCATCGTCATTGTCATATCTAAAAGCTGTAGTATTGAGGAGCACCCAGGAGAGCAAATATATATATATATATATGTGAAGACTGGCTTTGCCAAGAAGACAAGTTTATGTGAAGGGGAGAAGACAGATGGTACATAAGGACGTGCTCATCTGTAGACAAAAGTAAATTGAGCACCTGCGTTTGGTCAGACTTTCGATAAATTCCTCAAACCATAACGCAAAGAGAAGACAATTTAAGACCGAATGACCGATGATATTATTATTATTATTATTATTATTATTATTAACTTCCACTTATTTATATGTTTATTTACTTTTGTTTTAAGAGATCCTGGATCTGGTCATGACACTAGGTGATGACACCTGTTGATAACACTTTGCTTCCTGCTCAGGACCTTTGTAGCGACATTTTCTTCCATGTATCACACTTCCTTTGTTAGTTCATCGCCTTAGAAGGTCGCGGGGGCGACTTTGGCCCTGTCATTAGCCTTACTTTTGGTCTCATTCCTCTGGTCTGGTGTGTGAACAGCCAGACATGTGGCCATAGAGATTTTTTAGGTGACATTGCCCAAGAGATGTATGTTTCCTTTACTATTACTGTTCATACACGGGACTGCAAGAGTGACGTGCCTCAGGCCAACATGAGCACGAGTGAATGCATAGGTGAAGAGCGTTTTGGTGCAGCGGGAAGGTATCCAACTTCACTTGCCCCATGCCTTGCATTATTAAAAGATAAAAGTAATCCCCTAACGTATCCCAGTATCGTCCCCAGTAGTCTACGGAGTCGGGTATTCATTCATCAACTTGGTTTATTAGAAGGGGTGAGGAAGTCGCTGACCTATACGGGTATCAAACCGGCCCACCAGTGGATTCGGACCCCAATGCCCTGTCCGTTTACCCGTCATTATAGGAGGTGAAATGAATGAATGAATCGTAACTGGCTAATTTACCTGGCAGTACAATCAATTGATATATTAAACTCACTTTCATTCATTACGTGTGTGTATCCAAGAGCGGGTAGCTGTCTGTGTTCATCCCTTTGTCTGTCTGTCTGTCCCTATGATACTTTGCTCAAGCAGAAGCTACAGGATCGTGACGTCACGCTTCCACGCTGCACGGGATGAGAGGTACTGACACTGGCGGGACAGAAATCCCCAGCGGATGTGTGAGGTACAAAAGACGCAAAGTTCATGACACATGCAGAAAAGCCGAATTTTCATAAAGTTCATTTTTACTGTCTATTTCTGTTTACAGCAGATATAGAAATTATTATTTGTTTGGAACTCGCATCCAATAAACTAAACAACGAATGCCAGGTCAGGAGCAGGTGCTCACGCTCAGCCTCCAGACGTAGAGCAGAAACAACTGCAGTAACCGCAAGAAAATATTGCTCCAACTACCGTGCAGAAGTGCAGACCGTCATGAAGGCTGTACCCAAGACAAACTGCTCAAAGAGCGAATCATCACGAGCTGTCTTCCTCGCCGATGCGATGTCCGTTCTGGAGGCACTTGCAGGAAATCAACTTTCTTGGCTAATGGCGAAACTCCAAGACAGCCAAAAGCTGCTAAAAGTTCTGTACTGGATACCGGACCACCGCGGAACCCCAGGAACGAGACGGATGACTGAGAGGGCACATCTACTTTATTATGTCCAGTTTTATGTTTTGCGACAGAACGCTCAAACCTACGCCAAGGACTATGCTTGCTTTAGACCACGGGGAAGGATATTGTGTGACCGTGCACTCTTACACGTGTAGCAGCTACTGGGGTGTTGACACAGGCCAACAGAGAGCTAACACACTAGCTCTTAGCATCTATATCAAATCAGCAAACTCAACTTTCTCGCCAACTTTGTACACACCGTGCATTAGCGTTTACAGCTTTCACTAACAACTCTTGTTTACAGCTGTCAGACTCGACTATTCACCTCTACTTGCTTTTAAGCCATTAGTGACAAATTATCAGCTGACCACATTCAAAATCATGTACAGGGAGACCTTAATAAGATGTAACTCAAGCTGACCAGTGTGATAAAATGTCCTGCGAATCATTGACGCTACAAGCAGCAGAAACAAGAAGCTTTGTGGGTCAAGATCAAAATTTAATGGATGAAAATCTGCGAAATCTCTGAGCCCAGATCTAATAGCGGGTTTATATTTTTAGAAATAAATTTTGGCTGGACACATTTAATAAGGTAAATAGATACAGCAAAGAGAAGTAGTTATATAAATGTTCTACGAGTAACCCATGGCAGTGGCGTAGGAACAGGGGGTGGGGCAAGGGGGGCAGCCGCCCCCCCAAAAAAGATGCTGGGAAGGCAAGAATGTGAACGTTATTCATTGTCAGCATGGAGCTTGCCCCCCCCCCCCAAAGCCGAGCATCTTCCTACGCCACTGCAAGGTAACAGACCCAACTGTGCAAACTATTACTTTCCCTGATTACTTCCACTTTTGGTACCACCCACAACCTACTCTCAACCCAGTGACCCTCGCGTACCAACACTTTCACCCACAGAAGGTCGTACCAGCCCCGGAGAGAGTCTTCTTAAAGGCCAGAGGGCCCTGCACTCGGCTTGACGTGACACATGAATGGTTGTCACCTGCCAGGGGCACGCTATCACTACAGAGGGAAATCACTTCGAGGGTACACTCTACCCACCCACCCTACTTTGAACCCTGCCACATTCATGAGGTCAAATAGTCAGCAGCAGCACTTGGTGAGGAGACGGGTAGTCGAGAGAGAGAGAGAATGTGCGTGTGCGTGCGTGTATGCGTGTGTGGAAGGGTGACTATACTCGGGTAGAAAGCAAGAAGCAGATGAAGGATATGTGGCTGGAGCTGAGAAGATCCAGACAAAGTAGTACCACTCCCAAGAACAAAAAATGGTCCGACATTTTGATTTATATACGGTGGTGGTGGTGGTGAAGGAAGAAGATTAAAACAGCCCGTAGAGTCGAGGTGATTCGGTGCACAGAGGGAGAAAGATAAACGCGATAAACCCTGTAGACCAGAGGTGCGACGTGGAAAATGCCACAGTGTGTAAACACAACCATAGACAGCGCCAAGGACTGGAAGAAATAAATGTGTTTTTCAGGCCAGTGTATATTACAGCAAAAAGACCTGACGGAAATAATTGCCAGGATAAGACAACTGCTAGACAGCATTCACCTCTTCCTGCCTCTGTTTCCGTAAAGTCTGCTGGCCAGTCAGGACACGAGACATAGCACAGAAGAAAACGGAAATTCTGAAGACCTTAGGCAAAGATCGCTAGTACAACTAGGTGGTGACGTCACATTAGTCTTTATAGGAATATGTACATGTATATTCTTTGACTTCACTATGTTCCCTCTCATCTGCAAACTTCTTCTTGCGAAAATGACGAGAAAGCAAGCTTTGTTGAGAAGGAAGGTGGTGCGGACAGCACGTCTCACCAATGGGCTGCTTTAAAAAAAAATGTTTTTTGTCCTCTCAGCATTTCTTGAAATTTTATTATCATTCTTTCATTCACTCCCTAAAGACTTTTCGTTCGTTCGATCTCTTCTTTTCTTCGCTTAAAGAAATCCTCTTCTCTAATTTTATTTGCCTCGTTTAATGATTTGTTGTCATCGTGAAAATAATAAATTATAAATTATGTAATATATGTCTGTCAAAATGTTGTATGTGTCTTTCAGAGTGCTATGTGTCTGTCAGGATGTTCTATAATTATATCAGAATGTTCAAATTATATGTTTGCTGTACAATCCAATCCAAACCAAGGACGTGTACTTGCACATGTGGACACAAATGCGCAAGGGTGCAGATAATTGCGTTTGAACTTGCCACTCCCACTGCGACTAAGAGCTGCACAACACAGTGTTTACGGCGGCCCGCCAGTGACGTATTCTCTGCACCACGAGTCCTGCTCACTCAGCCATGACCTTGGTGATGTGAGATACCTCAGTTACACCCTCGGTTTCTCGCTCGTTTTCTCTGACCGACTGAACAGCTGACAGTGGCGCCTACTTTCAGACATACCATACTCTGCGACATTCAATCTTGAAACTTACTAGGACTGTATCCGAATGACTGAGCTCCTGACTGCACCTGAATGACTGGGCTCCTGACTGCACCGCGAAGACTGCAATTGAACTTCGAAGATTTGTGTCAGGAGAAATAGGCTGCTGATAGTTTTACTGAGTATTTTTAAAAGAGATAGAGCGAGAAAGAGAGCGAGAGGTGGAGGTAGGTGCGACAAACAGAAGGCCTAGTCCGACCCCCTCCTTCCGCCAACTTTTTTCCTCGTTCCTAATGATCAGGTGCCCATTGACTGACAGGTGGACAGACCATGGCTTGAAAGATGATTTTAAGATTAGCGCTTTGAGCCAAGATCAGCACCTAAGGCTTGATCATGGCGAGCTCCACAGGTGCCACGTGACGCGATTACATGTGGCGGAGTCAGATCCGAACCCCGGACACTCACAATCATGGTGACACTTTGCTTGAGAGAGCCTCCAGTCTATGACCTTGACCTCTAAAGCCGATCGTGCTAACCTCACAGGTAGAAGGAAGTATGTCAAGTTTATAATGCAAAACCTCTTCTCCGTCTTCTCCACTTTGCTTTTTGTCCAGGATCGGACGAAATATAATGAGCTCAATAGACTCTGTTTTGCACCCTACTTCCCCTCTTATTTATACAGAGTTAAATTTGCTCCTTCACTCAATTTCTCACTCACTTTATTCCCAGCAGGTATCTCCCTCGTGCGGATACTCGCCTCCATTCCTTTCCCACAATCAGGTCAAATGCCTTTAGTGAATACCGCTCATGTCGTTCACACACTTGTTAACATTCAGATAATAGTCCTAATGTTACAGTAGAGTTCTATACAAATATAAATGCATCATTATTATCTAAATTACGAAGTATATATAGTGGCCATAGCTGTCAGCGGGTGAACAGAACCTGAAAACTTCTCTTTGTGGAAATAGAGATACACTCCTGTAATCCAACCTAGGACTTACTCAGGTGTACCCGTAAGTATGTCGTATTTCTGTCACTGCCACCCATGGTGTTATTGCTAAGGCCCACTCCAGTCCCCACCTGCCCTCTCCAGCATCAGTGTGGAAATGTCCCCTTGTAGAGGCCGTTCCGCGGCATGTTTGGACTACTTAAAAGTGATTCAGTTTTGTGACTAAGCACACTTAAAGAAAAAAAGTATGTACAGACAATTCAAGTCGAATCTGAATTCTGTGTTCTTGCTAACGTTACAATGCGTTTTCTTGCTGTTACATAGTTTTATCTGGATGTGGGGGTCATACAGCTGACCGTTTAGCTTTGTTGCCTACTCAGCGTAAAAGAGCAAACATTAATTTTTTTTGTTTTGATTTGATTTTGTGTCTTTTTGCTGCTGTTTCAGTTCTTGTTTGTTCCTAGTCTTCTTGTTAGATATTAATTTTTGTTACTGGTCAACGTAAGGCGTCCGTGTCTGCCTGTCTAATCGGTCAGTCTTTATCTCTTGGTCTTTGTCTGTCTTTCTAACCAGTCTGTCTTCATCTCTGTTTCTGTCTGTCTGCCTGCCTGTCTATGCCTCTTGTTTTTGTTGTCACCTGTTATTATTTATGATTTAGTTTCATATCTCGCTGGACTTGTATTATTCGCTTGTATTCTATTCCTGTAGCCTCTTAACTGGTCCCCACCCCCTTCTGTGTGTACCGGCATATGCCACTCTACCTACAGACTGCTCCACACACCCGGGGGACATGGCAGTCGTCAAGCGCATGATATACAGCAACATAAGGCCAGGAGAGGGTGGGAGTATGGGTGGAGGTGCACAGGGTGTGGATGGGGGGAGGGAGGACGTGCGTGTTCTCACAATGGCTTGCGGTCTGATGCCGCTGGTTGTCTTTCCTTCGAAAATAAATTGCTCCCAGTCTTAGAGCGGATCCCCCTCCATAAAACTGAACTTAACAGTGCCATACTTTGTGTGTGTAGCTGAGTAAATTTCAGTGTAAGTGTCATATTGCATTTTCCGGTGTAAGGGACCATGAGTAATGACACGCTTGGAATATTGCTGAAAGCTTCTTTCTCCACAGCTTCCTTTTCCCTTAGCGGTCAGGGGCCAGTTGCACAACACATTTCTAATTTTAAACACTTCTAGGCCTTGGGCCAGTTGCACACCACAATATTAGAATTTTTAAAACTTAAACTGCTTTAAGTAAGATAAAGTTGTTTAAGTCTGACTTTCCGTCCTGTAAGTACAATTTTTTGTATGTTTTTCTGCAATACATCTAAACGGCTAAGAAGAGATTTTGCTTCTTTAGAACAGTTTTAAGGTTTAGAAAGGTGTTGTGCAACTGGTCCCAGGTTTTTTTATTAGTTGTTTTTTTTTTACTTCCATCTTTAACTCTGAAGTTACGCGTTATGAGCATTAAAAGCATAAATTAGCATCATCTGTAAAACATAGAACGAATACTGGTGGCATCTTTTTGTTAGCAAAGACTTGGTCAGTGATTCTGGTGACACTATGCTGATGAGATTGTGGTGCTGCTTCAATAAAATGCACATCTTTGAATTTCAGTAAGACACAGCGGCGGCTTCAGAAGCATTGGCGAGTTCTTTGTCTTTGGGCTTTGAATTTTACCCTGTCATCATACCCAGATGTCGAAACAGTATCTGTATTCCAACACACTCTGAATGAAAATAATCAGGGATGGCACACACTGGGTGACCGAAAGGTCGAGGGTGCGGGATTGCACCTTAGTGGTAAGCGAAAGCCTGGGTGAGAGGAAGAAAAAGTATGTCAGGACAGTCATGAGAAAGCAGCGAGTGGGATGAAGAAACAGGAGCCTCACGAGGAAATGCATCTGGAAGGTTCTTGACATTGAATGCAGAGACTATGCACTGGATTCTCTGGTGGGTGTGGAAACTTAGCATTATACATTAATTTTTTGGATGTAGAGACTATGGAGCGGGTGACAGACTTCACTTTTGTAATTGCCTGTTGAGCACACACACACACACACGTACCCGTGCGTACGTGATATACAGCAGATGGGGGCCTGAAGTGCGCGTGTGTGTTGTGGGCCAGCTCCTGCACTACGGATTGAGTGAGGTGAACCACAAATCTTAGATGTCGCAGTTTATTGTTGACCAGTCTCGATAGTCAGTTCTTTATATCAGGAAATGCCATATTTTCAGTGTTGCGCACTGTCTTCAAACTGTCTTAAATGCAGTCATACTCAAAAGCGAAACGAATCCGACACTGATAATTTTCTTAAAATAAATATAATTTCTTCAACTATGTCAAATATTTGTGCATTATCCATGATGTCTGAGGACGTGCACGTGCCCATGATGTCTGAGGACGTGCACGTGCTAACGCGGGTAAGACCAATGTCTGACGTCAGCAGAAGGTGTCGAATGTTGTCTACAGCTGCCGCTGCTTGCATTAACTCAGCAATCCTCCCGAAGTTGCACAGACGGCGGCTCTTCCTCGAGGGTCACAAAAAGGTCAAATAATCAAGCAGTCGCTGTGACGTACTTGTACCGAAGAGTTGCGTCTGTTCACAACGTGCATCTGTGAGGCTTATCTTTCCGATGGCCTCTTCAATCTGCTCAAGCGGAAAGAAAAATAGGAGGTGGAAAATTAATGTACTGGTTAATCAACTGGTTCAAGTGGAAACGAAGCTGAGATTTTGGCGTTGTTTCACTGATTCTGTTACAGGCATAAACAGCCGTTGCACTATGTCACATCTCACGTCACTCACGTGTCGTCATCATGGTCGCTCCGGATAACAGACAAATGTCTCGCTGTTTCCCAGAACGTGTGACCTCGTGATACTTTGGGGTGGCGCAAAGGGAAAGGGAGAAACTGGAGGTAGTTTGCTGCAGACCGGATGGGAGTCATCAGAGAGAGAGAGAGAGAGAATGTGCAAAAAGAGAGAGACTGAAAAGAGAGAATAAATAAGAAATGTGGGAGACCTAATGTTCAGACTGACTTCCAGTGTTGGAGATAAATTTATTATGCCCTCGTCTCGTTCTAGCAAACACACTCATAAAAAAATTACGCAGAGAAAAACTCAAAATTCGCTGTTCAAATTGCTTGAGGAATTAAGTCCCTTGCCAGTCATGTGAAGTAATCTTATGGTAGCTTTCGTGTAGAGAAATGTGTGTATATGCACATGTAAACACAGTCTACACACCAAAAATTGTGCACATTTTACACATAGCTGCTCAAATATTCATAGCAGCACAGAATGCCAAAAACATACATGGGCCCCCTGGTGAAGGACATGGGTCCCATATGTTTCCTGCATTTTGTGCTGCTAGGGATGTGACGTCTACGTCTGTGCTGCTAGGGATGTGACGTCTACATCTGTGGTGCTAGGGATGTGACGTCTACATCTGTGCTGCTAGGGATGTGACGTCTACATCTGTGCTGCTAGGGATATGACGTCTACATCTGTGCTGCTAGGGATGTGACGTCTATATCTGTCGATGTAGTTTTGCATTTATTGATCGGTAAATATACTCAAGCATTGTGCAAATCGTTCTTTTGCTAAACGTACAGCTTTATAAATGCGTTCACAGAAACGAAACAATAAAATAGACATGTGCCGCTCCGCTTCAGCACGGCTTTCGTGTATTCCGCACCTCTTTTCCCAACCCCCCACGATCGGTCGTTCCGACCAGAGCCCATCCTCTGTGCACTTGCTGCACACCGTCGCCCCTCCCTGACCCAGACGAATCATCCCTATTCCCGTCTTTCGACTGGCGTTAAGTGGGAACTGTGGCTTCCTCTTTCCCGGACTATGCGGTCGGACAAGGGAATCGCCCTGAGGACGTGACACGCGACATGGTTCGAGAAGTCACGCAAATACGCGTGCTGACGTTCCGACACGCAGGTGCGCGGCTGTCGGGTCAAGTTAACAAAGCTCAACCTGGATTGGTCGAGGGACTGACGCAACGTTCGGTTAGCCAATCGCAGATGAGGGTGAAGAAAACCATTGGTTTATAAATACCGCAAGCACATGGTGAGGAAAGCGGTCGGATAGACAAATTAGAGCTGATCGATCTGAAAGTGAGAGCCTCACAATTGTGTAACAATTTACAAGTGGTAGTAAACAGTCTTTTAAGGCGGAAAAAACCAAACAAACAAACCCACCAACAGTTGTCATGACGAAACTGGAAAATCTAAGGTATGTGAACAATTTCTCCTTCACTTCATTTGATATCGAGAAATTAGAAAGATTTATTAAAACATTATTTGATATTACGAGAGCAGATTTATTTTACTCGAACGAGTTCGTAGAGGATCTCGTGAAAAAAATTAAAATTATAGTTGTTCTTTTTTCCGGCTAGCACGCGCTCACTTAAAATCATTCAAAACCTCTCACTTTTCCATTACAATTATTAACACAAAGACCTGCACGAAGACACTTAGGAACGTATGTGCACGTAAAGGTCAAATCCACGCAAGTACTTTTTCTCATTCTGCTGATTCTTTCACAAGAGAAGCAGGTCTGTACACTGACCCTACCCCTCCCCATGCACACACACACACACACCTAAGAGTTAAGTTTCAGGTACTAGAAGTGCTCGCGTGCATAGTTTTATTGGTTAATTCCCCACCCCCTTAAAAAAATTAACTGCAATCAACTGTCACAGAACTTTCTCTGGCCGAACCTTTGTCCACTTCCATCCACGCACAACACATTGTCGTCTGTAGACACAATAATCCCCAATGCCGTCCTACCATTGACCTCTAGTTACCCAAGCGGCTTATGCCCGACGCCAAATGTCAAGAAGAACGAGTTTTATTTTCATATTCAACTGCACCCCGGTGCGATAGACAGTTCTAGACACCAAACGCTCGGCAATCCTAGTATCCTTCTATATAAATTCGCTGATATTACCACACGCAAGTGCACACTGTGGCCCAACCTGCTAACCTGCAGCTTTTGCTGACTAAGTAGTAACTGAGCCGTCTTTCCGAGAAAAAGAAACGACTCTTACTGTAACCGATCTCACGACCACCACCTCGATCCATGCTTGTATGGTCCCACTCGATCAGCTCGCTCGAGGAATGCACTGCTAGTCATTGGAAAGATGTCCTCGTTTGTCAGTCTCCAAGCGGGACAGTCCCGACCTTGGACGTCGTAAGGTCATCTTCAGGTGATCTAGTCTGCTCGTGAAGTATTGATCATTTAATAAAATGTTGAGACTGGAAAAGATCTTTTTGCTTCTTTCCTTAGTATTTGCTTTCTTTCTCTCTTTTCTCCTCTGCTTCCTCTTTAAACGTCGTAAATATGCACACGAATAATGGGTTCTGTCGCTTTTCTCTAAGCTATTGCTTTTAATTGATACAAATGCGGACTCCTGGAGTAATTTGCCTATTCATCGATCGGTTATTTTACATATGTCATTAAACATCATGTATTAAAGTTAATAAATCGGGGAATTATCTGATAGGAGATCTTCTCCCTTGACATCAGCCGACAGCTTAATTCTGTCTTTTGGCAACGAAGTGATTCGCCCTCGAAGATGAAGCAAACTTGTTCTGCTGTTTATGGGTCTAGCTACAATTCACTAAACACTAGGGCTAACTTGCTGTCCTTCTACATTTTGTCTGCTATATGAATTAGATTAAAGCTCATTGTACACTTAATACCGTCTCTAAAATGCTGAGGTCAGCAATTTATCACAAGACTAATCAAAGAAGTTTGTTCTTTCAGAGAAAGGGAGAGCTGTTTTATTTTAAATTTGTAGAACTTAAATTTGTTAAACTAAAATTAAATATAGATTTTTTTCTGTTTCGTTTCAGAGTGACTCAGTTTCAGTATTTTGCCGTGGTGGTGATCACTCTTTTTACTAGCTTCCTACTCTTCCCTGGAAGACGGCGAATGGACTCGTCCTCCACGATCATCGCCATGATCCACTTGGGTAGTTTCACTGCACAGTATGGTGCTCAGCTCTGGGTCACCCTTGTTGCCGGTAAGAATCTTTTTCTCTGAACGTGAGAAGAGAGAGATTGAAGTCAGATCAAGCGAGAGACAAAGTGTGTAAGAGAGAGAGGTGAGAGGAGGTTGGAGAGAGAGCCAGAGTGAGGGAGGAGAGAGCGACAAAGGGACAAAGAGAGAGAGAGAGGGAAAAGAGATGGTACTGATTCGCTGCGTAAATTTATTTGTTGTTCCTATACATTTGACTTTCAAGAGACTTGAAAACCCCGCAAAGTAATATAATTTAATCGCTTTGAGAATAAACAGACGACTTACTGTCACATGCCTACTTCTTCGCCAGGTCTAACAATGTTCTACAACCTGCCACGCCACATGTTCGGACAGGTGCAAAGTCAATTGTTCCCAATGTTCTTTTTATGGAGCTTGGTGACTTCAGCTGTTACGATGGCAACATTTGTGACTCTACACCCATTGGATCTTTGGGAAGTAGTTCACATTGCACAGGTAAGAGGCAAAAGAAATAACAACATAGTTAGTAGCATTCTTAGTAGTTTTTCTGTTTCTATAATATATATATACTTAAAACACATACAATGTATGCATACATATTAAACAATATATGTAGAGAAAATTGTAAATCCCCTTTACAATAACTTCGTGTTCATTGGCGAAGAAAGAATGGGAGATTGTATAATAAATGCTTACGAGCAATGCTCGCGCTTCAGTCAAAAGATGACCTCTAACATCTGACCCCTGACATTCAGTTATTTCCCTCCTCTGCAAGATTTACATATGAGCCATACATATACACAATAATTCTACAGATAACATTATTTCAAACTGTGTACGTTGTCACAAGGCCTCCTGGCTTGACGTGTTGCAGGGCGTCTGCATGCTCGTGGGCTTCCTGTGCGCGGCAGTCAACTCTCTCGTCATCGCTCCGCTTATTGTGCGCAACATGGTCACCGCCTTCAGCATGGAGGTCGCCGCCGGCCTTGGCGACGTTATCGGCTACGCCGACATGTCGGAAATGAAGAAGACGAACCCAGCCTACTGTGCTTGCTACAAGAAGTTCCGACGATGTCACGGACTCAGTGCGCTCTTGACGGTCCTGTCACTTGTCGCCAACACTGTTCAGCTGTACTACCTGGCATCGCAGTGTGTCCCTTTGTGACATCTCGAAATCCTATAACCTGGTGACAATTTTGCCAATGACAAATGTGATATAGCGTGTGATATTCATATTCTAAGACGAGAGAAAAAAAAGAAAGAGAGCCAGGGTGCGAGAGACAAAGACTTTTATCAAAAAATACGTCCTCACGCTGCGATTGCGGTATCCGACATATTCCGAGGACAGACTTGAATCCCGTCTTTCAAATCGGGACCTCATCAGAAAGAGTTACGTCAAGCCAGTGGAACGGGATTGTTTGAAGAATGAATTTTGCAATTTCTTTGCACGCAATCTTTGTATATAAATAAACTTCATCTTTATTTATGATGGTGTTTGGGATAGACACTAGAATAAATACATATGTTGAAGAATAAACTTTGTGACGATTACCTAAAGATTTTCAGCAGTCTTGTTTCAGTTTTCTAATTAAGGTTAATTTAGCTGATTAAAATATTAGCTAATTAATGTAATTATTGTTGTTAGAAAAAAAATCAGACGCGGATTACAAAAGATTTCAAAACCCAGTTGACAAACCGGATTGTGTACGGATTTCTTTACTCAGTAATACATAATGTTCAGAACAGGCTATTTAGAGTGTAGCATTTACCGTCTTGATGCCAAAAGCAAGTAAACACGTTTTAAAAAGAAAACATCTGCATTCAACAACATATTTTGCTTACAACTTTAGTGTCAGCAGCTTTGCTGGCCTATTTTTAATCTCGCGCACAATGCAAGACTGGCAAAGGCAAGAGAGCATCACATTTCAAACACGAAAATCAGGTTACTGCGAACTAGCAACACTTGACTGACATCATTTCTCCTAGTGTTGGCAGTTAATCATGTCGGAATGTGGCACCAAGACGGGAACGTCAGGGATCGATATCTGATACATCGCCGGCATTGCTTTCCTCCTCACGCCCTGAGTTCACTTAACTTGAAAGTGAATATTTTAAGAGAGTCCCCAGAAACATAAGATGTATTAGAGCTGCTGTGTATCTGGTTGGAAGATCTTGGCCTGTATGTCTCCAGCGTTGAGCACATGTGGCTGCTTTTTACAACCACTTATTTTCCTCCTCCTCCTCCTCATCATCATCATCATCGTCGTCGTCGTCGATGACGACACCGTTTTCATATTTCCACTTACTGTCGTTTATCCTGCATCGCTCTCTCTCCATTTCTCGCTGTATTCGTGGGGAACTGCCTCCCACAGTCTGTAAACAAGCGGCAAAAACTGAATCACTACTACAAGTCTCACACCTGCATATCGTTGTTCTCTGGCAACGGCGTGAGTTAAAAATTCACCAGCGATGAACAGAAAGACATCGCTTATTAATCTACTCTCTATTAATCATTTCTGTCTATTTATCTACCCGGGACATGCCGAATCACGATTTTAACTTTTGTCTGGTACACTGAAGCAGGAGTCGTTCAAGAAAGGTATGTCGTGTGTCAGGCAATTCAGGCAAACTCAAGTGACTTTAGTATGTCAGGTAAATCAAAAAGCTCAACATAGTTAATTTAAGCTGACAAGTTGCCTTTGTTAAGAACAAGAACCCCAGAACTCTGGTGACGTTAGCACTCTGCTAGTAACAACATAAATTATAAAGCCGGTGTCTCGGTGTCAGCTTTTCCTTGGCTCCACCTTTCGAAAGATTCACTGCGCACACGCAGGTTGCAAATGTCATTTCCGTCAAGTGGCGGGTCAGATCCGTTTGGACCTTTCTGGCGCTGGTTGCACAACATGTTTCTAAAACCTTAAAACTGTTCTAAAGAAGCAAAGTCTCTTCTCTGCCATTTAGATGCACTGTACAAGAATATACAAAAAAATTGTACTGACAGGACGGAAAGTCAGACTTGAGCAATTTTATCTTACTTAAAAGCAGTTTTAGGTTTAAAAATTTTTAAATTCTGGTGTGCACTTTAAACTGATTATCTAAATAGATTTATGGCCTAAAAGTGTTTAAAATTAGAAATGTGTTGTGCAACTGGCCCCTGGTTATTAACGTGTACGTGGAGCGTGATGAGTGCGATCACACAGAAAAAGTACGAACACACTATTACATTTCAAATGAAACAGCAATATCACATCACAGCAGGTCTACTACTCAGCAAACGTTTTCCACAAATATATAAATTATTAAATACAAAGTATGTGATCTTGCATGTTATTTGAAAAAAATCTCGCTCCTCACCCTGTTTTAATTCAGACTAATGCGTGGACCTTCATTTACTGGATAAATGTCTCTCTCTCGCTGCCTCTTTGTCCTGTCATTGAAGTCACAGACTTTCATTTAGTGTTTCTTGCTTTTCTGGTAACTATAGAGGCCTAAGCGTGCGCAGTGCATGCTTCACAAGTAGATGCAAGAGAAAAGCTGAAACCGGCTTGACTGCACTATTAATATGTTTATTTGTCGAGGTGTGAGTCAATTTTTCTGTATAATACCAACTCTGAGGCGAGTAAAACACACTCAAACAGATGCTTCTCTTCCAGCTCAGTCTGTGCGTTTTGTATCCAAGAAGAATCCTATTGATCAGAAGTTAGCATGTTAATTCAACATAAATTTTTCATGCTGAAAGTTTTCAGCTGAAATGGTTTTAATTTTTTTCTGGTGGAGTAGCTGAAAACTGGTACGGGTAGGGAAAAGGGTGAGAAGATATGTTGAGGGGGAAAAGAATTAAGGGTGAAAAGAGGAAAAACTGAAAGACGTGTATCTAGCTCCCCGGGTGGTTTTAGAAGCAGTTTTCGTGTGGACTTTGCCCTGTGCACGTCCTACACTCAAGCGACCTCGGAGAATGCGTTACTCTCAGCACGTCCACATCTAGCGGCACGTTTCCTGACACGAACTCGGGCATTATTTGTGTTCTTCTGCGAAAACAAAATAGTATTATCAGCAGGTGGCGAAACTGGCAAGGATGGTTCATAAATATTCTTGTCGTACTGACTCTGCACAATATTTCCCTGAATAGTGGAGCTGCCGATTGGAAGTGTGTTCATATTCATGGCTATAGGGGTGAGTTGTCCTACCACGTCGTCACACCTGTACAAATTTCATCCTCTACAATTACATTAGGAAAAAAAGGAGTTCTTCGTCGAGTAATAGTCTTATATATAACTCACAAAACGTTAAGGGCCAGAGAGAACATAACGTACGGAAACCAACCGCCACAAGTCTGACTGTTTATGTTTATCATACTGGAATATCATCATTTAAAGTGTTGAACTCCAAGATATGGGCAGTCAGTTAAGCCAACCCCGAATCTTAAAGTCACAGGAACTTGTTTCTGTACCGGATGTAAGTCGGATTGCTTCGAACGAGTTGAAGAAGTGATCAGTCACAAAGATAGATTCCCTCCCAGGCCACGAGAAACCGCCGCCATGTCTAACGGTTGCTGGTGACCACTGCACACGAGCCTAGTGAAGTGCCGAACGCGTTGCCCAGTGCTACCCGTCCTCTGAAACCGTTCCCCCAGTCGCTGAATGACAGAATGGTTCACCCACAGCCGTCGAGAAACTTCTCTGCCGGATATGCTATCTCGTAGTCAACCCAGAGCTCGGACACAATCCACAGACGTCAAACGTGTTCTTGGGGGTATGTTTATTTCAGCATCCTATTTAAATATCCTTCTGCTAAACACCCAGCGTACAGTGTTCTTACTAGCTACTATCCTTGATTTTCAGAATGCACACTGGAGTGATGATGCTGATGGTGCAAGGTTGGGTTCAGCTGCGTTTTTTTCAGTTCATTTTCCGTGATTTTCGTACATTAAAATATAATGGGATACTACCAAAAAAATGCATTGAGAGACCCCCCCCCCAACCAACCAAAAAAAAGTGTGGGTTATTGAAGGACATGTTTCTAGTTCACTATACTGCTTTACTACAAGCTTTAATTTATATATTTATGCTATACTGTATATTACACTTAATTTACAAGTTGACACGTTAATTCTACGGTCTACTGAAAACTGAAAACACCTTGGTAGTTTTTGTTGCAGTTCATTTTTTTCTAACTGATTCAAAAAGAAAAACAACTGCAGAACTCGTTGTATAAACGCCATAGAATGTTTCAGGAACCAATCGACAAAATGACCGTGGTTAGAGTTTTGCGATAAATGAGCAGATATCAAAGTGTGCAAGAAAAGTGATTCTTTTCATCCGGACCTGAAAATAATAACAACTGCTCAAAGTGTGGCACCTTTCAGCCGTGACTTTGTCTTCTTGCCTACAGGGTCACTTGACAAAGTGCGCACTGCTGTGACGTTGCCGTGTTTTAACGCTGCCGTTTACGTGAGAATGACGTTGGCACCCTCTAGAGTTACCTCCCCCCCGACTAATATAAGAGAATGTGTAAACAATGGTGTACACTGAGTGCACTTATGCACATTGACCGTTTCACCAGTTACGATACGTCTACCGTATGTTCACAGGGTGCTAAGAAATGTGAATGGTTCAGTCACATTGAACAATTTGTTATGCGATACACAGCGCCATGACTAAGTAGTAACACCACGTGACAGGTCTGATCCTAACTTTGTATTGTTGTGAGAAGGGGGTAACACTGAAATAACACCGCCCTCCTGAATGCTAAATAGTACGATAGTATGGCCTTGTGAGGAATATTAATACTAAATAGTAAGATAGTAGGCCCTTCAGACTGCTACACAACTCTTCATCCCACTCCCTCACGTATCTGATACCAGAGCCATAGCTAGAAGATTGTCTTACCTTCCCAAACCTTCTATTGGAGTCAGGTACTCGTTACCAAACCTCCTGGGTCCACTGAGAAAAGCTTGTTGCGCCACACGGGTATCGAACGCGCGGGTCACTCGGTTCTGACGCCAGCAGTACTCGGCGATCCGCATCCCCAGGGTAACGTATGGCCAGCTTTTAACTAGCACTTCTCTTAACGCAAGCCCTTTATGGTTTGACATGTACACATGCAGACTACCCCTACCTCCATCCCAAGCCTTGTGGCAACTATAGCGGTCTTTCTTAATGCCTCTGTGTGCACAACATAAAGTTCTGAGGTTGAATGAAAGCACGCACGTTAAAGGCAGCAAACAGGCTCTTCTGCTGACAAGTTGAGTACTGTACAACTACAACTCTAGTCATCAAATACCTTCAGCTGTTCTGGCTCATCAAAGAAGATTCACCAGATTGATAAACTCGATCACCTTTTGGTTGATAATGTGATCATTTTTGGCGTACATAACGACCTGCTCCCCCTTTTTACAGATACCACGTGACTCGTACACAATGCCACGTGGAACATCCTATGCTCCTTGTTCTTGTCACTGACTTGCAGACTTTATTATCGGCTTACTTGTTCTATGTACAATCGTGCATCAGCTCAAAACATTGTAGTGGCTTCGTTGGGTGTAAAGCTCAGGACAAAGAGAAGACGAGTTGTGTACAAGACAAACACGTGTATAAAGATGTGCAAAGAGGTCAAATCTGAGATGTCATGTTGCACATGCGTACACCGAGTGAACGTGATTGCATTAGCATTGACCCATATAATCACCCTCTTTTTGTGCACATTCACCTTTGATGGTGTGCATCTTGGACAAAAGATCTGATCAGCTTTAGGAATACGGCAATAAACTAAACAATACAAAAAAACAAAAACAGTAATTGAAAGGCATCTTGCATTTGAGGTTAAAGGAGTCAAACAATGAAGTCGCCGGAGAACAACACATCTCAGCCATTAATTTGTTATGAAACTGTGCGATTTTATGTCATGATCATGACTTTACTGCCACGTGCCCAGTGCAAGAGATTACAAACAAAAGCACAAGAGGCATCGCCCCGTCAGTAGGGGGACAACTTTGTGATGTCATGGGATCGATTAACGGAGAAAGCTGAACGAAATACATTTCCCAAAAGACGATCCATTTTCACCTGGAAAAGCGCTTTAAGAATGTACCAATGATTAGATTGTATGGCATTTAAATGTCTTCATAAAAAAGACATTGACAGGCAGTCATATATTTAGAGCTGTGTTGGTTTCTGTGTATTACATCCTGACACATCTTTATTACCGTCTTCTTGTCCTCTCAAGAAAAAGCACATTCAGCCTGTTTCATTGAGAAAATTAGTTATTAGTCTTCATAAAAAATTTAAGACAACTCTCGGCATGTAAAAATGGTTAATATTTAACAAAGCCAAGTCTTGTCGGCAAAGTTTTTTTATGCAGCGGATACCTATATCATCTGGCACTTGAATCATACTTTAATAGGATAATAGTAATTCACTTTCTTAAAATTGACCTGCTTTAGGGATAATTTTAAGTTACTGATACACATATGCAGGTTTGAAATCAATGGAACAGGGTAAAGAATTTTTCTCATATCACAAAATAAAACATTAATAAGACTTGGTTGAGTTTTTTTTTTTTTGTTTGAGAAAAACCAAAAAGGAATGGAGCTCAGCTTTTCACCAAACCAAATTCTTAAAAACCTCATAATTCAAACACTTTTATTTCCACATTACACACTAACGCTGCTATGAAGTCTGAATATTTTGTACCTTTTCGACAGTAAACCGCTATCACCGGTAGTCAAGACAGTCACATGCCTCAGTTCATGTTTGAACATACTTTCGGCTAAAGAAAAAAAATATACGAAGTCCACAGCCACGGCGTATATAGCTTCTGCTAAGTTGTGCTCTTACTGCAGTAACCAAGGTGAAAGGAATGGTCTGCAGAAGGCTGTCCTTTTAAATGATCACAGCTCTTCCATTAGCTGACACCTTGTTAACACATAATCAGTCTGCAAGTCTTCATGACTGTGTTGTTGGTCTTTTTGTGCCAACTGATGTCAATGTGCATGAGCTCTACTCCATCACTAAATTAATGTACAACCCACTATGCCTTTGAGGCTTTAACATCACCATCAATGAAGTTTTTTACACTTGGGCACCATAAACATTGCCTAGAATTTCCACTTATCGAATCAATCCTGAAAAGCTATCACTGTTGTCTTTCTGCATGCCTTACACAGCATCTTGATCACAAATTTTCTTGGGGAGGGGGAACCAACTTAGTCTCAACTGTTATTACAGTTGATATTACTACCATCCCACATGGTAGAAAGCGTCATCAGTAAATTTTTGTCCAGGCAGAAAACGATCCAAACAAAGACTGCCCAAGAACACTTGCCTCCCTATTGATCCTGGACGAGATAGATTCAGCCCTTGGGAACGATGGATATATTTATTGGATAAGTCAAGGACCAGTTCTATCTCTCAACCCTAAGTCTCAGAGGCAAAGTGAATGAAAGATCATGCCCATACGCATTTTAAAAGGGTGTCGTGAGCCTTTGTGAATTTCAAACAGCTCAGAGCTATAAGAATTTAGTGCTGAAAGTAGTGATCAATAATAAATGAGAATTTTTAAAGCACAGCATCTCAGCCAAAGGCGGACTCATTGCGCTGGAACAAGATCACGAAATAGTGACAAAGATGTAGAACTAGACTCGCTGCATACTGGCATTAAAGGGCGACCACTGCAGATTTAACGGTAACGACTCCAGTAAACAAAATCAGAACCCGTGTTGAGAATATGTAAGTCACTGTGAATGCTCGCAAACTTACCTATAAATATTTGATATTTTTCACAAATTTCTACCAGTCTTTGCATTGCGTGGTGAACTGTTCACACTGCACCAAATGGTTACATTTGTCATGCAATCTATTAAAAAATTATGCTCCCACTGCCCACGAAAAATGTTTCCGGCTGATGTTTCACATTAGCACGCACAGTGTGGAGAAAGAAGCATAAATTTTATCGTGGAAATCAGAGCTGTTTTGCTGTCGGCATAGGGTATTGGTAAAATCCCTTAAAACTAGGTGCACTTAAAATCATTCGGCATCTATGAACACACCACAAAACAAACCAACAAACGTTTGATGATTTATTGTAGGAAATATTTCAGTCCTCAAGCTTCGACACACCTAGTCAAACAGACCTGAAACATAAGCAAAAAATACAGAATTTAACACACAAGGGCACTGATGTACAATCAAAGTAAACTACCTGAAAAAAGCACAGATACAGCCAGGCAATGATCTTAAAACACATCTTAGGTAAAACATTCGATCACATTTACACACAAATGCGAGGAGCAGAGATCAGGAGAAATTATAAACACACCTTGGGAGCAAGCACCATGATGGGTAAAGACAATATATATTGACGCTACGTCATTTACAGCTGTCACCAGAGTAAGTGTCGAAAGATAAAAGACCAGAACATACCAAAGCCCATATCCTCGTCAGATTCTTCAGACTCTTTCTTTTTCTCTTCTTCTTTCTTTGTTTCCGCTGCAAAAAAGCAAACACATCACTCAGAAAACAGTTCATACCCTTATTCAAAGGAAATTGCCTAAGAAGAGGTTTACATTTGAAGGTGGTAGGAGAAAAAGATAATTAAACACAACCACACATTTATGAATATGCTATGGCACAATAAAAATTTAAGCCAACAGGGTATGCAGCTATGAACAACAGGAACATCTGTACTTACAGCATGTGGACTGGGTGAGATGTGAATATCACAAGATCACTGCTGATCCACAAAACAAAGTTGCAGCTAACTCTGAGGTAATTTTAAAATCTTACCCATAGCTCCTAGACTACAAATGACAAACAAGTCTCACCCTTAGGAGCTGGTGCTGAACCTCCAGCAGCAGGAGCAGGCGCAGCGCTTACAGCTGCAGCAGGTGCAGCTCCAGCACCACTGCCCACATTGCTCACAAGATCTTTGATGTTGAGCCCATCCAGAGCACGTGCAAACAGTGCTAAAACCAAACATAAGCCCATTGATTTTAAGCATGCTGCATTTATCAAAACGATTGCTAACATCAACCTGACTGCTACTATACAGACTTTTTATAACCAAATAGTGAACAAAAATTTAAAAGATAAAACGCTTAAAGATTCAAGACAATCAGTTCAGAAACCAATAACCATCTGTTCGCTGTTGCAAAATCACTATGCAAACATAAAAAAGAATATATACTTACTTGGCCAGAAAGGTTCAACGGTGACATTAGCTGCCTTCAAAATTGTGCTGATCTTTTCCGCCTGAAAAAATAGGCAAAAGCAATTTAACTCATCGCTCGTACCTAATTGACGTACAGTTGGGAGAATCTGCTATGATACTGGTATGAAACCGTTAACATTTTAAAATCCTACGCTTGTATTACTCCAAACGGCACGCGCTAGTATCTGCGTCCCTGGAGTCAGATCCCGTTTTCTCATGTGTATAACAATGCCATGAGGGACAACCAAAATCTATTAACATCTTACCGTAACAGCAACTTGGTCATCTGCAAGAATCAGAGCAGCGTAAACACAAGCGAGTTCGTCTTTGGTTGCCATTATTTAAGATGGATGAGTGTTGGATGCAGCACAAGTCGCCGATTTGGCCTTAGCTCACTAACGAGAACAGTGTGCTTTACACAACAAAGTTGCAAGAGGAAGATGTGTACGTAAATTGGTCGTAACTTCCGGCTTTGCGACATATGCCCTAATAAATTATTTATAACAATCAATAATATTATTTTAAGAATAATACTATAATATATTACTGACAATTTTTTAAGCAAGGATTGTCTCTGTTTGCGACATCCTTAAAAACAATTGTCATTACTGTTGGCCATTCGCACGGCGTGGATTTACTCGGCGTCAAAATGGCTTACGGTTACTTCCACGTCGTCTGCCTCGTGTTTTGGGTGTTGTCTTGCACATTGTTCGCTGACAGTGATGACCATGGGGCAGATGTAGTGAACTATGACAGAGACACATTCCAGTCAGCTATAACTGACCAGAAACATTTTGTCATGTTTTTTGCACCCTGGTTCGTGAGCTGCATTTTCGTTTTTTGGTACATTTTTGTAGATTGACCCATGCCATTGAGTCAACGATTGAAAGAAAATCTAAACCATTATCTTAGTTATTAAGTTTTTGTGAATGAAATATAAACTACGGTGACGTTTGTTACGCATCAGAATTGCAAAAAATAAATACATAACGCTTTACTATGTCGATGCTAGAGTAGTTGTAGAATAACTGTCGTAAAAACGTACTTTTATGATGTAAGGTGTGGCCATTGCAAACGTCTGGCACCAACGTGGAATGAACTGGCTAAGATTTACAATAGCGATGAATCATCAGTCACAATTGCCAAGGTAAATAAGTCACCATGTGGTCAAAATCTTTTTATTTTGTTTTGCAATAAGTTTAATAATAATAATAATAAAACATGATTTACTTAGCACTTAACCCACCATCAAAGGCAGGCTTAAAGCAATTTATGAAACAAACAAACAAATAACAACACAGTTATAATCATAATTATCATGGGAACTCATCTCAGAAGCAAAGCTCATTTCATGCCCAGTTAGTGTTGCCACTATGTTGATGAGAAGGTGAATGCTATGAGCACAGATGCTGTCAGCAGCCTTGCAGCTTATGCAGTCTTCGATAAGTCAGTGAAGTATTTTGCTATTATAAGTAGCTGAAAGTTATTATGTTTGAAGCTAACTCACAATCTCTGGAACAGGGCCTATCTTTCACAGAAGAAATATAGTTCAAGTAGCAGAGCTCTTGTTAGAGCATCACACCACTGTAGTTACAGTGGTGTCGCCCAGTCTATGCCTCTCTTGCTCATACATTCACCCTTTCTCTCTCCCCTCTAAAATGTGCTTTGCTTAGTATAGTTAAAAAATAAGGACACTTTGGACTCAGAGCTCCAGTGAGATCTAGCAGTGTACATGTGTTGCCTGATAATCCTGCCTTCAGACAGGCTGTGAGCTAGAAATTCATTCATGGAGCAGGACAGAAAGTGGGGGAGGAGGAGTAATTCTCTCTAAAATTGTGATGCAAAAATTCGTATAGATTTTCTATTCCTTAGAAACCGCTGGTAACATATAGGGTAAAATAAATATTAACACTAAAATCCTCTGGAGCAGTGTACATCAGCCAGACTTAGTCCACAACCTTTCAGTTGAAAAATGTTTATGCCAAAATTGGTTGTGGATCAGACAAATGATGTATTTTTGCATGATAACCAACCAGAACTACACAGAGACACATATTGCCACACTGTGCTTTATGTATAAGATAAGCACCATTGATTTAAGAGAAAGTAATAACTGGGATAAAATTTACCTTACTGTACTATTAGAATGACATTAGCATTGACTGTTATTAATTTCTTCTGTATATCATTTGTGATGAGGTTTAAAAAAAATATTTTTAAACAGATTTCATGGACACATAAGCTCTGCCTAAGCTAAAGTTATTTTAAGGACATTATAAGAACAGAATTCACCACTCTGAATGTTGATGGCATTTTAAAATGAAAGATATTTTCTGCAGGTGGACTGCACAATAGAAACAGCATTGTGTTCTGACCAGGATGTAACAGGTTACCCTACTCTTAAGTTTTACCATAAAAGCATGGATGACTTTGTTCGCTACAAAGGGAATCGAGACTTGGATTCTTTGCAGAAATTTGTAGAGGAGCAAGTGGATCGGGTATGTGGTCACTAGTGCTGCATAATGTTGTTAACATGGCATCAGCTAATGCTGTCTGTCCCTTGTTTATACTTGTTCTTATGAGAAAGGATTTTCTAAATGTAACCCATTTGCACTAAACCTGCTCCTAATTTTGTTATAAAGAATTCTTTGAAATTTTGATTTGTAAGGTTTTCTCCCTTTATGCTGCTTTTTAAGTAAATATATATCATGGCTTGAAAAAGAATTAGAGATAAATGGTTTATAAGTTTCAAAACATGTGCCAAATAAAAACGGGCTGTAACCTGGTGAAATCTGCCTGCCAAAATGCACCTTTAACTCATCTTCCTTTTTCTCTATACCCACAATCTCCCACAGAATTGGCCTTCTTTTTGCTTCTGGTGTTCTTATTGTTTGTGTTAGCTGCTGTTATATGTATAGTGTTTGTTATTATTTGTGCTTTCACGTAACTGCAATAGGTATTGCAACATATCTGCCAGTATGGTGATACTATTGTAGATATTTGAGAGGGGTTGTAATGATTTCTTTTGCTGTTCTCTAAGACTGTGAAGGACACAGCTGTTCCTCCTGTACCTGAGGAAGATGAGGATCAGGGTCCAACAGAGCTGACAGATGAAACATTTGCCAGTGTCATCAAGCAGGGAACCCACTTTGTCAAGTTCTTTGCACCTTGGTGTGGCCATTGTAAACACTTAGCTCCAATTTGGGATGAACTGGCAAAATCATTTGCTGCCAGTAAGAAGGTCACTATTGCCAAGGTAGGTGTTTTAAGTATGCAAGTGTGCATCTGCTTGAATGCTCTTGTCCTTCTAAGACAATTATGTGAATCCTAAATTAAGCATTGTGGTATCATGACATGAAAAGGTTGCTTGTAATACTATGATGAGATTATGTCCTTGCTTATATTAGGAAAATGATTGCCAATGTTTGTATTGAGAAAATGATTGCCGATATTTTTTCAGGAATCAGTTTTTCAGTTTCTCTGCTTCAAATAAAGAACATTTCATTGTCCTTCTTGTTGATTGCAAAGTATAGCTCTGATAGCACATTAAATAATATGATTTTTGAGCAAATTACTTTGTTCAGTAATCTCATCCAGGCTCTTTCACATATTTGATCTTCTGCATGTGTGTTAACGACAGGTTGATTGCACAAGCTCAAAAACTGTCTGCACTGACATGGGGGTTAGTGGTTACCCAACTCTCACCTGGTTTCAAGATGGTGAAAAGGTGCAAATTAGCTTTAAATTACATTTTGTTCTGTGCTAGTTTGAATATTTTATTTCCTAGTTTTTTTATTTTTTTAGCATATCTTTATACACTGTCATGAAATTAAAGATCACTATCACTGGTCACTAAAAATCTAAACGCATCACTTCCAATTGCAACATAGATACCACACGTACAGTCAAAATATCAATGTGTATGCATATTACTGTTTTCACCTGTGCCAGTTCTTGAGATATATGCTTGGACATTTTCTGCATTCAATTTTAAGTTCAACATTTTCAAACTACTGTTTTTTTTTAACCCTTGCAATGTATTGCTGTTTAGTATTGTTCCTGGACTTTTTTAATAGAAATACATAACTCAGAAAAACTAACCCTAACCCATCAAAATGGTCTAACTTATGTAGTTTATCATCATAATGTTTAGATGTTTATATAGACAATAAGTAACAAAAACTGCATGCTGATCATTAGAAACTTGTTCTTAATATGTTTTGGATCAAATTGTTAGTATAATGATAAGCTTTGTGTGGTTTTGTTGTTGGTTTCTTATGTCAAATTTACTAAAACAACAGAACAGCTTTTCACTTTATTTCTTTGATGACACACTTTGAACATATAAAGTGATCAGATCAATTTTACTGCCTTTCTGTTTTACAGGTTGAGCAGTACACAGGTGGACGTACCCATGAGGAGTTGAAGAACTTTGTAAATAACAAGCTAAAGGAACTAGGGGAAGCATCCTTTGGTCAAGAGGAGGAGAAGGTTCCAGAAAACCTTTTGGAGGTGACAAAGTCTTTCCTCTGGAGAAGATGAAGAATTAAGCTTGGGTGTAGGGAGAGCTAGTGATCGGGTATTTTTTCTCTAATGAATGAATTGTTTATACAACCCTGACTGTTTATCTGAACAAAATAATACAATGCACCGCCTCAGTGTTATAAATCTCACTTCTAAATTAGAATCTAATTAGTAGTTACTGTCTGTACTCTGTAGGAACCAGTTCGTGATCTGACTGATGAAAGCTTTGAAAGTGTAGTTGCTGAAGGACTCACATTTGTGAAATTCTTTGCTCCTTGGTAAGTGAGATTTTCTGCTCAGCATGTGTATGGATGCTTTATGTCATCTACAAACTGACAACTGAAGGTTTAGTGGTGTGCAATTTTCTTTTAATAATAATAATTTCAGCTTTATGGACAAGATCACTATGTGTTAAATGCTACAATATCCATATGAATAATCCTGAAGAAAGATAAATCACTGTCTAAAAGATTGAACGTCACAAAAACACAGCATCAAAAGATTAATAGGTCATGGGCAGACAGAGTCTATGCTAGAGTGTTAGCAGTTTTAATGTCCACAACCCAGGGGAGGTGGAAATGCATGTCCAAATAGCAACAGAGACCAGTAGAAAGTGGGGTACATGGTTTTGTTTTTGGCAATGGCACAGATTACTGGTGAAGATGTTGCATCGGTTTAGAACAGCATACAAAGATCAAAGGGTTAAGTCTATGCGGTTCTCAGGTGCCCAGTTGTAAAGTGGTTAAAACACTAAAATCCTCTGGCTTGTCACCACTGCAGTGAGAAGCGCTGGCTTCTGATGCTGTCTTGGACACCCTCTGTATATGACACCTGTTTGCAGGGCTGGGCGTCCAGTGGTACTGAAGTTGTTGTAAGCAGCAGCTGCCATTTTTTTCAGGTGTGGTCATTGTCAGCGACTGGCTCCAACCTGGGAGGAGCTAGGAGCTGCATATGCTGAAAAACCTGTAACTATTGCTAAGGTGGACTGCACACAGCACAAAGCCGTTTGTGACTCTCAGAATGTGAGTTTGATGAATTTTATCACTGCAAACTTAGGAACGACTGTTGTCTTGCACTTAGCTATAGTTTAGTGTGTGTGTGTTGGGCCAAGGGGTATTAGTGTAAAATAATTTTGGATCTGGTTTATGCAGGAATGCACAGTCACAATACCAGATTTTCTGGATAAGTGGGAGAACTAAATAGCTATGAGACCTGACCATCATCTGATTTTTGAATTGCTGCTGTTATGACTTTGTTTTATAATGGAGGTTTCTAGGAAAAGACTATGCTTTTGTACACAATTTTGAAAACAGTATTTGTTCTAGTAGAAAAAAAATTCATGTTGGAAATTCTTGCTTCTTTCTAGGTCCGTGGTTATCCTTCGCTGCTAATTTTCCAAAACGGAGTCCGCCTTGAAGAGTATAATGGTTCTCGTTCACTTGAAGATCTGAAGAAGTTTGTGGATAAATTTTTAGCACATGTAGAGTTGTAGATGGATGCAGTCTTCATGGTTTGAAAACGTGTTTAATTTGTGATTTTGTATGGTTTGCACATTCATTTTAAGTTCCTCGTATATTATCACCTTTTGAATTCACAGGTAGACAAGGTAGTGCATGCATACATTACTGTGTGTACACATGCACTTATGCACACACATGTATGACATTTGATTAATAATACACTTTCTATAATTGAAATACCAGATACTACAAGTAACAACTTGGGTTTTGCAACTCCAAAGCTTTGGTATGACAAGAACTGTACACTGTACAGTATCTAGAAAACATTGATGTTTAATTCAGTTGTCCATATGTCAAAATTTGCAAAATAAGAATTCCAACCGTAGTTTTAATTAATTAAAAAAAATATTCTTGATACTTTAGGGTTAATGTACAAATAACAACTTGTATGACTATGTATTGGAAGAATCGAGACAGTTGCAGAAATGTTCACATGCTTTTTCGCATATGCCCATACATTTCAGAGGGTGAACATGGCTTAAGAGTACTTTAATGTATGAAAGTCTGACCAGCATCCGTGGCTGTTGTTTGTAACTGTTTAGAATGACATGAGAAGTTTGTGCGAGTTACAGTGTGGATGTTTGGCAATATGCATAATTATGGCAAGATACAGATATGTATATGGCAAAATATAGATATGTATATGGGTACACACAGATGCAGATGCTGGCTTCAGATACTGATAATGTGTGCATGTTAAATGATTGTCATTGGTCGTATAATTTTTGTGCAAGTCTTCAGCATAGTAAGCCTATGCACACATATGTACAATGTAAACTTAATTTTCTTATGGTTGGTTATCTGTCTTTTGCTGTAGTTTTTCCCCCCCCAAAAAGCCGTTTTAACTGGACTGTGGTTTGTGAGAAGTATGTGTATGTGCACATATTCACACCTCTGCACCAGACGGAAAGAAAGAAGTCCATCTGCTTCTGTGCAGATGTGCATACATACCTAATTTTAAGAGGTTAGGGTTAGAGCTCCTTCATGGGGAAATAAGAACACCAACTTTTTGTCGCACAGTGTCTCCTATTTCAAGTCTTATATTCCAACAAAATGTTTAGGCATTCATTTGTCTTCCAGGGTCTCAGTGTTATGATCTGTTAACTACAGCATCATTCTTGAGTGTAAATGGTGACAAAGCTTAATCTGATGATGTTGGAAGCTATTGCAGTTGTGGGTAATAAGTGCTTCAAAACCTGAACTAAATATTAGTTGTGATAGTAGCAGCACTGTGTATATTAAGGT
This sequence comes from Marisa cornuarietis, assembly GCA_004794655.1. Classification (NCBI taxonomy): domain Eukaryota; kingdom Metazoa; phylum Mollusca; class Gastropoda; order Architaenioglossa; family Ampullariidae; genus Marisa; species Marisa cornuarietis. The sequence goes on along the minus strand of SMMW01000577.1, from coordinate 1,207,635 downwards.
TTTGATTGTTTAAACAAATATGCTATGACTTTTGCAGAACCTTTATTTTCAGTCTGTGACAAGCAAAACCTATATCCCTTCACAACGATTGTAATTATTGTAATTGTCTAGAATTTTGTCATAGAATCTGCTCACCAAATGAATGCTGACGGGCATGAGAAAGATGTGGTTAATACCTTAGAAGATTTTTCTAGACAGTTTTGTTGGATTTTTGTTTGGTCAAATTTTGAGTTTTAATTTGTTGTCATTGAAGAGAGTACTAAGGATGTGCATGATGAGTGAGAAAATTATAAGTGTTTATTTGCAGTGTTACTTTCCAAAACCAGAGACGTCCTCATGCACTAAAGTTTAAATGACATTCTGTGTAAAGTTCAGCCAGTGTGTAAAATGCATCAGCTGGTTATTTAACTAAAATATTGTTAGTGGTTAAATTTTTTTTTGAATTTCTTTCCAGCATTGTTGCAATTTACAATCCTCCAGTCCACAGAAAATGTTGCAAACTTTCAGTGCATGATTAGTTTATATGCACCATACAATGGTGTACACGTTTCAGGTAATGGTTTTCTGTTAAAAGAATAAATATAAAGGTATTTTCCTGCTGTTGATACTTTGGGTATGGTTAATTAATGCACAGGTTATTTGTGAGAAGTAATTTTGTTACCCTTTTGTTTTAATTGCCTCTTTATTTACTTTCATCAGGAAGATAACACGTGTGCCAGATGTTAATCTGCTAAGATGACTTTATTTTAATCAGTCATTTACTATGCCACCCTAAAATATTGCAACACCTCGTCAGCCTATTGATGAGAAGACACAAGATTATGATCAATTTTAGACAGGCTTTACTTTTTATTTTGACAACATGTGTTGTCAGCAGTTTGGTCTGTGTTCAAGCTTTGATCTGTGTGTCCCTAGATTTCACAAGAGGGTAGGCTCATTACTGGAATGCAAAGATTTGTAGTTTGCATGTATGTCCCTGTTATAGTAAATTGAATATTTGAATAAATTTGCACTTTCTGTTGCCTATGTGCTAGTTTATTGGTGTGAAGGGGGGAAAATTAAAACACTTATCCCTGGCTTTAAAACAGCAACAAAAATATAGAGCTAATAGAAGACCTGGATCCCACTGAATGACTAAGTTTCAGCTAAAATGGGTAATATATTATAAGCACTATAGCTGACTGCGTTATAGAGTTATCCATTCAGCTAGCAGTATATAATGCATCTGGCCTCAGTCTGTTGGAGCATGGATTAGCTGTCGCTAAGATGTGCAGCTTGCATTTCTGCATGAATTAAGCACTGCTGTTTGTTCTGTAAAATGGGGATTACACTAAACTATGTCAGTAGTGTAACATGCCTGTTTGTCATCAACTACAGGATGTGCAGTGAATGGGGCTGTTGGTATGGAGTCACTGGAATAGCTGGCTTAGACTTATGGAAAGTAGCCAGAAGAGAGAAGCATTTATGATTAGCGTGATAAGAAGACAACAGGCAGAAAAGAAGGAATAGGATCAAGCTCACATGATCTGGGACCACCACATGGGGACACCTCTTTAACAAACTGTTCTGTGACTGGCTAAAACTGTTTAACTCAGGACCATTGTAAACTACATCTGTCACAGGTGAAGATGAAATAGTGGGGCTAAAGGAATTAATTTCATATGATGCAATATATTTACCCTTGCAGTCACTTGCACAAGAATTTGTATCAACAAGCAAGTGCAGGCACCAGTATTTGTATCAACATGCAGGTGGAAGCACAAGTATTTGTGCAAATGTACACAGTGAGCATAGTATCTCCACCATTAACTTGATAGTAGTGCCTAAGTACAAGGATTATTTGTCTCCAGAGATGATACATTTTATAAATTATTAATAAACACCATTTGGACTTGAAAAAGTCCACAGAACTTGCTGCCAAGTAAGGAAATGTATCTATGCTTTACAATAATTTATTTACAAACAAAAATGTAAAAAGAGGGAGAACGTTGAAATATGGAGTGAAAGAGCAATGGATGCTCAGATTTGTCCATTCAGCCTAGCGTTACATTAAAAAAATTTACTATTATAGGTTAAATTATAAACTTTTAAACAATAAGCACAAATAGCTACACCTACCTTAAATCCTCACCTTCTGTCATTTTATTTATGTCCAACGTAATATCAAGACAGGAATTTCTAGCAGATAACAAAGATATTTCAAAGTTACTGGGAAAAAATTTGTTCTGAGCATTTGCAAGTGACTTACACCCAACTGAAATCAGCGATCCATTTACTCATTTGACACTTGCAATTTACTGTGTGATTCTAACCGCTGTTGTGTTAATGGAGTTAGTGAAGGTCACGTCTTTAATTGCAAGCAAGGCCCATTGTGTTAAAAGGATACAACTAAAAATTTAGCTTCAGAAAATACAGGCAAAGAGAATAGCCAAATAAAACTCCTTAAAGAACAGTCTTCATAAGTTCTTTAATTATTGATTTCATCGTAACATATAACTATAACTGTGCTGGATAAAATACAAAGAATGAGGATGAATTATTCTGAAGATCCTTTTCCTCCTATTTACATAGCTAACCCCTCACATGATACTGAATGCCAGTGTTATTTATTGATTTAGAGTAACAATGATATGTAAAATGCTTTCAGCAACATGCATAAGGAGGCAAAATATTTTAATTAAGGACGGGTTTTCATCTACCCTAAACAAACAATGATAAGCTTAGCTTGCTCTGATTTATTGTAAAAATAACTTTTAAATAAGCATATGAAGGATAATAGTTTTCTCCTTCATTTTCTGGTAGGTGACAATGTTTCTCTCTGACAACTACAGCTTCCAAAGGTTGCAGCTCATTCTTTTTGTTTGCACATTTTCACTTTGGCTTTTGTGAGAGAATTCCTTTAAATTTGTTAGAAATTTGGTTTTATTGTTAATGCCAAAAGTCAAACTGCAGCAACATAAACCATTTATGTGCTATGACTCTAAAGTCATTGTGACATGAAGGGAGATGGAGATGCAGGAAGAATGTCAAGTTCTGATAAGTGTAAACAAAGTGTTAAGCACTGTAGTCTCTACTCCTTGAATGATATGTGGAATCACTTCACTGTTGTCACCTGCTCTGTGAATTCAATTCAGGCTGAGTGCATCACACTGCTGCATGACAAAGTGGACAGGTTTTCCGTGTTCGGATTTCCCCTTGTAATGCTCTACGTTTACACTGGCTGCACATCCAAAACTGGTATTCCATGATGGGTCGTCCTGACACAATGCATACTGGAAACTTGTTGTCACAGCTTGGGCAGGCGGATGACCTAGATGAAAAGAGACCAAGACAATACAAAGCAAGCAACCTTGATGCATCAGTGGCTTAGGAACCAGGGGCAGAGGAAGGGCAGCTGCCCCCTAAAAAAAGATATTGAGGAGGCAAGAATGTGAACATCATTCACTGTCGGCATGAAGGTTGCCCCCACAGCAGGTCGAACATCTTCCTATGCCACTATGCATGTGTTTAGAGAATATACATGAAGTACAATAATCTGTAAGGTAATTGAAGAAATAAAGACTCTGCTTTATCCGTGCGGTTGTTCATCAGCATGGCATGTGGCACAGACCACAGGCCAAGACAAGAAGCACAACAAGAGTTCAAGAAAAAATGTTAACAGCATCACTAAGCAGAGGAAATAATTCAAACTAGCATACACAAATATTGATTAGCTCCCCTTAGCCTTTTCTATTTCCAATAAAATAATTTAAGAGACATTAAATTTTATATCAAACAGTGGTCAGACTGTGCAATGAGGAACCTACTCAAAGATGCTCAAGGTTGGCCCTGATTGCATATCTTTGTTGCTATTGCATCTCAACCTGTCCTCCCAACAACTAGTACCGGCAGTTGGGACGGCTTGCTTGGAGTCCAGTCGGTACCAGTCAAGGGAGTGATGATGGTAATGAAATGTTCAAAATGCATACAGACATAATAAAAACAAAACTGACAAAATATAACAGACTCACCAGTCTGGAATGGTACATGAACAGCCTGTGCATTCCACTTTGTTGGTGCGTGCATCCTTTGGACTGTTCCTGTAGAAATAAGACATAAAAATAAAATTATGAGAGTAAATTTTCTTTCTTTGAGACTTACAAGTCGACATGGCCATAGGAGATAAAAGATTACACTAACTCTTATACTATTGAAAAGTCTTCCTGACAGTTTGCTAGCACATACCTGGCATGCAGAGCACTGTACTAGAGGGCAGCTGCTTACGTGACTATTAGAGGGCTTTGCACACCAAGCACGTATGCTAGCTCACTGTCAGGGAGACAACTTTTCTATGGTTAAAGAGCTAGTGTACCCCTTAATCTTAAAGTCATTTCATCTGGTAAAGTCAAAGAAGAAAATAATCTAGAGAGCCAACACAGTTTTCAAATTTTTGTATTTTAGAAGTATAAATTGTCAGCAAGTTCAAATTCTCATGTTAAAAAAAATTAAAATTCCCATTTGATACAACAAAATAGTCACTGAATTATGTACCCTTCTAATTATTCCATAAATGCCAAATGTTCTTCCAAGTCACCTCATCCTGCTGTTCTCTTTTAAACTTGAAATGTTTTTAGAAAAAATTTTAAGTATCATTGCTTTTAAGTCTTTGTAAATCACCTACAGCTCAGTCTAGATGGAATATATTTCAGTCCCACTAATATGCCTTAAGGCATCTCACATAGTTGTTTCACATATTTACTTTCTTCGGGAATCTACACCTAAATAAACTCATCTGATGATGACGAAACACGAGTCACACTGGTTAAAGTGTATTTTGCTTGGCAAACCTGTAACTCCACTCCAAACTATATTTTCTGCACAAGAACTCTCTTTTTTAATTCTTAATTTATTCACAAAGATGATTATGTTGATATACCAGAAGTTGCATGAATTTTAGCCAGTCAAAGAACAGGTTGATAAAGAAGACCTCAAGACTTACAAAATCAGGGATCTCACCCAACCATGTCCAGACTGTGTGCTTATGTAATGTATGTTTATTTAGGAAGGATTAAATCTGCATTGTTGGTTTTTCCTATATCTGAAGTGCTCATTTTGTTTTTAGATCTTTCTGCATGAATCTGGGCTTTAAAGTGGCTGTACGTCACTGAGACACAGCATGTCAATAAGTTACTATGAGCAGACAGCAGAGTCCCATATTAAGAAAAAGTGCATTAAGTCACACATACTTTGTAAAAATCTCTAGTGCCAGCTCGTCATACTGCTGCTTGTGTTCTGGTGTCAGGGTCTCCAGTGATTCAAGCTTGATGAAGGCCTTAGAGCATGTTGCAAAGGCACGGTTTGCACATGCTGTCAGGGCTGGTGAGATCACACAATAGCAAGATGTCATTCTGTTCTTATTGGTGAGACTACAAGACATGTTTATATAGACATTGCTGCCCCTATAACATCTTGTTTAATTGTACACCGATATGCACACACCAGCACCTGCTTATCCTTCTCTGTTCACGTATACTCAATACATGTGGTAAACAAGCGATTTCCAGACTATACTTGCCTATTAAAGCATAACTATTAGCAGGATTGATGATGTCATCATAGTCTTGTAAATGTAGAGCAGTTCTCATAGCAGCATCCACATAACCTGTCAAAAAAGAAAACCAGATTCACCTCAAATATCCGAGGTAAAGGTAATCATAAATAATAAGATGACCTGGTAAACTGCGATTGCCACCCATCTAAAAGTCTGCTACACAGTCCAAATCATTTTGAACATTCATAGTTTCCCCTATCCTATGGATAGTCATGGATTTATAAACCTAGTCAACTTTTCTCTATTTAACACATGCACCCAATCATGTAAGCACACTCACACACTGGGCTAGGAAAACATGTTGAAGCGTTGCAGTTACCGTCATGAAGCTGCCTCTGTGCCAGAATGTAGAAGTGGTATGCCTCTGCCCCTCGCCAGGCATTGTCAATGATCTTAGTGTCAGACAGCTCCGATGAATCTTCTTCTAAAAACCCAGCCAAGGCTGATGAAGCTTGCTGCATAGCAAAGATGTTAAAATGTGTCTTTAAATGTGTCGGCTGTGTTTAACCTACACATCAGCTTTCTTGCTCAAGTGTTTCTTCTTTGACTGTACCAGATGACATAGCAATAGGAGATAAAAGGATTACACTAGCTCTTTAACAATCCAAAAGTTGTCTCCCATGACAGTGAGCTAGCATGAGCCTGGCGAGCAGAGCACTCCACCAGTCAGGTGAGTAGCTGCGCTCTACCAGTGTAAAAGGCCAAATGCAAGGCCAACACACCAGTTTTTTTTTTTAGGTTACCGAAGTGTTCACTAGCCTTTGCTCTTACGCTCACTGGCTACATAACATCTGTATATCCACACCTTTATGCCTTAGATTCTTTTATAAATCTTAATGCTCTCAGTCACTCAACTTTCATGGAGTAGTTTAAATGTAAATCATACATACAACAGACCTTGGCAAAACACGGTCAGCCTCATGGCCATAATCTGTTTCCATTTGTCCTTGCCCCATGATGTTAGATTCATGGCTTCTTGAAGCTGACTCCATAACAATTTTATGGTTTAATAATACTGTTTCTGCTTGCCCTTGACCTGTGAGGTCAGTTTCATGTTACTGACCTGTTTCTGCTTGCCCTTCCCCCGTGAGGTCAGCTTCATGGCTTCATGATACTGCTCCACCAGCAGACCACCCAGAACATACAGCTTCTTTAACACAAGGGGGGCCCGTCCAGAATTTTTCTGTTCTTCAGCTACCTATAGCATTAAATCAAAAGCTTGCAAACAAACCTAGATAGGGCAATTTGTACCAAAAATCCACCCATAGGAGTATTTTATTGCTAAAGCTTTAGATTATATTTGACTTTTGGATTTTTTTCTTATCCTTGTTCTACTATTATCATTTAATACTGAATGTGCACAAAATATATGTTTATTATGTCTCATGCACATCTCTCACAATGCTTGGAAAAGTAATTGTGAAATCCACATGTGATCATTAAGGTAGGCCAAGCTGTGTCATGCTATCTGAAGGAATGATGCTAAATGTTGGTGCACAATGTGGAAAGTCAAAGTATGGAGTACACAACCAGCCATGATGCAGTGTTAGAGACACTATCAAGTGTTAGGGTAGTTGGTTACAATCAATGCTTGCCATTAAGTAGATTTTGTTGTCAAGCAAATAACACTAATAGGTTGATTTAGGGCTCCTTTCTAGAGATGGTAAAATTAATTGCAGTTAATCTCTTAAAAACCAGAGCATTTTTCTCTGATCCAGCTATTATTTAATAGTGAAAAGCAAATTTGGTGTTATTATTGTAATCAAATATACAGTAAGTCAAGAAGTATTTTGAATTCTAAAAGACTTGAATAGATGGCATCAAAGTTATCAGAGACTGGAACAATGTTGACAATGACAGAAACTCACTTTAAACAGAAGCTTGGCTGCCTCCATGAAGCTGCCGGCTTTGCGATAAAGTTCAATGGCAGAAAGCACTTTATTTTTTTCCAAAAGGTGTGCAGCATATTTGGCCAGTAGAAGATCAATCTCCCGTACATTATGTGACTTTGCCAATTCTATGCCCTTGTCCCACTGATTTAGATTGACACATGTGTCAATGGCAGTCTTGATACGATTACACTGCACATAAATATGAAAGATATGTGCAAATGCATAATATAGTAACTAAGCATTTTTTGCATCTGATATTTCTGATTTAATAATGCATAACATGCAGAACAAGCAAAAAAACCTTGTAATGACTTGAACATATGCTTTGTTTTGTACTCCAGCTACATAGCATTCAAAATAGTATAGCACAGGAATTTCTGCAACTATCAAAGCATTTGCTTCAAAAGAAAGACTATGTCACTGCCCTATTAATTAATGAGGTACTCAATGTGAGTTTTCACATAAAAAGTTAAAAAAAACAAGACAAATGGAGCACATGAAGCATGTCAATGTCTATATGTTATCAATTCAAACATGTCAATATCTCAACGTTATCTCCTCAAACACAGCATGACGTACCTTAATGTAAGCTTCCACAGCCTGTTCACACATCCCCACACTCTGAAACATTCCTGCTATTTCCTGTAACACAACAGTGCTACATGAATGCACAACAGTCTGATGTTCTTCAAATCATTCTATTTCCACTAATAAAACATTTCCATTTCTAGTTGCATGAGCAAAAGCATTGTAGCAAATATTATTCTGGAGTATAATGTGATGGAATGCATTGGTTGTGGCTATACACAATATGCTAATCTCACTGCATCACAAGTATGTGAAAGAAACGCCAAACACATTTTCAAGAAGAAAGCCACTGACAGGCAACAGTTTGTGGTTTTCAGGAAGTGTGTTGACCAGCTTTTCAAGCCCTGGATAGTCCTCTAGCATGTAGTAGCACTCAGCTAGTCGTTCCTGGTTACGGCCTTGGATGTAATAAGTAACAGCCTGTTGCCTAAAATAAACACCAAGTTGAGCCTGAAAAGTTTTGCTATAAATACAACTGCCACATGACTATGACCATCACCACTGAAGGAGTCAATGGTGCCACAGTTAATGACTTGGCAAAATACTTTTGCAGTATCTTTCAGATCTGCTCGTTTACAGAGACATTTATCATTTATACACTTCAACGAAAATGCTATGGTGCAAGGAATGAGGTCAGATAGAAGGACACACAGTAGGAAATTTACACTAGATTAATAGGTTTCTTTCTGTCTCTTCTGTTTATTTTTCTAAATACACATAACATGGAAATGCTTAATAACTTTTAGCTTTCTGTAGAAAATTTAGGTAACAATGTGGTGAGGACTGAGAGAGAGAGTAGCAAGCGTGGTCTTTTCACGGACCATTTTTGTCGATCGGCATAATAATCTCCCACAGCATTCCAGGCTTCCTCTAACTGCAGGTCATCTCCGCCCCCTCCATGCTTCAGGAGCTGAATGACCTTGAACCAGTCACCAAGCTTTTTCCTCAGGTTGACTGCAAGATCTCTGTGAATAAAACAAAGCACCACTGAGGATATATGTGTAAGTTTTAAAGCTAGCTATAAATATGAAGCTCCAAAAGAACTATTAGCATAAATTTAAAACACCATATGTTTTCTGTATCAACATGGTAGCAGATGTCATCATGACTACCACAACTACAATCATCAAATATAAAAATAAATATACACTGCACAAGAAGTCTAAGCACCATTTATAATATTCACCATAACCATGTCCAACTTAAACATAAAAATACACTTCACCTTCTATCCATCTCCAAGTAGATTTTTTCAGAATCTTCAAAGCGTCGGAAGTAAGCTGCAACCTCAGCTTGCTTCATTTGCTCACTCTAAAGAAAACAAATGTTTAAGGTTTAAACTAAAATACTATGAAACTTTAGAAACTACTAAAATGAACATTTGTATATAGGTTCTCCCTCTTCAAGATTTACCAACTGACACAACAAGAGCAGCTATGGTGTGGCAACTCCTGTCATCTGATAATGGCAATGAAAAAACATAATAAACAATATTATTACACTTTGTCAAATATAATCAATACATAATACAGTATAGAGTATAGCACAATAAACTGGTATCATAAGTATGCAATATTATTTTGTTCTCTTGGGTGATAAGGCTGGCCAGGAAGGCTAGAGTTAATTTGCTCGATCCAGACCATCCCCTCCACGGCACACTGATTGAACTATGCATGCAACGTTGTGGAAGATTTTCTATGCCAAGGTGCAGAACAGAGCTCTTTCGTCGTTCATTCATTCCAGCTGCTATTAGACTTTTTAACAACAGTAGACCTATCGGCTGACCTTGGATTTTATGCATAGAGGATGGCTTTGTAGGTTTTATGATTTTGGTAGTTGTGTGGAATGTTTTAATTTTTTTCAAAGGTTATGGATGTGTGGTACTGAGAAGGTGTGTGTTAGTATGGGAATGTTGAAGTATGTGTAGTATTTAAGGAATTTGTTAGTTGTACTATTTTTATATATGCCCTTGCTGTCGACAAATGTATCTCCGCTGAGGATTAATAAATTTGTCTTGTCTTGTCTATTTTGCATACAGCTTGAAACACTTAAAAATTACCTGATATCTACTATTAACATGATTATTTTTTTAATACAATGCCCTATGCATGTTTATGTAAAAAAAATGCCTAAAAGCATAAAACACAAATAACATCAACAGTCAGAAGACAGCCCACATGAACAATATCCAGCGAAACAACATAATGATAAAAAAACTTTTAATCATGATGTGGTACCTGCAGGTTTCCAAGCCTTTTTACAAACTCAATGCCCTGATAGTCTCGGCACTTGGCAAACGCTGTCTCTGCCACTTTTAAGTTTAGCTGTTCAAGGGCAGACTCAGCTAGCAATCTCCTGAAAAAGTGGATTAACTTTGATAATACAACTGTGCCTAAATTTTCTTTAAACACTTCCAGACCACTTTACACAGCAGACCAAATTTGTCCCTTGCATTTAACTGTTAAATGTAACCATTTATAAATTTAAGTATGTTCTTACAATACAAGACAACTTTATTTATCCCCAAGGGGCAATTCTTGATAAAAGCACATTCTTATAAACTTGTAAAATTTTATACTTACCACAGTCTTGGATGAGGATTGTCATCTATGAACTGCTGTGCCTCTGCCAGTCCAACTTTGTCGAGAAGCTCACGAGTGTCCCGCAGTGACTAAACATTATAGAAATGATAGTTTAACTTAATAGCAAATCACACACACACACACAGAGGAAAAATATTAGCCTTTACAGCTGCTATTAGGCATTTTGAATAGAGATCAAGGCTTCATTTCCTTTGATATTACAGAAGTAGGTTCATTGTAATGGTAATGCCTCATTAGCATGTACTCAGAAGTCTTTCATTTATTACGGCCTCCAATGACATCGGAATTTAGGTAAATTTGTGATTTTTGCAAAAAAAATATATATATATTTTTATGACAAACTGACAGGGTTATCTTCTGTGTACCACTTGATGACTGTACATAATTTCATGTTTGTCCTGGGTTAGCTTTTAATATTTTGACTTGAATTATTGTTATGGGGATAATCAGAATGTAAATATTGTAGAGGTAATGTCATCAAAATATGGTGCTGTCTTAAAATGCTTATATCTTGTGAATACATAATATCTCGCTAATACAGATTTCTGGCAAAGTGTAAAATCACCATCAAAAAAGCATAGTTCATGAATGAAACAATTGCAATTCTTTAGAGTTTGCAATAATGATCTTAAAATGAATTAAACCCACTATTTTGAAAATAGATGCCTTTAAGCACATTATTTTTTTTTGAACGAAGGTAGCAAAATTACAAATATATGGATAAGCACCCCAACCTTTACCCCCCATTCACACACATCCCCCTCCCCACAAATACTCTTCTCTCACTAGACAGACATAGAAAGACAGCGAAATATTACTCCAACATCAAACAAGTAATGGCCAACCTTGATTTCAAGCTCAATAATATCATCTTTAGATGGATTTTCTGGGGTCTTCAGGATCTCATCTAGCAGCACCGAGCGGATCTGCAGTTCACTGAACTGGCAGATGTAGCCACTGCTCAGAATGGGCTCCTGCAGTCATCAGTTCAGTTCATCTTCTTATGATTCAACAGTTAAACTTTAAAAGCTAAATAATATGCTGTGAAGAATTTTTTCTATTACTGAATGCATGTTAGTTTTAACATCTTACAAATAAAACAGAGTGCAGCAATGCATCTGTGTCAGCTTGCACTTGTGAGTTGTATCACTGCAGTCTACGCTCTTGTCCCATTGTCACAAAATTGCATAGGAATGTTGCTCTAGTCTATGGGAAGGTTGTAGGCTATGTTTGATTTGTATAAGCTGCTCTGGAGCATGTTTATTTTACCTATTACAAGATGATGCTGGTGGTTCCAAAGAAAACAAATTTACACAAATTGTGAGAAATTGTTTCTAATTGTTTCTTATTGTGAAATTGTTTCACAAATTGTTTCTACTCCAAAGCAAAATTTACAGGTTGTAATCTGATCAAAATACCCAAAATAGGCAAGAGTGGCGGGCCCTGTCAACTGCTGCATCTATCCATGTGCTCCCCCAAACACCAGGTACCAGGCAAGGGACGACTGACTGACTGACTGACTCTGATCAAAGTGTGTGTTAGAGACAGAGATGGTGAGAAACTGGTGTTTTACACTGAGCAACCAACGCTATATCACAGCACAGCAAGGCAGCCAGTCCTATAAATAGATGCCACATTCAGAGAAAGAACGTGCCCAAGACGAGAACCCAGGCAGCTGAACCCAGGACAGCCAACATTCACTGTATTGATGACAGGCGCTAACCCTTGTGTCCTTGGGCTGCCCTTGTGTGTGTGTGTGTGTGTGTGTGAGAGAGAGAGAGATGGGGATTGAGGGTAGAAAATAAGCAAACATGTCTCATGCTGGCTGGTACTAGTACAGCTGTTATCTCCCACTTTACCACAAAGAGTGGCGTCCCTTGCCTTGGGTCTGCTCTGTGCAAATGAATTGTGCACTGACTGTGATAATGATAAAAGTAAATCTATAGTAAACTAATACAAACAGAACCACTGAAAAAGTGTAAGAAAGGGAGGAAAAAATTCAACCTCTGGATCCAGATTGCGGAAGATGTACATCCTGGTTTTCTCCATCATTGCAAACAGCTCAGAGTTGTCCTGAAAAAAACCAGACAATGCTCAAATATAAGTTAATCCTCCATCATCAAAGAATTTTCTATCATATGTACATGACTATTACAGCAACTATTTCACCACAATTCTCTAGACATAAATAATTTCTCTCTCCCTCTCACACACATACAAATTCTGTAGATGATAGACCTGAAGTGATAAATTAATATCTTTCAAGATATTAAAAGCAGGAGTTTGAACTAGTTTCACATGCTCACATGCACTTTATGTCAATCAAAAGTTATAGGAGCTGAAAGAATGATCCAATAGTAAGATGATCAATGCTGACGAAAACATTTACTCTAGAAAAGCATTGACTGAAACAGTGACAGAAGTGGGATTAACTGGTGTGCAAGGTGAAGAAGAACAGCTCCAAACTAACCTAGCAGAACAGTAAAAGAAGAGGTTTGTGTCACTGACATGGGATGTAACAGTATGGATGGACACAGCTACATGATGGGGCCTCTTTCAATAGCTTCACATGACATTAATAGGTTGATATGCGTAGTGAGCTGGAGGGAGCAGGCAGGTGAAGAATCAATCCACTGATTACAACCCTCAGAGGGATGTGGGATATACTGGTGTTCTTAAGCTATATTAATACAAAGCTATTACAACAATGGAAGGGGTCACTGGTCACCTACTTATCATAGGATTATCAGTTTTCTGACACTTTCATCTTAAATGCAGACTACAAATGTGCTCACCTCAGCCCACTTCATGTCCCACACATCCTTGCGCTCAAAGTTGAGATGCTCACCGACAACTTCCTTGCCATCAGGATCAGTCACTCTTGTGTCCAAGTCAAAAAATGTGAGTACGCCAGCAATATCAATAATAGCCAGTCGACTGAAAAATTTGAGATAATCACATTCCTCAGTTGTTTTCTTGCGGAAGGTAAGAAAATGTATTCTTTTTAAAATAAGTGTGCAAAAACTAGGAAACAAAAAGATTACATTTAAATTAAATCTTATTCTTTTGATTATTGAAAGCAAAGTGCTTTGTTTCCTACATAGAAAATAAAATAAAGTTGTACATGACCAAATTTAAAAAGAAATGCACATAAACATGGTTATCTTTGAAGAAGATCAAACTGCTATATAACATTACCTGAAGTGAAAAATGCTTAGTTATGTCATTACAGTTCATATTTCTAAACCAGTCTATGTTGTATCTTGACAAAGTGAAACAGAGCCAGACAACCGTTGATTACAAGAAAATGCCTTCATTCTCTTCTCCTTAATAGGATCCAAAAACTGACTCTTTTCTGATCTATTGAATAACTACATGACTTTTTTTATGGGAAGCTCATTAAACCTGTGATTAAGAAATACAAACCTGGAGGTGCAGTTAAGGCTAAGTTGATATGGGCGACAGCTCAGCGAATACTTGTGGGTCAAGGCTAGAGATGGCATGGCATATCGTGCCAGGGCCCCAGACTCTCGTCCCTGAGACATTAGCAGCTGATTGTCATCATGGATGGATTCAGTCAAGACATGCACATTAAAATACAGGCACACTGGTGAACAAGCACATATTTACAGAAATACATACATAAACATACAAATATAACACATGCACATAAACAAGTACATATTTGTACAATCATAAATCCACATATAGATGATAATATAGAAGTTCTCTACATTCTTGAATAGCATACTGAACATATGCTAAAACAAACTAGTCATGCTTCCTATCTACAAGAAACAATTGCATACCTTCCACCAACAACAGCACTGTTTAGGAGTTTCAGTAAAAACTTTCAATTTACTGTCATAAAAACAGTATTATGTTAGTAAGGATATACCATAATAAGTCCTTTTTCAGAAGCACACATGCAGCAAATTGGATCTCCAGTGGCCTGCCAGAAACAAAGAACAGTTAATCTTTAGAGATAAGTCAAGACATTACATAGGTGTAAACCTGATAATACACTGTATTTCACAAATGTAATACTCATGGAAAACTATAGTAAATAGTTCCACATGATCTGAGCATATCTGTATACATCTCATGTGGGAAAATCCTCATTGTTCTGGTTACAGCAAGAACAGACTATGAGTGTTGTACACTCAGATGTGCAACATTAATTAATGTTAAGCCTGAATCACTATATCATGCTTACATAGCAGTACATATAAAGAGGACTGCACTAATCTACACAACATGAATAGCATGAAAGCATGATTCAGAAGACTGCTGAGTGAGACACCAGTCATGTCTACAGTCTACACTGCCAATTTATTCACAGCAACACTATCTGCCCTACACATGGTGGCTCCCATTGTAACATTTTGAAGAAAGTGAAGACACTGAGCAGCTTGATTTGAAAAAAATACTGAGGTTTATGGATATGAATGTACCATTTTTGAAACAATATTTGAGGGTTATATTTCAAATAAGGTTGACACAAAGTTGAGAACACCAAAATATCAGGTTGGAATTGTAATTCTAAAAATGTGAATGCAAAAAGATATTTAATTCAGGCACTAACTTTCACATCTTATATTAGAGACCAGCATTTCTAATATGCAAACTGCTAGAAACCACACTGAATTTGACACACAAGTTTTGATGCTTTAGAAATGACTACAGTTGAAAAAGAAAAACAATGTCTTTGCACAATATGAAGGAGGAAATGCGTAGTTAGCCTCATGCTGAAAACTACAGCCAATAAACCCATGCTAAAGAGAAGATGTGAATTAAAGATAATCCTAATCCTGATCTTAATAATATTATGATCATAGAGAACATGAGTGCATGCAGATCACAGCCTGTGTGCATGCATGCACATGCACATGTGCAGCCACATGGGCCTGTGTTCATCGTTTACTTCATAGCAATAGCAAAACATTTCACACGAAGCAGTTGGTGCATCAGGTGGTCTAACAGACGTCTTTGAGAAAATGTTGGAACACCAGACAAGACAGCCATACCTTCCTCTCTTGTCCCATTTTCTGAGTTACAATAATCAAAGCAAGAAATAAAAAGATGTCAAAATCAATAATATTGCATGATTTGCATAATGGAAAAGAAATTGGTTCTAGAATCCTGAATCCAGAAAAAAAGAGGAGAGACCGCCATTATTTCAGATATCTCAGTTGAATGGGAATTGCCAGTAAACAAACCCTAACCCTTTTTCTCCCTTGTCCTTATAGTTTTTCCCACCTTGTTGTATTTCACTTCACTGATTCCCCTTTAATCATTCCTGTCAGTAACAACATGGCTACACTTTGTATACCTGAGGAATGCAGCAATGACTCACCACAATAGACTAAAAATACTTACTATACAATTTTGACTACTATTGTTTAAAGAACAAAGGCTGCATGATGAGTATAGTTGACAGTTAAAGCCAGTGTGTTAAAATGTCAATCTAGTCAAAGAACTACTTATGATACTATTTAGTGCAAACAAATTATAAAAAGAATACATCAGTGCATCTTTACAAGGCCAAATGTGTACCACTGTTCAATATGGTACTAAATAGTCAAAGTATTGTGGTGCGAGTGAGGATAACACTATCATGGAAATGATGAAATTGTTAAAACACACTTACTGCACAAGCCTTGCTAAAGTCTATCTCCTCTTGTGCAGAAGTTCCTGATGGTATGTCATCAATGTGGAAGAGTCTGAAAACAGAAGACAAGCAAACAAATGGTCATAACTTCAGTCATAAAGTATTTTCACCTGGTAGTCAAAATTCAAAAATAAGAGAAGCAGAGAGAGAAAGAGAGCAAAAGCCAGACATGGAGAGAAAAGGGAAGGATGTTAGAAGGTGAGATACCTTAGCGAATGTTGTCTTGAAAACAAGCTTATACCATTAAAAGTAAACCTCCACTATTTCTAAATATGTAACCTTTATGAAAAGGGGATGGGGGGAGAGAGAGGCTGTTTTCCATTTCCCAACTTCCTGCATAGTAGCACAATGTGTCATGAGGAAAAACCATTGGCTAATTAACATGTGGTGTGTTCCATATTGTTTTAGGGTTGAAGAATTACTGACTCACTTTTCAGACCCAGCTTTGCGCTTAGTGGCCATCTCAAGAGTGGCTATCTTCTTTGGATTTTTAAACTGCCAGCAGTAGAAGGCCTCCTTGCAGGCAGCAATGATGTGAGTCCTTGTCATTGTCAAGTATAAGGGGTCCATATCGACATACTTAGAATCAAGTGGTGTCCCTATCGAGTTGCACAGTACCAGTACATACTGAAACAAAAAAGCAATAAAAAGTGCTTAAGACACAGAATGAAGCAAAGATCTGCACATAAGTACTAATGATTATCTTTCTTGATGCCATCAGAATTAACTCACAGCATTCAAATGTTTAATCCCTGTGTTTTCTTCTTTAAGATACATGAATGATCATGATCATAATCTGTCACTATAGCTATAATGCCAATGTCAAATTGATTATTATTATCATTGCTATCAACCTCATTGTCACTGGCGCTAGTCATATAATACTTACTTGGCCCACAATTTCATCGGCTTTAGTTGCTAGGCAGCAATAATCCCCAAAGGCAGTTATTGCAGTAAGATTTTTGACATGCTTGACATATTTCTGCAAAATGACATCTGATATCAGAATGTACATAATGACCATGGCCAAAACAAATGATGCTAAGCAATGTTCAGTTTTAACATGGTATGCAGACAAAAATTAACTAAAAACTTTCTTTAATGCAATAAAGCAAACATTCCAAACCCAAAATAAGATTAGCAGTAATATAACGTTAAAGTCAAACTCTGCTGCTAAATGAAGCTATTATGTCAGTGCCTGCATTACCTCATTGTTCTTGAAATCCCAGAAGATGACACAGTGCTCTGTACGGTCTGGCTTTGTGAATGCATAAACAACTGTGTTGGTGCAATACCCCCACTGAAAAAAATGACTTTCATGTTAGCAAATACCAAATGCTTTCATATTATTTCATCATTCACATCTGATAAGACAATACTGTCTTACAAATAAAAAAAACAGTGTTGTGATATGTGTGTGTGTGTGCACATCCACACATGCACGTCTGTCTGTCTAACTCAACAAATTTTTCATTTTGCAGGAATATTATGGCTAGGTCATGGAATACTGTGGGTTGGTGTCCTTGCTCCAAAACATGTGTCTTGTTCATGGTTATTCTCTCCATTCTAAGATGCTACTCATCGTTCCAAAAAAAAAAAGCACTTCAAAGAAGAAATTGAACCTTCCTCTGCTACACAGAACAAATGTGGACAATGTTGTAATTTTAAATAGTACAGATGACAGAGAAAGAGAGAAAAAAAAGAAAGACAAGAAAAAGGAAGTGGAATGATAGCTAGTAAGCAAGTCACATAGCCACTTGTGAACCTATAGCTGAATTAGTTGTCAAATTAGGGAAGGAATCTCAAGAGTACAAGTGTTTTGCTATTTTACTAAAGTGATGTTCAGCATGAATAAGCTTGACTCAAATGAAGTGATAGAAAGTTCACAAGTTCAAAAGTTCACAATAAAATTACAGACTGAAGAGCTAGCAGCAGAAATAAACCTGGGTAGTATTTCCATAAAGACCATAAGTTTTGAGAGTTTCTCTTCAAGTGTTCTATCACTACTGAAAGCAGAATTTCAAGATATCATCCTTTCAGCTTTCATTTCTTACCTAAAGGTTTTATGTATAAACAACAAATATTTTAAAAATAGATCTTCAGCTATTGGTGATTTGGGCATTACATTATGTGCCTGGTTTTACTAAACAGCAATAGCAACCTTTGGTGGATCTGTAGTCTGAGAAAGTAGAGGTTAAATAGAGAGGGATAGCACTACTCACAACAAACCAACAAAGTAAAGCACAGTTAAAATAGCTGTACAGATAAGTCAAATTATCATTTGGACATATGTTCGCAAAGTAAATAAAACAACTGTACAAATAATGTACCTTATAGTCTGGACGTATGTTGGCAAAGTAAATAAAACTGTCAACAGCAAGAGCAATTCGAAGACTGCCACCTTCCCAGGAACAGGAACTCATACTCTTGCCAGGGACCTTCAATGTGCGCAGATGCTAAAACAAATTATATTTGCATTGCTCAGATTATAGAAGCAGTTGTTGTTGTTGTTGACTTTGAAAGGGAAAGTGCTTCCACCTCTCAGTTATTTCGAAGCAGGGTTTAAGACATGAAGTACAACCAAATGCATAGAACAAAAATTCTAAGCTATCAAGCTTGATAATAAGTAAATATGTAAATATCCCATCTGGCAAAGTGTGACTATAAAGTATGTTAGCTTTTATAATAAAAGGTCTGTTCCAATGTCCATAATCATAATTATCAAGAGAAGATCTGGTTTTTGCATCTCCTGTAGTATACAAACTAAATCATGCACATCCATCAAGATTACCTAGTCATGTTACTTTCTAAATATTTACCTCCCCTAGTGGTGTGTAGAACTGTACGACATTGACCTCCTTCTCCTGTCCCAGAGCATGCTGGGAACCAGCAACAGCTAAGATAGCTCCTGTGTGATTCCATGCAGTCTGCACTACCTGCATACCTGTGTCAATCAGGACTGGGTCTGTAACATAATTAATTAGAATTAATTTTTAAAAAATCGAAAGCAAATACTGGCCTGGGTATAATCAAATACACTAAACATGATGCCATCAAAAAATAGGATAACTGAGGACTGTTCTAGATGAATAAAGTTCAAATGCAGTCTGAATTGTATTGGTATGGGGATCTGTCTGGTGTGAATGCTTGATGGTATTCTTCATTGTTGTTGTTGTGCTGTACGCGTGGTTCCAACTCTTTCTTCCTTATAGAGCTGCTAGTATTTGCTCTCTGGGATGATTAAAATTGTTTTTATCTTAGATTAACAATAGGGTAGTTCTTCATTAAAAAGCCCAAAATCTAAAGACAAAAAAAATGACATTAGACTAAACCATGCCTTAAAAGAGTGCAGAAACTGCCTGCTCTAGAAAAGGATGCTTAAGTTACAGTTTTCACACACTTTACAGATCTTACCTACTATATATACTATTACTAGTCTTTCTAACTACAAAGACAGTCTTGTCAGCACAGCCTTAAGCCCAGTGTACTTGTGTAGACATCTGCCTTTGAAGCTGACAGCTGTCTAGAGATATAGATCTCTTGGACAACTAAACATACACACTGTCATTGCATTGTCATGTTTGATCACTATGCCTATACTGGGCTAAATTCATTGATAAGAATCCTCAAGCTTCATTATTAACACAATGCAAACACTTTTAAACATCAATTTTAGTACTGCTGTTTGTTGTAAATAATCAAAATAATAATAATAATGAGTTGTTAGCATGTTTCCACAGTTTAAAGTAGGTTCAAAGCAAAACATAAAAATATACACATAAAGATTAAAAATAAGCATAGCATGCTTACAGAGACCAAAGCAACAACTATATGCAGGATCAAAATAAAATGTGATTCAAATGATAACTTTTTTTTAAAGATTGCACACGTAGCAATATGCTTGGAATGTAGCATTCCAGTGCCCTCCCTCTCCCAAGCTGCAAAACCCACTTGCAGCTGCTTGCAAGGCGACATCATAAGGTCATCCATATAAATAGCATGTATTGTATGATCTATATGCAAACTGATGCAGTTGAGAGGTGGATGCCGCACTTGAGTGACTTGTCTTCATTGTGTTAATCCCAACTTGCCCATCTGATGTATCTTTTGAAGATTAAAAGCACTATCAATCATATATTCGCTTGACTCACTTTCATCGGTCTCAGTGCGCATAATTTGGCATCGACCATTGTCAAAACACAATGCAAGGCATGGACAGTTGGGCTCTACATAGCCATTGGCACCATTGTACCACTCAAGGCCTGCGATGTGTATGGCACCAGTAATGTTCGTCAAACAATACACCTGAAGCTTGCTCTGCAGAAATACACAATAATGCTCATATGCACTTGGCTAACATCATTTAACATGCAGATTGACAATCCAAATTAGCATGCAGATTGACAATCCCAACTAGCATGCAGATTGACAATCCTAATTTTATATGGAGATACATAAGCAAAGGTCCTCGGCAAACAACCACTGTCATGGGCAAAACAATATAAAAAAGAGAACTCATTATACACACATCAATCATAACGTTAATGATTATTTAAATTTTACAAAACTTAAAGAAAAGAAAAGCCAAGGAAAAGTTGTGTTTCAAAGTCACACACTACAAACCAATCTGAATAACTTAACGAAAGAATAAAAATCATCACGTAATTTTGGTTCTTACAATGAAATTTCCCACATTGTCGAAGACCTGGACTTCCCCATTAGCAATACCAAATAAAATCTTTTTGCCATCTGGTGACCACTGGAAACATGCAATAGTAATTCATACATAAAACCACATTCCATGAGCTCAATTAATCTGAAGTGATAAATAAAGAATTAGGTGTAACAAGGCAAATACTGCAAAATGAATATATTCAGCTGAGCATTTCTAATAGTCTTCTACATTATAAATTGCTGTGCAAAGCTATTAATATTTGTCATTTATTCTCAGGAAAAGGGACACTGCCTATCACCACCATTAACACTGATATCATTATTTGTGTCTTGTTATAGACTGTCTACAAACTGTTACATAACCCTCATCAAAGTGATTATTACTTTTGCTTTATTTAAAAAAAAGTTTCTACCACATCCTTTGCTACTGATCAGCACTGTTGGAGTTTCATAATGTAACATATCTCAACATGCTCAGCATACCTCAACACATGCCAGCTGAACCTGGCGTAGCTCCTTGCCCCATATACGATTTCCATCTAAGGAACCCACAATGACAGCTCCTAAAAACATGTCAACATTTTCTGATACACTCCAATGGAATGCTATGAAGATTTGAAGAACAAATGCAAAGATTATTTTATAAAAAATTTCTAGACATGGCATAAAAAAGCAAAAAAGAACTACAACTGCCAAAACTATGCAGACAGACATACAGACACAAGAATACAAGTTAGCACACAGCCAACACTACCTACAAAAAATGTGTGCACACGTGCAGAGATGGGAGCTGAAACTTTTGTGGGATTGAAGATTTTCTGCGAGCTATGTCACCAGAGCATATGCACGTCGCATAAGCATATCTCTCTTTTTACACACACAACACTATATCTATTATCACTTTTAAAACATCTTTATTCATTAATAGTTTAACAACATTGTAAGTAAGTGCCTTAATTTAGATCATTCCATTGCTAACACTTTTTTTTAAAATCCAGCTAAGCTCCACCCATCAATGGTAAAGCATAAACATATAAGTATGCATTTACATACACCCACATATACAGACAATTTTTGTGAGACTCACCATCTTCATAAACTATGCAGATTTTCTGCCCATCTGATGTCCACTTCATGCCCCGTACAACAGACTTGTTACGGTTGTTTATCATCTCTTCGTACCATGATCCTGTTGCATAATGTTTTAATACTCTTTGGTGTGAATAGGGCAAACAGATGCACGTATTAATAATCACTGGTTTGATATTTGACCATCTAATAAAGCTTCCTGCCTCGTCCAAAAAAAGAGCGTTTAAATTATATGTTATTCATCAGTGACTTTAAATATCGAGGAAGGATATCTGACTGCTTCAATAAATGGTTTTATATATATATATCAGTACAAAAGACTTCTTCAAATACTGTTAGATACATATGTGATTGTTTTAGAATAAAGGCTTTTTTAACTGCTAGATTGTTTCCAAAATCCAAAATATAGAAATGTTGTATGCTTATTGCGCAAGAAATCTTATTCAAAATAATACATCTTCCTACCCTTGTAGAGCATCCACACAATGATAAGACCATGCTGGTCACTAGTGGTCAGCTTCTGGTGATGTTCATTCCAAGCCAAAACTTGAACTGCACCTACATTTGTAAACTAAAACGTATTAATGTAAGTATCTTCTTGCTACACCTTGTCTTCAATCTGATAAGGAAGACAATGTGGTTGTTTTAAATCAAACTTGAATGAACTAGTAGGCGCTATAAGGTCAAACATGTGACATCATGTTTATACACAGATATGCCTAATTAACAGATGGTTCCAGCTTTCCCACTGGCTGAAGTCTTGATATGGTAAATGTATACCTGTATGCTAATCTATTTCTGTGCATGTTGATGTTTGTAGGTATGTCCTTAACACAAGGGGTATTCACCCAGAGTTAGGAAAAAAAGACGTTTGCACTGAGCTTTACCCTCCTATCTGGACTTTTAAACACTAAATGCTAAAAAAATAAAACCACTTTTATAAATAAATTTGATTATCATAAATTTGATATCATAACATACCACTGTGTCCCTCAAGTGACTGATTCATAGAAAGATTACTAGGTGCTGCAAGTCCCTTCACTTTGGCATCCTTGCCTAAATGAGAAAGAACAGCATGAAAACATAAACTATCTTCAAACTATGTTGTTTAAAACAAAACATGTGGGACTATGTCATTTAAAACAAAACATGTGGGAGCAGAGATCTTCATGTCATTGACTTACCATAGAAAAAAAAAGGAATCAACCAAATGGTTACAAATCAATTCTGTTAGACCAGACATTCGAAGAAATCAAATCTTGCAGATCAGACATTTACAGCAAGATAAATTAATACTCTCAAAACAAAGACTTCCAATATGACAAATCAGTACTTTTAGAATGAACAAGCCTAACAAGACAAATCAGTACTTTAAGATCAAGACACACAGATCATCTGGTGACATAACAATACGTTGCTACTTTATCAATCCCCAGAAATACTGGTAACATGCTGTTTTGAAAACAGCAAGCATTTGGATTCAGAATTTCATCAATTCAGGTCTTGAAATGTACTAGCCTAAAACAGTGTTAAAAAAGTAAAATAGCACACTCTTGTAAACTAAGTAAAAATAAAATCAAATGATTATGAAACCTGTGATAGCAGTCTATTATTACAAAAATACACATGCAAATGGTTGATCTAGTAGTAATATTGGTAATACTGTTGAGCTACAAACATACATATATATAATCTCTATTTTTTTTTCTCTCACTCATCTCTTATACTCTCTGAAAAAGAGATTGTAAGAGCAAAAGATACATCAAAAGATTATTGATTGGAGTGAATAAATTTGCTAAAAAAGGGAAAAGCAGTCATGACAGCATGAGCTGTTATGTCAGGATACCAAGAGGAACCTATGTCTATAATGAACATCTGCATCCACACTTGACTGCCGTTAACAGTATACAAAATAAAGCTAAAGTCTACATCAAGGGCAACTATACATGCTTCAAATTTCTCTTCTTCACCTTCTTCTCCACTAGGGATTTCTGCTGTAAAGTAACAGAAGAGATGAGAAAAAAGTATTAATATATAACCATTAGAATATAATTTATAATAAGGGTTTACTTTCTTCTTGTTTATGTATGAATGAAAAAAGAAAATAATGTTGGATAGAAAAAGAAATAATAAAATAAATAATTTTGACCTGCTTGTATCTCCAGTCTCAGCACTTTTAGTAGACCCTCTTCTCCTCCACAAGCTATGTAGCCATGTTCGCGATTCCATGACACACATCGCAACTTCGTGTTGCTGGGGATAGCAATCTAATACATAAAGAAACGGTAGCTATAGATCTGTACAGAATTGCGGCATGCTGGTTAATTTAATGGCACAGCTTTGATAAAGAGTAATTCATGGTATTTGTCGTCTGCTCGCTCCACTCAATTGCCGAAATATAGGCCTACCTAATAATAAACTAACTCTAACCCTACCCCCAAACCCCTGACAAAATAGCATAGACTGGCCTATGACGTAGCGAGTTACTCTATATCAAAGTTCTGGCAATTTAATTCTCTAAATCACTGTTCTTTTAATAAATTACATACCCATCATTCTCTGTTAAATACAATCTTAACTCCTAGAGCGTTAGCTACCAGTCAAACAGACGTGCTTCTGCTTTAAATTTATAACGTCATTCTTTAACAATAGTGATATTTTCTAGGAGCTCAACTTTAACAACCAGTCATCTTTATTCATGCACATAGTACCTTTTTACTAAGATACACAAACATTCTTTTAGATCTTCGGATGTCGTCTGCAAAATCTGCATTTAGCGTCTCACGTCGCCATGTTGTCTCCAATGGAATGTCTCGGCTGTGGAACGAGACGAGACTAGAGGATTAGTGAAGCACTCTGGGAAAAATCTTCCTTTCTCGCACGCGTTTCCTGTCGACAGGTTGGGTATAATTCAGAGCTGCGTTATATTGGAACGTGTAACATCAATAAAGCTTTTTAAACTATTGTTAGTTGCTGTTACAAAGTTTAAATCAGATCTCTTTTCGGTTTCAGAAGCTGGTTGGCAAAAACTTCGTGAAAATGGTAGTGCAAAAGAAATCGGTATGTACCAATGGCACGTGTCATTCACTTATTGTGGTGCCATCATGATCAAATATTTCACTCAGTAGGGTCTTTTTTCCCCCCATTTTCGGAAATATTGTGTTACAAACTACTCTTAAAGGTCAGGGTAGTTTTCCGTATTACGTTCCTCATCGAGAAATTCTGTCATATGTGGCAATGTTCATAAACCGAACACATATTTGAGACGTCTAGGTTGAAGCATTTGTGCTGTAGATGTAGTGTATGACAGTGAAGTGCTGACGCGGATACACTGCCAAACTTTTGACTGAAATGGGTATTACTTGCTAGAAAATGATCTACTGTAATATTTTCTGTTGCCAACTGTCGTGAGGTGAAAATTTGATGTAAAGGAATGAATAACACGGCATTTAATTATCCTCAGCAAAAAAAAAAGTATTGCAACAAACGACCACCTTTCATTGCTATTACAACCTGTAATCTGTCGTTGGTTTTGCAGAAAAAGGCAGCAGAGAACATCAATGCCCGCCTGGCATTGGTCATGAAAAGTGGCAAATACTTTCTTGGCTACAAGCAGACACTGAAGACCTTGAGACAGGGGAAAGCCAAGCTGGTCATTATTGCAAACAACACCCCTCCTCTAAGGTGTGTGGCCTTTCTTACTTGCCAAGTGTTGTTAGTTAATAATATAAATGTGTACTTCTGCTGAAATGCTACTGGCAGCTCTTCTCGTTCATGTTTTTTTTTATAGCCAGCTTTATGTATCTATTGAGTTTTTTTTTTGAGAAAAATATGCTGCAGTACCTGCTTTTAACAGCAAAATAAAAATGACATGCTTATTTTAAAGTAGAACATAAGATGACAATGTTAATGTTTAGGTGATACTGGACATACTGCTTAACCCTTTTAGGGCGATGGGCCTTTTTTTAGGCTCTGCCGGCAGAGAACTATCATGATTTTCTCTTTGCACGATGGGCCACAATTGTGGCCATACCGGCAGACCACGATGCGCTCACTATCGTGGCTCTGCAGTTTCGTCTTCAGAATCATAAATTTTTAGCCCATGTTTTTGAACATAGAAATATTTTTTAGTCGCCCTAAGAGGGTTAAGGGTGGCAGATTGTAAAGCCTACCACAAAAACTAATTCAGCAAGTTATTTAATGCACCTTTTTTTCGAACTGTGGTCTTAACATATTTATTGCTTATGTCATTTACACTCAATTACAAGTTCACACTTGATCAAATGTTTTTAAGTGGACTTCGGAGCTGATTTTAGCAAAGATGAAGTCACATTATTGTAATAATTTATTTATCTGTAAGCAGTGATGGATGATATGGGTAAGTTCTGATGCTGGAGATGGCTTTGTTATCAAAACTCATGGGATTAAGTGATTGGTCGCCAATGTCTATGCTGAAGGTAAAGATTGATATGAACAATGATCTAATGTTCATTAATTTAAAGCAGGGACCTGGTTTGCTTGTGTACTTAATTCTACTATTCACATTCTTACTGATGCATAATTTTGTTTTCAATTTTGGTCAGGTTCTCCAAAAACCCTTGGTTATCTGGTCTGCATACTGTGGGAAATGTGCTGCACATTTTGTTGCTGTAACTGATGTATCTTTGACCAGCTCTTATATTGATTATGTAATTGTTCTGGTTTCAGTTGCCTTTATAAAATATTTTATTGTCTACAGAAAAAGTGAGATTGAATACTATGCCATGCTTGCCAAAACTGGTGTTCACCACTACAACGGTAACAACATAGAACTTGGTACAGCATGTGGAAAGTACTTCCGTGTCTGCACCTTATCTATTACTGATCCAGGTAGGAAATATTTGCAGTATATTAAAGCTTTTATCTTCTTGCTTTCAGCTGCATTGTATGTTGCAGGTAGTCATTTGTGTTCTGACATACATGAATAATATACATCCAGTAATACTCTTCACTGAGTCAGCAGTCACAATCCTTTTCAGTTTTACTACTTTACGAAAACAGTTCTTTTGAATATTTTTTAATCCACCAGTCAGTTCTGAGTGCCACAAAGATTCTAAGCACATCCATGGTGCCTCTTCCATGTACATATGCTCATCACATTTTTTTTTATTTCAGGTGACTCTGACATCATTCGCAACATGCCTTCTGGAGATCAGCAACAACCAGCAGCATAAACAATCTGACTTAAAGAATAAATGTGTCTGCTGATGATTATCTTTTGTCTGTGGCAAGTTGAATGAATGGAGTGGGTCTGGTTGCTGCTTAGCTTTGTACAGGCCAGTTTCTCCAATTAGACATGGTTTTTAAATCTTACAAGTTGTAAAAGTGAAAGCAACCTGGGATCAGTTAGACATCACATCAGCAACATGCAAATTGTTTAAATTAGCTGTTTAACTTCTGTATTTGTGCAACCATGTGCTGACAGCAAAGGAGGTGAAAAAATTGAATAATTTATATTCCATCTTGCCCAAAGGGGAAAACAATGCTTGGTATCTGCAGCTCTAGGATGAGCATGGTGATGCACTAATTAATGCATTTCAGAAATGACAATGCACTCAAATCAGAATGTAGATTCATAAAAACTTTCATGCAGACCGAATTAAACAACAGTACACAAATATGGCAAGTCAGTTTTGGAACTAAAGACAAAAGTTAAGTCAGTGTACGTAGCTTAAGATCAAAATGTTCAAGTAGTGAACAAACCAGTAGACATCCATGTCTGACCTGGTAAAACATTTATTAGTAGGTGTCCAACACAAAAGCAATGCAAAACGGTTCATCTAGGCTGCTGATAGATCTAAAATGTGAGGTGGTTTGAAGATAAAAATTGCAGTGAGGTAGAGAAGATGGCACATGATAAAATTTGAAATAGTAAAAATAAAAAAACGATAGATGACTGCCATTTTAAATAAAACGAGGCCATTGGTGTGGAAAAAATATTTAATATGAGCAGTTTCTTAATCAGGTTGAGAGATCTAATGATGTTTATTGTTTTTTATTTCCAATTCATGGCAGGGATTATTCTTAAAGCTTGTTTCATTTTTGCAGCACACCTCTAGATGACAAAAGGCTGCAGATTACATGATGTGACATTTTTTCTGCAAGAAAATGATATGAAGTTGTATTGTAAATGTAAACATGTTCATGACTAATGCTACCAAACAGTATCAAAGCTTAACATGTTAAGAAATGTGTACACATCTAGAGCTTTGAGCTGTGTTAGAGATTTTATACTTACACTTTTTCTCCTACCTGCAAACACGGAAAGTGATTTGTCAGGTATTCCTCAGACTGGCTGATGATATTTAGCAAAGTCAGTAATACCTAACAAGTGCAAATTATTTTTGACCTATTAACACAATTAGAGAACACATACCGTTAGTGTTTCTAAAGCTTTCTGTGTAAAGCACCAAGTGAGTAAAGGCTCTGCTCACATCTTTAAGCATCTGTTCAAGGTCTTGATAAATATATTGTTGACTTCATTCTCAATGATCACAAAAAAGCAAGATTGTAAAATGAATATTAGTGGAGGAATATGACTAAACAAACAAAATTTACCAAGAACACATGGATCTTTCTAGAAATAATATGAAACAAGAACTTGCAAGGAGCAGACTTACCTTTTTCGTTCCCCATATCAGTTCTGTAGGGAACAAACTATAGCTAAAACATGAAGTGGAAGAGGTAATAAGAGTTGTCTCTAAGTAAATTAATATTCTTAAAGGATGCTTTAATGAAAAAAACCTGCAAATCTGATACTGAAAATAATCACTAATGGTCACCATTTAATAATAATTTTGTCTCGTTTGCCACATCAGTATTATACACTCTAGGGATTCTCTACCATCAGGTGGGTGTTCAGCTTGCAGCACTGACCTTGAATTAGTATCTGTAGAGACAAAACAAAATGGCATGTTACAAGGCTTGATCATGAATGCGAGCAAACAGACGATACAGCAGACACCGCCTGACAATGTTGATGGTTTATAGATTTAAAAAAACATACTGACGAAGAGATAGAACGAGCTGACATAATGGACATGTGAGAATGAACTTTCAAACAACTAGTAGGAAACAAAAGTGTCTTACATGAGCACCACATGCAAATAATCGCTTTAGCAGCCAACAATACCTAGGTGGAACATGGCTAAAATTTCGAACATTTTTATACACGAATGCAAAATCCTATAACTTAAAATCCAAAACTGTTCATTTCTTTGCAGGTCATATTTACTTTATTTATTACTTATTTTTAATAATTCATAAACATAATTGTTGGATATTTTAAGCAATTACTGTTGTACTTGTGGGAACTTGTAAATATGATTTACTACCCTCTTTCCTAGCATTACTCATTCCTGCCCAACACTTTGTTTTAGTTTATTCTTTTTGATATCTGTGGCCAAGCGACCTGACAGTTGTCTCCACTCAATAACCAAGAATAAGATGCAAGCAGTGGACGAGACGCTGTGAGAAGAAGGGGCTGTTATACCAGCGGCTCCCAAGGATCTCCTTGGCTTGCGGATGCTCTCTGGGCTGGTTTCCGTGGAAATGTTCATGTTGGATACCTGGTGTAAAAAGCACATTTTTGCTGCAGGCAAACAAATGCAAGGAGGGGTGAGAAGACGAGTGTTGGCAATGGCCAGCGACTTCATGTTTCATTACAGGCTAAACCAACCTGAGGGCAATGTTCCCTAAATGACCGACAACACTAAAAAGCAATGGTACCATCACCTGCTAGCCAAGAACTGTTAGTGCTTCACCAGCAGGTAGAAGGTGGAGTCTCCTTCTGCTTGGCCTGCTTAACTAGAAACCACATTCTGCTGGGTGGCCAGGGAGAGTTCTAGCCATACTCCTGGGTGGACTGACAACCACTATAAGGAGAAAAGGGTGGGGAATAGAGAGGACACCAGAGAAAACCCCCAACAACCAGCACAGGTGCCATACACAGAATATTTTGAGATTTGAACCCAGAACCTCAATGCATTGGTGACAAGGGAGTGTTTAAACCACTACATTATTGGGTCTCCCCTTTCCCCTGGTGACCGTCTGCCTCTTCTTCCATGTGTATATACAGGTAAACTATACATAAGTATAAATTATACATGTAATCAAAAATATGTATAGTAACAGAAACATTGGTGAATAGTATTTACTCTCTCTTTGAAATGGTACCATCCGACAGCTGTCCATCAACACATCACCTTTTAAGTGAAAGATGCTTTGTTTCCTCTTGGGAAATGCTGATCTATTAGCTGGTTTATATTGTGTCTTTCCTCCTGACTCTTACTCTTACCATCATTAGTGATGTGTGGTCAGTGATGTTGGAATCTTGCTGGCTGGCAGATCTGATTTTAACAGAGTCGGAACTTGTGGGAATTTGCATGTTGTAGCTGCTTCCTAGCCCCCTGAAGCAACAGTGATTTAATAATGATGATAATTTTTTTGTATATCCCTGTATCACAGCATCAGTGTCATGCCCTGGGTGCTATCAAATGCACAATATGAATGGTAGAAAATATGCAACAAAGTGAAAGCTAGAGATGGTATGGTGATTCCACAATCTGTTTGGCAAATATTCTTGAAATAGTTAAAGGAAATGCCAAATATACCCTGTCGAACGTACCTGATGTTTGTTGCTTTTA
Organism: Marisa cornuarietis; assembly: GCA_004794655.1. Taxonomy (NCBI): domain Eukaryota; kingdom Metazoa; phylum Mollusca; class Gastropoda; order Architaenioglossa; family Ampullariidae; genus Marisa; species Marisa cornuarietis. Next base: position 1,176,844 of record SMMW01000577.1, on the reverse strand, counting down.
AATAGTCTTTTGCGAGAAAAAAAGTTTGCAGGACCCATACATCCTGACCAGTTGTATGAACAGTTTACTTAAGTGAATTGTTTGATGTTCAGTCAATCTGGTGAACGACCTTGGAAGTCATGTTGAAAAATTGAAAACTGACGCAAAATGTTAGAATGGGTTGTAAAACGGCAAACAAGACAAACAGGTTTGCTAAACCGTGTGGGGAAAGTTTGCAGCGTAGGTCATTCCGCAAACAGGAAAAATAAGGTTATTATGGGGAAAAATAGCGTTTTTCATGTATCAAAGCCTTAAAATAAACCGCATGGGGTTTCAGGTTGTAGAATTTGCTCTGTTTTGAAAACCGGGCTTTCTAAAACGATCGCCAAGCCACAGGTCCACTTGGGAATTTAAATAAAACTCCGATATTGAATTATTACAAATCCACCAGGACTTGGGAGACCTTAGAAGTCCAGACTATCGTCGAACACAGAGTTGAAAACAAATCTCCTTGAAGACTGCATCATCATCATCATCATCATCATCATCATCATCATCATCATCATCATCATCATCATCATCATCATCATCATCATCATCATCATCGTCGTCGTCGTCGTCGTCGTCATCATCTCTCCCTTCACTGTGACCAGTCGTTGTGTGGGAATAATGAGATGCAGCAATAGTGGTGTAAGTGCGCCAGTTGGACCTGTTCTGGGTCCCATCATCATCAACATCCTCTTAGTTTACACCCATGCGGCCGACCCCCCGGTACCAGTCGTCGGCGGGCACGCGATGGGATGTAGCAGCGGTGAAGGTGCGCCATCGAGGTCGATCTTGAGAACCCTGGAGAAGGTCTTCCATTGGGCAACCTGACCACTCTTTGATGTTTTCCAACCAGGTTTTCGTGTGCTTACCCCGACGTTCGTCTAGAGGACTGTCTTTGGTAAAGTGTCATGATGATCGGGTGACACGGCCGAACCTAGTCAGTTGTCACTCTTTGACGGTAGTGAGCAAAGGTTCCTGGGGGACCCACCTGGGGTCGTAGTTATGAAGCTAGAGTAAGTCGTTTCTCCAGGGCAAGATGGAGAACTAAAAGAAAAGCATATTGTTTCCGTAGTTACAATGCTATACCGAGACCCCGCGAGTATTACTTTACCCCAGGGCATCTTTGCTGTCGTTGTATAACTACGGCTGTAGGGGGTAAAACAACATATGAGGGGTTGGACACCATTTTATCACTTCGGAAACAAGACACTTGTTCTGTCGTTCCCCATGCTGCTACCTTACCCTCGTTTAAAACCTACAGCCCCCATGGTGGCGACTGCGCTACGTACGAATTGATTCCTTTTGTGTTCCTTGCAAGAGATTCGGAGCCTAGATCCGTCTCTCTGTCTCAGCAAGATCCACGTTTCGCAACCAAACGACGAATTCTAGCTTGAATTTGGTGACAAAGTTTATACTTCTGCTTAAAGAGGTGGTCTCCAGTACCTTGCTCTAGTCCGTTCTGATGTCCACCCCGTATGCATTCGCGCTGGCGGCGTGCTTGCTTGTGATTGTTGCTGCTGCCTATCACACACTTTTTGTGTTTTGTAAAAAAAATTTCCCGTGTTTCCGAAACAGTTTTTCAAATGGTTTTCCTTGAGTTTTTGAAACCGCTGTCTCGACAAACAGCTTTGCATTTTTTTTTAAAAGGTGGTATCACAAGGAGAAAGAGCAGAGCCAACGAAGAACCGAAAGAAGAGTGTAGGATACTTATATTCTATACGAGCCTGAACAGGAAGAGAGTGAAGAATACACCGAAGAAGTTGTTTGTAATCTCGTTTGAATGCTCGGAATATGAGTTGTGCTCGGAGAGTTCGAACAAGGGGAGACTGGTTGTGCTGATACTGTGTAGTGCAAAGTATCAAATTCTGCAGATGTTATGAGCAAACCTGTCTAGAGACATATCAGACATTAAAGTAGAATCAAGGTTCCTAGCCGAAGAAGAAAATGAAACATCCGTTAAGCCCACTGATGGATCCAGCAAATGAGTCAGATAGCAACTACCTTTCTACGGATCAGTAGAGCTTATGTTTTATTATTATGAAGTCTGAGGTTTTTTTTACAACTTCTCGTGACACTTGATCAAAGTTGTTTGCAACTCGCCTCTTCCTAACTTTGGAGGAGTGCTGACGATTGTGAGTATACCGCGTTTTTACCTGGAGTTTTCAGGTGCTTCGTGATTCGAAAAGATTAAGTAGGCTATAGGTCATTAATATAAATATTGACGCCTTTTATATAGTATAAAGGGGTATGTTGCGTAACACAGTGGCGTCCCTGCTTGAATCTTAGCTACAAATACAGTCTGAGTAAAAATAAAAATTTATGCTAAAAAGAAATGCGTTTATTTAACTCTAACATGTGATCGATTCGCTATTGCGCATGCATGTACAACAAACGAGCCTGTTACCTACCCTGTTAGTTTTACATCAGAGACTTCAACAATGGACTGAACATGCATGGGACTTTTGACTTTGGCTTGAGAGAGAGAGGTGGCAAATTGTCCACATTGTGTGTCCGTAGTTTAACACTTTATAACCCAACTGAACACGTTGTCATTGTGCAATAGATGATTCAGCAAGCCAAAAGCTACACGAGAGATTTAAAAAAAATGGAAAGAGAAGAAAGAAAAGAGCATGCAGAGAAATGCTACCAAAAATTCAGCGAAAAAGACGATACTCGCTTGGGGAGCAGATTTCCTGAACGTGGAGCTTTCATCATGCTTGGGGTAGTGGCCCTGTCGACAGGTGCAAAGGAACCGTCAGCACCTCTCCTTTCTTCAATACAGCCTCCTGCCTCGCATACCACAAGATACTGACTTAAAACAATGACGAGTTTGGCAATGACAAACTCTAGGCTCGTATTCATGGGCATCAGCAATTGACCAATTTACCAAAGGTAAAATATAGCCCTAACTTAGAGAACCAATGAGTAAAGTTAGCCCGACAGAGAGATTCATGAACCATGCACTGAGTAAGTGAAGGCGACTGGCATAGCGAGAAATCCACGAAAAGGGGAGAGATTGCCATTGTGTTGGGAAAACATTGAAGAAACTGCAGAGAGTCTAAAATTATTCACTCTGACCAACTGGTTCCCCTCGTGCTTATCTTAGACAAAAATATTGAGTTGTTTTCATTCGGAAACAATTGGAAAACGGACAAAATTTTGAAGGCGTGATTCATATAATTCAACGTCGAGAGAGAAAGAGAGAGAAATATGTCGCCTTAGACGTTCAGCTTCGTTTGGTGTCGAATTATGAAATCAACAAAGGCAGTATTTACTAACAATTCTGTACCATCATATTTGCCCATTTTTCTATCACAAGATTATGTTTTCGTTTATTTGATTTGATAACTCAAACATAATTTTCTTCCTTTCTGCCAGTCTAGATATATTTTATTTTGATACCAGTAAAAATGAGTAAATTAGGGAGTTAAGGCCAAACCAGAAGCAATGAACACGGAATTGCAGCCGTTACTGGTGGGTGGGTGGGTGGGTATGCGGGTAGGCGGGTAGGGTAACAGATTGGGTAAGCGTGCTGCATGAATACGAGCCATGACCTAGTGCTTACACTTACATCTCACGAGGCCACTGCCATTAAGAGGGTGCTCTAGCTTATGGATGCTTTTTCCCGAGATGAGGAAGCGCTCTTTGTTCTTCTTATCATGCTTTCTAAGGGCTTTAATAAGCACATTCAATCGGGGTGGTCACACATTTTGAAGAGCTAGGCTTCCATGATGGCGTTTTATGACGTTTCGACTTTCAAAATAAGCATTCTCAGTGGTCTTTCATATGGCATAAACTATTAATTTACAATGCTCATAATTTTGTAGAAGGTCAAAGGTCGAAGGAATAAATTATGTTTTTTCTTTCGGTCATCAATCACTGAAATACTGACCCACGCTCACGCGTTCACTGCTCATGTGTCATGGCAGGAGGCATAAAAATTTTCCTTTGCACACGAAACATAACGCCAGACGTGTCGCCATGGAAGACAATAGAGACGTAACGTTGAAGGACGTATGAAACGTGACAGGACCATGACACACAACCGATCGTCAGGCTCACAACATGCGGCCTATGGAAATCTGCGGGCACGTCCTCTTACCTGCCGGCGTTACATCCACACAGGTAGAGTAGCATCTGGGGAATTCAAACGGTGTGGCGACGCAGAGCTGTCTAGGATGGTAATATCACACACACACACACACACACACACACACACACACACACACACACACACACACACACACACACACACACACACACACACACACACACACACACACACACCTAAAGTTATAAATAAGACAATGGCTGCTTCGAGGAAATCTACAAACTAGTTTTAGCCTAGAGTACCTGTGGTTTAATGCAAAGAAGCAGCTAAATTAAAAGTATTAAACTAAAATTTTCTGTATCTTAATTCTGTTTTAAAGGACAAAGACTGAGAAGCGTTATCAAATTACAAAACAGAATGACCTTTTATGCAAGAACACCGTTATGCTCTGCTCGGCCGGTTCCAAGAACCTCAGGTTTGGCTAAAAGACCGAATCTATTCTTCAGACGGTTTCTGTGTACGGTTCGAAATTGATTGCTGTCATTTGAGTACATGGTGCAGTCAGATGCTTGATAACACAGTGCAGTAAGAGGTTTGAGTATACAGGGTAGCTGGACGTTAGAGGAACAACCAGCACAGTCATAGTGCAATGAAATGTTGGAGTACACAGTGCAAGCAGGCGCATGAGTACAGTTTGCAAACAGGTGCGAAGTGCTTACATACCGCAAGGAGGGCCAGTGAACTCCTTCGAAGAAGACGTGAAGCATGACCTCCTCACAGCCGTTTGCACCCAGTCTCATAGACTCGTTACACAGTAGGCTGCACAGACAAGTGACAGAATACGCAGGTAAGGAAATTAAGAAAGAAAAAAAAGCAAGGAAGAAAAGATGTTAGCATGGACTCATTTTGGGGCAGTTAGTGACTATCTTGCTATGCCGACTTTAGGGGTGTTAGTGACTAGACTGTTAGTGTTGGGTATATCACGTTGGGACGGTTAGTGCTGGTTATAACCCGTTATGGACGTTAGTGACGTTAGTGACGAGACAGTTTCAGTTTTAACAGTGTCATCAGAAGTAATCAGAAAAAAATAAGTGAAGCATGGTAGAGAAACAGCGCTGATTCTTTTATTTTAAAGGTAAAAAGAAAAAGACAGCAAATAATTTCTTCTGTACTATTGATTTATATCAGGGGTGGACAAAGTACGGCCCGCGGACGTCTTGGGATCGGCCCATCTGCCAAAAATGAAGTGCGCTTGTTTCATTTATTTAATTCATCCTAGGTTAATTTGACTGAAATTTAATTTATCAAGTGCAACAGCTTTAGAAATTCGCAATCCGTAACATTCTAATATCGACAAAGTACAGAGATAACAAATAACACAGCTGACATGTCTGATGTACTCGTTAGAGAGAATCGGGGACGGATGCCTTCCAAGGAAAGCTGGTTTTAAAATTTTTATTGTGAACGAATTCAAACAGCTTCATTTTACACAATAAATTCACCTACTTATTTGTTGACCATTCCATTATCATTAGGTTTGTTTGGGTTTTGGGTATTATACCGGCCCGCCGCTTAACTTGAAATTTTGAGAACGGCCCGCAAAAGAAACCTTTGCCCACCCCTGATTTAAATGAATGGACAGCGAGATTTCAAGTTAATTTGTGCGAACTAGGTTTATAAAGAAAAATTACTTAAAACGAGAAAGTTAAATTATTATAAAATTCATAAAAATAAAAGAAGATGGAAAATCGACACACACACACACACACACACACACACACACACACACACACACACACACACACACACACACACACACACACACACACACACACACACGCGCGCGCGCGCGCAAAAGCAAAAGCAAAAGGATGTTTATAAGCTGCACTAAGAACCCAACTCGACATGGATGGCAAAGACGGTAAAGGTTTTAAGAACCGTTATGCAGATAACCGACCTAAAAATGGGTTCAAGCTCTTCAGAATATGAACAGCCATTTGAAACAATGAGTTCAGGACAAAGAACAGAAGAGCTGACCTTTTCAAGACGTCCTTGACCTCGTCAGAAATGGGCTTAATGTTGGGGAAAACTAGGGTAGTTCGCCAATTTACAATCTGCGCCATCCTGTCCTCTTCGTTTTTTGCTGTGAACGGGAAATGTCCTGAGAACATGAACAAAAAGGAGTGGAGTCAGTTGACGGACGACCAAACGAGAGGCTCACCAACCCCAGCCCCGCATCCCGCCTCCCGCCTCCCGCCAGATACACTCTCGTGACCCCTTTTCCTTACATCAACCCTCGTTGACCCCAAACTCACTCACCAAAAAGCATCCGGTACATGCAGATCCCAAAAGACCAGAAGTCACAGGCAAAGGTGTAGCTGGTGCAGGTGCTCAGTTTCCTCCTTCGCTTGCCATGGAAGATGTGCCAGCGGTCAAGTGAAGTCTTCTTGCGTTCTGGCTTGGCATCCTCATTCAGTCCAGTAAGCACTACTTCGGGGGCCTTGTAATGAAGTGTGCCAACATTGCCGTGTGCCTTTGCGCATAAACATAAAATACATTTGATTTGAAGGCGATGGGAGCAGCATTGACGCTTCATTCAACTATTTTGCTGTGATAGAACTGGGTGCAGCTTCAAATGTATTGGGGAACCTCAAGCTTAGTCTTTACAAAGCCTGCCTAATTTTAACGACGCAAAAGAAAAACAACCACCACCCATGTCACCGTCCATCCATCCATCCGTCCATCTATTCACAAGAGACTACATCAACATACTTCATTATTTGACTCCGATTTCTCTGTACATCACTAACTTTCCTGACCACCCCTCCCCTCCCCGCACACATACGCTTGTCAGTGGATATCAGTAGAAAGTTGTAAGGTCCTGTTGTCGACAGAATTACAAGTTTGTTTGTTGGTTTGTTTTTAACGCCGTGATAGCAGACAGAATTACAAGGAACGCTTACTGTACAAACTGATGAGGTAGCAAACACATGGAACTACTTCGTACGCTATAGGTGGGAGATTCTTCCCTTCTGTTTGGGAAATTTTCGGTACAGAAGTTTTGGTTCTTGTTTCGTATTGTTTTGGAATCGGGGGCTTACGGAGTATCCTTGCTGCATACACCTTGGTTGTATGGTTGTATGGTTGTACAAAGTTCATGGGAGTTAAATGGACGTGTCACCAACAGCTGTCTGCTTGTGTCTTTCTTTAACTGAATGTCACTGTTAAACTTTACTGTGCCGCGTCTTGTACCTTCACTGGCTCGTCAAATGTTGAACACCACAATGCAGTTTATGTAACCAACTCGTTTTCAGTCTGTCGTAACGTTTGACCATGTTTGGTAAAGTTGTGCATGAAAGTGATATGAAACCAGTGGTTTAAGGGCAAACTTTCAGGACATTGCAGTTTTGATGAACATGTGCAGTCCACACTTGTTTGTCAGCATTGTGCTCATGCATTTGCCAGTATAATGGAACTTTAGTGGCCTTAGTCCGTCCCATTAATAGCCACGGGATTAAAGCAATACGTGCAAACAGATGTGCACACACACACGCACACACGCACATACTCGCCGCTGATAGAGCTGGACCATGATCCGTCGGTCCCGCGGAAGGCGGGGAACACCATCTGCAAAGAAACAATGGAGCCATTAGCTTCCATCCAGCACGTGGAAGGTGTATATTCACAATAACAAGCAGGTGGAGGGTGTAAATTTAACAATTACGAATATGAAAGGGTTTTGAATGTAAGAACAACATAGGGGTGACACACCTGACGGCGGTACAGAATTCGCGTAAAACCAATCTATAAATGACCATTGAGACACACTATAGCCACACGGACCATCCCGTACATCAGGAACATTCACCTTCATCAAAAGAGGTCTCCCGAGCTAAGTACTTGGACAATTGCAGTGGAATAAACCGTACGGCCATGCCCAAATCTCTCATTTTCAGGTGACCCTGCGCAAAAGTGGATTAGTTTGTACAGTGCAGATTTGGAGCGTTTTGGAGACTTATAGTCTTCTATAGCAATTAAAACATAGAATAAAACTGACATGTTAATGTAGCATCGCGCTTTCATTAGTTATATCTTTTATAGACAAATACAGTGATATATTTTAAGTGCTGAAGACCGCGACTAATGTTAAAGCTTCGAGAGAACATTCATAAATGTCAGAAACAGTTTTTCAGCATACTGCGATCGTTTCCTATGTCAGAATTCTCAACACCAATGGTAACGTTGAACACGTGAAGGACAGCCAGCCACTCATCTACTCTCTGCCTTCACCGCACCTACACACTTTCTCTCTCTCTCTCTCTCTCACACTCTCTCTCTCTCTCTCTACACCACACTACACATATTGACCGTGGCGTCGATGAGGAAAACGTCCAGGTGGATGTTGCGGTGCATGTAGCCGTGTCGGTGGAGAACGTTGATAGCCATCAACATCTCCGCGCCGTAGAACCTGCTCTGGATCTCACTCAGAGTGCCTTCCTTCCTCACAAGTGCGTCCAGGTTGCCTGCTGAGACATCGCCCCAAGAATGCACAAAAATAGAGACTTTTACAAGTATATGTTTGTGTGTGAGTGAGGAGTCGCAAAAAAGATAACATGTCCATTTTGTACTAGTTAGGTACGAAATGGTTTGAATGTGTGTGGATGAATACAGTAACAAGTGCAGAGTGCGGTGTGTGTTAATTAAGGGTAGGCGTGGTTCATATGATATTCGGATGAACGATAGGAAGATTAACGAACGAACGAACGAAATTCTGTATTGCTGAGGCCGTGTGGCCTCAACATCGCGAGTACAGTTCATACAATTTAATGATAACTTATTACAGTTCAAGGCGTGTAAATATAGGTTATCATGGGCAACTGCATCGACAGTGTCGATAGCCCTATGGACAATTCTTTCTTCATTTAGCTGCTGACAGTGTTGCGTCGTTTAAAACAGTGGTAAAGATACCTGGCTGGTAGGAAGATTAGAAAACTAGAAATTAGATAACGTCTACTTCGCGTGCCTAATTCCCGAACTTCACGACAGACAACCTGATTTTGAGAGTTTGTGCGTGCATACATTGGTGTTTCCCGGTACTTTAGTCGCGATTTGTATATTTGCATGCAAATGACGTGCATCACCCACCCCCAGGCACGTATTCCAGAAGAACATTGTAGCCGAAGTCATCGAGAGAGCTTTGGTACATGTGCAGTAGCCACTCGCTGTTCACTTCCTGCAGCACTTCGCGTTCGCTCATCAGCAGCTTGGCCTGCAAGTCATGGGAAGGTCAGCATGCGTCATGACCTGGCGCCAGCTCTTACATTCGAATATCGTACAGAGGGCGGCTGTTACGCCCTGTTTACCCATTGTAGTGTCTGTAGGGCTACCGGTCGAGTCGACCATTTGCCGATTCATGGTCGATTTGATCACAGCCCGCAGTCGATTCGACCACCAAGTACAAAAGTTATTATTCAGTGTAATGACACAGTCGTTAATTATTGTATGTTAACAAAACGAAACGACTTTTTTCTGTACAAATTAGTCATGTGATGTACATAGTTATATTGATTTGGATCCAGTCTCTCGCTCTAACACACACACACACACACACACACACACACACACACACACACACACACACACACACACACACACACACACACACACACACACACACACACAGAGAAAGATGTACTTGCGTCAACGAAGGACGAAATTCACTTATTTAGTGGCCCTTTCACCCATCCACCCCCAACCATGTTCTACACTTTAAGTGACACATGGAAATCTCCCACAAAACAAAGGGCAGACTAAAGAAACGACGTGTCTGCAGCCAGAGAGCACTTGGGTAATTAAAAAGGTCTTGTGTAAAGTTTTAGAGGGACAGACTGCCGTAAGTGGCCAGAGAGCCTTCAAACAAGAGGACAAGTGTGAATGTCGGTTGTGAATAACATAGCTGGACATCCTTTCCGCGAGAGAAACACCCCCCTCCCACTTCGTTAATACAGGTATTCGCGAGGAAAACACTCAAGTTTTAAATAAAAGCACAAAGCGTGAAAAGTGTGAAAACTCATTTTTAGATCCACTTTCTCTCTTTTTCTCTCTCAAGGCGGTCTGGTGGCGCAACGGTTAGCGTCTGTCACCAATACAACGAAGGTTGGTTGTCGTGGGTTCAGTTCTCGTCTTTCTCTACATGTGGCATCTGTTTACAGGGCTGACTGCCTTGCCGTGATATGGCCTTAGCTGCCAATTCTCTCCTCCCCTGCCTCTCTCTCTAACACACACCTTCCCTGGTTGACGCACGTACATCTTGCTCTGAGTGCGTGTGAATGTGTGCGTCAACCAAGGACAAAATGCACTTATTTTGTGGCCGAAGTATCGCAAAAAGGATGATTTGGTCGAATCGACTATGGGTTGTGGTAACATAGACTACGGGTTTTTGATCTGGTCGAATCGACTTAGCGCTGTGGTCGAATCGACCGGCCACCGTCTGTAGTTGTGTCCTTGGGCTTCTTTCTCATCATTAGTTTTTGTCACTGTGTCCGGTCTGTGTCCGAGCTGTAACCTATAAAAACCAACCTCAGCCTCTTGTCCAAAGCGCCGAGCACGCTTCAGTGCGTAGAAATTTCCTGATTTCAGTTCTTTTACCAAGCAGATCTGCACAAACAACTTTTCCTGTTTGTCCATTGCAGCGTCAGCATTATTAAATGCATTATCTATACTGTACACATCTATCGACTCCGAATGGCGACCTTTCACTAGAGGTCTTACAAGAGTGCATCTCTATAGAAAATGTCTACAAAATCCAAATGATGGAGAACAATTTCTACATACAAGAAGTCTATGGTATGTCAGGGCACGCACTGATTTGCCTTCGCTCTGCTGTTTGTGTAATTACTCGCAAAGAAATCCCTCAAAAATGTCTGTTTAATGAGGACACAATTTTCTTGTAAATGTGTGAAAATGCAAGTTTTTATTCAGGTTAGCCTAGAACAAGAGTACGGCGTCAGGTGAGTGGGACTTAAATTACACACACACACATATCACACAGAGCTCTCTCTTTCTCTCTCCCGACGAAGGAAATGTGAGAGAAATGCTGTGGCTGTTGTTTCTATGGTTACAGTGACCTGTTGGGGTGCCAAGAGTGGAATTTTCTCTAGAGAGAGAAAGTAGAGAAAATTCCCCTCTTGGCGCCCCATAGCTCGGAAGTGGCGAAGGCCACGAACCCAAGTTGTGGTGTTTGCGGCGAAGGGTGAGCTAACCTCTCCGTACTTGCCGATGCCGAGGAGTTTGATGAAGGTGAAGGAGCTGGCGTACAGTATCGTGCTCTTGCCCCACTCGCTGGGGCTCCTCTCATCCTGCTCACGCCACTGCCTCTAGTGACGCGAAGTGAGGTTAAGGGCCGCAACACACAAACAAACAAGTGGTAACTCTCCTCTTAAAGCATTTTAGCAAATGGAGCGGCTTTAACTTTCTTTAATGTGTCATAGCTGCTGTGCTTATTTTACCTTACAGATGCTGTTGCTGCATGACACAACTTTAGGCATGTTTATATATAGCTGTTGTGTTTGCTTATTTTTTAAGGTTAACATTACTTGAATTATGTCCACTTCTTGTACGCACCGCCACGTACAAGAAAAGCAATAAAAGGGTGGTGGTGGTGGTGGTGGTGGTGGTGATGATGATGAGGACATTCTCTCACAACAGATGAAGACTTTCTCTCACAACAGATGATGATAACATGGTCTCACAACAACTCCTTGACGTTACATAATCGTAGGAAAAAGTGCTTCACTCACTCGTACGTCTGGTGCTGACGGCTTAATGCTGTAGAGAAATAAAAGAAAATGTTGAAATTTATATGACAGCTAAGTCATTCTCAGATTTGAAACAGACCACTTGACAGTTCCAACTCGGCCATTTTACGTGTACTGTCTAATCCATTATTCATTATACATAATGCACTCGATGCTTTCTTTCGGGTCTGCAAGGTAGACCTATGTAAGAGCTGAAGATGCCGAACGAAGCGTTGACTTGGGAGAAGACGTGGCTACAAAAACTGAGAAAAAAGGAATTGTGGCGCCAGGAACGTCACAAAATAAATAGCATGCCCTGTAATTGCAGGTTAAGGCTTTACAAAATCAGAGGCATGTATCTCTTCCACGAAGTATGTATACTCCACTGACTAATACTATTTCTCGCATATATAAATATACCACCTAAAGCATATAACCAGCCAGTTATTTCTGCGTATTTTCCATTACAAAACGAAACAGTCAAATAGTCGCTTGCACAGCACTTCACGACGTTTGTTTGCAAGCGCTTTAATGAAGGTTTTATAACTTCAATAAAAATTCTTTCTCCGACAAATACAGTGCCATGGTTGTTTGAATAGACAGCAAGCAATGCCCCAAACCTTGTAAGTCAAAAAGTACACTCTTGTTTTATAGAGAGATGTGCTTCCTATTATATCGAAGAAAAGCGTCCACCTTTGTTTGTTTTTTTGAAGCCTGTGTTGGCTTTTTGAAATACTGACCTTACTTTCGGGATCAGCAAGTCCACCAAATGCACATACATGTTTGCTGGAATGCTTGGTGATGCTTTCTCTTTCAGGAGTTTCTCTTCGGATTGATCCATTGTTTCTCCAACAAAGACACGGGACTTGGCTGCTCGTACTCCAGTTTACGACCGGCCCCGCTCTTCCCTGACACCAGCAGCAGACGGACTGGCGAGGCGTTTTACGTAAAAGATGACGTCATTGTTGCAGCGTCAGAAACTGGTTGTTACGTGTGACTATTGCTTTTTTTACGTAAAAGACGACTTTATTGTTGTAGTGTCAGAAACGGTTGTTAATAATAATAATAGTAAGATGATGATGATGATGATGATGATGATGATGATGATGATGATGATGATGATGATGATGAAGATTTATAATGCGCAGGTATCAATTCAAAAGAATGCTCATTGGGCAGCAAAACAGAAGAGAAGAAAAAAATAAAATAACAGGAAAGTAAAAAATAATAAAGACAGAAGTGGTGCTAGGTTGTTTAAGTCCGTCTTAAATAAACAAATGAGTCTTCAGTCTTTTCCGAAACGTGGTTGCTGAGGTGATGGTGGACAGTGACGATGGCAGAGCATTCCACAGTTTAGGTGCCACGTTTGTGAAGGCCCTGGCTCCAGTGCGCTTCTTGTTTGTGTCTTCCACTGCAGGGAGACAGAAGCGTGACTGGGAGCCAGAGCGCAGGAAACGTGACGGCTGGTAAGGAGGAACTACCTCTTGCAAATAGTCAGGAGCAGTTTTAAACATGCAGGACTGAACAGTCGAAAGCACTTTGTGATCAAGATGCTTGTTCACTGGGAAGATAGGGGTGATGTGCTCAGTGGACCACTTTGCACGGGTGACAATCCTGGCGGCTGTGTTTTGAACTCTTTGGACAGAACACGAGGGACGGAAGAATAAACGACAGTACTGACGACAAACAGAAAACAAAGATAGAAAACACAAAAAGGCATCAAATAACAGGAACAGAGAATATAGTAATTCTACAGAGAAAGATGGGTAGAAAAGTAGCAAGAGCGGAAGGAGGGAGTGTAGGAAGGACGAGCATCATGTGGACTGTGTTAGGAGTAATGCTCAAGGAAGAGGTGCGTTTTCAGTGCAGATTTGAAGGATTTAGTTGTAGGAAGGTGGCAGGTATGGAACGGAAGACAGTTCCATTGTTTCGCTGCACAGTAGCCGAAAATCTTGTGACCATATGTTGTTGTTCTGGTGACAGGAACAGTGAGGATACGGTCATCAAACGAAGAGCGTAGTTGTCTGGCCGTAACGTAAGGGATGAGAAGTTCAGAGAGAAATAGTCAGGACAAGAGCCTACAAAGAAATTAAAACACAGCACAGACAGTTTGTGCTGGATGCGAGAACGGATGGGTAGCCAGTGTAGAAAACGAAGGAGAGGAGTGACATGGTCCCGTTTCCTGGCTTACATGTAAACATGTCTGTTGTTTTGTGTTGTTGAGCTGGCAATTTTGTGAATGGTGTACTAGCGTGACGTAGTTGATCGCAGGTGCGAATCGCGTACTTTGCTAGCGGATAATTAACGGATGGGTTTTGGAAGTTGAAATTTATAGGTTAGTTGTCTATCACCTATATCTACCGATATCTGCAAACAACGCAAACCATTCAGGTTGGTCTTTAAAATATCCGTAAACAATTTCACCCTCACACAAGGTGCTGATCATAAAGCGAATCTATTGCACTTAAGTTGTGCTGAAGCGGTGTCTATAGGACGTCCACAAACATCTAGGGCATTTTATATCGAATGCAAGCTCGACGGTTTTGTGGGGCGAACAAATAGCAAACAACTATGAAAGCTATGACACATAAAGGTAGGCGTTTGATTAAAAAAAACAAAACAACTGAAGTTGTGACATGTTTAGAGTAACTTGCCCCTACACAGCTGTCAGTAGTTGTTAGCTCATTCTTATGATAGCGGCTTTTTAGGTCACATGTAGGTAGCGGTGACTTACGCCGAGCCAGCAACTAAGATTACATCACGGCAAGGCAGCCAGCCCTCTAACCGGATGCAAAATGCAGAGAAAGAACAGCGTACCCGAGACGAGAGCTGAACCTTGGACAGCCAGCCCTCACTGTATTGTATAGAGCCCCGGAGCTTGCATGAAGGTTGTTTCCATGGACAACGCACGAGATGGGACAACTGCCTCTACAAATTAGCTACCTCCGAGGCAGCTAGAAATATGTCTCCGTCTCCAGCTCCTACAGACATGACGTGCAGTGTATCTAGATGGGGGGGGGGAGAGTTTGGTCCATTTTTGTTGGTCTTGTTTTTGTGATTCGAAATACATAGTAGATCTGTTAGTTCCTGCACTCCTTTCGTAATTTGTCTAGTTGTGCGGCCAGAGAGCAGGTACATTAACATTGTTGTCTGCTATAGATACGGTGCCCAGTTGAATTCAGCTGGTCTTTGGCTTGTCTTCTGATGTAGGGCAGACCCTGTCATACCGTACATTTGTCCTGGCCGTGATGCTTGGTTATATATACAATATATATAGATATATACATATTGTGTGTGTGTGTAGGGGGGAGGGCGTTGGTGTGTGTGTGTGTGTGTGTGTGTGTGTGTGTGTGAATACCTCAATGGGGTCTACCGCTGCTTGAAACAAATAAGTTTTGTCATACCTAACAAAGAGAACGAAATAACAGTGATATGATTGGCTGAACAACCCGGATGTAATCTGCAGCATTCAATTGCCTTGGGGTCCGACATCATAGCTGTCTGTCCGAAACAGTGTTGACATTTATTAAGTGTACTTCAACACGGGTTGCTTACATAGCCACTTGACTAGGACCCCGGTCGTACCATTATTTCGCAACTCAGCCAGAGTACATTAGAATACACACCGCGACTAAAGCAGTACAGGTGGTTTAGAGTCCGTGCTGAGCAATGAGTGACTGAAGCATGTGCAAGGCTTGCTGAACTGATCTGGGCGACGGGAGTTTCCATGTAAACTCGGAGGGTGTGACCACGGTGCCTCAGGTAATGCAGGTGAGCTCAGGTGTCTGCATGCAGTCTGGAGCGAAGAAAAAGCGGGGCTTTCCCGTTGTGACAGTTTGATTAAAAAACTGAGATTGTTAGAATCAATGTATCAATAACGAGAGGCCCACATAAATCGATTTAATTTTTTGTCAACTTAGTGTTCGATCTCTACTTAATAAGTTATTTCCCTACTTTTTTATTTGTTAATTATAGACTATGAAGTTCATGGCACTCTTAATTGTCTGTTTCCAAGTCTCTTGGTACGTTACATTTGCTAGCTGTTGCTCTGGGACTGTCTGCTGACCTAAGATGTTAGGTAGAAATCGTTTGCTGTTGGATGGTTCGCCATTTCACAAGTGTAAACACGTGTCACAAATGTAATATGAAACCAATCTAGGGTAACAGTAACTAGAGCCACCTGTTCCTTCCACACAAATATCATGTCGCGGGTCACGCTCACTCCCCAACCGATTCTCTCTCTCTCTCTCTCTCTCACACACACACACACACGCACGCACACACACACACACACACACACACACACACACATACAGCCAGCACATTCAAAGGCCACTCTACCGTTAAGCATGCGACTCTCAAAAAAGCAAGATGGAACACTGTTGACATTGACGACAAACCAAATAAAAAAAATGTACATTACATACATGGAATACACAGAGACACCAACATACAGCGACATTCACATAGGTCACGAAACATGACACCAGGTTTGAATAAATGAATAGCATTCTGAAAGATTTCTACCCTGTGCGTTTCTTAACTCACACCCGTTCCTTTCCTCGCATGTGATGTGTGACAACCAGGCCAACAACAGAGAGCATGTAGGTCACTATTCAAAAGAATGCACAGGTGTATATTCTTAGCATAATACTTCCTTCTTCCTTGATGTTGATTGACTGTCAAAGCTTAACCCTTATTTTGGTTCCCGATTGAAAACTGCGCCCTCATTGTCGCCCACATAAGGGTTTTTTTTTTAAAAGAAGATTTTCTATGTAAAGCGGATGGAGTAAGCACTTGATATTCATTGTAGGTCATCTCAGAGATTAGGGAAATCGTTCGAAACGGATGTACAGTCTCCGTACTACTTGAATACCCAGCGCCAGCGTGCTGCCAACCTATCAACTTTAAGAGGGTGCGCCGTAATATTTAGTCGGACCTTCCCATAGTCCTCGTATACATGTAAAAGTATTTTTGAACTTAGCAGGACACACCTTTATGACGTTACTTCCAGTCTCGACTTCGGATAATAATTGAACATTACCTCTTTCGTCAGATACCCAACCGGCAGACGGTGGAGATGTGATTCTTGAATTCCACAAGCAGCTAAAGTGATGCGTATCAGCCAGGTTGGGGAAATTATACATGGACGTTTACATTCAAGAAATCATTACCGGTTCTTAGGCCTCTTGCTGTCACTTATGTGAAAACGACAACAAGCTCTCGCACCAGTAAGGCTTGATGCTTGATGGTCGATTACCTCTTCCACAACGAGCAGCTCTCAGTCGAAGATGGAGCGAGTGGCAAGTTTACGCTCTATAAAAGATGCCGACCTGGTGGAGCGAGCCCCTCACACGTTCAAATGCATAGTGCTTGGAGACGCCAATGTCGGCAAAACATCTCTCGTTAACCGATTTCATAAAAACATATTCAAGTCCACGTCTAACATCACGATGGGGATGGACAAAGTCACTATTTCTGTGCGTCTTGTAGGCGGGGAGACCGCGACACTCGAACTGTGGGACACGGCCGGCCAGGAGCGCTACCGCAGCCTGACATCCTCCTACTACAGAAATGTCGACGGGATTTTATTCGTCTATGATGTGACTAACCACGAGTCTTTTGCGCATATAATGGACTGGCAAAAAGAAGTGGAATTCAATATTAATAACTCCAGCAGAACTGTTAAATTTTTGGTGGGCACGAAAACGGATCTCAAAAACAATCAGTCCGTTGAGCTGCCGCAGGTGAAAGCTTTATTCCAAGATTCGATAGACGGCTTTTATCAGGTTAGCTGCAAATCAGGGGAAAACGTGACAGAAACATGTGCAGGGATCTGTGAGGTGTTGATGAAGAGTCGACACGACGATCCTTTACCTCGCACTGACAGCACAATTTGCTTAAGTGCGACAGATCGGCCTCAGTCAGCCACAGGTAAGAATGACTGCGCATGCTGACTGCTCCCCTCACTGGTGAGTCTGTGTGTGGCATGCTGACGATGCTGTCTCAACTGTGTCCCTGTCAACAGCAAGCGACAGCACCTGACATAGAGCCTGCGATACCTGGTACTTGGTACCCACATCACCAGATGCGACTCTTGTTACTGCGAGATTGTACATTGAACGCTTCTTCTGTAAGAACCTGTAGTAATTGCACCACCTGTAAAATGGTCGCACTTTTCCATCAAAATAAGCAGCATGGAGACACTTTATGCACATGAGATGGTTTGTGAAAGAATATGACTTCATTTTATGGGCATTTTATTCATTAAGGTCAGTATGATGAATGGCAGACCCAGAAAAACGGTATTTTTTGTCTTTTGTTATGTTAGCTTCATTTGTTTTAAAAATTAGTAGCAAAAGCAACATGAGATAATGCTGAAGCGTGTTTTTATATGTCTGAAGTCTTTTCAAATGTGATTACTATGATGACTGATGAGTTCTTATTGTCAACGAAAAAGTGGGCTACTTTTAAGTGGAGCACCTTGTATTTAGGTTCTGTTATCTTGTATCACCACCTCATTACACGTAAAGCCAATGAGTCTATGTGGTTATGAATGCATGCATGCCTATTTCATGCCACTATCCTGAATTCCTTTTGCAATATTGTCTGTCATTTGCACCATTGCGTAACTACTCCGTTTCCACACTGTTTACAGTCCCTATATCCCTTTATCCACTGCCTTACGTTCTACTCTTGTACTTCATCTTTTTATGTTGTTCAGTGTGCCTATACATATCTCACTGTCCATTGTCTGTTACCTAATGTTCATTTATCATTACTGGTCAGTGTGGAGAGTGCGACCTATCTTGGTCGTGATACTGCGCGATGGCCTGGCGTTTCGGATGTGGCAGCTGGTTACAGGGCTGTGGTATAAGCATAAAGCCTTAGTTGCTGGCGTATCTTAAAACACCACTTCATCCCCCTCCAATCACACGCACGCACGCACGCACACACACACGCTTTATTACTACTATTATGAGTATATGTTTAATTAGTTAATAAATGATTCCATTAACTAATGAAATATTACTAGTTTAATTAATAAGTATAATAATTCAGATATCAAAACAAGATAACTATTAATGTTTTAATTCAATGATGTTTCAATAAATTAGATCTTTAATTATTAACAATGTAATTGATTTCTAATTATTAATAAATTGATCATTTTTTGGTAAATAGGTTGATTAATATATAATCAACGAATTTTAAAATTATTTTACTTAATTAATTAGTTAAATGTTCTAAAATGATTTAATTAATAAGATAATGTATTAATAAAAAATGTTTTGAATGCTTTGTTTGGAAATAGACAAATTTTTTTTGAAAATAAAGATTTATGCCTAAAGAGAACTAAGGTCCCTTTAACTAGTTGAGCAAATGTTCTTCGAACTGCGTCGCGCGCGCGCGCGTGTGTGTGTGTGTGCGTGCGTGCGTGCGTGTGATTGGAGGGGGACGAAGTGGTGTTTTAATATACGCCAGCAACTAAGGCTTTATGCTTATATCACAGCCCTGTAACCAGCTGCCACATCCGAAACGCTAGGCCAGCGTGAGGTGCAGACGTGAGGCTCCCCGCTCCCGACGAACATATAGAATATATATATATATATATTATACAATGCACATTATATGACAAACTGTAATGTTGGTTTTTCTATATTGTCTGCACTGCATCTGTCCACATTGACACAATACACGTACTTCATCATCATGTGAAGAAGAATGCATGCATGCCTATATCATGTGTGCATGTTTATAATTAGTTAATAATGAGCCCATTAACTAATAAAATATTACTAGTTGAAATAATAAGCATAATAATTCAGACATCAATAATCAGATAATTATAAATGTTTTGTGTTTTAATAAATGAAAAAAAACTTTCATTATTTAAGAAAATTTAATTGACGTTTAATTATTAATAAAGTGATCATTTGTTTTTAGTTAATAGGATTAATTTAAAAATGAATAATCGTATGGATTTTAAAATTATTTTCCTAATTAATTAGTTTGTTCTAATCAATGATTTAATTAGTACAATAATGTATTCTTAAAAATGGATCTTATGTTCGTAATTAGAGAGAATTTTTTTTTTGAAATAAAGATTATGCCTTAAAAAGATCAACGTAACCTACTAAAACAAGATATTCCTTTTAACGGGAAGACATCAAATAACTGTCCTTCCAGTTCTGTTTATTCTGAATAGGAACATGGGGCGAAGAAGGGAGGGGGGATAAAAAGACAGAGATAACTGAAAGAAAAAGGAAACGATTTAAATAGGAGTAGCAGGATGAAACATGATGACAAGATCAAATACCAGTCAGTGCAGGCAGTTCTAGTCAGTTAACAATTATATTTCAGTATCTGATTTTGTGACTGTTCAAAACTAAAAATGAAAAAAAAAACAAAATAAAAGACTCATGATTGAATGAATCAACGAAATCGCGATGGAGAAGCCATTGGCAGGGGATCCTAGCACGAAGGCCACACTGTCATTGTCGCCCCGAAAAGGCCCTGAACTCGCACAGAACAAAGTGCGACAACTGTTGCAGGGGAAGCATAAGGCTCAGTGGTTCCTGGACGAGTACCAGCAGGTTCCACTCTTTTCAGCCGTGGGAAAGTAGGCCAGGTAGGTGTAGGTCAGACCGGATGCAGCATTCGAATGTGTCGTGGCATTCATCCCCCACTCTGGAGCACGGGTAGACGTTCCGCTTCACCTTAGGGACCAGCAGCAGACGACTAAACCTGCGAATGACGTCACGTGATCGCTAGTACAATCACTAACTGGCTAATGACGACAGACATTTTAGGATAATTTAACATAAAGTTAATGAGATTTAGACAGGTAAATAAGGTTTTGGAAGTATTGCAAGCCTAGCATTAAGAACAAGGAAAATCCTCTTTTGAGAAAAATGTAGACATTATGAGGTTTAAACAAACACGGGTTTTAGAAAGTAACAGTTTAGTAAACACTGTTTTGTGTTTATTTAACAGTAGTGCGGTTTATTACTGCCTTTGAAGACTTTTTGTCGCTTAGATGCCGCCTGACACGACGACACACCTTTCACAGCAGGCAAGCAATATGTTTTCACAAGGGGGAAGGAAGTATCACATTAACTATTGACCTGGTCGTTAGTGTTACCTGTTGTTCTCTGGCCCGTCAGCACCGCCCGGTCGTTCTGAAATGAAGGTAAAGAAACCACTTGAGTGCAGCCTCGTGATACCGGACAGTAACACATTCAGAGGGTAGAGTAGCATCAAGCTGGCTCACCCTATAAGTCCACTACATATCTACTGGGTTGCTAGAAAGGTGGAACCGGCTTCATTATTATTATTGTTGCTGTCAGAGAAATATTTCGTCCACTATATATGTCACGCCTTATCCCCCAACATTTTCAAAGTCGTTTGAAGAACTCATCGCGACACGATCGTCTTTTGTATCAAGACTTTCTGGACCAGTGCATTCTATTTTCACACTCAAGACGTGAATTTCAGAATAAACACGGAAACCTTTGTAACCAGTGAAGTATTGTAACATCATCCTCTAGTGGATCAACTAGTCAGCGTTTGTGCTAGTAATCAACCGCTGTGTGCAAACGCTTTTGTGTACATTTAAGGAAACACATATCTTTTTTACTTTTGGTACTGTTAGGAACACGTAAACATTTATGACCTAGTAAATTTCGTCCTTACGAATACCTAACGAAGCAGCCAATAAATAAGTATATTTGATTTTTATGAGCTAATTGATGTCAATACCAAACAATGTTAAAACATTTACAATGTATCTACGTTCAACACACTAAATAGAAATGTTTGTGTATCGTAAGTATATCAGGGTTTAAAATGATCGATTAAACTGACTTCCTCTGTCTTATGTGTGTTTTTCTGTCTCCATAACACTGACTGTCTAGCTCTCCCTGTATGTCAGTCGTCTTGTCTTTATGCTTATGTCATCTGCTCACGAGCACTGCGTGAACGCTGCTCAGCTAAAAAGGGGAGACAAGCAGAGAAATGGTTTGGATGCAGACAGACAGTGTTGTGTTCAGTTTGATAAATTCAGACTCAATGTAGTCAGTTACCTGGTCTCCATCTGGTGGTAGGAAAGGAAAACACACAAAAGAAAAGTATAAATAATAAATAAAACCCAGAAAAGTGTGTAGGCACTCACCTGCCAATGTTCCGAAGGTCAGCAGGAGAACAGTAGCGATGACAATCATTGCCGTCTTTTTCATTTAATAACAATGTTAATCACTAACTAAAATTAAGTACGAGGCTCTCGGCTTTTCACTTCGAATAGAACTTTACTCTGCCTAGTATTAAATGTCTATAACGGACAGAGAAAATGTGCCTCCTAGTAACCTGACTAGAGTGGGTGTATGAAGCGAGCTGGCAACGATGCTTCTATTGTGACGAGAAGCAGACAGCCCCAGATACTAGAAGAACGTCACGCATGATCTGATGTTGACGTGGTTTCCCTCCGGGTGTCGGAAGAACGTTAGTTGTTCCATAAATCTAGCAACGTATCAGAATGAAACGTTTAGGGAAACTGCACTAAACGTTTATGAAATCTTTTCGACTGCGGACTGAGGTTTACAATGTTTTTTTGTCGTGCGTGCGGGAGTACATGCATCAAAACGAAGAGGACTAGAGTCTCTTAAACTATTTCAGCAAATACTCTTCGAACAGCATCGTGTGTGTGTGTGTGTGTGTGTGTGTGTGTTTTCGACCGTGCGTGCGTGTGATTGGAGGGGGACGAAGTGGTGTTTTTAGATAAGCCAGCAACTAAGGCTTTATGCTTATATCACAGCCCTGTAACCAGGTGCCACATCCGAGACGACAGGCCAGCGTGAGGTGCAGACGTGAGGCTCCCCGCTCCCGACGAACATATATATATATATAGTATACAATGCACATTATATGACAAACTGTAATGTTGGTTTTTCTATATTATCTACCCTGCATCTGTCCACAAATGACAGAAATGAAGGTCCACATTGACACAATACACGTACTTCATCATCATGTGGAGAAGAATGCATGCATGCCTATATCATGTGTGCATGTTTAATTAGTTAATAATGAGCCCATTAACTAATAAAATATTACTAGTTTAAATAATAAGTATAATAATTCAGACATCAACAATCAGATAATTATTAATCTTTCAATTCATTGATGTTTCAATAAATGAAAAAAAAACTTTTATTTTTTAAGAAAATTTAATCGATGTTTAATTATTAATAAGTGATCATTTGTTCTTAGTTAATAGGTTAATTTAGAAATGAATAATCTTATGAATTTTAAAATTATGTTCCTTAATTAATTAGTTTGTTTTAATCAATGATTCAATTAGTACAATAATGTATTCATTGAAAAATATTTCGCAATCTGTTTGGAAAGAGACAAATCTTTTTTTGAAATAGAGATTATGCCTTAAAAGATCAACGTAGCCTGCTAAAACAAGATATTCCTTGTGATTATGATTTATGATTATGATTTTGTGACTGTTCAAAACTAAAAATTAAAACAAAACAAAATAAAAGAGTCGATGATTGAATCAACGAAATCGCGATGGAGAAGCCATTGGCAGGGGATCCTAGCACGAAGGCCACACTGTCATTGTCGCCCCGGAAAGGCCCTGAACTCGCACAGAACAAAGTGCGACAACTGTTGCAGGGGAAGCATAAGGCTCAGTGGTTCCTGGACGAGTACCAGCAGGTTCCAGCCGGGGGAATGTAGGTCTGGTAACGGCAGGACAGACCCTGGCAGCAGTAGCGTGTGGAGGAGCAATCCTGCCCCAGTGGGGAGCACGAGTCTGTGTTGTACCCCTTCACCTTAGGGACCGGCAGCAGACGATCAAACCTGCGAATGACGTCACGCGATCGCTAGTACAATCGCTAACTGGCTAATGACGACAGACATCTTAGGATAAGTTAACATAAAGTTAATAAGATTTCATGGCAGGCATCTAAGCAACATGTTTTCACTAAGGGGAAGGAATTATTAACTAATGAAATGGTCGTTAGTGTTACCTGTTGTTCTCTGGCCCGTCAGCACCGCCCGGTCGTTCTGAAATGAAGGTAAGGAATCCACTAAAGTACAGCCTCGTGATACCGGACAGTAACACATTCAGAGGGTAGAGTAGCATCAAGCTGGTTTACCCTATAAGTCTACAACACATCTACTGGGTTGTTAGAACGTTGGCACCGGCTTTATCATTATTATTGTTAGAGAAATATTTCGCCCATTATATATGCCCCCTTTACTCCCCAACACTTTCAATGCCATTTAAAAAAAAATCCTCGAGCCACGAACTTTATTTGTGTCAAGACTTTCTGGACCATTATATTTCCACGCTCAAGACGGAAATTTAAGACTAATTAAGACTCTTCTTCTTTGGAAAGTTTAATGTTGACATAATTAGACGATAGGTAGTATATACACGGGGAGCTTTATATCCAGATAAATATTGTAGCATCATCCTTTAGCGGATTAACCAGTCAACGTTTGTGCTAATAATTAACTGTTGTACGCAACCGCTTTTCTGTACATTTGGATACACATATCATTTTTATTTACCTACGAAGACTGTTGGTACTGTTAAGGCAACACATATTGTTATATGTACCTTACGATATATATTGGTACTGTTAAGTACTCATGAACATTTATGACCTAGTAAGATAAATTCCGTCCTTACTCATACCTTAAGAAGCGGTCAATAAATAAACAATATTTGCTTTATGATGCTAATTGATGTTAAGTACCAAACAATATTAAAACAACATTTTCAATGTATCTACGTTCAACACACTAAACAGAAATGTTTGTGTATCGTAACTTTATCAGGGTTTAAAATGATCGATTAAACTGACTTCCTCTGTCTTATGTGTGTTTTTCTGTCTCCATAACACTGTCTAGCTCTCCCTGTATGTCAGTCGTCTTGTCTTTATGCTTATGTCATCTGCTCACGAGCGCTGGGTGAACGTTGCTCAGCTAAAAAGGGGAGACAAGCAGAGAAAGTGTTTGGATGCAGCCAGACAGTGTTGTGTTCAGTTTGCTAAATTCAGACTCACTGTAGTCAGTTACTTGGTCTCGATTTGGTAGACGAAAGGAAAAAACAAGTAAAAGAAAGGTACAAATAATAAATAAAACCCAGAAAAGTGTGTAGGCACTCACCGGCCAATGTCTCGAAGGTCAACAGGAGAACAGTAGCGATGACAATCATTGCTGTCTTCTCCATTTGAAGACAATCTTAATCACTAACTAGAATTTAGTACAAAGCTCTCGGCTTGTCACTTCCAATAAAACTTTACTCTGCTTAATATAAAATGGTATGTATAAAAACGGACAGAGTAAACTTGCCTCCTTGTAAGTTGAGTGGTATATAGAACTAGCTGGGAACGATGCTGCTATTGTGGCGAGAAGCAGAAAAAGTCAGATACACGAGTTTCCCAGGCATTAAGTAGTGGGCCTTTCAGAGATGCAATCAAGTTTGGCATTTGCAATGTATTACACGAAAGACGACATCAGGAGATTAGTGACAATTTACTGACAGATGAAATGATATTGTCTCAGAGAATCATCGTCAGAAACATCACAAATGGTTTGAAGAGAATGAAAGACGAGACGAGAAAATCTTTCGAACCCAAACTTTCTGGATTGCGAAAGAATAAGAGCTGTAAGGTAACAAATTATTTTAATAAATTGAAATAGGTTTTTAATGCGATACAAATAAAAACTTGGTCGAAACAACAATAGAAATGACAAACGTTTATCTTACGGCGGACATTATCACCATTATCATAATCATCACCATGATTAGTGGTGGTGGCGGTGGTGCTGCTGCTGCAACACACCATTTAGCCTGTGTAGGTTCAGATGGAAAGTCATTGTCAGGGCTCTGTTATCACGATAACAGGGAGGCAGCGACGTGAAACCAAGGGAGAGAAATGTCAGGAAGTCAGCAATGAAGATTTCAAGGTCAGAGAACTGCGATATGAGTAATGAGGGGAAAATATCTCTAAGCTCCCTATTGATGCAAATGGAAAAAGATCATCATCATCGATGTCAGCATCAGCGTCGTCGTTGCAGCACACCGTGTCATCTTTTCGGCTTGAGATGTGCCAGCAGTTCTGATTCCGTGACAACAGCGAGTTATCTCCCTCCACAAAGCGAAACTTACTGAGGGCCTATGGTGGTCTATTGTACTAACATGACTGGTCGCTACAAAGATAGCATCTGACTGACTAAACATACAAAAAGTGATGGCTGCTTTTAGGACCCTTCCTAATCATTGCGTAAAAAAAGATTTTTGCTTGCAGTGACACTGAAGCATGTGGTGTGTGTGGGCAGGGGGTGGGGGGTGGGTTGGCGCCGAAAGGTCACGTTGAACAGCAAGAGCATAATCACATCCCCTTGCCTGATGAGCTGTGATACCTGGGTCACACATGGCGGTGAACTGTCTTTTGATGGAGTCGGTTAGGTGTCATTCTCTGGTGCAAGGCACAAACACTCCAGTCTGACATTTCACTGTCATCGTTTGCCAGTGTAAAAAAATACAGTTACTTTCAACCCCTATTTTATCCTGTTGCAAAACAGTTCTAACAACTATCACAAGACAGTTCTGACAAAAGCAGTTACATTTTCCCAATTTCTAGACATTTGTTTCACTTCCACCTATGGATCCTTCTGTTCAGGTCCTTAATATTTAGCATGGTCTCCCCCTTGGTTGAGTTTTGATTTACAAAACATATTTCTGTATACTTTAATAGATATTTCCATCGAAAAGGACCTCAAGAATAGAGGCCTATCACTCGAGACAACCCCCCCCCCAGAACAGCAGCAGACAGAACCAGATGGAGGTCCCTTGCTGTCGCCTCACGTGCCAGACGGCACAAGGAGGACTGATGATGATGATGATGATGATGATGATGATGATTAATGGATATTACGTTCACGCAAAAATACTAAATATAATATGTGGATATATACATGAAATATAACTTTCTGGGAATCGCTTCTTTTTTCCTTTGTTGACAATTTACTTATTGGTTTATTGACATTTTAAATGTTGGTTTGTCGATTGTTTGCACATGAAGTACATTTTTTTGTTTACGTTTCTCCATTATTTTCGCCATTCGAAAAACCCAATAGACTTCATTCGTTCATAGAACTCGGAGCGGTCATCTGGTCCAAGGGATCTCAATGGTGGGCGCACAGGTCCTACGTCACATCCAACAAATGACATGACCTCTTTTCCTGTGGGCAAGGCACCGCCCGTTTTGGCACCTGTATCAAAAGGATTGTTTAAACATTCTCAGTCAATTAATAAACACACTATAATGCAGAACTGAAGACGATCAGCAAGCCTGTTCCAAATATAATGTAACAGTTGCATCATCGCAGTTGTAACGATATGATAAAAAACATAAATAACCAATGCAGTTTCAAATATTAACGACATTAAACGTAAACATGTACGCATTATCTCTAAGAACAGAAAATATGCATGAATTTGTGTTGATTTTGAGGTGTTTGTAGCAATGATACAGTTAGTAAAGGATACTTCAAGTATTTTACAGATAGCTGTCACTAGGAGAACGGGAAAAAAAAATCAGCAAACTATACATTCTTGAAATTTAATGACTCAGTTATGGGAGATATTGTTTTACAGCACAGACAATTTACTCGAAAGTTTCAGTCAGTGAGTAAGGGCAATGAGATAACCATTGTTATATTTTGACTCCTGCTCACCAAAGCGATAGAGTTCCTGAACGAAGTCTTGGCTTCTGTGCTGTTCAGCGAGAGCACCTGGAATGTCCGGCTTATTCAGTAGAGCCATGAGACGATAGAAGGTGCCAGCCATGTGGTTGTACGTCGACCCAATGGCGCCATGAGCCCCTAGAACCAGTGCTGCCATCAGTTGCTGGGAACAAAATCATGTCTAACAATCTGGGCCCAGGGGTATGACATGGTGCTAGGCTTTAGCTGGATGCTTAAAGCAAGGCAGCCCCTTAAAAATAAACATTTTTGTAATAGCATATCACACTATATCAACATTTTAGTTCATCGTTTCGTGTTTTTAACCAGCCAGATAACATCTAGATGTGCATCTGGCAGCTAATAAGCAACGTTCTATCACCGTTAGGACTACACAGATGCCGATACATATTCCCCCCCCCCCCCTTAAAAAACAAATCTGCGATCGTCTAGGTATGAATGAGAGCAAAATTGATTCAGACACCCCATCCACGCATCATCGCCCAACCTACTGAAAACTTAACTGCCGCAGTTGTGGGATTTGCGCTCTGAGACTGACCTCGTCGCAGCCGTAGAGAATATTAAAGCCGCGGCCATTCCGATCACGTGTGCGCAGACAATGACACATTTGCACGAGGTCCTGATGGGAGAACTTCACGCCGCGCAGCGTCGGTATGACATCACGTGCGGTCTCTAGAAACCTGGCCATGTCGACTGCAACAGGCGTCACGGGCAGGTGTAACAAGGGGAAACAAGCATGCAAGTTCAACACACGTAGAATAGTTACTCCCCCTCATGCTTAGCGTCAAAACACCTGGTCACGTTCATCCACTTACAAACATAACTCGTTACCGCTTTTTTAATTAATTTTTTTTCTTTGGTACGACGTAACTCGGTACACGGTCAGGTTCAAGTCTGATGTGTCATATATCACGTGTCAGTTTAACGTTTCTCCCTTTCATTTTAATACTCATTGAACATTTAAGTTCCAAGGAGAATAAGCCAGAAGAAAGGAGAATGTGTTTTATAGTTGAAATCTACAGTTCCCATGGTCAGTTGTTGGTTTTAACGGAGGTAAACTCCCTTCCCCATACAGCCACCTCGCACTCTAGGCGAAATGATGTCTTACAGTTGACGCCGGTCATGGAGGGTATATGATAGTAGTAGAAGGGTGTGGAGGGCGCAGCTGCTGCCACCTGCCTGCAGTAGTCCACTAAGTCCCCTGTAAGAGCAAAGAAAAGATAAAGAAGGTGCGTGCTGAGGACAGTGGCTCATTCCCCCCCCCTCACGACAAACATGTAGAATATATAGTATACAGTGCACATAATATGACGAAGCTGTAATGTTGGTTCTTCTATATTATCTACACTACACCTGTTTACATTGACACAACACACGCACTTCATCATCATGTGGAGAAGAACTTACCCATGGTGCTGATGGGGAAGTAGATGGGAGGGAGAGAAGAAATAGCGGCAACCCCCTGACTTTCAGCATGCCTCGCCTGCACGTGGTGACGTGTACATCGCATAGTCACATATCCGTCACACAGCAAGATGTTGAGCGCATGGCAACAGACACGCCACACAGAAGAAACCAGTAAGTAAGGGTATCTCTATAAGATCTATCTCCTGATCTGGGAAACTGAAGAGTTACAATTGTTAATAATAGTAATAAAACTTGTACAGCAACACAACTTACCAGGATGATGGAATCTCTTAGTGTGGTTCCGCCAACCTGCACAAGTATCTTTGACATCCTGAAGCAGAGACAGCAAAAAAAAAAAAAAAAGCGATGAGAACCTAATACAACTTCTCAGTAATGTCATCTTTGAGTTTGCTTTGTAGGTCACCAGGTTCCCCCCCCCCCCAACGACATCCACGCAACTTATTTAATCTGTACCAACGCTACCGATAAACATAAGACAGGGGATCTCTCTTGATGCCCAGCTATAATGCCAGTCCCCATCAGGATGAAATGCCATTTACTTGAACGGTCCAGTCACCGCCGCCGTGACAAGGCAATCATCATTATTATGTAATGCCAGTCATCTGCTACCTTCACACTTAGTGCCATTAGGATCTAATGCCAGTTTCAGGAAACTTCTCTTAATGCAAGTGCAGAAGAGTTCTTTTCTACTCTGTGTCTCTCCATCCTGTAAGAACAGGTCAGCCAGCTTCGTCTGTTGCCATGGCTTAATGTCTGTAAATTTCTTTTTGTATTTCATATTCTGCGTACACGGATGCTTTTGTCTGGGTGCCTGTGTGTAAGTCTGTCAGTCTGTGTTTTCCAGTCGTTTGTGTCAGTCTGTCAGTCGGGATGTGTCACTCTGGGTGCGTCTCTCTGACTCTAGGTTACCTGCTGTTTTTGCTTCCTGCTTTTACCCAGCATTCCGTCGTCTGCATCCGTTCCTCCGTCGTCAGTGAGGGGCCTTCTCCAGTCGAGCCGTTGACTGTTGGTAATAATCATACGGCCAGCGAAATCATTTGATACTTCCCGCTAAGGCAAGCTCAGTTTTCGGTAAATGTATAAGCTTTCTTCATAGCATCATTAATGTCTATTAAGTAAACAATAAGAACAACATAAAGTTTGAGGGAGAAGCAAGGAACGTCGAGACAGGACGCATACGAGTGCATGACAAGAAAGACATGCATGCGCGTGACGTCAGCAACAGCTGTCGCCCAGGAAAGTATCCGGAAGAATAATAATAAGAGTCGGGAGATATAGAAATAATAACAAACATACGATTACTATTATCTTTGATAAACAACAGCAACAACAGATAGGCTTACCATACACTTGATTGATTCCTTCGTTGGACAAGAACTGGCAGTAATCCTCAATTTTGTCATAGTCTATATCACTGAGGAGGCAAAAATAGACGAGTGAATATGTTTCATAATTCTCTCTTTCCCTTTGTTCGTTGTACAAACCAGAGGGTTTTCTCATTAACATGCAATCCAATAGACATACACTCATACAGGAAAACAGACAGTCATGCAGACTGACAGACATACAGATTGACAAACATTCAATCGTGAAAGCAAACCGGCATACAATGATGCAGACAAATCGACTGTATTGGAGGCTGACAGATACACAATCATGCAGGCAAACCGACAGACATGTAGGCAAACCTACAGTCATGTAGGCTAACAAAGGGTCTAAAAAAATAACCTTCTTAATTACACTAAAAACCTCAACGAAATAACGTTTTCCTCAGAACAATATAAACTTGAACACGTCACTTGCCCGTTTGTTTTGAATGGTGTAAACGTAGCAGCGACAAGCCCACTGACTTGAAATTCCTCCATGACACACAGTGTTCTGTTGAAATGAGACACAGTGTTCTGTTGAAATGAGACACACAGTGTTCTGTTAATGTGCGACAGTGTTCTGTTGATATAAAGCATCCTGTTCTGTTGGTGTGAGATAACGCTTGTTTCGATAATGGGAGACACCCTATTCTATTGATGTGAGACTCGCTGATGATGTCCAGACATCTTGTCTTGTCCATGTCGAGAGCTCTGTTGATGTCGAGAGAGAACCAAACGGTGTGTGCGCAAGAACTACAGCGTGAAGACATGTTACTGTTCACAGTTGGCCAAGTTCAAATTGCATGAAGACATGTAAAAGACGGCTTAGGAAGCCCATTCATAGATAAAATTTTGTTGCCTTAGTAACTGATACGACTACAAGGCCGCTACGTGACTTCAATAAGAAAACGAGAATCATTATGCAATACATCGTGTCATACATACAATTAATACGTATGTACCCAGTTTATCTGTTAAACAACTTTATTTATAAATATTAAGTGCATTATGATTATTTTACCAATACAAAGAGCTTGGATCGACTATTTAAAAGGCCACAGCACATTTCTGTGTTCAGAAAGTGATACAGGCTTGCAGGGTTATCAGGGTGGCTTGCAGTGTTATCAAGGTAGCTGGAAACACACCGCCGTGCGGATATTTGACGAGGACAGAAATAGCACCTAATAGAGCCTAATATGATAAAGTAATGCAACCGCACATCCACTTTTACTGTAACACGATTTTGTTAAGCGCTTTCTAGTTGGCTCATTATTAACAGGTGACTTGCCGATGAAAATGCTCGACGATACTACCACACAGGTTTTCACGAGCAGGTGTTTGATGCAATTAATTCTTCCTGCGTTCCCTCTGAATGTTTTTCTTGCACAGTGCAAACACAATAGATTTTATATGCAGACTCCTCCCAATATTATGTAAATTGCTTCCTCTCTCTCTCTGTTTCTTGTTAAGCGTTTCTGTAGGAGGGCTAATCGTAAAGATTTTAATAAAAGTATTATTTATATATATAATTAGGCATTATATATAAGCATTGAAGATTTGGCAAACACATCGCGGTAAAGTTTAGATGCAATAGCCAAAAATAACATTCAGCACATTTGTATGTTGTTCTGAAAGCATTCCATCCGAGAATAATAATGTTAATTGTGTGACAGCTTTGTGGATATTTATTAAAATGCATCTTCCGACAGTCTTAATTTTCATACTTATAAGGCTCTCTCCGCCAAATGTTATTTCACGGCTGTATATCTCTGGACTGCTGGCTGTCTACTGATACCAACTCCACCGATGCCTCTCGCGAAGATGGAGGCTGTCAGGTCTCGGCGAACCACTTAGCAGTTTAATATCCAAAACAGCTAAAAAGTTCTTTAAGACAACAATAGACTCACAATAAATTTGTTACTTAGTTACTTCTTCTTTCTTTCTTGGCAAAAGTTCTCGACCTCCACTTCCCCACACTTAAGAGCTAATAAACTAAACACAGCTTGAGCGTTTGGACCTCCGGCAACAATAGTTTTTCTTTCTTGATGTTGATAGTTTAACCGAAAGTAAATTCGTGCTTTGAGCTCGTTCTAGAAGTTAACGCGGGGAAAATTTGTCATCAAACTGTTCAGAGATATATTGAATTCCTGATGCTGATTAAACACGGATCCCTTATCTAAAATCTGACACGAAATGTCGACCGCATACTGTTGAGCTCTCGCTTGCAACCACAGTTTTCGCCTTTGGAAATTTTAGGCTTTTACCACAGGGACAGCAGATGATACTACATTTTCTCTTGCCTTTTGATTTCTTTACCGTTGTGATAAATTGAAACTCAAAAGAGATTTTACCCCCCCCCCAATCTCTTAACGTCGGTATGTCTCGGTGAAGGCAGACGAGAAGCTTTGATACCAACGAATGTGTACTAATAATGGGCTGAATATTGGACGAAATACCCTCATACTTAAAAGCCCTCATACGACATGCTGTGAATTTAATTGTTTGTTTGAAGAGCAGTAGAAAGCAAATTACGTGGAAAGTCTCTTACCAGTGTCGATAGGGCCGTCAGCAAAGGGGAGGAACCTGCAGCTTGTAAGTCACAACACGCGCTCGTTAGAGTGATGCTTATTGTACAGATGCTGCGAGAGCACGTGACAGTGCGAAAGGACTTGACAGAATGTGACCTACAGTATGATAGGCTGTGTACCTGACTGTAGCCGGCAGGACTCGACTCAACCCGACCCCGGCATGTATTGCAAAACATTTGCCATATCTTTGACCGAGTGTATTAGAGTCTATGCATGTCCGCACGTGATGTCTAGCGGCTAATGCCATACGATGAGCAATAACGTCCTGATGTTATACACAAGATTAGGTTGCTGTGATCACATTATATTTGTGCTTCGCCATCGGCTACTTATGTTTACTGTTGATTTATAACATGTTCACAGTTTACGAAATATATTTAATGTTTATTTATAATAGTATTTTTCACAGCTCACCAAAATGTCTTTTTTTTTAAATAATCAGTGTTTTGAGCACAGGGACTGCTCTACATGCAAATCCCTTCCTTCCATGTTTCTTGCAGGTGTGCACAATAGATGATGATGATGATGATGATGATGATGATGATGATCTATTGTGCACACCTCCCAGTGGCTATAGATAAACGTACTTATCAAAGTATGAATCGATGACAAGATCTGGTCTCGTCTCTGAACCTAGGGCCCAGGAACTCCAGGGAGGCCTGCAAGAAACATGGATGGAAGGCATCATCATCATCATCATCATCATCATCATCATCATCATCATCATCATCATCATCATCATCATCATCATCATCGTCGTCGTCGTCGTCGTCGTCGCTTTCTTCTTCCAGTTCATATTATCTACCAAATTAACTTTTGAGAGTAATTTTGTTTCTGTTGTAAAACTCGCGCTATTTGTAGTCCCTGGGAGAACAAAAAAAAATATCAGTGTGTTTTATTTTACAAGTGTAAGTACAGCCTCTCCTCTTAATAGGACACTGGAGTGATTTGAGAGAAAGCAATCACTTTGCAGAATTATGAGAATGTATCTGTGTATTGTTCAGGATTATAACTTTACATGAAAGGATCAATTATAAGAAGAGTCGTACTCCAAATGCCAAGACTTTTGTATTATAATACGACTTAATTAAAACACGTGCGGCAGAGGGTTGGACTTCATTTTCCGCAATGTGTGTCAGGCTTGCTTTTGCATCCGTGATGCTGACAACGCCTCTGCTTGTCCATCTGCATCAAGATGTGACCCACGCCGTCCTGTCGTACTACATCAGCTCCCATTAGTAATTCTTCCGAGGGACGACTGTCTTCAAATAACTGTGCCAATGGCTCAAGTCTTTTAGAGACATAGTATTTCCATGCATTAACTACTGCCATCTACAGCGAGTAAACAGCAGGCAGCACCATTTCTTTCCAAGAATAGAAATACTGTTCTTAAAAGACAAAAACAAGTCTATCATGATAGTCACCACCACCCGTTTGCCCATTGTAATTAGAGATCAAGTTGGGTGTGTTGACACTACTTTTGTCTTTCTAGCCATTGACTCTTTGCTTGACATCATATGAAGCGGCTCAAGGGAATCGTGGCTAGTGGCAACTGTCACAATGTTATTAACGCATGCAACATCATATGAAGCGGCTCAAGGGAATCGTGGCTAGTGGCAACTGTCACAATGTTATTAACGCATGCAACAAGGGAGATAAATAGACTTGCTAAGTAAACAAATTGAAACTATGGCTGCGGCTACAACCCTCAACAAAAACATTAAAGACGACGACTGAATCGATGATGAGACGAACTCGACCCGTGGTAACCATCGTCACTCACACCCACTGTACACGAGCCAGAAACGTGCCATACACCTGACACTGATACACGTGTCATGATTCAGACACAGTCTAATGCAATATTAAACTATTTACACGTGTAAACAATTCACATAACGTCAGAAGCAAGTTTCGTTTATTTTTAACCGCAACATTTCTGCTCGTATTTCTGTTTCAACCAGCGATGCCCATAGAAAGAGAACGCAAAAATAAGAAGACACAAATGTCCTCCATCTTCTGCACAGAAGGTATGAGAAAAACTTTGTCAGTTAAGATGGCTGAGAATCTGCTCGGTTAAAAGGAACCAAGCCGCCCTTAACGACACGTGACTGCATAAAGAATCGTGTCTCATTTTCTGTCCATAAAACTGCCCGTATATTTTACAGGGAGGTAGAAAGCTTCGCGGTGGGGGGTGGGGGGTGAATGAATAAAATTGATGTCTAATGTCGAATGTCTAATGGCTGTGTTATGTATGCAGAAGAGATGTGGGCTGCTTGTGCAGCCAGCCCTGTACTGTCCAGTATTTCACAGTGAGAGCTCAGTGTGGTCTGAGACGAGTTCTGTGTAAGTTCTTGTTAAAACTGATTGTGGTCTGACAGATGAATTGGGATACTAAATCCTTATTAAAAACTGACTATAGTCTCACAGAAGTCCTCATGTTGTCAGAGCAACTTGTGGAGGAGGAGGGGGAGGAGGAATGTCTTGTCCTGGCAGTCAGGCTGTCTGTTGCCTGGTTTTCTTGAGACCTCTTGACGTCATCTGCACGAGCGCCTTTGAATATCGGGCGGAAATGAGAGGGAGCGGTGGTTAATGCGGGCGTGCAGACAATGTCTGTTCAGTAAGAGCCAAGGGGAGACTGAGGATAGCAGAGGATGCTTAATGGTGGTGGAAATGTGTGTGTGTGTGTGTGTGTGTGTGCGTGTGCATATATGTGCATATATGAGACGTGGCATATATGTGCAGGTGTAACATGGAATGATAATACACTTGGTACGAAAATCTATAAGGTAATACTGGAACCAGATCAGACTTTATCACAGCCAAGTGACCGGCTGTGTAAGTAAGTACCAGATGCAAAGAAATAACAGCGTGCCCAAAACGAGATGTGAACCCAGGACACTCGATCATCACTTTTTTTCAAACATTTAGTCCCTGCCTCACTGGACCGCGTTCATTAATGCACATGCTTTTATGAATTCCATATGAGTATATATATATGAGTATATATCTAGATATATTGATCTTATGTATTCCATAAGTAAAGACATGAAATCTACTTCATTTATATTTGTACCAGCCCTAAAACGATGGGATCTTTTCTCGGGTGTGTTTAGACTTCAGCAGCCAGTTGTAAGCTTGGAGACAGCGACGCCCATTCAAATGAGACAGATGACTTTGGTGAGCACTGTGGGTTCTGCTGCCATCCACCATCAAACAACTTTCTTACGGCGTGTCTGTGTGTCAGGCCTCTTTCTGGCGACTGTCACGTGTTTCTATTAACCTGCGCGCGCACGGCATACCCCCGCGTGCATGCCAGCTTTCGCCTCCTCCACACCAGGGTCAGCAGCAAGTTGGCTCTGACGGACAGGAGTCAAGACTGGTTGCACCAGTCAGGTCCTCGCACACCCGATCTTTAGGTAAGGCGAGTTTTCTCAATTTGTAATCTCTCTCTAAGAAATATTCGGTTCTAACAGCATCACAAATGGTTTCGTGGTTTGAACAGACAGATGACTGGAACTAAGTTTTTAGCCTGCACTGTATGAAGTTGTGTGAGAAAGTCTGCCCAGCCTCTCCACCTTTGTCTTGCCTTGCATTTTATTTTTCAGAAGGGGGAGATCTTGACGTTTTAGTGATGGATAGCGTTCGACTCCGAAAACTGAGTGAGACTCTGTGGATGTTCTGGGCCTTTGCCCTCGTGGTGAGTGTTTGTGTGGTTATGATGTTAGTCACTGGACAGCTTGTAGGTGACAGTTAGTTACTGGACAGCTGAAGGGGACAGAGAGAATCATTGTAACAAAATTCACTTCATTTACAGTACGTGAAATTAAAAGGAATTTTTAAGTTATTCCCTTTCGTATTTTTTTAACTTTTCAAATTTTATAGCATATTTGTTTTTAAAATTTGTAAAGCTCTTCTTATAAAATCGTAATAATTTGTATTATAATGTATTGCAAGATAGAAACAAAAATTACATTAGCTTGACTGATAAACAAACAAATCTTGATAGACTGAAAATTTATATTTGTTTGGACTGGGATGAAAAGACACATGGTGGCAGGCTTTCTCTCTCTCTCTTTCGCACGCACGCACGCACGCACGCACGCACGCACACACACATGTTTCTAACAATACCACAGTTAAGCGCTCCTATTTATGTATTCATTCTGGCAGAGGGAATCTCATGATCTCATGATCCTTCATGCGTAAAACCATCAAATTCCATGTGGCATTTTCTTTAGCTTTCATTTCAGCCTTTTATTTCGGTTGGGAACAGTAAACGTAGGGACAGTTGGAGGTATGAAAACGGGAACAAAAGACATAAGAATAAATATGAGGCTCTGCTGCACTGCCGCCAGGTTTTCTTTCCCCTTTTTTCCCCGTCAAAAATTTTTCTTTGTTTAGTGGGAGATGGACGATATGCTTATAAGAGGGCGATTGTTCATCGATGAACGCTACCATATGTACGATGAACCATTTCTCGTGGTTACTAGGGCTTTGACAATGCTGTTCTGGGACCATGTCTGCCAGACCTGCAGGCGCGA
Source organism: Marisa cornuarietis (assembly GCA_004794655.1). Classification (NCBI taxonomy): domain Eukaryota; kingdom Metazoa; phylum Mollusca; class Gastropoda; order Architaenioglossa; family Ampullariidae; genus Marisa; species Marisa cornuarietis. The sequence continues at coordinate 1,139,254 of SMMW01000577.1, read as the reverse complement.
GTGGGGGTCAGTCTTGACAGCATGTCCTTCGTCTTCGTTCTGCAAGGCATTGGCTTTCTTACGGGGCTCTTGATTGGACTTCTCCTGGATAAGAACACCTCGCATCGAAGGTTTCTGATTGGCATTTACGTCTTTCTCGGCAGCTTCGCCAACATTTCATTGCCAATGGTTCCTCACTATGCCTATCTTTTGTCGATGTTCTTTCTGCAGGGAGTAACGAAGGGACTCGTGGATTTCGGTAAGAAAATACTTTATTCTATCACATACGTACGAGTGTATAAACATTGGTACACTGTTTAATCAATGCACGCACGCACGCACGCACGCACACACACACACACACACACACGAGTGTGTTAACACAGGTACAGAGTGTTTAATCCCCACACGCACCATCACAGGTGCAAGTGTGTAGACACAGGTACACAGTGTACAGATACACAAAAGAATTAATTCACGCACGTATACACACATGCACACATGTTTAAGAGAATAATACTAACTGCAGACGTTTCTAGAAATACTATTGAAATACAGAGTAACTAAATAAAATTCTGTCCATTTAGCATTCAGTTGAAAATTTCCTGACGTTAAGAAAAAAAAAAGAATTGATATTTGTAGGTGTCCACTTGTCTGACATGAAGCATTGCTATATTAGCCTTGTTGTGACTGTTTGTAGGCGTGCTGTCGCTATGCAACGTGCTGCACGAGAACAACAAGGCCGTCGTCCTTCAGTTTGTCGTGACGGGAGCGGGAGTCGGCACCTTCCTCACCCCCTTCATCGCTAAGCCCTTCGTTAACGATCACCTGGCACCCACAGCTGCGTCCTCATCACCCACTGGAAATGCGAGTGGATGTATCGCCGTTCACAGAACAACTCGGGAGGTGGCACGAGAGTTCCTGATCGGCAACACGTCATGGCGGGAGCCCGTGGTGCACCAGATGACAGAAGTCGGTGCTCACCCATCAGGTGCCGACGTCCGGTTGCCGTTCGTTATAATAGGGGCAATGGCAATTCCAGCAGGAGTGGCCTTTCTATATTTTCACTACACCAAACAGGACGCTTCTCAGTTGCTGACAAAAGGGTCTGACAGTCACGAGATCCAGGTAGATCCTGACAAGTCAAAGGGCGCGACCATGGGTGTCAACGTGTTTCGGATTCTGGTGGCTGTGCTGCACTTTCCTGTGTTTGGCATGTTGATCACTTATGCTGGTTTGCTAACGACACTCGGCGCACTATCCCCCTTGTGCATGACGCCACAGGAAATGAGTTTTGTCATCGTGGTGCTGTGGGCATCCTTTTCGCTGGGTCGAGTGATCAACATTGCTATGGTGACGTGCATCCCGCCCTTCTTGCTCATCACACTCAATTCGATTGGCCTTATAATCACTTGTCTCGTTCTCCTGGCCAAAGCTTTGGAAGATACACTAGTTCTTTGGTTCGCCACCGCAGGATTTGGTTTCTTCCTGTCTCCCTTCCTGCCAGGCTTTATGTCCTGGAGCAATGGCTACTATCCCATCAGCGGAGCTTTTATTAACGCTTGTCTCTTCATATCTGGTCTGGGCGAAATGTTGTTGCCATTCGCTGGTAGTCTGCTCCTGACTTACCTCGGCGGGACGGCGCTGTTGGTTTTCTTGGTGTCCGTCTCTGTCGTGATGTTCGGTCTCTTCCTTCTCACCAGCAGCATTGGACGGCGTTTACTAACATGCTGATCTGTTGTTTCCGGGTGCGAGATCAGCTCATTTAAACATCGAGGTCAGAACATTTTAAATATTTAGGTCAGCACATTTGAATGGCGTTGTGTTATCGCCGTCTACCAGGTCGAATTTTTTTTATCATCGAAAAAGGTTAGATTAGAATAAACTCAGAATTAATGTTTTCCCCAGCTCTGAGTGAAAAATCTTTTCGAGACAAAATCGTTATCATGCAGAGATAAGAAATCGTAACATCATCAATGTACAGAGATACATTGACAAGGCTACAATGGGAGAACAGGGGCCGTATAATTATTTGATATACTGTAGGAATTTGTGACAGGCAAATTCGTGAATAGTGAATGTGTGAATAGTGTTTAAAGGCTTTTTTCTCAAAAACGAAATGGAGTTATTAAATCAGATATTAAAAAATATTATTTTGTATAGTGAAGTCGTCCAAGAGATTTTTTAATAAATGATCTCTGGTAGACTTTGAACCATATTTAATGATTAAGATTATTTATAGCACGTTGACTACTTAATGATTCAGGAGGCAGTGTCAAGGTTTTCATGTAAAAGTGTGACTCTTCTTTGAATGTTAACGTGATTACCCTAAGAGTCATTAGATATCCATGATGTAACTGCTGACTGTCAGTAAATAAATATATCTGATTAAAAATATGATTCTGCTTTGTCATGATAGTTGTTACTTGTTTTTGATAACTGCCGTAGTTAAACACGTTTGTGTGGTAGGTTAAGTTATTGTACGTTATTGTAAATATGTATTGAGTATTGTTGAGTAATAAATGTGCCACGAATATTTTAATAATTTTAAATATTTAATATTTATTCAGAAGAGTATCGTGGCTCCAAATCACTTACAATATCAAAGCGTCTTAAAGACTTTATAACAACTAATGGATTCAAGAACTTCAGCACCCATTGATATGGGAGGCAACTGGTCATGGTAATCTATAGAAGGTTGTCTCCTTTCGACTAAGTACGCGGTTTGCTGAACCTAATAAAGAAAGAGAATACAAAGAGCAACCACTGTTGTATGAAAGCTTGAAGTCAGGCGGGGGTCAAAGAGCGGACGACCACACCCCCTTTAGGACAGTAAACATCACTAGGCTCGGGCGTGCCGAGCCTTTCTTCTGACCATCGTGTACTGGCAACACACACACACACACAATCAGGCACACATGCTTTCATACTTTTCGGAAATTGAGCTTGGAAACATATTTCAAAGGTGCAGCTTCTCTAATTTAGAAGATAAGAAAACAAATAAAATGACACGTTTCAAGTTTAGATTAGCATAGTTTTTGCAAGTTACTCTAATTGGACAGATTTTTTTTGACACGAAGACATTATGGTTGTTACATATCTAAAACCTCTTTACACCCAGTGCCTTTGCAAAAATATAAAATATGTACAGGTATATCTACAGATGTTGCAGTTTTAACATTTTTCTATTTTACCTTGCGGACGGTGCAGAGAAATGTCTATTGTTTTCTTTCAGTGCAAAGTGCAGCCGTATATTTAAAAACAATTAAGTAAAAAGACTGTCTGGTTTGTATTTGCTGGAGGGACACATGAGCGAACTCGATTTCTGTTCAAAATGCTCCCAGAAATCGAGCTCTCACTCGGTCCATGTGGAGGAACTGTTCAGATTTTCTTAACATAATTTCAGGTTCCTCCACCAACGTCACCAGCTGAGATGTTGGGACTACTAGCCCATAGTTAGCATGAGGTACCTGCTTAATTGACAACTGATTAGACTCGAGTCTCCCGTACAGTTCCTTCTTACTTTCCCGTAATAATTTCTTTACATTCTGCACACAAATTCCTTTGTACCTTTTTGGCGATGTAACTAGCAATGTAAGTTAAAATATTGTTCTCAGGAATGAATAGTTCCTCAGCAGAGTTGGTAAAAGCATACTGGAGGATTTCACATCTTTTGCTTTGCTCATATCTTGCATCAGAAATCGCTGGAGTGCGCTGAGTACTGATGTTGTTCAGCGCCAAGAGAAAGTCATCGTCTTCGATGGACTTGCTTCTTGCACTGCATGATGAGACCAACCACCATTACCTGGCACTGAAAGAACAAAGAAAACAGTCTCAGAGGCCTCTTCTGATACCACTCCTAAAGTTACCATCGTTGATATGTCAGCTGCAACGCTGTGCGACAGAACATGAGAGGCAAACTTTACCCGAAGGGCTGAGAAACCTGGTAACTTTAGTTTATTTTTCTGAGGCGTAGAGCTATTCGGAGACAGTTCTTTCTATCCATCCTGAAAAAATATTCGATTTTAGTTGATTCGGTACATCAAAGATGGTTGGAACTGCACACTTCTGCACCCATCTCTTACATCTATGGAAATGACAACACAAGACTAGTGAAGCTACTAAGCAGCAGTGTATGTGACAAATCTAAAGATAGATGGGACTTGTTAAATCACGTGAAGAGCTGTTTACACACATCTCTTCATCTTTGAGAAAAGAGAACAGTCGGAAACCTTTAGTTGGAGTTTTGACAACTGGGCGCAGTTCACCATGAACCACCAGACCTCCTCGCGCGAACACCGATCGTCGGTACGGGAGGGGGGAGGGTGTCGGGGTCACATACGGGTCAGCGCGGCTTCACACTCCCGCCTGTGGTGGCTCTTGGTGTGCTCTTTGCAATAAAGTGAGTCGTGAGTGTATTTTAATGTGGAGCATAGGGGAACAAGGTAGTAAATTTTTTAAATTCTTTTGTTACCTTCTTTCTGCTAACTCGCTTTTTCCAGGAAAGCGATGTAGAAATGTGTACGAGGAAAAACATTTGTTTGTGTGGTTGCAAAGATTCCCCATTAAAAAGGGCGGAAAAGGGACATGCACATACATGATTTATTGCGCAATAATTTTGAGACGACTTTGGCAAGTTATGAGGCGTGTCATTTGATTAAGAAAGACGAGTGAAACATGTTCACAGATACAGGTATGCATACCTAGGATTGCATACACACTTACAAACTTACTGTGCACATATACGTATTTTTTGTAAACAAATATATTATATATACTTCTATACTTATTCATGGTAAGCATTCAGTTCTATCTCTCTTAGTGTGTGTGTGTGTGTGTGAGAGAGAGAGAGAGAGAGTCAAGATACTGATTTTTTGTTTTTCCCTTGTGCAAAGCTCCCAGCTCCAAGGACAGGCCTGTGACCCGTTTTTTCAACCCTTTTTTTTTAAATTTGCCGAACTTTGACTCGGGGCTTGCGCGGCGATGCGCACGTTCACATGCCTAATCTATTGGTACTTTAGCCTCCAGGTACTAGCGGACGGACTACAAAAGTTATTGGAGCCCCCCTAACCCTCCCCCCCCCCACACACACACTCACACCATAGACCTTTCTCCCCCCTTTTCTTTCTAATAATGCAGATCAGTTTGTTCATACTTTTGTTATGCGGTTTGTTTTAGCGTCGCTCTCTCTCTTTCTCTCATAATTTTTCAAGACACACACTTAAAAGAATGATTGAGGCAGATAAATATTATGGACGGCTGGTTGTGGTAGGTTTACGCCGTGTCAGCAACAAAGGGTATATGAAGACGAGGAGCAACTATGGAACTGAGAGTTAGGGGCCGTCGACAAGACATGCACCAGGGTGTGGCTATGAGGTCCACCAACTTGGGGTTCGCAATAAACTGCCAACAGCGGTATGTGTATGTATATATATATATGTGTGTGTGTGTGTGTGTGTGTGTGTGTGTGTGCATTACCACGGAAGGAGAAAAAGTGATAGAGTAACACATAAGGGAGAAGAAACAAAAACATCTCAATCACACACATTGTACAAATGTTATTTTATTTTGTAGAGATTCAATTCGCTGACAAAATACGATTCACATTCAGACTCAAGCGTATTATTCCTCACAACCAAAGATAAGTTTCTGCATTCTGTTCTGCTCCTGCATTTAAAAAAAAAAATACAATTTGGGAGTGAAAGAGGAAAAACATAGCTTCTTTAAAATATGATTTAAGATATGTTTAAGATATGACATGTGATCTTACGTGCCTCCAAACAGTTTAACAGCTATATATATATATAAATAAATAATGCTTTAACAAAGCATCGTTGAAATTAGTACAGCACTTTTTAGGAACAAGGAAACACTGTAAATGGAAAAAAATCACTTTCGGCGTAATTTCCACCGAGGAAAGATACAAGGAAAAGGAAGATAAAATGTCTAAAGGATGACTCTCTATTTGATTTCTTTAAGCGTGTTTTATAAAAGGACTAAACATGTCAAGCATCTCACACACTGCAAGCAACTCAAGATAGTTGTATCCCCATGGCAGTCAACAGTTATTACTGCCTGACGTCATACATTACCCATACACATATCATAAATCACACTCTTATTCATTGTGCAGCGCAGGCGATTGTAAAACAAACTGATATTATTGCACGTTTCAGGGTTTTCTTGACATGAAAATAACGAATAAAAGGACATCAAGTGATCCATACAAGCGGTGATTAAGAAAGTCAATTTCACATGTAATGAAAGATACTGTGATATGTAGTGATATGAGTTTTTAGAACATGATCCCAGTGGCGGGCTGGTGTCACGCTATGGTCAGTCATGCGAGGTGAATGTATTCACAGGTAAAGTCACACCGGGAGCTCACCTCAAGACAGCGGCCCTCAATATCACAGTGTCGGCTTAGTCTCATTTTTTTCTCTTTAAGTGATTCGGAAAAGGCCAATAAGAGCAGTGGAAATCAAGACATGAGATTGCAGATTCTTTAAGATCCAGGCTGTTAGCATGTGTAAACATGTTTTTATGTCTTACATAACACAACATTGTGAGAGGGCGGAATGGTGTCGTTCACTCGGAGGGACTGGGTGGGGGGCGCTGGGATTCCTTTCTAAACAGCGTTTTGATCGCGTTCTCCCTTTACTCGGCAGTGTAATCACCTTTCAAGTTTCCACAACCAGTAATAGAATTAAAACTAACAATATACGGGTAACTTTACGCTGCTGCAAGTGCACCAGCCGGCACTCACACGGCCCTCTTTCTCCTATTATAACTCTGCTCTCTTCATCATTTTAATTTATCAACATCTGTAGCTGCTTTATAGAGCCTCTCATTTATTAATTATGTCTTACATTACGTACCTTGATCTAATTTCTAAGGAAGGCCTACATAGAACGGCGAGAAAAAGGCAAACGGTTTTAAGAAAGGCAAGTCACTTCTGATCGCAAAGGGTTGGTGGAGGGGTGGGGTAAGTATCTCTGACATCACTGATACAGTCACGTGACCGGTCATCACATAGACACACGGCTGTTGGTCTACGCCCAGTGATGTCAGCCAAGATGACCAGCTACTCAATGGGCAACCCAACGGAAAGCCTGACGAGGCCTCAGAAGATGATGATGTGGTGTCTCCAAATGTTGAGACAAGGTTTTGTGAGACGTATTCTGGTCAAATCCTCGGATGCCGGATGTAAACCATAGCAGTAATTCTTTCCCTGCTTCCCAGAATATGGATTAAAATAGATAATTCACAACTACCATGAGCATATTCCTCATATATATATATATATATCATGATTAAACATAAGCCAGCACCTGATCAACAGGCAGTAATAAATAACAACGATAAAACAACAAAAGCATTATGCTTGAAGGTCTCTGGCTGGACGAAGTGTTCTTAAGCACAGTATGGCTACCTATGTAACAGCTGGCTAATGTAGTCAATCAGATGGGGACACTCACTCACCAAAACCTCAATTTACTCATACGCCGTTCGCGTTTCAGAAATGCTTTGCCTGGAGGAAGACACAGTCGGCCTACACGACGCTAGAAGGAACGGTCGGCAGAAGATTGTGGGCTTTACGCATGTCCACACACCTATTTCCAGTTACGAAAAAGCGAAAAGGAAATAGAAGGGGTCTCCTGGATCTTTAAAAAAGCCATTTCTTTGCTACCAGATAAGCGAGCAAATCTTTATGACTAGGCAGGCTGTGTGTGAGAGCCCGCGTACAGGCACTTGTAGCCCTCGTGAGCTCGCTGAATTCACTGAACACGCCACCAACACAGCCCGAGTTTTATCATGTTTCTTGAGATACAAGGCACATAAAGGACTTGTCCTTATTTGTTTCTAGCTCGTGACATTCACTGAGTCGTGACATCATGAGTGGGCAGCACTTCGGCCGCTTCTGGAAGGAGCCGGAATGCACAAGAAAGATGGCGGTCTCCTTTCGATAACTTCCCTGTAAAAAACCATTTGTTCATAAGTCAGATCTTTGATGTCTGCCCCGCACTTGATGAGTTTTTTGGCAGCGAACGTGTTATTCTTAGAAGCGGCGTAGAAGAGCGGGCTTCTGTTGGTGCTGTCGAGGCGGTTGACGGCGGCGCCGTGTTGCAGCAACAGCTGAATGATGCTGACGTCCCCTCGATAAGCCGCCAGGTGGAGCGGAGTGCATCTTCCGGGCAGCCCGTCAGGAAGTCCCATCTCCAGGTTAGGGTTGACGCCAGCCTTCATGGCTATTTTGACCAGCTTGCGTGCTCCGCGAAGCGTGCAGGCATGCAGAGGAGTCCACTCGTCCACTTTGGTGGTGAAGACGTCATGCACTAACTGCCGGTTCTTCTTGAGGAGCTGCTTGGTCTGGGCCACCAACAAGTCCTCGTTATGACGTAGCAGTCCCAGAAACGCCACCGCCTCGCGTTTAGCCTCCCCGCCTGGCTTCATGGGACGGGAAGTCCGGCCGCCAATCACAGAGGATATAATTAGGCTGGTCTTCTGTAACAGAGTGGAACGAGACACGCATGAGTGACCGTGCAGCAAAACTTACTACGTCGGCTTAGAGACCTCTGACATTTACCATGCGTAAATCCCGAGAGTCCTCAATATGCGCACACCTGTTTGTCATACGTAAATACAATCTTCTCACTACTTTCTTGTGCACTTTGTCGAGCAGTACACGCTTATGTGTCACAAGCTTACATCCTATTGATTCTCGCCTGAAGCCATGAAACAGGCAAAATACAAACGACAATATAAGCATTAGAACACGCAAGGGCATGCCGTTAGAACACCAAAGGGAAGGTCGTTAAAACATACAGGGGCATGTCATTAGAGCATCAAATAGCATGAGGTTAGATGCATTTCCAAGCGAAAGTGAGTGAAAGATCAGCAAACGCATAGAAGGCGCGTGAAGACAAGAAAATAATTATACAGATGTGTGAGTGAGTGAGTGCTGTTGATGCTGTATCCAGGAAGACAGATTAAAGGGGATATTACTTTTTTTTTTTCAAGTGAAACGTTTTGTTTTGATGTTTCATGTGTATGCACATGTTTAGATCTCCGACCTTTGTAAGGACACGGCCTTTGTAAGCTGTCATGTTATGATTTTCCCACAAACAAAAAATACGTGTGGTTGTTAGCAGTATTTAGGAACTACGATGGTTTACACCCGTTCTTAAAAGCGAATAGCCTTGGTTTTGCAGAAGTCAACTGCTCTTTATTAAAATCAGCTACAGTTTTTGTTGCGGTCATCATTGTTTGATATAACTCATTTCTAATCATCGGCAGCAACTAACGACTTAACCGCCATGGCACATAGGTGAGTGACTTTGTACCGTGCTCCTCACCTTCAGTTTTAAAAGATACTCTCTTACACTCATTAATTTATTTCCGTGCAGTTTGGCAGTTTGACAGTGCTCTTGCTGTCCATTTTAGGTTTGCGCAACTATGGTCCTGTACACAGCACGTCCGTGTTGTCGTTGTGCAATATTTGACTGTACACACTGGACACACACTGACAACATTTTGCACACACACGGTACACTTCCACCACACAGACATTGTTCCGTGAATCTCTTCTGCCATTTAAATTCTCATCGCTGCCATACGCACGTGTTGCCAATCAAAGTCAAGTTGAAGTAGTTAGTTATTCGTGCACCCGGGGTGTGCAAGCACTCACCTGTTTAACCCGCTCTGCTATGCTGAGCACCATCTCTGACGATGACGCGGTAACCACTCGCTCTTTATCCAACCGCAGTCTAACGGTCTGTCTTACGTGGTGTTGCAATACGGGTGGAACGATCTTTCGCTGGTCTTACCTCCTCGGGTAGACGGGTCACGTGTGGTACGACTGTCGGTGGTGTCGCGGGTGACAACACTAATATAGCGGTCGGCCGTGGCGCTGGTGACGGCTGTCGCGATGACCGATTGGTGCGCGTGCCTCTGACTAAGCGGAGGGCGGAGTTTAAGCTGTCAGTCAAAACTATTTTTATATTTGCGCGAAGACGTCATGTTTCCCGCTGGGTTGCTCAACGGCTCCTGTTCTGGACCAACCCGAGTTCCACAAAATCAGGATTTTGGATCACGGAAAACCGACAGGACCGTCCGTTTGTCCGGTTCAACGCCATCGGCTTCATCCAGGATTTAGTCCTTTCGTTGTGTCATTGTCTCATTGCTCTTTTTTTTCTTTCTCTCTCTCACTTTCTCTCTTCTACAAACCTAATCTGACTTTGGAAATGTTGAAATTCTGGTGTCACTGTAAATTTGACACCTTGAAGCCGACATAATGACAAAGGACAATATTTAAATGAAATATGTGTGATGAGTTTGTGATTATTCACTCTGTCTCTCACTTATACTGTTCCTAAGTGCTTGGCTGGTTGATTGGTTTGGCGGGAAAGTGCTTCGACCTAAAGATGATTTCGCAATATGATGGGGAGAGGGAAGTTTGAACTTTGACCTCTCAATGCAATTGCGACAAGCGAGTGTTTTAACGGCTACACTACAGGGTGACCTGTTCCCAAGTGCTCAAGATGCGCGGAGAGTGATGCAGCGTACGTCTTATCGCCGGACCAGAAACACGTTAGTAGGCCAACGACAGGCCACATCCCGCCACACCTCGGGCTTCAGTATTGACGCAATGTACGATCTGGGAAAAATCCAGGTTTTATTTCAAGGCTTGACCTATGATCTGATGTGTGTAGCTTTGGCTCCCAAGGAGAAGTAGTTAGGCAGGAAGGGGTGTGGAATAGAGAGAAATTTACTGATCTGTAAGATAAACTAAAACGTTAAGCACGCACAACAAATGGCACAATGATATGGTACCAAAGGTAGCCAGCTATTGTCGTTTGCAGCACGTTGAGCGCTTTCTGCTCGGGCGTAACCCATGACTACAAGAGAAGAAATAAACCTTGGAAAAAAATGGTTCGATTGTCGTCTGTCTGCCATTGACTCTGAACCTCGGCCGGATCTGAATGTCGGTCACAAAAGCTCAACATGTGCCCACTACTGAAAGCCGGCCAAGGAAATGACAAAGTGTGTACAGAAACCAAGTCAGGGGAAGATTATTTCTGCCAACTGTTTCTTATCAGGAGTGGTAGTTACCGGCAGGGTTTAAGAATGATTTTTAATACAAGGTCAAAATATTGTTTTATAATGGAAGCAAGAGAAATACGAAACGTATGAATAACAATTCTCCGGTTACCCATCTTTCTGTCTCTGAGCCCTTTTGACTGCGGAAGCCAGAACACGGTTTTACACCCTTAGAAAAGGTAACAACATAATTTTCAGTTAAAGGAAATAGACTTAAGAAATAACCATCTGAAGATATTTCCTCTAGAAGTTCCAAAGACCACAAGGTATTTACGCTTGGTTTATTCTGATAGTTATTTATTCTGTTGTAAGCAGAATCTTCCAGACTTGTTTGAAACTGATTTCTGCTTTCTCCTGTCGATGAAATCTTTAGCTGGAGGAATAATGATTTGTCCAGGTGGTTTATTTACTTAGCTGGGGTGTGTTGGGTATTGGGGAAATCAGTAACTAAATCGTCTCACACTGACTGCTTTTATGAGACAAGAAGGAGAAAAGAATCCAGCTACGCGTTTACTGACTGCCCCGGTTACAAGGCCGTGACAGAGGCTACAGGGTAACTTTCGGTTTTGTGAGTCGTCTTCCATGTTTTGTGATTTTTTTCCCCATACGTTGTGACCCGCAGTCTACGGCATAAACCTCTAACAGACTATAACAGAGCCAACCTTGTACTGAATGTTTTTAAATTTAGTGGGTGGTCATCACGCCGTCTCCGGCTTTACACATGATGGCCGCCCATCAGCGTGTGTAAGTGTCCAGGATTTAGCCGACCAGGTAAGTTCGTGACTTTCTTGTAGTTTGTTTAGCGTTGAAAGGACTGGTCTACGTGTTATAAAAGTGGGCAGACTGCAGTATTCATTGTATTGTTTGCTGCCCTTAAAAGTCAGGAGACCTGACAGTATGGGCGAGGCGCAGATCTTAATAAAGAGAAGCGACATTGAGCTAAATGGAACAGCAAATGTTTGATAATAGATACCAGTCTTTATAGACATCGGTCTTCACAGACTAGTCTTTATAGACATTTGTCGTGGTAGACTAGTCTATTTCAGCTTTAACCTACTCACACATTACATGGAACTCTTTGCCATACCCAGACACTGTGCACGTTACACGGAGCTCTGTTTGTCCTATTCATACAGTGCCATACTCTCGTGTTACCCGGGTTAAAAAGGTCAAGAAATTTGATAGCTAGTGTCTTTGTGAAACAAAAGTGAAAGTCTGATCGGGGGCTGGCCCAGTTTCTTCTACAAGCAACACTATTTCAAGAAAAAAAAGCCCACCAGTCTTTAAAGTTTGTTGAGAAAACAGAGAGAGAGAGAGAGAGAGCATGTAAAAGTCTGCAAGGTAAGCGCCATGATGGCTGAGATAACCAATGGAAATGGAGCGAGAAGGCGAGAGAGCGCATCTCTGCTTCTCTTCCCTTCCTTGCGCTACATCAGTGTCTGCTGTGATGTCCGCTGGAGAATCACAAGTGGTTGATGATGTAAAGCAGAGACAGACGGTCAAGAGAAACGTGAAGGCAGATGTTTTTCGTCTGTTATTTCTTGACTTGAAACTCCTCGATGAACAGAAGGCGCAGACAACACACCGGGCTGTTGTACACAGCAACCCTCGCAACCTGTCACGTGCTGAAGTGTCGTGCGCAGCAGCTTGACAAGTGTCACGTGCTGAAGTGTCGTGCGCAACAACCTCGCGTGATGTGCCGCATGCTGAACACCGCGCACGTCACTACAAGACATTGCGACATTGAGCAAATACAGCTTGAGTACTCGTTGTACCCAAAGGAGTCGGCTAGTAAGGTCGCCACGGATTGCTCATGGAATTTACTGGACGAGACCTCGATATTCTAGCGAGAAAGCTCGCTAGTTAATAATAATAATAATAATTTATTATTTCTGGGACCTCTATATCCCGGTGAGGAAATTCTCTAGTTCGTTATTATTATTGCCTGATACCTCTAGTGAGAAAGCTTGCTCATTTATTACTAATACTACTCTATGATGATGATGATGATGATGATGATGATGATGAGGAGGAGTTTGTATAGGGCGGATTCCTGATCTCGTACAGTTGCAATCTACAAGTCGTAAAGGTGTTGTTTCTTCCATGCGGGACGCAGAAAAGATCAATCAGTAGTCCATAGTAGTGATGACTAGAAAAGCCGTTACGATGTCAGGTAGAAAAGACGACGGGAAAGCTGAACAGTCATAGACTGAAAATCATCGTTACTGTGGTGGAGTACATCTGTAGAGACTGTGATTCGTTACAGTTCAGGTATAAAGATTGTAAAGTCAACGTTTTGTCGGAGGCGAACACAAATCAATCCATACTCAGGCCAAGTGTAGAAAAAAGTCAAGATACTGCTGGGATCTGTGTAGTCACAAGAGAGGGAGAAACTGTATTAAGACATGATCGTTGGAAGGTCAATAGTAATGACGACTTGAAACCGTTACGGCGGCAGTGATCAGAGAAGACCAGTGCACTAGATTGGAGTAGATTGAAGACCAGTGCACTGTGATTGGAAGCCCAATCTGCAACCTACGCTTTGCAGATGACATAGATCTGTTAGCAGGTACAAACAAGGAACTGCAAGACCTCACCAACAGACTGACAGACAGCTCAAACGCATATGGAATGGAGACCAGCACTAAAAAGAGCAAAGTTATGATCAATGGCAACGGCAAAGCAGAGATCTTTATGAAAGGGGTACAGCTCGAAGAGGTAAGTAGCTTCAAGTACTTGGGAGCCACCCTCTCCAAGGACGGCAGCTCCACGCAAGATATCCGCATCAGGATCGCAACAGCAACAGCAGCAATGGCTCGCTAGATAGGATCTGGCATAGCCACAAGATAAGGTTCACTACCAAGTACAGGCTATACAAATCCCTGGTAGTGCCAATCCTGCTCTACGGATGTGACACGTGGATTCTGCTCGCCGAAACGGAAAGGAGAATCCAGGCATTCGAGAACAAGTGCCTGAGGAGGCTGCTCCGGATCTCTTACAAAGAACACAAAACCAACGACTTTGTAAGAAACAAGATTGCCACACTGGTAGGACACCAGGAACCTCTACTATCAACAGTCAAGCGACGTAAGCTGGTCTTCTTTGGCCATGTAACCCAGCACGACACCTTGTCGAAGACTATCCTTCAAGGCACCTTGGAGGGTGGCCGACGCCGCGGAGGCCAGAGAAAGAACTGGCTTACGAACGTCAAAAACTGGACTGGTCGTCCTGTACAGGACCTGCTGACTATCGCCCACAATAGGCAAGAGTGGCGGACCCTATCAGCTGCCGCGTCTATCCATGTGCTCCCCCCAACGCCAGGTGCCAGACAAGGGACAACTGACTGACTGACTGAGTGATCAGAGACCAGTAGGTGACACAAAGTAAGAAGACATGGATGAAAAATAAAGTCACAGTTCCGCACAGTGACGACGAAAGCAGAGAGCACTGGCCCATACAATGAGACAATGGTCACCAAAATAACAAATAAATCAAGCAGATCAAATGTGGAGAGCTGCCGCCCTCAAGGCTGAAAGGAGAAGGGAGACCAACAAATCTCAAATATTCTAGTGAGGAAGCTCGCTGGTACGCATAGGCATCTACTGAACTTATTAATGATATGAGTAATGCACCGTTATGGTACCATGTCAGTCACATCCCAGGCTCTTGCAATTGTCCTGTGGTTATGAAGTTCTCTCTCGTTCGCTTGCTATACCTCATGATATTGTGGTTTAATCTTTAGGAGATACACGTTTGGAACCGATGGCGTAGGAACCAGGAGGGCATCCGCCCCCTCAAGAAAAATGCCGAGAAAGCAAGAATGTGAACATCGTTCACTCTCTCAGTATGTCAGCACTCTCCCCTTCCCCCTCAAGCTGAGCATCTTCCTACGTACGCCACTGAGAACAGGAAATCGTCGGGAAAAGCTGAGGCCCTTCACAGGCGAATGAATGGAGTAAATTGGAGCAGAGCTGGCAGGTTGTGAGCACATGACTTGTATACAGGAACACACATGGAGTTCCCCGAAGTTTATTTTTAACACGTTGGCAAACACCTGCCCATCTCCACGTGATGCACAAAGGGCCGTACAGCGCAGCATGCCGGCGTTCCGGTCTCGTGATTAACTGGTGATGTCCGACTTCACTGTGTCCCTGCCTTCAGCGCTTGGCTACGACTCCGACCCCGGTGTGAAGTTGCTTGCCTCTATGCGGACAAGGAAGTGACTTGTCATGTCATGTGACCCCATTGAGCAACAATACAAAACAGTACAAAACAGTCTGCGCGGATCATGTAAGGGTGCGTCCTGTATGGGTGCGGGAAATGTATGTGGCTGTTGAGAAAGCCCCACATTGTGGTGAAATAAAAGTCTGACTGAAGTATGCAGGTCCCCGCTTTGCGCCCTCCCTCCTCTCCTTTGACAAGAAAAGGAGAGGCAATTGAGCCTCTGCTCCATTCTTCTCAATCCCATAAAGCCGTACGAGGGCTTTTTTCTATGGTTTGTTGATGTTTACTCGATGGGCAAGCACATTCCTGTTGTCAGAGTCGTTTTCTGCGTCACAAGAACGTTACAGAAGGCGACGGAAGAGAAGGAGATATGAGCCGATCAGGGAGAGAGAGAGAGAAAAAAAAAGACTGAGAAATAGTAGAACCGAACGACAGACAGGCAGACCGACAGATGCACGGACGGAAAGACAGACAAACAGCCAGCCAGACAGCCAGCCAGCCAGACAGACAGACAGACAGACAGACAGACAGACAGACAGACAGACAGACAGACAAACACGCAGACAGAGAGAGAAAGAGTCAGTGAACCAAACCAACAGAACTTCCGCAGTTATACTGGCCTTAATTTTCCGCACGACTAACCGAGGGTGACAATGGCATCTCCAGACCTCAGGTAGTTGAAATGAGAAGAACTCCTTGCATAAAAACCGATTCCTATCCACACACGTCGCTCCAGCCCTTCAGTATCGCTGACATTGCTGTCTCTTTATGATTTCCTTTCACCCTTGGTATAGCTTTTTACAGGTGGTAACGACTTGATATATCTTGGTGTAACTTTAAGGTTCTTATTCACGAGGATACCAATCAAAGAAGACTCTGTATAGAAACGACTCTTCTGGAAGAAAACAAATTTGAACCCTTAAAAAAAAACACCGCCACCAACAACAACAGCAACAAAACTATTATTTCGTGACAGCCATGACTTCTTGGTTTCCCGGAGTTTCCTTTATATTTCGTCAAATAAAGTCCGCATTTCCTTAAAAGACCTTTTAGTGTCTGTATAACTGAAGTGCTAAAATAACAGGGCTGTGAGTCCCAGTAGTCCCAGTAGAGTCAGTAATCGGAATGCTAACGACGGTAATGGGGAGAGAAGTTTCCTTTGTGACTCATTATCAGGTGGTTCAGTTTCAGCCACCTCGATCGCCCAGTTCGTAGGAACTCGACTGTTTACATAAGAGGGAGGCTGACAGTGGATGAGCACCTTTGGTGACAGCACTTTCCCTACAAAACCAACAACAACCGACAGCAAATCGTTTGCGCGTGATTTCCGTTTTCCGTGTTAGCATACAACATGCAAATAGCTACTATCTTTAATCTTTCGATCAGTTTCGGTGAGCAGTTTTGCTTTCTCTACAAGTGAACACATTTTAGATATGTTTAGTGAAACTTTTGTTTTTAATCACATTTTGACGCGATGGTGTGTGTGTGTGCGCGCGCGCCTATGTGTGCGTGTGTATGTGTTATCTTGACATCACATGATCGGGGACAACTTACGAATGGACTACAGCAATGACATAAGGGTTTCCCTGTCTCTGGCCTCGCCATCTGGCCACGAGACGTGGATCAGTTGTGTCCTTGTGCTGCACAGCCTATTGATCACACTACGCCGGTGTACCCTTAACGCACCTAGGATGCCCGATGCACCCTTAACGCTCCTGCACCGTT
This sequence comes from Marisa cornuarietis, assembly GCA_004794655.1. Taxonomy (NCBI): domain Eukaryota; kingdom Metazoa; phylum Mollusca; class Gastropoda; order Architaenioglossa; family Ampullariidae; genus Marisa; species Marisa cornuarietis. The sequence goes on along the minus strand of SMMW01000577.1, from coordinate 1,122,226 downwards.
AGAAAAAACCATTGCACATCTAAGAGGCTTGAGGTACCCTTGCACGCCTTTTATTTTAGGTGTACCTTGACAAGTCTGGGTCCCTATAAATGTCCTTGTACACCTGAGACAGTATATGCTTTTCCATTTAAGTGCATGGGTACTCGACTTCTTACAAGGAGAGAGGGGAAGGGTAGACCCCGTACATGATAGGCCTATCCGGCGGCGGACTCTTATCAACACGCTCACCTGCACAAGCGACTGACGTGAGGGATTGAGGCGAGGGAGGGGGTAGTATATTTATTTGCCACGCGGTGTCTGAATTCGCGTCCCGCACGTGGGTCTGCGTGAATCACTCGTTAATTAAAAGCCGCTAGAGAAGCTCGTTGTGACATGGCGTTACTATGACCACCGCAGATCATTCAGTCACCGGGCAGGCAAGTGGCACCAGCAGCTTGTAACGTGTGTAAGGACGTCAAAATGCAGCGTGTGTGGAGACGTAAAGATATAACGTGTGTGTGAAGACGTAAAGATATAACGTGTCTGTAAAGACGTAAAGCTACAGCATATTTGAAGACGTAAAGATAAAAAGTGTCTGTAAAGACGTAAAGCTACAGCGTATTTGAAGACGTAAAGATATAACGTGTGTGTGAAGACGTAAAGCTACAGCGTATTTGAAGACGTAAAGAGACCACGTGCGTGCTGTAAACACGAGAGTCTTTGTCACATGCGGACAATATGATTAGATTTTATACCTCTACGGAGAAGCATTACCAGTGCCACATCCACAAAACGTCATAAAACAGGTAAAACTTTGTACGGACGTACTACAAAGATGTAAAGATTAGATATCTATATCTCAATGGAATGGTCCGTTAAAAAAAAGTTGGAGCTAGCAGACAGTTTTACAAACGCATGCTTCACTTCCACTTCCACATCACCTCAACATACACATAATGATCACAGCTCATCCAAACGACATTTGAAATAACAGCTACAATATAACAAATCATCGCTAACATTATACAGTACAGTTCACAGTCAATAATCAGGAATTAGAAGCGGCTACAGAACAGTTTTGAAAAATCTAGTACCGCAGAAGTCTCGTACCTAGAGGCGTGAGCGCTAAAGATCAACCTGAATGCTTTGCGTTTTTTGCAGATATCGGTAGATATATGCGATATAAACCTAACCTTTAAATTGCAGCCTCCAAAACCCATCCGTTAATTAATTATCCGCTAGCAAAGTAGCAAAGTAGGCGATTCGCACCTGCGATCAACAAGCGCCGTTAACAGTGTACTACGTCACACTAGTGCACCATTCACAACATTGGCAGCCGTCAACACCAAACAGAGAGAGAGAGTGAGCAGTTGGGATTATTCGGACGTTAAAGTCTGCTTTTCTCACGCTAAAGTAGCAGTTTTTCAAAACCACGAGAAATACAGACTTTCAACGTCCGAATAACCCGAGCTGTCGCTCATTCTCTCTCTCTCTCTGTTTTATGTTGACTGGTGTCAGTGTTGTGAATGGTGCACTAGTGTGACGTAGTACACTGTTAAGGCCCGGGCACACGAGAAACAAAAGCCCGCGAAACTGTTCCCAAACAGCCTTGTTTTTCCTGTTCGCCGTGTGACCAGCACTGCAGACTGTCCGCAAACAGTTCGGCAGACTTGTTCGGCTCTAGTCCGCGAGCTGTTCGCCGCTTTACAGCCCGTTCTAAAGTTTGGCGCGTGTTTCGAGTTTTCGTCATGGCTGAACAGGGACAGGGCCTCTGGCTAATCTAAGTGAAGCACAAACTTTATGTCTCATTGAGTTGCTGAACTCGCACAGCGAGCTTTAGGACTGTCGACTACAGAAATACAGAAATAAAAAAAAGCTATCATTCGAGGCCAGTATAGACATTGAATGCACATGTATGTACCAATTGTACTATCTCCTGCATCAGAGCATCGCTGAATCCAAGGTCTGACCTACCCCTTTCTTTGTCTCGCCTTTCTTTTCTTTTCCTTTATTTTATTGAACAATAATAGCATAGCGAAATCCATTGTGTCCGACATTGTAGTGAACAAGGGACGCTACTCTTGCTACTTTTGCACAGCGTGTCTGAAACATTGTTCGTCCTTGTGACCAGCGGTCCCCCACAAACCGGATTGTGAGACCGCTGGCGGGCCTGCCCGGCATACCGCTGTTCGCGAGCAACAAGTTTGCCGGGCTGATTTTGTTTCTCGTGTGCCCGGCCCTTTAGCGACGCTTGTTGATCGTAAGTACGAATCGTAGCGGATAATTAATTAACGGATGGGTTTTGGAGGCTAAAATTTACAGGTTAGGTTTATATCACCTGCATCTACCAATATATGAAAACTTCGAAAACCATTCAGGTTGGTCTTTAAGGTCACAAACGTCCATACAGAATCTACTTGGGGTACCTTAGAATATTATTTTAAACACAGTGTAGGTATAATACGTTTGAGCCAAATCGTCTCAAGCGGAACGGTAATCAGAAACTTTAGCGTGAACCCAGAGAGAGGAGCCGAAACGTCCTAGACAACGAACATAAAAACCGTATAGGTGAGTACAGAACTTGCTTTCATGAGGAGAGGAGTACAGGTAGCTATAACGGCTGTGGTTTTACTAAATCAACGAATGTTGAGTTTTAATTTCCTGCCACCCGAGTTTGACTTAGTATGTAAGATGTGTTAGTGTCATGTCATTTCCACGGAATCGTTGAATGCAGCTGCAAATGTCATATCCGTTTACTCTGTTAATGTCTGATAAAACATTGTACAGTAACGTGCACTGACTGTCAATGCTATCATTGTTATCAGCAGGCGCTGCAATGTTTGGGCCGAGCCTGGGCCAGGAAGCGTGCGAAGACTGTTGACGATTGATAAGAAACAATGATTCATTGGGTGTTACGTCACACATCGGCACCATGCAAACAGATGTGAACAGGGACCTCCACAAATACAAACATCAATGATGATGATGATGATGATGATGATGCACCTTTGCTTGCCACTAAAGGCGGGTTCACAGCATACATGTACAAGCACACGAGCACACGCGAAGGCACATGAGTAAACTTCATGAGTAGGCACCATACAGTCATTGTCGTGACTTCTCAGTAATTTTCCTCCTCCTCTCTCTCCCCCTCTCTCACTCTCTCTCTCTCTCTCTCTCTCACACACACACACACACACACGCGCACGCACACACGCAAATTATCTGTTCCCGCCCTAGCTAGAGCTGTTAGTCCTTCTCTATTTAAAGTCTCTGGCCGGAGCCAGCTGTTAAAAACGAAGACTACCAGAGCTACTAACATGAGCTCATCGACGATCGCGAGAGAAGATTCTTCCAGCGTTTTGTGGAGAAGGAAAGGATTTCCCGGAGGATCGTGTATTACGACACCATGGATGCGGTAGAGTAGACTACCCCCCAACCCACGATAACCAAAGAGGCTCCTCGAATGGACTTTACTCTTCATAGGTGTAGCTCCAGCAGCCGATAAGCAAAGCGCATAAATATTGTAAATAGTAGAAACAGAAGACTACTTTCACTTAAGAACTTTGCGTGATATCGAGGGCTAATGTAAGTCGTTTACAATATATTCCAAGTGTCTTCAACGGATCAAGATCCGGTGTCGAATGTTGAAATACTTTCTTTGCTGAAAGGCCGAACATTATAGACTGTAGCCCGAGGGGCCTACGCCTTTCGTAAGAACTGTGTGCTCTAGGATGAGAGATTATGGGAGTGTGAATTAAGAATAGTAATCAGGAAGAGATTTGTTTGATATATATATATATATATATATGTGTGTCATCAGACCTACCTGGTATTTTGGAGATTCATTAGTGTTTGTTAGATAGTGTGTGTAACTATTTGAAACTGTTTGTAGATATTTTGTCATAGTACAGGCTTTAAAGAAGAGAAAAGAATACAAAATAATCCTTCAAAAACAAGATTGAACTTTCTCTTTTTACAGGACCCTGCCTCGCACGGTGAGTTTCAAAAGTACAAATCGGTACCTTGGTTTGATATTGAGTTTTTAAGTAAAGTGACTAAACAGTCTTACTTGGCTGGATACACAGAAGACGGAAAACTTTTTATACAAAAGTGATTTGTCGTGATCAGAAAAATGTTTTTATAAAAAGGTAAATGTCCTATTTTCATTGCGGATGTCCAGCAGAAACAGCTTTGATAAGTAACGGATGTCGCAATATCTAACGTTAGACTGCAGCTGTGAGGATGTCGCAATATGTAACATCCGACTGTTGAGGAACTGTTTATTACGAAATTCACAAGGAAAAATCTGGAAAGTGCTTATCAAGGACCTGGGAGCTCAGGGGGATTTTCGCACGATTAGTTCCTCACACGTCTCGTTGACACTTTCATTACTGAAAACAAATTTATTGCTCTTATAGACGCAAATTTTAATTCCAATGCATTCATTCTAAATGAATACAGGCTAGTAGAGGATTCATTTCTTGATCATACATAATTAACAGTCTGCCATGTTTCCTATTTAACGAATTTAGATGTGAGAGAATTATATATGACCTGGCAGATGTGAACATCCTGCAAGCAACCTACACACCAATCTATACGGACTATTTGACCCAATAAAATAAGAGCACATGTAGTAAATATTTATAATACAAGAACCACAAAAGTTTCGTCGGAAGAACCTTGAATGAATCAATCAACTCATCCACGTCAGCACTCACTTGCCAGCAGGGAGGCTTCTGTGTTTCCGAGAGAAAGTAAACAATTAAGAGCAGCTACCTGCGAGATTAAACATCTTCCACTTGGCAAGAGACTGCTGGAGTCACCTCTTAGAGACGCTTTGCGGAGACTAAAGCTACCAAAACGTAGTCTCTAAAGGCCTATTCTCACGCTGCAATTTGCCGCACTTTGCAGGGTTTGCAGGCCATGCTCGGAGCTTTTCGAGTTTTGCAAACGGCTGGGTGGGGGCTTTGCATCAGGTGTTCAAGGATAGGATGTGGTTCTGTTTTCTTGCCGAGCCTGACCTACATTACATGCTGTAGCCAATCGGAATGCTTGAACACAGTCGCCTCCCTTTTACCTCCAAATTAGAAAATGGCGATGTGGTCAGAGGAAAGGTGTACGAGTATGATTTGTGTGTGGGAAAACTACCTGTGTCTGTTCGACACTGCCAGTCCAGAGTATCTCAACCGAGATAAGGCCAAGAATGCCTGAATTGAAATTGCTCGTGCTCTGGGCAGCCTCGGTCAGATATAAAAGTTCTTCAAACGTTGCAGACGACATTCGCAAAAAGCGTCTGCATTCTCTTGAGTCTTCCGAAGATATTTCTTTTAGAGGACATGAAAATAAGGCAGCTAAGCGACTCATTCGCGCTACCCATCCCTCACCATCTTTTTTCTTCTCTCTCTCCCTCCCTAATTTATCAGACAATACTATTAACGTAGCAGCAGTAGCTTCCGAAAGTATCTGATTGTCTGCCATTTTGTCGACTACCCACAATGCGCTGCGCGGATGACGTCACCTCGCAGGACACTAGCGAGTGGCCTTATTACGTGAGAGTAGAACGGTGCTGCAACTCTGCCTAGCACGCAAAATCTTGCACGCGCAAACCCTGGAAACATTGCAGCCTTAAGAGGTTTTGTTGCCGTGTGGTGGCCTTACATGAAACTTCCCGTTGCAAGCCCAAGCCCCAGGCAGTCTTCTGCAAGTACAAGATCTTCGCAAACACCGCTCACACTTCTCCAGACACACGATGCCGAGGACGCGCAGGGACACGAAAACTCGCTAAGCTCGGTGTTGTTCATGGTAATCACCGTATTATTCTACAGGGAAGTTTTCGCCGTAGGTGGTCATGTGACAAAGATGTGGCAAAGATAATTTTTCATGACACTGCTGTAGTTTGACAAAGAACTACCATTGGTGTACTGTGACCCTCTCTGATGGCGACTCTGGCAGCTGCTGTTTGGGGAAGCGGATGGCCGAGTGGTTACTGCGCTGAGAGCGCGCTGGTTCAATTCCCAATAAGCGCAGCAAACTTACCCCAGTCGACCCAGCTGGCGGGCATGGGTACCTGACTGTGTAGAGGGTTGGGGAAGGTAACGCAGCGAGGGAGAGGAGATGGGCACCGTCCTCACATAAAGGTGGCTGCGAGAAAAGTGAGGTCTCTAACACCTCATCCCCCAACGACCTGAAAAGGATAGGGGATGACCTTTACCTTTACCTGCTGATTGAACAAGGCCATGACAAAGTTCTGTATTAGGCTGAAGATTTCATTGTCATCAAAGCTAATATCAAAATTGCTTGATTTCAGTGGCATACGGTATATGTAGACTATTTCTTTGGATTTTGTTCCTTTTCAAGTTAATTTTGATTTTTGCGTCCATTGTTTGACCTGTCGTGATCCCAGTGATGTGCTGGACCGTGTTTCTCGATTATGATATTTTGTTTTACTTCTACGGCTTTAGTTGATCCGCTGACTAACAGTCCTTCTTCCACGACGCCATTTTCATCTCAGTTCAGGTTCTTGTTAGTGCAGGTCGACAGTGAGATGAAACATGAGCAATGTGTCAAAACTTCTTGATGACTCGAGGCAGTAAAAACTGTCTACAGCTTGTGTGACCTGAGAAGGTTTACCTCAGCATTCTTGACCTGTTCTTTCCAACGACCTCTCCAATGACAAGCAATGGCCGATGTAAACTCTAAATCTTCGACAGTGAAATATGTTGCCAGGTCGATCGGATAAATCTGACTGATGCGGATGCTGAAAGAGGCCATCTTTTCTTTTTGAAGTCTTTGAACTGAATACTGTACTTTGTCTTTCTTGCTAAAACAAGTAACTTCATAGGTTCAAGAGTGACAAGAGGCTAAAAACAGACAAACGTTATGTCAGACAAATCAGTAACAAAGCATGGTGCTTGCTCCGAATCTCAGCTGTCTGATTCGCCACCAGCAAGTAGCCTTACGACATCATCTCACACCACAAGGTAAAGGTCACTCTCAACATCAATGAGTCATCGTCATCAGAAGTGGTCATCGTGCAGTTTGACAGTGTAACCTGTCTATCAGCTATAACCAGGAATAGGCAAAGGTCACAAAGATACAGCTACAGTGCATCTACATCAGCACACAGGACTGCAGGTGGTTGTTAAACGGATTGATCTAGAAAACGTACATCATGAGTTCTCTTATGTACAGAAAGAAATTGTATTAACCAAGCGGTTACAACATGAGACTATTCTCCCACATTATTGTAGTTTTGTCCATCGCCATGAACTGCCGGGCGGTCCGGTGGCGCAAGGGTTAGCGAGTGTCACTAATACAGTGAAGGTTGACTGTCTGGGTTCAGCTCTCGTCTTGGAAACGGTTTTCTTTCTGTGAATGTGGCATCTGTTTACAGGGCTGACTGCCATGCCGTGATATAGCCTTAGCTACTGGTTCGGCGTGAAACACCAATTTCTCATCCCCCACCCATGAACTGTGGACAGTCACATATATAGAGCTATTAGTCACATATATCTTGTGTATAGAACTATTGGTCATTTATCTTGTGTATAGAGTTATTGGTCACATATATCTTGTGTATAGAGTTATTGGTCACATATATCTTGTGTATAGAGCTGTTGGTCACATATATCTTGTGTTTAGAGTTATTGGTCACATATATCTTGTGTATAGAGCTGTTGGTCACATATATCTTGTGCATAGAGCTATTGGTCATATATCTTGTGTATATAGCTATTGGTCACATAGTGTATAGAGTTATTGGTCACATATATCTTGTGTATAGAGCTGTTGGTCACATATATCTTGTGTATAGAGCTATTGGTCACATATATCTTGTGTATAGAGCTGTTGGTCACATATATCTTGTGTATAGAGCTGTTGGTCACATATATCTTGTGTATAGAGCTATTGGTCACATATATCTTGTGTATAGAGCTGTTGGTCACATATATCTTGTGTATAGAGCTGTTGGTCACATATATCTTGTGTATAGAGCTATTGGTCACATATATCTTGTGTATAGAGCTGTTGGTCACATATATCTTGTGTATAGAGCTGTTGGTCACATATATCTTGTGTATAGAGCTATTGGTCATATATCTTGTGTATATATTTATTGGTCACATAGTGAATAGAGTTATTGGTCACATATATCTTGCGGAATGTACTGTATGGTCTGGAATACTTGCATAGTAGAGGTGTCATACACAGGTGTGTGAAGGCCAGCCATGTTTTAATATCAGCTAGCGGACAGGTCTCACTGGCCTTTACAACTCTCTCTCTCTCTCCACAGTCGTAGGGGGCCAGCGCCTGTGAACAGTGTATGACTCCCCCAACATGTTGTTGACTTCCTCGATTTCAGAATTGACAACTGTGTGCTGCCAGCATTTATGTATGTGTGTTCTTTGTGTAAAGCACTTTGAGTTCGCCTTAATGGTGGAGAAAGATGCTATAATAATAATAATAATAATAATAAAATCCTGAATTCTAAAATTCTGAATTGTCCCCGAGTTCTGGAGTTTAGTGAAAGCAGCACTGAAACTTAACAGTTTTTAGGAGTATATGTAGAATTTCTGGAAGTGTGTGTAAAATGCACGATTCTAGGGCTCAGTATTATGAGAATTAAATTGGTGTTTCACGATTTAATGTAAAGGATCCAGCTGATGATAACAGTTTATGAAAGAAAATTCCACATGCTTCAAGCATCAGGAAATCTTTGGTTAAGCCAACAATGGAACTTTCAACCTAATCAAACAATCCTCCTAAAATATTTGTCCAGTTAAGACAGAGCTTCATTTGTGGTCAGGTATCGGTGTGTCGCTCTCTCCCACCACGCCTGCTGATGAATAATTGATCAGTTTCTATGTCAGGACAACAGTTGGCATTGTCTGCATTAGACTAACGGTAAAAAAATTAAGGTATTTCGTAATCTCTCTAAAGAAAAAGCTTGCTTGTTTGCTTGCTTGATTGATTGATTGATTTGTTTTATCCTTCTGATCACAATTAATATAGTTTGCTTTTTGCCATTGATTGATCCTCTCTGATCCAAATGTGCACTTTTTTGTCCAATTCCCATTTCTCTCAATCCTTCTCACCACGCTAGCTTCCATTCTTTCTTATACAAGGCCATGTCCGCACACTCGTACGCGATAGAATCTAACTTTAATTTAATTACTATTTTTTATTTTTAAACCTAGAACTGCTTCACTCTGCCAATACCCACAATAAATAATTTTATGATAGTCCCATCCAGGTTTGACAATAAATTGTCACACCACTAGTAAGAATTCGTGAGTTTTGTTATGTGTATTGAATCATTTCAATCATCACAGACTTCATGCAGACAACATGCGACAGCTCATGCTCTTTTCTTTAGCAAAACACAGAGATCTGTCGGTAGCTTTCCAATAAATTTATGCTTTTCCCAAAATAAATTAGTAAATTGTTTTTCTCGCTCTTCCATACCTCCTCCTGGCAGCTTTTTTATTACCTCTTTTGAACTTTAGTTTATGATATGTAAAATAATAAAATAAAATAATAAAGATCATAGAGTTAAGGAACTGACTGTGTGAAACAGACGATGTGACTTTACTGTTTCATAAAACTCCTCTTCTACCGTTGTGTCTAGGGTGTGAACCTGTGCGTGTACATTTGTGTGTACGTATGCAGAAGTAATTAATGTTGTATTTACTTCGGTCACAATGAAAAAAATTAGAATCCACATCCACTTACTCATCGCTACAACCTTTGCCTGTCATTTTTATGCTAAGTGCACCCAACAAAGGATAAAGATGCTTCAAACTTTGTAACAAAGCTTATTTATTCCATAAACACTTCCTATAGTTTTCAACTGTTCTGCTCACTCTTCACTAATTTTTAAAAACTGTCGTTTTTAAATGTGTGATACGTTGTATGTCGGTTTGTCTTGTGAACACAACGCACTTAGCTCGCTTCCACACAAGGAAGCGTACTTTAAAAATTAAGTTACAATAAATATTATTTACATATTTAACAGGAAACAAAATAACTCAAATAAAAATCATCCATAAAAATAGTTCGCTTACCGCTTACCGCTGGTGAAATGACGATGTCCCAGTCGACGATGATCGGAAACTGAATTGAAAATAATCATCTTGCGGTTGATTTCACGCAGCCATTCTCTCCTTCCCTTTCAATTAATTTTTTTAATTCCTCACCTTGATTTCTAATTACTTCTGGTATCATCGCTAAAGGAGCAGCCGCATAGGACACGTAGGAGAGCCATGTTTACAAAGTCTACCAACATGGCGATTTCAAACTAGTCCTGCTGAAGCCACTGTATTCACTGCCACTTGCACTGGCACGCAGTCAGTCCTACCTTAATACCATCACTATATAACAATCATTCCCAAGTTCACTTTGGGATGAAGACAAACGATTAACGTTTGCCATTAGCAAGAATGTCCGTGTGTACTTTAAAAAATCGTTTTAAAACTGTAAATTTTAAGTTTCGTATTTTGTCAAAAACAAATTCCTTCTATCCGTTTGGATTTGCCGACCAAGATGCTTGTCTTATTGTTTCGTTTCATCTGAAATGACATACTTGTGAAACAGCACCGTGAACCTTTCGTAGATAAATCTGTATTTCGAAAGTAAGAGAAATACTTTACTGGGAATTAAACGAATGAAACAACAATTCTACGAAAGTGTTGCATTAGATACGAAGAAACTATTTTCTTTTTAAAAAAAACAGATGTAAAAAGTAAGACAATATTACAAGGAGGAAAGAAAGAAAGAAAGAAAGAAAGAAAAAAAACTGGTATTACAAATAAAGGGGATGAGTCTGTATCTTCGAAACATACTGATGATATAATGACTGAACATCAAAGTAAGCTGGTGACTGACGTTTTGATGAAAATAAAATCCCTAATGGTAAATACATCTTATAAATGACAGCCTGATGTCCTTTTGTGGTACTCGTTGATTAATTTGGATTTTGTTTTGTTTTGGATCACAAATAGCCATGCTTGGCTGAACACTTCTCTGACCGACGATCACGTCATGTAGACGTTCGGTCCTGCCAGGCGATCAGGTGTCGCAATCGCGAAAAACGAAAACAGATAAATGGGGTCAGAGGTCACACAGTAACCCCGTGAACTGCCGATCGACAGAGAAAACTTTTATGAGACCTCCATCCCCCACGCCAACCCCCCCAAAAAAACCCACCTTACAGAAAAAGGTACAGGCAAGTGAAGCGACAAGGAAGGAGGAAAAGACATGGAGTTATAACGAGATGGGGGTTGGGGGGGGGGTAGGGTGTGGAGCAGTCGTTTCATCTGAAAACACGTTTGAAGACTGCGTTGTGACAACACAGTATCGCGCATGATCTGACACAATGTCGGTCACATTCTGACAGAATATCACTCATGTCCCCAACACAGTATCGATAACATTCTAACAAAAAAAAAGAGGACAGTTTCTTGCGTTCACATATGTGTACAGTGAATGATAATCTCAGGTAGACATGTAATAACAAGAGGAGGAGAGTCAATAGCAAAGTAAGAAAAGAGAAAAGAGAGGAGAGAGAGAGAGAGAGAAAGGTTGGATACAACTTAAGAAAGAGAGTGAGAGAAGTAGAGATGTCTCCCGTGTACAGTGCAGTAGGGCTCCTGCATGCGACGATAAAAAAATGTTCTTACTTTCTCGGCAGGGTGGCCAACAGGGCAAGGGGTTGCGGTCTGCCACTGATCTCACCAAAGTGACTCTCGAGCACGTCACATGCTGAATATTAGCCCAGAGCACGTCACATGCAGAATATTACCCCCCGGGCACAGCGCACAAACAGAAAGTGACCCCCCCCCCCCACGGGCATGTCACATGACGATGAGAATCCATCTGACAGAAAATAATGCATGCATGTGACCTTCACCAGAATATCACCTCTTCTATGGCGGGTCATCACCATGTGTGTGATATCTGAACCATGTCGATGCTAACTACATCAAAATATGTTCAAAATGTTTTGCAAACACAAACTGAATAGCAAATTACTTTCAAATGCAAAGCTTTTTCTTAAATGTAGTTTCAGATACGAGCAAACTAAAATCTATGACTTGAAAAAAAATCGTCGCAGCACAGGACTTGCGGAACTTTTGTCTCGTCTGATGATACTAGTTGTCAGCGTCAACATCGCCTTTCACTTCTAACTTTCTTAGTTTCACACAATGTTAAATAACAGATTGCTGATTATTTTTCTATTGCTCAGATAAAAAATGGCTTTGTTCGCATTATTAAAATGCAGTGTGTGGGCACATACAAAAAAGTCTTGATTGAAAAGAGCTCAACACAACTTTGTTAATTCGTAAGGACAATCACAGATAAGATTTACAGGTGCTCATGCGCTAGCAACATACAGCTGAGTACATTATGTTGAATTACTGAAATGTATAATGAGTCGCAGGAACAATTACGAAGCATTACTAATATTTTCACAAGTTCAGTTACGACATAATTACATTCCTTTACATTTATCTTTATGGTTATCCTCATGAGTGCTGACTCAATACACACCTAGACTCGATGTAATGCCACAGTTAAATTCTAAAGCAGCTTGAGAATAAAATATAGAAGTAGAGGGGAACTACAGTGAGTAGACAAGCATCAACAATAGGAACGATTAAATATTACTTATATATATATATGTGTTGTGATTAAATGCTACTGCTATATGTTACGAAACAACCGCGTTCTTGTATGACAGTGTGTGACGCCTCTGTTAACAAAATACTCCAAACAGAAAACTTTAGCATTCATCACATGTGTATGTTTTTGCTTCAGCCAGTGTCTGTACCGGAAACGGTTATGCCCAGATGGCTTTCACGCATCTAAGTACAAAGTACAGTTAGCCTAATCGCTGACCGGCGCTTACCTCCAGGGCCAGCTACCTCGACGACGTGGTCGACACCCCCGTTTCTTCTCAGCCAGCTCCACCACCCTAGCCTCCTCACAGCCACTTGACTCACCTGTCGGCCTGACACGCTTGACCACAGCGAACACGTGAATTAGATCTGTCACGTGAATTAGATCTGTCACCACCTGTGCTCGATCGAAAGACCGTAGATCAGATTAACTGTCTTTGCTGGACGAAAAAACTAGCGGCTGACTTAAATGCCGCAGACAAGGAGGGTTACCTCCCCCCTACCCCTTGGAAGGACGTGCGGCGCTGGGCGTCTCCTCGCGACCACTGACAAAGGGCGCTTGCACCTTTATCCTCACATACTACTACTAATCGAGTACCCTGGAGTACCCTCTACGTTGACGTGTGAAGGGTGTCAATATTTTAGCGGGTATAGATTACGTGCTGCCGCAGACGGTGCACGGCACCCCGAGTACGCAGGGTAAGGGGCACGCTGTCGACCGCGGTTAGAGGTGTGACAGATTAGAACTACGCTCCGCCTTGAGGACAACGATCACGCCACCCGGACGTAGGGTTCCATCAGACCACCGGGTGTCGCGTTCGTGAATGACGAAAACAAGTAAACGGGGACAGAGGTCACAGTCTAGCGGCCCCGACGACTGCACCCTTGTTGAAGGTCCGATCGAGCGACCAAGGCGGAAGGTGGTGGCAGCGCTTTGGTTAGCTGAAGGCAACAACTTCTATCTCCTGACAGACTGTGTTTTTCTTTCTCGATGTCGCGTTGTCTCTGTCTCTGTAGCTGTCTCCATCTCCCTTGGCTGTTTACAGATCTGTCCACCTGTCGACTGCAGAGACGGTCATATACACAACACGACTGTACGAGTATACGACTACCACACAACTCACCATACTACTTTCTTACTACTATCATACCATTCACCAGAACACACGAATGAGGCGCTGATGTGCTCTGGCATTGTTCCAAATTAAAGGCAGCTGGGAAAAGGCTAGTGTAATGGGACGCAAAGGATTGTGGGTAAAACGAGTAAAGAATCTTGGACTTCTTTTTTGACCTCACAGTCGCAGGTACATCTGACCCCTAAAGGTCATACAACTCTTGGTCAGAAGACAAATCGAGTTTCTACCTCAACTCTTGGTCAGAAAACAATTCCAGCCTCTAGTTGCCAAAGTTGTTTCCTTTTGCTTGCTGTCGGTCGCCGGTATTAGAAGCTGTGTCGTGTTCGCTACATTATCTTACCTGAAGTATTTTGATTTATGCGCATTGGTTGAAGAGCAGGTTAAATACTCGGCATTCTTTGATTCTCTTGATTCTCTTGTCTTTGATGTAGCAGCTGGTCTTCACTGACCTCACACCATCTTCCCCTCACCTCTACGTGGAACCTTGGTGTACAGCAGAAGGACCCTGGGACACGGAAACGGCTGATACAAACACCAGAGTAACAGAAGGACAATCTAGGTGCATAATTACATACAATACAACAACAAAAAACAATCGCCCATACCTCTCTCTCTATATATATATATATACACACACATATGTTGATAGACTGGCATTCAAAGCACAGCTGCAGATGGCGCTCCTCCAACCACCCTCTGCCGAGCAACTTGACTGTGTTTTACGTAGAGTAGTTGATGACCACGCCCCAGTGTCTCGACGTCTGATGCGCCAGTCTAAATGTGCGCCTTGGTATTCACAGATCCGCGTCGAACTCCGTGACCTGAAGCGCACGCGCCGGCGAGCTGAACGTCTTTGGTGGAAGACTGGACTCGTCATCCACAAAGAAATTTACAATGCTGCAAAGCGAAGCGTTGCAAAATGCATTTATGAGGCTAAAACATCATATCTTCAGGGCCAAATAATTAATTGCACCTCCTCCAAAAAGCTTTTTGCCATTTGCACTCAAATGACTGGATCTAAGACAGCAACACCACTGCCTACTGCCTACCCTGCTTCACTGCTGCCGCAAGTTTTTAGTGATTATTTCACCAGCAAGATATCGGACATTCGATCATCTTTAGACTCGGCGTCGGCGCTTGACAGCATCTCCAGTGATGTCCTCCCAGGATGCTCCATGACCAAGTTCCTACCAGTCTCTGAGACCGATGTGAAAGCGGTTATCCTAAAAGCCAAAGTAACAACCTGCGAGTTAGATCCGATGCCCACAAGCCTTCTGCTCGAGTGCCTCGATACTCTACTTCCTGCCATCACAAATATTGTAAATGTCAGCCTGTCGTCAGGTGTTTTCCCATCTCTGTTCAAAAATGCGGTGGTGAGGCCACTTCTTAAGAAATCCACGCTTGATGTCAATGTGCTTAACTACCGCCCAGTCTCCAACTTGTCTTTTCTCTCTAAGATCATAGAGAAAATAGTTTTGACACAGCTCTGGGCCTATTTACAAGACCACCATCTTCTCCCACAAGCTCAGTCGGCATATAGACCTTTCCACAGCACTGAGACCACTCTTATTAAAGTAACAACAGACATATTATCTGCTCTTGACAGTGGTGATGTCTCTCCATTAACCATACTGGACCTGTCTGCTGCGTTTGACACTATTCGCCACTCTCTGCTTTTTCACAGACTCCACACCCTCTACGGGATTTCTGGACCTGCGCTCTCATGGTTCAACTCCTATCTCACTGATAGGACCCAGACTGTGGTAGTCGATGGTCAGATATCTCGCCCTGCTTCACTTTTCTGTGGTGTTCCCCAAGGCTCAGTACTTGGCCCAGTTCTGTTTATCCTGTATACTAAACCACTTTCGTCATGCATCCGGTCTCACCAGGTGTCCCATCAGTCCTATGCTGATGACACGCAGCTTTACTGTTCCACTCCGCCGGCTGAGTCTCACTCTGCTATTAGCTTTTATTAGTGATGTCAAGGGCTGGATGGTAAAAAACAAGCTTAAACTAAATGATGATAAAACGGAAGCCCTCTTGTGCCATAGAAGAAGACATCAACCTTCACTAGTCAGTCTGCCCAATCACATCAAGGTGGGCGACAGCAACATCACCTTCACGTCATCTGTTAGGAATCTGGGATTTATTGTCACTGCAGACATGACCCTTGATAAACATGTTACAGCTGTCTGTCGGTCTGCCTACTATGAGCTCCGTAAGATCAGTGCCATCCGTCACTTTCTCTCTACACGCGCTACCAACACTCTTGTCTGTGCGTTTGTTCTTTCTCGACTTGACTACTGCAACTCCTTGCTGGCAGGCTGCCCTGACTACCTCATTCAGAGACTCCAGAGAGTACAGAACTTCGCTGCACGTCTGGTGCTTAGAGCAAGGAAACGGGACCATGTCACTCCTCTCCTTCGTTTCCTACACTGGCTACCCATCCGTTCTCGCATTCAATACAAACTGTCTGTGCTGTGTTTTAATTTCTTTGCTGGCTCCTGTCCTGACTATTTTTCTGAACTTCTCATCCCTTACTCTCCATCCAGACAACTCCGCTCTTCCTCTGACAACCGTACTCTGACTGTTCCTGTCACCAGAACAACAACCTATGGTCACAGGACTTTTGGCTACTGTGCTGCAAAACAATGGAACTCTCTTCTTTTTCATATCCGCCACCTTCCTACAACTGAATCTTTCAAATCTGCACTGAAAACGCACCTCTTCCTTGAGCATTTCTCCTAGTCCACAATGGTAGTCCTTCTTACCCTCCCCCCTTCCCTCTTGCTACTTTACCCATCTTTCTCGCAGAATCACTATTTTTCTCTGTTCCTGTTACTTGATGCCTTTTGTTATCTGTTTCGTCAGTACTGTCGTTTTCTTTCGTCCCCTGTGTTCTGTATCTACTTAGTCCACGTCTCTTCCCCGTTTTAAGCGCTAAGAGCATGCTCTCTATGAGTGTGAATATGCGCTATAAAAATCTTCACTATTATTATTATTATTATTATTATTATTATTATTATTATTATTATTATTATTACATATATAAATGTGTGTACATGCCGCCAGTTCTGGAGGCAAACCCCAAAACGTGGTGGCGGTTAAGAAAGCAGCAATTGAGCTGACAAACGTTGCCCGTGTAACAGTATCACAAAATCAAAGCAATTAAAGCTTATCATCAAAGTGAGCTATAGACGACATTTTCATTAGGAATTCTAGGCTAATCCATTCATCGAATATTTTAGGCGTATCCATTCATTTGGTATTCTAGGCTCAAACAGCTCTAAGTTTTTCTGGGCTAATCCGTTTATCAGGTATTCTGGGCGAATCCATTTATCTTTGTTAAGTAACGTCTCTTATTATTTTAGTCATGCAGAGAAATTTCATTAGTCTCCGTCACGTGATTCACACCTTCAAGTGGTGCACTCTGTCGACAATAATGGTTAAATTACGTGCCAGAAACAGTTGTTAGACTAGAGGTGATCGATTACGCTCTGTTATCGTGGCTGGTACTGAGTTTAAGACTGATGTGACAAATTATGAAACTTATATTCACCAGCATACAGTTTACAACCTTAATTTGTACAGGTTTATTTTTCTTTAATAATAATAATAATATTTACCTGAAGCAAGATATGCCTTATACATTCAGGTAAACAATACAGGTAAAGAAACTTGTGGACTCAACATTACGAAAGTCTGTACCATTTTATTCTCTCTGCATCTGTGTAGGGATAACACCTAACATCTTTCTCCCTTATCTCTCCATAGTGACGTTCTCATTATGACGATCATTAACTTTATCAAACACGCGTCTGCATGGCTACTTCCCCCTTCGCCCAAGTGCCCCATCCAACGGTCACATCCACACCTGCTGTGACACACACACACACACAGGGGAGCTGGATGTCAACCACAGGTGTCCTCAACCTCACAACCTCACAGTTGTCGGCCGGCACGCGTGGCCTCACGCGCCGTGACCTCACACAGACGTGACTTGTCCAGTGAGTCACACACAGACGAGGCTTGTCCAGGTGGGTCACACACAGACGAGGCTTGTCCAGGTGGGTCACACACAGACGTGACTTGTCCAGTGGGTCACACACAGACGTGACGTGTCCAGTGGGTCACACACAGACGTGACGTGTCCAGTGGGTCACACACAGACGTGACGTGTCCAGTGGGTCACACACAGACGTGACGTGTCCAGTGGGTCACACACAGACGTGACGTGTCCAGTGGGTCACACACAGACGTGACTTGTCCAGTGGGTCACACACAGACGTGACTTGTCCAGTGGGTCACACGCAGCACCGGTGCACCATCACCCATCCCAGTAGGTGGAGCATTTTCTTGACGGTTTCTCAGACTAGCAGCACCGCTTGTGGGGCCAGTTATTTATAGCCAGGCTGGTAACTAAGGCCACCGGAGGCAGACGCTTTTCCTCTCAAATACGTCATCGCATCCGATATCCCCCGGCTGTCAATCGAGTGCGTGTTCAGTAGTCATTTGTAGGACATGGGTGTTGTTCTATCAACGTCTGTAGGACAAGGGTGTTCTATCAATGTCTGAACTATGCACCACTTATAATTCAGTTTTCTAAGACCGGCTGACCTTTTATTATTCTCGCATTTTCTGCGTTGCATTTGGGATGCTTAAAGCTTAGTGGAGCAAACAATTAACAAGTCCGCGTTTCGAAAATTAAACCTTTCTTGGTAGGAATTATTTTCCCATGTATAGTTTTTTTCATATTTTGTGTAAATATAAGTCAATGTCATCTTCTCTTTTTCAAACTAAGAAATTATTATAATTTGTAAACGATGTAAAACTGTCCATTCTTTCAGATTTTAACTAAAGCGAAACCAGTGAAGTCCATTACAGATTGCTGATGTCACTTCCTTCTGACCAGGAAAAGCAGTCTCAAACATGGAGTCGACGATTGGCAGGGCGCCTGCCACGACAAAGTTTATCTGTGATTTGTGAAAACACTCTCTACAAACAAGCAGACGTCAGGTCCGGACAGCATGAGGAAATGTTGTAGATGGGGTTGTGTTTGTCAGTGAAGATCGTTAAAATATACACGTCTCGGTCTTAGCAAGGGCGTTTGTTTGAACTTGTTCAATACTTCCACAGGCAATATGCAGCAGCCAAAGATAATTGAAGGCCAGCCCGAGTACATATATATATATATTTTTTTTTTGAAATGAGGGCGTTTCATTTATTCGTTGTTCTATTTGCTAGATGGCGCACCTTTTTGCGACTTATGAAGTCCCGCGACGACAGGTATTAGAGGGCCAGCTCCACGGGTGGGCCGGCTTGCTTGCGAATGGGCTGGTGCCGGTTATTGGATGAATGATGATGATGATGGTCATGATGATGATGATGAATGTGCACTCGGATGTTTGCAATCACGACGCTGTTTTCCTTCTGACACTGGTTCACTAGGAGAAAAGGCGGTTATATCGATGTGACAGAGTGTCTGAAGTACAGTTTCCGTCTCTTAAGAATGCACACATATACATATGCTGTGTAATATTATAATTATTATTTACGTATTCTTACGTGCACAATACCCTAGACCGATGCACAAACTTGTACGATTAGTTTCTACGTGAGACCACTAGAGTGGTTTTCGTCCTAAATTTACTTGCTTCAGCTATGTACAAGGTGAGCCACTTAATTCAAAGTAGTCCGCCTCTTGTTATATGCTAGGAAGAGGTGTGCTACTTATTAGTAGCCGAACCAGTATTTTGCTACAAAGATTATTATGATTGTCATTTCTTAATGTCGTTACCTCATCAGCTCTCTTTGTGTTAGATGTTTGGAGAGAGAAAGAGAAAGAAAGAGAAAACAATAAAAAGAGAGGGAGAAAAAAAGAGACTGCGTCGTGACAAGGTTTCGATTGCGACCTTGTCCCCTGATAAGATTGACTGGTTTGTTTGTTTGCTTGACGTTTTTACACCCTACTCAGCAGGTCAGACCACGTAACGTATGATCACAAACGTGGCCTTGACCTTATCTTCTTCGTGTCAAGGTGTTACCGAAATAGGAGTTGGCAGTTTAGGAAGATAAGATAAAAGTCTTGTCACCGAGTTCTTTGTCACACATAAACAGGGAGAAATGCGTATAGTCTGCTCTGGCGCTTCCCAGACATGCAGCAATATAATGCATGCACATGTTGCCAAACCGATAACACTAGTGTATGAAGGAAAACAAACAAAGAAACAAATACCCGATCACCAGCGCGTCGTTGCATCGTTTCAAGAAAATCTGTTGGCGACCACCACCGCACGAGTCTGCACGCGTTAAATCTGTTGAGATTGATGCACCTGTACACAAATCTCTACTTCTCCCTTTCTCCCTCACTCTCTGTCTCTCCCGGTGCATATTGGTTTTTCTTCTCTCTCTCTCTGTTTTGGCTGTGTGTGTGTGTGTGTGTGTGTGTGTGTGTGTGTGTGTGTGAGTGAGAGAGAGAGCGGAAGGGAAAGATCGACATTAAGAATCTTCAATCTCTCCGAAATCCTCACTAAGTTACCTGGAGGCCACAGCAAGGTAGCTAAATATAAACTGGAAACATCGCTCGAAAACAACGCGAACTGTCTCCCCTTTCATACCTCCCCTGGGCGCCTGGCCGTTGTCTGCGGAAGGCAATTCCTGGACTGGAGGTTTCAAGATAGGAAACAGGAAAATGTCTGTCAGGCGAAATTACCAGGCACCAAGCCAAATAGCAGCTGACAGTATCCCCCCTCCCCCCATGGCAGAGCATGGGCAGTCCCATGGCAAATCTTGTTCTAAGCGACATTAGAATAGTATTATTTATAAATGTTCTTCATCAATGGTGTATCCTTTTTCAGAAATTAATCTTTCATGACCTCGCATCCGTGTTTTCTAGCTTATTTACCTGTATAAATTAGTTATAGACTGTAGGTCAGTGAAATGTTGATTAATAAGGGAACAGCAAAAACGTTTTCCGAAAAATGAAGAATATTACACTTTTAGTATCTAATAATAATAATAATACCTGTACATTTGTATAATGCTCTGTCGCAACTTTGGGCTATGTTCTGAGTACTGACCCATTAATGTAACAAACGCATAGATATTGTACGTCACACATCAAACTTTTCAGCAACAAACAGTAATAGTAAAGGCGATGAAAAGATTCTATGTTTCGTGAACAAATGTGTCTGAAGTGCATGACTCCACGCTTGAATGACTCCGTGGAGAGAGTTTCACACAGCTCGGGTTGAATGGGCGAACCTGCTTTCACCAAAAGTTCTTGTCTTGATTCTTGGAAAGGAAAAAAAAAAAAAGAGGCGAATGTCTGCAGAAGTTGTCTGCCGTGGGTGTATTAAGTTAGTTGGTCAGAAAAGTTGGAAGGAGCGGAGAAGTAAAAAACTAGAAGCAGAATGAAGCCAGGTTATATCTTATACCAGCCTGTACAATAGACCACTGAAGAATAAGGAGAGGTTTTGCATGATCTCTGTGTGATTTGAGTATGAGTTGTTCTGCAGAGTTTCGGAATTTGAACGTTTGTTCAGGAGGTACAGAAGAGAGCTAGACAAGAGAACTTAAAAATTATTTTTAAGGTACTCATTGAATAAGCTCAGTAAAAGAATAAGAGCTGAAATTTTGCAATCGAAAGAAAATATTAGTTTTATTTACAGGCAAACTATGTGACCAAAGAATTCGGTGAACATGCGTTGCTTCACGAGCTGATAAGGCTAGGCGGCACCGCCTACCATATTAATGTCTTCTGACATCTCAGCCTAACCGGGGCTTTCGACGAAGAAAATTTCAAACATATTATGCTTATACTGAGTAGAAGGTATACTGAGAAATACGATCGGTTACCATTGAATACATCTGAATTACAAACAGATTTTAGGACACGTGCACGTCACTTACAAATGACAAGACGTTTAGCAAGATCTGTATTTGATGAGAGTCACCAAATTAGGCGGAAAGGTTCACTTTTTGACACTTTGACTGTAGGCCATAAAGAGAATTCGTGTGAACCGTTGCTTTCTTAGCATACCACACAATGATTATTCCTCGTCTCAGCATTTTGACACAGTAACAATACTTTGTTGAAGAACTGAAACAATTTTTAACTCTCGACGATGATGGTAGCTGCTGAACCGTCTGATTATGTCATGTGACTTTTTAACGTCATCACTGCATCATCTGACTTTAGAATTTTTACGAGGTGGTGACAAAGTGGCCGATATCCTGACCTGCACTGGATTTAACCCACTACCAGGTCTGTATTAGGCCTGTAAGGTTTGATGTGAGCGAGAGTTACTTGCCCTTACTTGAGGTAAACAAACACGATCAAGACTAAGCGCTGTGTGCTGTCAATGAGACAGCATCGCATTTTTAAGTATGTAAAAGCCGTTTTCACACGATTTTTTTCTGTGAAAAATACATGGTCATATTATGTGGAATAATCTACATTCATTTGGGTTTTTTTTTTTAAGCTGACTAATAAATCAACACAACTTACTAAAAGTCCCTATACTGTCACAGTTGTAATTCGCTTACATACTTACTGATAGTAAGTGGCGCCAACTCAAAGAATACCGTCTCATTGCCTTCAAGACTTTTATATAGGTTAGTCAAAATATTGGCCACACCAACTTTATGTGCCTGTTATTTAATAGCAATAACAGTCGAAAAAATACTTGTCTTATTCTATGAATATTTTATTTCATGGAAAGGCTGTTCATTTTGTACGCTTTGTTCAAAACAAGCATAAAATATTTCATAGAAAGGAAATAGAAAAACAAAATAGAAAAAAAGAACTAATTACAGACTGCATCATGCAGTACCCCAAATTTAGTCATTTTTCTGACTGCAAGATCTAGTAAAAACTGGTAATACAAAATACTAACATATCAGTTTAATTAATTTTGATAGGTGGTCCTTTCATTCACACTACTTCTCTAAAGTTACAAAAACTTACATTTATTCTTAAAGTCATAAGCTTAGTTTCTTTTTGTCTGTTTGGGTACGAATCGTGTGATAGTCAATTATTTTAAGAATGTTAAATCACTATTGTTAAATAAAACCCTTTGGTGACTTTTGAAAATGAATCAAGGCAAAGAGATAACTAACACAAGATTCAAGGAGAGTTTTGTTAAGTCTAAAAAGGTCATAAACTTGGACAGTTTGCAGTGCACAGGTTCAATGCTTATCTGCAAACTATCTGCAAATTTAAATTTATGGTTACTTCTGAAAAGATATTTTAGCTTGTTTTTTACTTAGCACTTTTATGCTGCTTATTTGTCTCTTACTTTTGCGTATGCACACACATACACACACACATCACTCAGTGCAACACACACACACACACACACACAACACAGCGCAACACACACACACACACACACTGGTTGATAGAAACACATAGATCTTCATCAAGATATTCATTTACACATATAGATGTTTGTCAGTATTCAATTGTCACTTGTATTGTTTGACAGAAAGAGCAGCATCTCATGATGCTACAGATCTCTTGTTCAAATCATATATCATCAATGTACTGTTTTTATGTTCTATTGTAAAAGTAGCTGTCTAGGAAATGTTAAAAGATGTTTGGAAAGAAGCCTGAACTTAGTTCCCATCTGTTTGAATCCTGCAGTTAGGATAAACTAACCATTTTGTTTTTGGTTTTGATAAGGCTTATGAATTTTTGTTAAAGTTAAACTTTAGGAGGACTATTAAAATCATCAGTTATTTTTAGAGAAAAATTGTACTCCTGTCTTATATCATAACATTTTTTACTGTTAATTTTAAGATTAGAATATTCTAATTGAATGTTCATCCACCCTTAAAAACTTCTGAAATCCATGGGTCAGTTTTAATTACAGTAGGTTAAAGGTCAGGGTTCTATCTTAGTGTCTTCCTGTATATAAATATATATATTTATATATCTTGATTTGTATGCTTATATATGACAATCTAAACTGTGATGAACTATCAATAATGCTATATTAAATTTATATTGATTATCAATGTTTGTTATAAATACAAAACAAGAACACACAAAGGTATAGACGTTACCTTACATCTAAAATTCAGTTCATCCGATTTTTACTACATATTTTCCACAAAACAGGATGGATAATATACATCTTTTAAGTAAGATATTTATATCATAGTACACAATATTATCATCTTTATAACCACAGAGTTAGACTAATATAAATATGAGCTTAAGGAGAACCCATGGTGCAAAGGCGTTGTTAAAGAATTGAGACAGTGATTTCGGTATAGGCCACTCATCCGTCACCTGTTGTAAACATAACTGACATAGTTGTGTACTTGGATAAGTAACAGAACTAGCACACATGGACTTTTAACAATGAAAAAAATGCGATCGACTTACTACTTTATTTCCACATATAGCATATGGCGCATTCAGATTTTTTAACACTAGCTCAAGAATGTCTTGGTCTTATAGTTTTCGAATCTCACGAAGCTGGCGGCTTCGTGGACGGCTTTGTTTACCCCAAGTAAGGGAAGTCACTCGCAGGTGATGACGTCAACTTTACAGGCCTCATAGCTGATAAACCTCGGTTATGCGTTCCACATCACTCATCCCTGCTGAGGGCACATGCAGGACACAGGTTGGCCCGGCCTGTAAGTTACAGTCTCGACATGAAACCCATTCTTGTCCCACAAAAGAGGCGATGTCTTAATCTGCTCCACAAAGGAGTGGTTACACAACTAGACAGGACCATCGCATGTCCGGTGTAAGTCTCGGCTTTCCGTTAGACAGGCCTCGTGTTTCTTTGTTTGGATACCTTAAATAAATTCTTAAAGTAGATGTTTTGTTTTCGTAACAGAACAATCAAAAAAAATCAAAAATAATGTTCTTTTTAATTGTTAGTGGTAAAACAAGTCAACAGCATCTGTTGTGACGATGTTTTTATTTTATAAAATTGTCGAAAAATCTAAATGGGTTTTCTATAAACAAACAGAATACATTTTACAGAAAATACTGTTTATTTTGCAAACTTCTTTAACAAGTTTCTGATGATAGAAAAGCTTAATTACTCACTTTTAAAATTTCTTCTACTTTAGGAAGATCTGCCATTTTGACAGAAAACGGAAGCGAAAGCCCTCGTTGTTCTGGTTTGTTACGATTGGTCACTCCTATGATAGAGCAAAGAGGCAACGAATGAGTGACACTTATCCAGTGAATGAAGGTCCGTGGGTGTGATTAGCAAGGTGCTGAAAATAAAAAGACACAAAAACCGAGATCACACAGCCTTGTGGTACAACAGCTTTGGAATGTAAATAACTAAGCAACTAAATCTGATCGTATTGAATGTAGGTCATGTATTGTGTCGAACTGAGAAATCTCAGATCGAGCACTTGAATAGATTGCATACATATATATGCAAATATAGATGGAGACGAAGAATAGGGACTATGGCTGGCCCAAGTTCAGTTCAGATATGCAGAGGGGTGGTCTATTCTCTCTCTTTAGAAACAAGCACTGTCTACCCGCTACTGGGATCGTGCAAATCAAAGTATGAATATGATAATAAAAATACACCACAGGGATAGGAACGGTCATAAATACACAGTGTCTACAATTCCGCATTCATGTACTAAACTTTAACTGCTCCGAAGTAACCCACAAAAGAAGTGTGTCCTGTATGTGCCAGCTTTAATCTCCCGGGAGAGTGAGTCGATCTACTGCCCCATGTCGCCGTGCAATACAATAATATTATGTCCTTATGCCTCGCTACCTACAACTGGCTTACATTTCTTTCACAAACAACTGTTAGGCTACGGACCATGACAGTAAAACGTGGTATAAAAACTCACGTAAGAAGTTCTACAAGACGAATATACTCCTACGTGCAATAATCGAATTCAGATCTGTCTGCTATGTTGCAGCTGTTGAGCACAACCTTTAGTAAATCATCATAGCAAAAGTCAGCGGTGAGGGAACTCCAGGTACTTCTCTTTACTATTGAAGAACAAATCTCTCACACTAAAAGCTATCACTACATGATGGAAAACAAAATCACAGTGATAATAATCTTCCAGACTATTCCAAATAAACACGTAGTCAAATTGAGCCTGCGCATCGTTGTGTAGTACTTTACATTTTTCCTTGGTGTGCCGGACTGAGGCTAACTTTTAACACTTATTTTCCAAAATTTTGACGGAGAAAAGTAAAGAATAATACAATTTATAAAATTTAGATCTGATACGTCCAATATACCATCGCAGAGCCCGTTGGATTTATCACAAAAATATTTACCGCTTAAATAGTTTGTGAAACAATGTAATCTGTAATAGACGCCAAAATGTCTGGGTGAGGAAGATGGCGGATGGCAGCACAGCCAGCCTGGGCCGCATCGCAGGTTTAGTTTGCGGGATGCTGTGTCTTTGCATTCCAATGGTAGGGATTATTTCCCCTGAGTTGCGTTGTATAAAATTAACACGAGTGCTTCCCCTTTAGCCGCAATGCTCAGAGGGCGGGCGAGCTGCTGATACAAGGATTATTCTCGACATCATGTGATTCGGCACGACACTGACCAGGACCATTTTTTTAGGGATACCTTGTCAGAAGGCCGACGCCAAGATGAACAGAGGAAGAACTGACATGACAAACATAAAGGACTAGAGTCACTAGACTGACCGCACCAGCCTTATCATCCGCTGCATCTATCCGACTTACCCGCAGTATGGGGTGACCTGTATAGTTCAGCCAGGTCGCGTTAGTGGATAAAAAGATTCATTGAAATGAATGTGTGTGTGTGTGTGTGTGTGTGTGTGTGTGTGTGTGTGTGTGTGTGTGTG
This sequence comes from Marisa cornuarietis, assembly GCA_004794655.1. Classification (NCBI taxonomy): domain Eukaryota; kingdom Metazoa; phylum Mollusca; class Gastropoda; order Architaenioglossa; family Ampullariidae; genus Marisa; species Marisa cornuarietis. Next base: position 1,095,600 of record SMMW01000577.1, on the reverse strand, counting down.
TGTGTGTGTGAGAGAGAGAAATAGAGAGACAAAGATAATGAGAGAGAATTCAAAATATTGAAAAAGGTGCACTGTTTGAACATCGTATTCATGCAGTGTCTGAATGCAGCTTATTTATCACACGTAGACGTGTCTTTAAAGTTCACAACTATGGCTGTTTAACAACAGAAATTTCATCAGCCGGCACAGTTTATATTCAAAATCCTTCAGTTTGCTAGCGACTATTTCTTTTATCGACTGCATCAAAGTAATTTACATAATGCCAGCAAAGAATGTCGATGCTTAAGGTCTATTGACACTCAGAATCGTTTTTTGCCATTTTTATAAATGATTTTACTTAATTTTTGAACCTACAAGTGGGAAGAAAAAAATCTGTATGTGTACGTAGCACTGGCACGCACAGACAGAATGAGCGATACACACGCACATAGAGAATTACAGACGATCCATACAGACACGCACGCACAGAAAATGAAGGAAGAAAGACACGTTTAGAGAGCAAGGCAGGCTGACAGGTATGCAGAAGAATGAATAAATGAACTCATACGATAACAAGAAAGTTAACAAGTAGAAAAGCGATCGTTCCAGAAAAAATCTTCATTGAACCTGTACGTTCTCAAATCGACATACAACACGATGATTCATGTAGTATAATCACAACACATAGCACTGAGGATAGTATATTGCACATACATTGCCAACAGTCAGCGAGTAGGCCTCGGCATTCACAGTCTGAAATACCATAACAACATCATATACAAATACTCAACTCATTAGCTTCCATTGCGTTTGTTCTCTCAATGGCGAAATCAAGAACAAGAGTTCAAAAATTATTCATCGTGACTGCAAGCCTGAAATGTCTCAATTTTAATGCAAAATTTTTTCAAGACTATATATATATATATATCATTGTTTCAACTTTGTTTCGTTTGTAACGAAATCTCTGACCTTCTTTTTGTATTTTTGGCATATCAGCACCTTTTTTTTAAGAGGAGGAGGGGTCGGTAGCTTGCAGGGACAGCACACAAGGCGTGAAGCACAAGTGAAACGTGAAGAGCTTTAAGACCCAGCCTTCTCCTTCCACCCTGCCATCCTACCCAATCTTCACAATCACACACTGACGCGCTCATGATATCTTGGAGTTCCCTTATTTGCCACACCTGGCGAGCAAAGAAGGAGCTCAAAAGTCTGATAAGAACGCGCATTCATGTACATTAAATGGTTCCCCACCTATTCTTTTACTAATTAAAGTTTTGTAAAATAAACAGAGTTTTGCTGTTAGCTCTTTTTTTCAAAAGTGGAACTGTTCGCACAAAACCTGTGGAGGAATATAGCTGTACCTTCTGCCTTCCATACTAATCTTGATGTTTCTCATGACCTGCACATTTAATTCACTTACAAGGAAACGTTTTGCTTAATTTTTTCTTTTTTTGTGTGGAAAAAGTGCCTCGCCCGTCCCTTACCCCCAAATAAAGATAAGGATTGGAAACACTCCATGATGTGTGAAAGTGGTGTAAATTGCTCTACAGCGATGGTAGGAGCAGACATTGTCGAATGGCGCCTTTTAATGAAACTCACAGAGGCAGTGTTTGCGTACTTACGGTGGAATAAGCGTTTTGAACTGAGTTACGTTGAAGTCAAGCTCTAATGAACCCAGGGAACGAAATCTTAAAAATGAATGAAACGTTCTGAAGTGATTAACACACACACACACACACACACACACACACACACACACACACACACACACACATGTACACACGTCCTCAGCCTCTCTCACACACGCACGCATACATACACATTCATGCGCTCTCTCTTCTTCTTCTCTCTCTCTCTCTCACACACACACACACACACACACGCCGTACACGTACACGTATATTGAACTTCCTGTAAGATTCTCTTGTCTCTTGTCTTCACTTTGCCCTCTCTACACCGGGGGTGATGGTAGGCACATGTTGATCTGACAGCTGGGAGCTTTGGCAGGCCAGTCACAGGTGGCACAGATATTTACTTTAACCAGAGTATGGAGCAGTTGCAGATGTTCCTTAAGACTACTCTCTTGTAGCATAATAAATCTGCAGGTCCTAAATATAAGAGGCTTTGGCTAGGAACTGCTAGTGCGGCTTGTTCTCTCCGTCTTCACAAGTAACCCCTCATATGATGCTCTGGGCGACAACCACTTGTCTCCCCTTGCTTACATCCTGCTCTATCCTCCCCTTCCCCTCTGGTGAAACAACGAAGAGCTCTAAATATTTATTTTGTCTTTGAACTTGTTTTCTCCCTTGTCTATTTTTACACCTTTGTTTATGCAGATCCAAGAATCCAAATAACGAAAAAACACCAAAGTCTTATATACCTAGCGCATAGGTATGCTTGTGCACACGTATTTAAACTCTGCCTAAGGAGGGACAAACATGAAGGTATCCTGACCCGTGTTTGTTAAAGCAGCTTTGCAAGAAGCTCCTGTTCAGTAGCCGGGGGCAGTGAGCAGCAAGGCAGCAAGCAACTCGCCACGGCCCGAGGGTAGCCCCTCCCTCTTCCCTCCCACCAATAGGGTGGAGCACTAGACAGTCATCTTCACAGCCTGCTCGATGGCAGGGAGGTGGCACTACACAGTCACCTCCACATCCTGCTTCATGGCGGGGGAGGAGTCACTTTGATTCTTGGTGGTGTTGCTGCTGCTGGCTGTCGTCGTGTTCAGTTCTGTGGCAGACGAGGCACCGGATGGTGCAGTGGTTATGGTAAATGGCAGGGTGGTGTCGGTGTCATTGGCGTTAGAGTCTTCCGCCCACTTTCGCTCGAACTCTGAAAAACAAATAGGAAGGAAAGAAGGTCAAAGGCGACAAGAGTACTAAGTAGCTAATAAAGGCAGTAAAGAAGTTAGTAGCTAAGAAAGTTATTAAGTAAGGAAGTGTTTTGAAGGAAGTCAATAAGAAAGTTACTAATAAAGGAAGTAGTATGTGAGGAACGAAGGAATAAAGTTTGTGTGTGTGTGTGTGTGTGTGTGTGTGTGTGTGTGTGTGTGTGTGTGTGTGTGTGTGTGTGACAAAAATGAAGAGGGAATCTCAAGTCTGCGTGTTCCAAGCGTATCGTATACTATCTGCTCTGAGCTTTACTCAGTCATTAGAACACATTACACTAGTATTTTCTTTCTTACAATCATAACTGAAGGAAGCTGTAGCACGGGTACGCATACCTAGCAGCTACACAACCTACCTGCGATCTCCCAGTCCTCCCATGCTTCTTCGTCTTCATCGAACTCGCTGCCATCAGGGCCGCAGCCGTACCCCCATCCCCAGTCGCTGCCCTCTCCGTCCCAGACCGCGTCCCGCTGCTGTTTTAGTGTTTCGATTGTATCCTGGCAACGTCGGAACTGCGTCACCAAGGTTGCATCCATGGCGCGCAATGACTCCTGCAACAGAGTAGAGCGATGAAATGACTGCAGAGAGTGATCCAAGAAATGACCTCGTCCTTCAGCAGACTGGCAAGCATAATAAGATGTTTTACGTGATGGATGACTGAGATGACTACGTCATTGAGGCTACGTCCGCAGGCGCTCTGGCGATTGACAGTTTAGACAGATTTCGCCAGGCTACGCTCTGCGTTTGATGACCGGATCCATGGCAGCAAAAAAAAAAAAAAAAAGGTCACACGTCACCCTTTGATAGCCAACTGCTAAGGTTGCATCCATTTACACACACACACACACAGACACAGAGAGAGATTTATATGTATAGTCAAGGCTAAGCCCTGAAGCTTGAAATGGCGCATCATAGTAAATCATAGGGCTAGAGTATATCTTGGTGATACCACTAGTTCTCTGTACTGAAAATTATCATAATTTAAAAATTATCTCTTTACAGGCCGATCAGGTAACTGAACGTGCTTGTGACATCAAAGGTAATGGGGACGAAAGTTTCCCTCAACCCACTAAAGTGCTTTGGTGTCTGAGAGGTTCTGCGTGCCATATGGTCGCCTCACGACAAGCTTCGGTGCTGTGCGCTTTCTGAAAATTACTAGCGTTCCACGTGGCCATGTCCCTCCCTAATGACCACAGGTCTGTCCTCTGACTTCCTTTACTGTTGCCACCATCTGACATAGGCGGTCTGGTGGCGCAACGGTTAGCGTCTGTCCGCAATACAGCGAAGGTTGGCTGTCCTGGGTTCAACTCTCGTGTTGGGCTCGCCGTTCTTTCTCTATATGTGGCACCTGTTTACAGGGCTGGCTGCCTTGCAGTGATATAGCCTTAGTGGCTGACGACGTAAAACAATAATTACCACCACCCCGCCTCGCTACCATTTGACAGCTCCGACTGACTACAAGCTGTACACTAAGGTACAAAGCAATGTCGATGATCATTTTTTATTGTTAAGAGCCGACATGGTCGAAGAACGGTACACGTATCAACAGCCGACATCAAACCGGAAGTGTTCTACCCTCGGATTGGGGTGAAGGTCACATAGATGCATAATTCTCCAAAATCGTTCATATTGACAGATAACGAGAAGTGTACGTGTATGTCCCGTCATGTGTCCTGTCAATCCCGTAATGGACCTTTCTTGCCTGTCCCTCAAAATTTACGTTCTTATCATTATCGTTACCTTAATATACATGTATGATGGCTCGAAAAAAGCTTATCGATTTACTGAAATCTGCGGTTGCCTTGGCGGGCCGGATCAAATGACTTCCGGACGTTCCCCACCCTCAGCTTAGAATGTAAAATCGCTGTCTTCATTCATCCTTTTGTCTCTCCATGTTTTCTTTCCCTTCCTCCTTCTATTATTCTTGTCTGTCCATCCTCTCTATCTTTCGCAGGTGAACGGCGCAATGCCCCCCCCCCCCCTACAGCATGTGTTTCGCATCTCAATGTGGGTATGAAGACATCAACGAGCGACGAGGGAATCAACGGTCTACGCATCACCAAGTTCCTCAACGAGCACCGGGAGGAGGCCTTCCCACCTCGAGAGACAATTATGTACTAAGCTGATGAGTGGTGTATGAATGCACGAACGAGTGTAGCGTGCGGAGAATGTTAGTGAAGGGTAGGAATTGACTTGGTGGTTCTATGGATTAGCGCCATGAAATTAAAAGGAACAGAGAACAAGTCAAACAAAATTTTTGATGTTTAACCGCAGTGTAAAATTTTTGTGAAAAAGTGACGACCTCATATTAATAACATATAATTTTACACTAAACTGCGTTGAGTTGTTTACTCGGGACGTAGGCTGGGGAATCGGAGTCATTTGCGAAATCGTTAGTAAACAGTAAGTGTAAGGACTGCGTACAAGTTGATGTCGGTGGAGACGTCGAGAGTGTGATTAGCTAGAGGTAGCAGCACAATTATGATGTCTCCGCTCAATCCGCGTGCCTGTCCCTCGAGCCTCACCACACATAGTGACTAGTTCGTTGAAAACAAAACAGCCGAATAACCTTTAACATATAGTTGTCTTCTGAAAAACAACATATTCATAAACGTTATCAGTTAAGCTACTAAAACAGTTTCAAATACTTGGTCATCATCAGGTGTTAAACAACTAATTTATTTACCTTGAATTAGCCACAACTAATTAATTTAGTCTGAAATAGTCACAACTAATTAATTTACACACACAAACGTTCGTTCCTTCGTTCGTTCGTTCACTTTCTTGGAGACTCTTGCAGTCACTCATATTCCAGTATCTAGTATTGCAACACATCGGTTCAGGAAGGCGGCAAGCAGCTTAAGGCTTCCCGAACACAAAGAATGATAGGTCTGGCATATCGCGCCCACATCATAACTGTGACAATAGTAAGATCGCGTCCCACTGTTGTGTACACCATGGTTGCTGAAGGGGGACTGTGCCGGGGTCTAAATTTCATGGCGACGCAAGCATAAAATACTGACCATTAATACTATAAGTCCAAATATAATTTTCTGGAAAGTTTAATGCTGTTCAAAGGAATGACTTCTGTAAAAACAATATTTCCGAAGACACATGATATAACACACTTGTCAGATGTCTTTAACTTATCTGACATAAATTCTACACCAGATCAGTTTGAAAAGAAAAACACTGGTGAAGAGAGTGGAGAAACAATCCAATCACCATAGGAGAGAGTAAGAAGGCAATTGACTCATTAAAAGATGGTAAAGTATCAGAACCAGATAAACTAATAGAGCTTTTTAAAAACTGTCTTCATAAATTAACACCTTTTTTACTATTTTATTTTAAGTTTCTCTTCAATAATAGTCAAAACCCTGATAACTGGTCTGAGGCAGTGAAACAACCGATGAATAAAAAGGGAGATAAAGATAAACCAGGCAATTACAGAAGTAAATTGCTTAAAATCTATAGCTCTTTTTAAACAGAATTACTATGCGGGTTGAGCCAACTGATATTGCAGGTGAAGAGCAGACTGGTTTTAGAAAGAATAAGAGTACAGTGGGCCACATATTTAAATTAATTTCTATTATACAGAGAAAACTAATACATCACAAAAAATTATAATGGCATTTACCGATTTCAATAAGGCCTTCGACTGTGGAAAAGAAATAAGCTTTGGAGCACTGCCAAAGTGGAATTTAGAGTAAGATGCTCACAGCGATGAAAATTATGTATAATGTAGTCAAGGCAAGAGTTCTTGTCGGTGAAGACCTATCTGATTGCTTTAAAAAGGAGTTTTGTAGTCTGGTATTAGTTTCATTATTAATCAATCCAAGAAATCCGTCGCAAAGGCATCCATGGCATCCATCTCAATTGGCTGAATGAATTGAATATTAATTATGATCGTTTACCAAGGGAAGCTTTTAACATGTTGATTGATCTTCACCGCAAAATAGCATGGGTTCATTATATTATGCAAACACTTTATCAAGTTAGTTTTGGTCGTCTTTGGGAATGTCATGGTGGGGAAATCGTTTTTGCAAAAGTTTAGTAAGATTGGCAGAGTACAATAGTAGCGAGAGATATTCATTTGACAGTACTTTTAAATCTTCCTTAATATGAGTAAATATCCTGTAGATCAAAGATATGTTGACCTTTGAGATGCAGGTCTAAGATATGGATTAGGTATAATAAGCTTAAATTGTTACAAGCAGCGTTACAAAGATATCACATTTATTTCTCTGAAATGCCCACACTGCGCTAATGATGAAACAGAATTACACTATGTTTATATGTCCCAAATACAATGACCTACGTCAACTGTTTATCCCCTCGTCTTAATTACGTCTACCTGCATTATTTGGAACCCCCTCTCAACAAATACTACGTAATGTTGCCTGATTTTTGTTTGTATAATGCACTGAAAATCAAAGATCACTCATAAATTTCTGCTTTAAATTGTATTATTTACTAGTACTATCTTAGTATAATGGCATAATATTTTGAGATAGCAGTGTCACTTGATACCAGTAAATGTAAATTCCTTTTTAAATATCTATTATTCATAAATGTACTTGCTCTGCTGTTTGTTAATTATTTACACTCCTAAATTGGTGTGGCCCGAGCTGCACCGAATAAAGGAATACTGCCATTGTTCTCTTTCTGATATTTCTCGTCAACGTCCTAAAAAAAAAAAACTGATGAGAAAAATGCGCCTTGCTAATGCTGAATGTTTCAGTCCGTATTGATCGCAACATCATTGTCTCGCTCTTGGCTTCTCTCCCCTCCATGGATCAGCGAGGTCTCCGCCAGGCGCGCAACTAGCGCAGACAACAAGAACAGGTCGGAAGGAGCCGAAAGATTGTCTAAACACCAAGCTACAAATAGAAACATCCCTTGCAAGGCGACAAAAGAACTTATGCTTGTGCACGTTGACAGACGATAGAACTGTATCTGGACTCCTGAAGTGGCGAAATGAATCCACACAGCCCATACTCACTGGGTTTTTTTTTCTCTTTTTTTTTTTGTCGGAGCGTTTATCAGGAATCACGATGGGGTGGGGGTTGGGGAATTGCTGGCAGAGCAAACGTGTGAGTCACGAGCTTTGTTTGTGCGATCATGCACTCGCTAGTGAAGGAGGAAACTACTGTAAGAGGAAGAATGGGTAGCATCAGAGGAAGAAAACATGTCCGGCATGGTCGACAAAGTCATCTGATGATAAGCAGTCTCAAGTCATAGGCCTCCTATTATTAAAGTTCTCTAATAAAGTCTCAAGTATATGGGATATCAGTATGAAAGTTATGTGATGATAAGCAGTCACTAGTCTATGGCATACTAGTATGAAAGTCATCTGATAATAAACAGTCTCGAGTATATAGCCTTCTAGTATGAAAGTTTCATAATAATAAAGTCTCAAGTCTATGGCCTACTAGTATGAGAAACAGTTTCGAGTCTATGGTCTACTACTATGAAAGCGCTTTCGTGGCTATATTCTTTCACTCGCTCTTAAAAATGATTTACGGTTTTCTCCTTTCTTTGTTTGGTTTAGTGGGGATGTAGCTGGAGGCCGCTGAATACACCGTGCTTGTATATACATGTTACACTCACATCATGCGCGCATTTTGAAATACCTTCTCTCATAGATAGATAACAGAAGACCTTTTAGTTCCGGTTTTGATCATCATCAAGTGTTTCAGCTTATTCTTCACATAGCGCATACAGGTACCAAAGGATCCCAAAGTCCGGGTGCAAAATTAGCTGTAGTATATGCACGATATAATAATAATAATAACATCTATAGCGCATTTCTCTATACATAATAGAGCACAATGCGCCTTAATTAGATGCACAGAAGCTGACAATATTTGTTAATTATGTTAAAAGTCTGCACGATGAGTTAGGATATTTAGAAATGTTTGAGGGTATACTGAAGCTGTCCTTCCAGCTGCGACTGCCGCACGTTAACACCACTTTTCAGTGCCAAGTGGATCAGACGGCTGTAGCTCGTCTGCCCGCTAGCTGATATTAAAGCAAGGCTAGCCTTCACGCCCCTGTGTATGACACCTCTGCTATGCAAGTATTCCAGAGCATGCAGTACATCCCGCAAGATATATGTGACCAATAGCTCTATACACAAGATAAATGTGACCAATAGCTCTATACACAAGACATATGTGACCAATAGCTCTATACACAAGACATATGTGACCAATAGCTCTATACACAAGACATATGTGAACAATAGCTCCGGCAGATGGCTGTGAAACAGGCATACAACAGGTCACGGCAAGAACCATAGCCTATGACAGGCAGACTGTCAGTTCATGGCGATGAACGAAACTACAATAATGTGGGAGAATAGTCTCATGTTGTAACTGTTTGATTAATACAATTTCTTTCTGTAAATAAGAGAACACGTGATCTAAGTTTTCTCGATGAATCCGATGAAACCACCTGCAGTCCTGTTGGCGAGTGCTGAGGTAGATGCACTGTAGCTGTATCTTTGTGACCTTTGCCTATTCCTTTATATAGCTGATAGACACAGGCCACACTGTCAAACTGCACGATGACCACTTCTGATGACGATGACTCCCTGATGTTGAGAGTGACCTTCACCATGTTGTTTGCCAGTGATGGGAAGGTGATGTCTGTTGTAAGGCTACTTGCTGGTGGCGAATCAGACGACTGAGATTCGAACAAGCACCATGCTTTGTTACTGATTTGTCCGACATAACTTTTGTCTGTATTTAGCCTCTTGTCACTCTTTAACCTATGAACTTTACCAGCCACTTGTTTCCGCAAGTCGTCTGTCCCGGGGTCCGTGCTGGCTCTCAACGGCCCTGAGTTCAGATCTACAGCTCGAAAAGCCCTTGTGTCGTTTGTAGAAAGGCAGAATACATCAATAGAAACACGGGTCAACGGAGATGAAATCGCCAGAAGACTGCTGGTATCGATGCAATTGCAAACTAGAGAAAACTAAGAATTTTAAAGCAAAGGACTCACTGTGTGATCTTCAAGATCTTCAGAAGAAACCATTACGGCCTCAGGCAGAAAAGACCGGCAGTCGACGGGAAATCCGAAAGTCACAGAACAAAACAAAAGTCAAACAGTCCTGCACAGCAGCGACGCAACACAAAAGCACCGGCCTACACAATGGGCACCAAAAACACAATAAACTAATAAAAATAAAAAAATATTTTCAAACCTGTTTACATTCCGTGTCTTAAACTGCAAGTGTTCAGAAGCAAAGGTACGAAATTGCAAACGCCACTGTCTTAAGGGCTATAGAAGTGCAGGTCATAAAAAAATCACTGAATTGAGCAAAGTTAAACACTCAATTCCCCTTTACAGTTCTTAAGATCCAAACATCCCTATGCACAGAAGTTGGTCAAATATAAGGAGTGTCTACAGATACGCCTTATTAATAAACCTAATTAAAAACTTGCCTAATGTTCCCATCTCTTCCGTTGGTTGCAGGCGTCACTACGAAAGCTCGTATCTATGTGCATTCCTGATCTCAGTAATTATGAATTCTTTTTCCTCCACTGTGATAATTGTTGGTTTGTATCTTAAAACTGAGAGAGGCAGGTGAGGTATTCACTCATCGTATTGAAAGATGCTAAATAAAAAAACGAATCTCTCTCTCTGTTCATTTAAAATACATCACTACAGACCTTTAAAAGTGTCAGACTAATGTAGATGGGCAATGAGGCAGCCTCACGGCTCTTTTCCTAACAAAGGAAATGGCATCCTAGATGTCGGCTGCACTGGTCTGCAACACACGCTTGGGAGGGTAAGAAACATGGTGCACTAATGCATTCTTGAAACACGTGCCAAAATGCCGGTCGGATCTTTCGCTCTTCTTCCTGTGTGGGGTACTAAACACTCTTGACATTTGCCTTCCAGCGCTCTTTGGAGATGGCTTCATCCAAAAGTGACTGTACGGAAAACCCAGGCTTTAAGTATGTGACGTCATGGAAGATGATTTGCGTTGATGCCTTTTTGAAACGTTATTTTTAACTCGTTCTTTCTTACACTCTCTCAACTTTCCCCCCTCACCTCCTTCGCCAGGATGTAACTGCTTCCGATTTTCCGTTTCTTTGGAGGCCGCGGAGAAAGATAATCTCCCTGCTCTGTCCTTATTTAGCTGCCAGTTCCTGGAGTGCTCGAAGCACATACTTTGTCGGTGTGTTTAGCGTGGCACCTTGTTTGAGGCCAGAGGAAGCAGCAAAGCTTTCACATTAAATTCTTGATGATGCTAATATTGGGAAGGTAAGGCACGCACACTGAGAACAACACTCATTGAATATTCGGAAAGAATTTCAAACATTAACTGAAGCTGAGAGAGAGAGAGTTATGACAAATTAGGACACGCATTAAAATGGTACAAAAGACAGCCACACATATATTCACAAATATAAACACAATAAGCAGCTCATCAACAGCTCCATAATTTGGTCGAAGTGCGCACCACATAGGGTAAATGCTGTGAAAACTGATTTTCGTGGAAAGACCTAGAGATACACATGATCAATCAGACTGATTTAATTTGATATCCTGCGTCTTACCAGCTCATTGCGCAGCCAGGACAAGGCAGAGTCGATTCGAGATCGCCGTTCACTCCACGGCACGTCGTTGCGACTGTCCAGTGTGGGCGGCTGACTACTGGCCGACTGGAGTATAGGGGTCAGCACCACGCCCTCACCAGCTTTCTCCTGCTCCACCATCTTGAGGAGGACGCTTCCGGGCTCCCGTTCCTGGCCAACGCCCGTAGAACCCGGGTTGTTGTCGATGGAAATCTCGCTGGCATTACCACCGACCACCAGGGGACGTCTAGCTGGTCCTCCGTTTGCCACGTCGTTTTTGATGGGCTCTGGCTTCAAACACGCGCTGCACGTGTCCAAGTGTTTAATAGGGATGTTATGCACAACGCCACTTGGGTGTTTGGGCGGCAGTTTGGGGGACCTACCTTTACAAGACCTTCTCGCCTGCGTGGGAGAGATTACGCTTCTGGGGAGCCCACCAGCCAGATTCTTTACGCCGGCCAGTGAAGGGTTCAAGGACGCCTCTTGCAAGGCGGACCCTTCTTTGATAACAACCGCTCCGGACTTGTCGTCGACCACCTCGATGTGTAACTTGTGCACAGGGTGGACGGCAGTTCCCAAGAAACGTGTGGTCACTGGACTGACCCTAGGCCGTCCGTGGTGGTAGGCGGGCGAGGGCGCGTGAAGGTGCTGCACTTGCACGGGGTGAAGCACAACGGATACAGACTGAGGTACATTTTGGGAGCTAGGTGGGCTGGATGGCTGAGTAACACGAAGCACGCCGTCGTTGCTGGCTGTGTAGGGAGGACCAAGCTCAAGAGATGTTCTAGCCTGAGATGGGAATAGGTTCCTGCTTCCCATCACCCACTGGCTTGACTGGGAGCCTGCCCCTGCGCCTTGGGGAGAGGGAGAGGGTATCACCGGGGTGGAGGCTGACAAGAGTTTCAAACGCCCCGCGTTCCTGTCTGGACTCATCACTCTCCGTGGAGAAGGCACAGGCACAAATAATGGGTTGGTCGAAACACCGCGACCGTTTATGCTTGTTGCAGTTTTACCGACGTGGCTACTGTCAAGGGACAAGGTGGACAGCTTGGACGCTGGCGTTACGACTGTGGTCTCGTGATGAGTGACATGTCCGGGGGAAGACCCACTGAGAGAGAAGGTGGCGGGGGCAGACGAGGGCGTCTTAATGGCGTCGTGCCTAGTTTCTTGGTTTGAGACTGCTGATCCTGTCGCCCCGCCGGCACTGTCTTCTTCAGGCCCTCTCCCCCACCTCCGGTCTCCCGCCGCAGTCCTGACGGAGGGTACAGCACCAGCGAAACCACCTACATCCAGCGCTGTCCTGTTGCTGTGCCCAGGCCGTTTGAGCGAATCCCAGCCCGCATCGGCCTGGATGCCGCTGTCGGTGCTAGGTAGGCGGCAATGACCGGACGCCGCCCGGACTTTAGCGACGAGGGGCGAGTCCAGGCCCCCCAGAAAGCCCACATCAGCACCGTCCTGGCTGCCCTGCACAGACGTCCAGGAAGCAGAAGTAACGTGCGCTTTGGATATGGGACCAGCCGCTGACGACTGGCTAAACGATGGGAGGCGAGGCGAAACGTCCATGTCAGGGTTAGTGTGAGGCAGACGGCGGGTGGTCACCTCTATCCGCATGCGCCGGTTGGACACGTAGAGTTCTGGAAGACACAATCCAATTACACACTCGATATGCAGTTTGGACATGCATGATTCTGAACTTTATAGTTAACTTACATGTACTTTCTTCGCCCAATAGCGTGCTGTTGGCTTCCTTAAGTAGACGAGACAGACTGACCGACCGACAGGCAGAGAGATAGACAGGCAGACAGGAAGACAGAGGGACATGTTTAAAAAATTAGCCCATGATGCCAACAAAACAGGAGTTCAAAACATGGAGGAATACAGACAACGTGGTTACACATCTAACTGATTGTAGAAGAATAGACAGCTGTAGCTGTACCAACAAGCAGACTTCGGTGAATACAGAGATATACACTTCAAGTATAGACAACGAGTTACAATTGCTAGAAAGAGCAGCAGACACAACTGTAGACAATATTACAAAGATGAGAAAGCTTAGTCTACAGATAGATACGTATTGCACGTAGCCGATTGTTGGTCAACCATCAAAAGTTGTGTCGATTGGCACAGGTGCAAAACTCGTTAAAATGAATGAAAAATCAATCGTAGAGGCTATTAAACACTGCTAGCATATAGTCGTGCCTGCTAGCCTACCGTCTTATTCCTTCAGTTTTAGGCTGAAGAGGTAGCTAGATGAGAGCAGCGCACTTGAGTGTTAAGAAGGTGTTTTGCGCTTTAAGAGGTGAGCCAGGAAATATCGTGCACATAAGCTTCCTTAAAGCTCGCACTGGCCTAGTAGGGCACGTCGAGAGTCGGTGCCAAACATACACTGACGCTGCGTGCACTGACATACAGACACGACAACATAGTGACATACAAACAATGTCAGTGACGCTGGACTTTTGACTATCTGGGTAACAGCCGTCAGCTTATACCTGAAGCACATTCATTGTCAGTAAGCCATCTATCGGGCTACCCTAGGAGTGGAGAGAATTTCTGCCTAGCCCTGTCTGTAGCCTGTTAGTACACACGTCACACTGACTAGAGGATGAAGTGTGAGTGCAAGAGAGGCGGCTCAGCCCACACTGTAGGGCACGGCTCCAGGTACTCAGAGTACTGTCTTAACGTGCCTCCATGTCACTGTGACCCACCGCGCCTTCACTTCTCAGTGTCTGCCCTTTCATCCGTGTATAAAACAACGTGTCCTTATGTTGACAGCGAGACCCCTCACTGTTATCTCAGCACTGAACAAAACACGTTGACTCCACCCTATTGAAATATGTTTGTCGCTTCACGCGTGCGCGTTCGTTTGTGTGTGAATATTACTCTTTATTTGTCATTCTTAATGATTTAACCTTCGTTCTATTTTAAAAAAACAACTTTTTCACTTTAAGGTCAAAAACACTCAAATTATACTAAATACAAGGTTCTAAGTACACAGTATTATACTTCCCAGGCATCCTAATCTAAATAAGAACGGCATACGTTCTCGAGACACAAGAGTAAACACATTGCCAGACATTGAACGAGGTCAAAACAATAATGTTACGATTATGATTCCTTAACATTTGCTTTAAGCTCTCTCGCAAGCTTGAGCCTTGACGACACAAGCAGATCCAGGGTTAGATAAGAAGCTTCGATGTAAAATTCTTATCTGAATGTAGTGTAACTGACACACTATTAGCTTGGTTTGAAATGTCTGCAGGGAACACTTGTCTGAATGGTTTTCGCCCTACTTAAATGAGCTATTTTCTGCGCAGACAGAAACATCATCAATAAAATGGAAAATGTCTGTAAGAAACAGACGTCTTTTCAGTTTGGAGGAGGCCAACATTCTTATGCGTATTGCAAACCAGACCAGTCGCGCTTAACATGATACGCATGTTTTATTTACATCCATAGACGAACTGTTCTAAAGCGGCAGACGGTAGTATCTACCCAAGAAACAGCTTCAAAATTAAAGATAATGAATAAGAGAGATTTTATTACAAAGTAAATGTGTTGTTAAAATTTTTTTTTTATCCCGTGAGTATAAGTAACTGAGAAAAACGAGCCAATCAGATGGCGTTAAACAATATTGTACTGTTGCTTTAGAGAACAATTAAGCCGTAAGATGAACCACGCTAATAAAAACTAACAAAAAGCAATCAGAAATCACTAGAAACTAAATAAAAAGTATATTAGTTTTTGAGAGCAAGCAATAAAGATTCATACATCGCACACAGTGTAGGCTATTCATAAATATTATACACAAAGGCGTCACTGTGTCAGGGTATTGAGATTTGCAGAATATATATTTGCCATAATGGACAAATGAGGACTTCCCAACCACTTTGAGTGTTATCTTATCTAGGAATTAATTCGAAGCATTTAACCAAGAAAGAAAAAAAAAAACGAAAGCGAACGCAAAATCTTCTCAGAAACCTTCCAGTGATGTTCGGAATGCAGAAGTTTACAAACATGTTTAGAGATATGTGTCAGTGCTATGAGGTCTGAGAAGAACACGTCTGGCTGTTAGCAGACAACGGAAGCTATATATGAGAAAGAAATTGGGATATGGCGCACGAGCGATCGTCTTCCACGCCTTCAAGACCAAATAAAAAACTTTTGTAATTTATGAAGACTTTTGTGAATGAACAAAATGTTCAGGTAAAGCAGCCTAGCAACAGAATTTACAGACAGGATGATGAGCAGCCTTACCCCTTCACCCCTATTCCCAAGAATGCTTCATGCAATCCGTCTAACTAGACTCAGAGCTGCTGATCCCCACTAACAAGGCAAGTAATGAGGGATTGAAGACCAATCGTTAAGCAACATGTTCGAAGCCAGTGAGGGACGGAGTGGATAGAGAGAATTTTAAATGCAAATTCGTGCAGTGTTTGTCTACAAAACACACACACACACACACACACACACACACACACACACACACACACACACACACACACAAACAAAACACACTAAACTTTACCATTAGAACCGTAAAAACACTTTTTACCAAAAGCATAGTATGCTCAAAAGGAAGCACACATCAGTAAGAAGAGTTGAAACTCATCATCCAGAAAACAACCAGAAAACAAAACAAAGACCCATCTCAGATTGTGAGCAGCATATCCCAGGAAGCTGGTGAGGCGAAAACCGGAGTAATCATTGACATGTGTGATATAATACAACTACAGCGGGCTGCAACAGGTAGAGGTGTGTACCTTGGCGTAGTCTCAAAGGTTACCTGCTGATGTCGAAACAAATGAACACCTAAGGCGGCGTGCAACCACCCGATCAGCGTGCTTTCAGCATACCCGGAGACCTTCACACCCGCAAAACCACCACGCACTGTCGCTTGCGCCAGCTAGGTAAAAGTTCTCTCACACCTGAGTGGGTCTTTTGTCGACAGATGCCGCGCGCAAAGCTTGTCATATTACCAGCAGTGAATAAAAGACCCAGCCGTTCGGCTATAACGCTATAGTACCTTATGTTTGTGTACGCCAAGAGGGACACCACCTAGAAAACGACTTAGCTGCTTAATACCCAGTTTGTAATCAATAGCAGACCTGAGCACCTGTAACTCAAGATTTCTTCGATTTTGTTTCTGCCTTTTACGATAATCTAATATCAGAGTACGACGCTGTGCAAACGATTTCAAGAATGAGAGAAAAATGGAGGAGCAAGCTTTGAAGAACCCAAGAGTGAAGACAACGATGAGCCGTTCAAGTCTTTGGTACGTATGGAGTAAAGTGAGAAGATCAACGGGATTCAGAGTTGAGTAGTTTAACCTGGACACTCCCCTGAAGGCTTCATTTAACAATGTCAGTTATTTTTACCACAGAAGTGGGAAAATGGCAGTTTTGACAGCGCGAAAACAATTCTGTGTGTGTGTGTGTGTGTGAGAGAGAGAGAGAGAGAGAGTGGTAATTGTTTATTCATTCAAGGGTCATTGCCTCATAGAAGGGGGAGCAAACGACAATAATAGTACAATATTACCGTCAAAATACATAGATATAAAGACTAGAACGGCTAAAAATGACTTCAAAATGACTTATATACTTAGGTTAATCTTCCACCATAGACTTTCTAAACTGAAAAACAGAGAAAAGACATAATGCCAGATTCTTTACAATCTTTTCTTTTGTTGAAGCCAATAACAAACTCATCAGAAAACTGTTTGGGTTTATGTACCATTTTCTTTGTATGTATCTTACTCTGAAATGCTGTAGGGGTTTGCAATAGAGAACAAAGTGAACTTCATCTTCTTCATTTATTCTACATCATGGACATAGCAGGTCATATGTAGTGTGTCTTCTATATCGTAAATAATTAACTGCAATACTGGACACATCTACTCTAAATTTAGCAAAGACTGTCAGCAAATAGTGCTCTAAATTCATTTTCAACTATTTTTAACAGTTCCTGAGATTCCGTATGTAGAATAAAGATAAAACCTCTCACTACTATTAATGTGATCTTCCCATTCCGGCCACCTATACGGAAATTGTCGTTCCTTTTAAATAAATAAACTTACATTTTTCCTCCTGATTCATCCACAAAAGGTCAAACTCGAGAGAAAATAACTTTGTTCTAATCTTAGATACCCAGTTTATTTTACCCTTTGCATCTAAATCAAAAAGCACTCTGTAAACTTTAGGAAGCAACCTATCGTCATTCATTCTTACAAGTTTCAACCAGTAAGGAATACATCTGATCACTGAATGTTACTGTTACTGGGTATCTATGTAATTCACCATAGACTAGACCATTTGGAGTGTTCCTATCTAACCCCAGGTAAAGTTTTAGGGCAAAAAAAGTGAACTTCTTCACAATATTGAGATGCCTTATCGAACTCACACAGTTCTGCGCCATATTGTAATATAGCCTGGACTTGAACATCAACAACTTTCAAAAATACATCTAAACTCGTATTATTATAGGATCTAAGAATTTTCATTATTATTATTTGTGTGTTGTGAGTACTATACCATTCTATCTCAGTCACTATACGTTGCGTCCAGTTCACTGTTCCCTCTCCCAAAAAGTTTACAGGGCTGGCCTTAGTTGCTGACGGCGTAAAAACCAACTCCCCCGCCCCTCCACAAAGAAGCAGTGTCAGTCTTTAGATTCTATTCTATAACCCTTGCAGCTGTCATTAATGAGGAGGCTTCTGATGATGAAATGGAATTGTGAACACGATGACGTCGGGGCTAGCGGTTAGTCTTCGTGCTCCCCACAGATGTTAATAAACACACGATAAACACGCTGACCTTCTGATGACGTAGTGTTTAGAGGACGTCACTAAGTGCTGTAAATACAAGATAAACACGCTGACCTGATGACGTAGTGTTTAGAGGACGTCACTAAGTGCTGTAAATACAAGATAAACACGCTGACCTGATGACGTAGTGTTTAGAGGACGTCACTAAGTGCTGTAAACACACGATAAACACGCTGACCTTCTGATGACGTAGTGTTTAGAGGACGTCACTAAGTGCTGTAAATACAAGATAAACACGCTGACCTGATGACGTAGTGTTTAGAGGACGTCACTAAGTGCTGTAAATACAAGATAAAAACGCTGACCTGATGACGTAGTGTTTAGAGGACGTCACGAAATGCTGTAAAACACCTGATGACGGTTGCTAAAGGTTCAAGCAGACAACCACGAAAAGTTTTTTACATTCTAACAACGAAGCTGCCATGTGTTCAAGGTAGTAAAGAACCTTCAAAGACTTGCGCGTAGCACTTGGTGGTAATGAAGAACACTTTTTATTAATCGATTCATGTCAAGGGCGCAGAGCGCTCAATTTGCCCGTAGGACAAGTCGTCCTTCTCCCTAGTGGTGGCATTTCTACAATCGAGGTGTGTTCACGGTAAAGAAAACTTTCAGTGAACTAGAAGACATTTACACATCCGGAGGAAGAACATCGATTGAACAAGACTGGCTCGGCGGGAAACACTTAATGCATTATTAAACACGTGACTCACGAAGCTTTAAAAATACGTTATCGTTGCTATGCCAACAGACAAGGATCGTAGGTTATTTCTTTCAAACGAATTAAGCAGCTGTGGACCAATGATTTCTTTCACATGCTATTTACATAATAAGGAACATCAAAGAGCGTGGACTGATCTGTATGAACTCTTGGTGACACCTGAAAGTCAGGCAATGACAAACTAAACCCGGAGCGCACTCTTAACGTCAGGCACGCATCGTTGTACTAAAGGACGTATTTGATGTGCACTAACAGCGGGACTTACTTCCAGGGAGACCTACTTCCATACAAGGATGTTAGCCAGGCTTACCCGAGATCGGCATCGTAGGCGTTGGTTGTAGTCAGCAGTCGCTGGCTCCCCGAGGACGAGAGGAGTGGAGGAGGGAAAGAGGGGCAGAAACTAGTCTGTCCCCTGGTGCTAGTAGGCTCCCCCACCTCAAACGTCCGCCTGCTGTGTGTTGAGACTGAAGGCGAGAAGGATGCCGACCACAGCCGTTCACGTGGCTTTGCTTATGCAACTGGCTTAAGAAGCAAGCCAAGTAGAACTTGAAAGTCAGACCACTTTTGAGCGGATAAGCCGGAAAGGTTTTTTTGTTTTGGTTTTTACGAAAATTGCTAGCAGAAGTGAATCCAACTACCTCCTATGCTGTAACTGATTACTGTTGCTGGTAAAAGTATTCCAATATCCCTAGCAAATCACACGCAGGACTGGGTTGTTTACTCGCACAAACTTGCAGCCACGCCTTGTTCCCCTCCTTTCATTTTTATCACTTCAAAGTCTCAGGTACGAAACATACGGGCTGAGAACTCGCCAACCTTTGATGTTACCGACGACAGGTACGATGGAGACTGCGATGTTACAGTCTAGAATCGGAAACTGCGAGGGCTAGAGCCCTGGCCTCCACGAACCAATCAGCAGCTTTAGGACATTCGCACTGGATTTCCTCTTGCACTTAAGCATGCCTGCCTATTGGCCTGGCGACAGGTGAGCATCTTTACCTGCTCGCAGTCAGCTTCTCTCCCTCGCTCTCTCGCCTTCTCTTCCCGGCGGCACTAATAACGCCTCGGCAGTACGAGGGAAGCACACTGGAGCTGGACAGATATACGACACAAGGATCTGGCCGCCTTGCTTTGTTCGTCAGACGGCAAGCTGCTGTTGCTTCCGTGCCGTGCCGTGCCGACCGCGCCGTGCCGTGCCAACTGCTGTTGCTGTGCCGTCACCGCTGCGGCTGCTGCTGCTGCTGCTGCTGCTGCTGCAGCCCGCTGCCACTGCTGCTGGCCGCGCTGTACTTTCAGGGACATGAAAAGTCCCGTTACTCTCGATCACTTTTCTTCATTACAGCCTTATCCCCAAGAGACAATACGTGTCATCGCATCCAACATGGCGGCTGCAGGGCCTCAGTGGCACAGCATCCAGTGCCTGGCACTGGTAAGCAGTTCTTCACAAATACATGCTATGCACACGTAACGTGATTGGCAGGCTTCGATGATATCGATGAGGCTGCGGGCTGTGTGCTCAGCTAGAACAGCGCCCTCTCGCGGGAGGCTGTTCATCTAGCACCGCATTAACCCATACACTTTCCTTTTTTCCCCTTCTCGCCGATAGCTTAGTATCAGAAGTTTTACCACCGGATTGAGTAGATATTTAGCAGAGAGTGGCCTGGAGATATTCACCATCTACTTTCTTCATCGTACTAACATCGTGTTTGTTATCATTGCTATCGCCATTATCACTCTTTCCCGCACTTCAACTGTCATGTACTTTTCATCTTTGATAAATGGTTTCCAGATAGAGGCATACAGTCCAGATTTTAAATGATAGCATTCTTTTTCCTTTTGACGTGTGTGTAGAAGACAGACAGACAGACAGACAGACAGACAGACAGACAGACAGACAGACAGACAGACAGACAGACAGACAGACACTGAATCCTATTTCTCGCGATAGCCTGTCTGTTACTTGTGGTTATTAGCACATATGGACTTGAATCCTAGCAGCTTGTACAGTGTGCTAGAGTGAACTTGAGTGAGCTAAGTGTATGCTACTGGGCTTATGTATTTGCCGTATGTCGGTATGGCAATCAGCTGGTAGTCACATGTCTGTAAATGTTGTGCCCAGACAGAATGACTCTACACAGTCTACAGTAACACTAAACTTGAGCACCTTCCCATTTCCTGTATCGCCGCTGGCTGCAGATGAATGACAGTGCGATACTGGGACGTAAGACGTGGGAGATGCCTCTGTCTAGAAACCCACTTTTTGCTGTCGAAGTAATGCAGCTGCAGTGCTGAAGTGCAAGCAAGAATGCTGTACTGCTGCAGTGTCGATCGTCTACACCACGTTTCCCTCTCTGTGGCTTCTACGTCGGTGACTTGCGTAACAAGCAACTTAGACCTCGTGACAAGGTTTTCCTGGGTCAAAGGTTGCCAGGTGCTGTATAGATTCGGTTAGAGCAAGCGCAGGGTCAGTTTACAGACGTGAAGTCGAGTGTACAGATACATCTCATTAGAGGTCAGGTGAACAGATCTAATCAGAGGTCGATGCGTGACGTGTACATCACAGTAGCATTGCAAGAACAATAATGAAAGCCGTGACTGCCGTGTGGACCGAGTGGTAGCGAGATAAGCACACCGTGACAGTTATGACAAACGGAACCAGGATGCAGTGTTGACAGGCTACCCATTGGGTGGCTTACACCGCACGGTCCGCGAGGGTTCAACCTTTTACTAGGATAGCGCCAAGGGAACCCCAGGGCTTGCCCCCGGCTGCAGATTGACAGCCACACAGAATGAGGAGTCGCGGACAGCGAGGGGTGGGGGGGGTGTCACTCTACGATCCGGTGTTCACAAGGGGCAACACATGTTATGGGACAGTGACGGGCAAACAATGGTATGAAAATCAAGCAATGAGCACCGAGTGGACACGCCGACAAACAAGATAATGCTGAAAGCTAGAAATCGCCTTACAAGGCTGAAAGATTCCCTGCCTAAACGTTACATTTGTGTTAATATTAGCAGCTGGAATATTAACATCATTGTATACAAGTGAAATCAAGCTGCAGAAATATTATCTACCATTAAATATCACGAAGGTTTAAACAGCACGACAGAGTTGAAGAGAGACCCTCAATGCTTGAAAAGATTGGAGGAGGGGGGATCCAAAGGTCCCCTTTAGGCTCGGTGACCTGATGATCTCATGATCATCAATTTCGACAAAAAGATTGCCCAAAAGAGTGACATGAAGGATGAGAAACTAGAATAAATCATTCATACGGGAAAATGGGTTTATTTAAGATACACTAGTGCCACATCTGTCTTGTCATTACAACAAACTCTCTCTTTTTATTTGGAGAACGTACTGTACTGCAGGAAGGAAAAACATTATACTGATTATAGCCCATAATATAATATTCAATATTCGTCATGGCTTACAACAAGTGCAGTATGAAACAATCTACCAATTTTTCAAATATCGTTAATAAAAATAGCAATAATTGCAATACTGGAAAGCAATGGTTAGTTAGAAAGTTTGTCATTGGCAACTTACTGTAGCCTTACAAGAGCTGCGTGTTTCGTCCTAGGAACCAGTATTGGTCACAAGCACGCTTTAATACTAAGTACAAAATCATCACAGATAGTGGCTTTTAGCCATAAAACAGACTTTGGCCTTACCCCTATGGACAATAATCAGCTATGCCGCTCTCGACCTTTGTAGAGGAAAAAAATGCTCTCAACTTACATGTCTCCAGGCAAGTTTTCTTGTCATCTCTGACAGCCAGTAACATATTGACGCTCATCTGTAATCCTAGACTCTCACGTTCTCAAAAGTTTTACGATATCTGTCTCGATACCCTCTTGTTCCCTATCTGGCTAGTCGTTGTCTGACCCTGTTTTGCTATTGTTTATTTCTATATCTCTGTATTCTTTGTTGTGTCTACTTTGTTTCTCTCTTTTTTCTATTTTCTATTTCGTCTGTCCATCCGTCCGTTTGACCTTCTGTCTCCCTAACTTTTCCTTCTCCCTCCGTCTTCTCATCTCTTTATTCGTCTTTCTCTCTCTCTCTCTTAGATCTCCCATTCTTGCACACCTCTCTCCTACCTTACCATTCTTGCAGGGAAGGGAACGCACGCGAGGCTTGGTTGGGACTAAACAAAATGATGGGTCGCACAACAAAAAAAACAGGAGGTAGGATGTGAGGCTGCAGACCTTGCCAATGACTTAAACAAGTTTTATGCCAGGTTTGATATACAAGACTTTACTCGAGAATGTGAATTGATCTGTTCTTCCCTGTCACCATGTAATATCTTAGTGGACGAGAATGCCGTAACATCTTGCCTGTCCCGAATTAATCCCTTTAAAGCTCCTGGTCCAGACGGCCTAAAAGGACGTGTGCTCAGATCTTGCGCCCAGCAGCTGAGCCCAATGATCACACATTTGTTCCACCTGTTCCTGAACAGTCAGTTCTTCCCCAAGCTATGGAAGACCTCAACTATTATTCCAGTGCCAAAAAAGTCACATGCCAAAGAACTAAATGACTTCCGACCAGTGGCCTTGACCCCTATTCTTGCTAAGTGCATGGAGAGAGTTGTTTGCAACCAATTAGTCAATGCCATTGCTGATCAACTAGACCCCTATCAGTTTGCATACAAAGCGAAAAGAGGAGTGGATGATGCCTGTTTGACACTCTACAACCTGGTAGCAAACCATCTGGATGGCACTGGTACATACGTGCGTATCCTATTCATGGACTTTTCATCTGCTTTTAATACCATTCAGCCACACCTGCTCTTACAACGTCTCCTAGCACTAAACGTTAACTCAACCCTAGTGCTCTGGATGAGGGAGTTTCTCCGGGACCGGCCACAACGGGTCAGCATGGGAGGCAAAGTCTCGACCACTCTGATCATAAATACCGGAGCCCCACAGGGGTGTGTTTTGTCCCCAATACTGTTCTCTGTTTACACTAGTGAAGTCCGGACGGAATTCTCGAATTGAGCCCTATCCTTGATTAAGTTTGCAGATGATATGGCATTGGTTGCTCGGCTCAAGGACGAGAAGTCACTTGCAAGCTATTTCCTCCAGGTTCAAAAATTACACTCATGGTTTGAAGAAAACTTTCTGGTGCTCAATGTCTCTAAAACTAAAGAAGTGGTCCTTGACAGAACAAAACATCAACCTGCCCACACCCCTATAATTATTGATAATGAGACAATAGAACAGGTGCAAAGTTTTAGGTACCTCGGCACAGTGCTAGACAGCAAACTGTCCTTTCACGAAAACACCAGCATTGTTTCCAGGAAAGCACATCAGCGCCTGTTCCTGCTGAGGCAACTGAGGAATTTCGGTGTCAGTGGCCCTGTCCTTGAGTCAGTATATCGCAGTCTAATCGAAAGCATCTTAACATTCAATATGTCAGTGTGGTTTGGCGTTCTCTCTCTCTCAAAGATAAAGCTTGTTTAATGAGAGTGGTCAAGAGTGCCAGCAAGATCATTGGTTCTCCACAAAGACCTTTAGGTGATTTATACATCAAGGCTGTGAGGTTAAAGGCTGTCAGAATCATCATAGACCCCTCTCACCCACTACATCGCCACTTCCAAATGTTACCCTCTGGCCGCAGATGGAAGCAAGTGGTAGCCAGGAAGAGTGCCTTTGCCAAGTCATTCTTACCAACCGCAATAGCACTCCTGAACAGGACTAACAAATGTACCTAGCCTGAATGTCTGTGGGTGTGTGTGTGTGTAAGAGAGGAAGAAAATGTGCATCTGCTAACTGTCTTAGGTGTGCGAGGGCTAAGCATGAGTGTAACTGTATGAGTGTATGAGGTGTGATCGTAATTTTTTTTTTTTTCAGTTTATTATGTATCCTTTTCTCCAGTTAATTGTGGGAGCTCCCAGCAACAAAGGAAAATTTCTATCTCTGTTGTGACCAGACATAGACAATAAAGATGTATTGTATTGTATTCACAGGTAATCCAGTCGTTTGGCTCCACGACAACAGGGAGGCCGTACAAGGTGCCAGGGGAATGGGATGGAGAGTGGGGAGAGTAGGGGGTAGGCAGTGCTGACAGGCGGTTTACTCTGGGACAACAGTCAGCCACGAGCTGGTCAGTTTCAAGCACACGGGGTCCCCGAGACACAAACCACAGTGTATGTCCGTGGTCACAAGCCGGCCTGAGGGTTGGGGTGGGGAGAAGGAATGTCAGGCCGCTGTCCTCCCACCACCCACACTACTGAACGGTCGTCTGGCTGACTGGCCTGTGTGCAGTAGGCACACGACTAGACAGGGGTCTTGACGACACCAGAAGTGAGTGAGTGGGCGAGCGCTACCCCATGTACTTAAAGCTGTGTTTGCGCCGTGCTTACTTTCCAGCATCACCAGTCTTGATGAGATTTGCAGAGCCCAGCAATCTCCGCAGCCGTAACAATTCTGGTTCTTGCTGTACCTGCTACAGGTTTTTATTTTTTTCCCGTTTTACGTTTGCGCAGATGACTGACTCAGGGATACCAGCAAGCTGCAGGCAGTCACTGGTATGCAAAACACGCAGCTGCGCAGCATAAAACAGGCAGCACCCCCCTCTACCCACACACTTCTTCCCCGCCAGTGTCGGAGGATCAGAAAGGCTTGTTTTAGGAACAGTGACACGAAGTGATGAACACTTCACCGAAGTCTCCGCCATAGACAATCTCAAGTTCTTGACGTTACCTGTCAAGAGCAACCACTTAGAAACAGATCTACCAACAGCACTAGCATGGTTGATGAGATATTGGTTGTCTGGTTGGATGGTTTGGTGGAGTAGTGCTTCCACCTAGAGGTGATTTCGCACTATAAAGTGGGAGGGACTGTGGAACTGGAGTGCCTGGAGAAAATCTCCGACGACCAATCCTGAAAACAGGTGTGATATACAGATAGCGTCCCGAGACTAGATCTGAATCCAGGGCCTCTAACTTTAGTAGTGAGAAGCGAATGTTTTAACCACTACACTACTGGATGCCCATAGGATGATAAGAGACTGGAAGAAAATCACTTGACATTCACTCGGAAATTTAATGTTGTTTTGTAGTCTTTTGTTATCTTAGCTCTATTGCTGTTTTACAGCCGAGTTCTCTGAACTCTGGTGTTTTTTCTAGCTGCAGAATCCTTTCCCTGCGCTTGTCTGAGTCTCTGCCCGTGCACCACTCCCACTCCAACTCCCACTCCCACCGGCTGTTTAGACTTTATTAGTTGGATCCTCTTTGTTATTCATGGCAAAGAGCTCGGAGACCAGTATTGCCTGCAACCATGTGCTAATGATGAGACTGCCAGGTAAGCATTCAGCGAAAGTCGACAATCCACAGTTGACACCACCTTCGTGTATTGATTAGTCTCCCTCTGTAATGCCCACGACACAACAGACAATATTACTCACTGTTCCCTAGAAACACATGTTACGTGTCGTTCGTCTGTACGCTACAAGCCAGCTTTACTCAACGGGTACTCCTTATTCTTTCAGCCATGTGTCATAAAACCAGTAATATATATATGCTAATTATATACCATTAGTGTATATGTAAAGCATGCAAGAATCTAGTTCGTTTTGTACAGCTCTCTTTCCACACACACTCTCTTTCCCTTTCTTTGTATTTTTAGTGTTCAAAGGAAACAAGAGAATTGATCATTATCAATGTATTGGTGTTTTTCATCCCAACCGCAATTTATATGCCTCACATCAAATACCAAAGCGATATTGATCCTTATTTTACCGGTGTTGCCCTTTTGAAAACCGTTGTTTGATGGAGAAAAACTGAGGTATCAACAGCTCTAATTTTCACGTGAGCTGCATAATCATTAAATTTAAAGCTTTGATGACAAAAGCTTGCTTGTTACCTCACTCTCTCTCCCCCCCCCCACACACACACACGTCTTCAACAGGTAAAGTACATCAGCAACTCTTTCTCGAACCTTGCAAAGTTTCCCTCAGTTGACTGTCTTCAAACGAAACCTGAAGTGAAGCCAGGGGGTCAGAACTGAGAGACGACTGGACTCTATACCGCACCTACACGCGCCAGAGACAGGCAAGGATTTAGATTAGCCTATGGACACCTGCTGACAGACGCATCCCACACTGTGTACCCAACTACTACAAGAGACACGACTTACCGCCCTAATCTCCTCCTATGCCGCCTTCAGCGTGTACACAACACAGTCAGGGCTGTAGCGAAGAACGCGTCTTGTGAGGAGGATGGTTGCGGGGGGCGGGGGGGCAGTGTGCACGGTGCACACAGTGGAGCAGTGCTGAGTGAGGGAGAGAAAAGAAGACCCCAGTGACAGCTCGCGACCTCAGGGAGAGGGTTTGAAAACAGTCCACTAACTTCTCCGCTGATTCTCCTTTATGGCTGCCAGGTCCATATCTTATTCACGGAGCAATAAATCCGTAGCGAAAGAAGTCGTAGGGACGTGTGGTTGACTGCTCACACTTGTGTAGCCTGCACACAGCTGGTGCAGACACACTTTTTATAACTACATCCCACGCTTTACAATCAGGCAAAGTGAAAGAACTGACCTATCATATCTTGCTTCAGGCTATCGCTAACTGAAGAGAAAGTAAACCACTGAAAGTCAATCCAGTTCGGACTCACCTTTCTGTTGACCTCGAAAGGCGTAATTGAACGAAGTGACTGCCGTTTCGTTTAAGTATTGAACTGAACTGAAAAAAATTCTAAAGAAATACATACTTTAACACTGACCAGATAGATTTAATGACCATCGGTAAATCAAAGTGCATTAAGTGTCTTTCACCTGAATGGTATAAAGGCAAACAACTGTTTGGTTAATAAACCTACCATTATTCCTACCTATCCTTAAAGTTTATGATTTCTGCCAGACATTATACTTCATACATCGTCGATATCACTGGTTTACGAAGATTTTGTCTCATACTGGCGGATAAATGTGTGTGTGTTGAGCATGCAGATCACCATTTAACCCACGTGGATGTCTACATCTTCACGGGGAACCTAAGGGGAGAGAGGTCACCAATGAGATACAAAGCTCGACACATACTATGGTGTTAGGTATGTCAGTGACAGCCTTCAAGGCATTTATAAAGGCTGTCAGGGACTGCAGTGAACACCGGGGACACCCATCTTGTATCAATGGATCATAGAGAGCAAAGACACCGGTGACACCCATCTTGTATCAATGGATCATAGAGAGCAAAGACACCGGTGACACCCATCTTGTACCAATGACGTGCACTGCTCCTTGCTCGCAGACAATGAAGTATTACCTAGCTCGTCTTTGCATGTCTTTTAGTTATGTTCAGTCACCTGCGGAGGTAGTAGAGGGTCATCCCGTGTAGTCATCCTTCTCCCGCTGTTTAGAGGAACACAAGGGATTGACGCTTGTCAGCCACTCAGCGATATCTTCACAAAAAAACAACCTTGCTCGTGTCTCATCCTGCAGTGACAGGGGTACAAAACGGGGTGTCACCGAGCTGGTCGTCACAACAGTCACTGCACTAAACAAATCTATGCGACCGTTCGTTCCCTATGCTTCTAAATCTGATCTGAGAAAGCTTTACCACCCTAGAAATGTAGGCAAGAAATATTAAGGTTTCTTAGATGCCTAGACTAAGGATTGACCTCAGATAAGAAACCCATTCTCCCGGCAGAGCGAAGGAAGCGTTCACCACATGCTGGTTTTTATTTCTCTAGTAAGATTATATCACACCGTTTGCTCACGACGAGCCAAACCAATCACTTGCCGATCGGAGGAACGCGACAGAAAAGGACAGACGGCCGTACAGGGACAAACACAGGCATATCATCGTAGACAATATAAATATCTCGGGTACCTTACAATCGTTATCTCTCTCAAACAGCAATAATATCCATATGGCATGGTAGACGTAAAACAGAAGTTTTCATTGTGTGACTACACCGCACAGCTGTCAAGGTTAAATTGTGGCTTACATTCACAGTTTAATGATACTGCAAGGCATTACACGCACATCCCGTGACATATGATTAACCGTCCCTAAACAGATGCAAACCCGGATGAGCTTAAGACGGATAGTATTTCTAAGAACAGCAGAAAAAAACAGATTCGCGGAAAGCACAGCAAAGAAAGACATGGCATGAT
The DNA here is from genome assembly GCA_004794655.1 of Marisa cornuarietis. Lineage (NCBI taxonomy): Eukaryota > Metazoa > Mollusca > Gastropoda > Architaenioglossa > Ampullariidae > Marisa > Marisa cornuarietis. The sequence goes on along the minus strand of SMMW01000577.1, from coordinate 1,066,488 downwards.
GTACTGGGCAGGAAACAAGGCGCGTAGGTGTTGATCAACTGCTCTCAATCATTTCTGTTTGTTTTTGGTCGTTGGGTCGGGGACACGGTCTTCTCATTTACTTATTCGCTCACACAAACATGCGCACGGAAGCACTTTCACACTAAACGTGGCTACACTAAAGCAAAATACACAAATTCGAAGTGAACGATTGTAGTTCCAAAAACGCCACCTGCATAAAAATTAAAGAGAATAGATTGTAATGCTGGAAAAAGAGATAACGAAAACCTTTGGAGTGTACACGTTCTAAATCTTGCCTGTCTTGATTATTGCGAGTAAATAGTGTGTGCGCAAACGTTTATTCTTTCACAAGTATGGGTGTGTGAGGTGCTGGCACGTGTGCAGGTGTGCGTAAAATAAAAAGTCTTGCAGCTAGTGTGATATTCACATGTCGATATTAGCACGTATAAACTGACCGACTTTTCTGACACCTGAGCCGAACCTGTTGAACAACCTGTGTCGTTCAGCCATATTTTTTTGGGCAGCCTGTGTCATCTAACCTATTTTACCACCTTTGTGTCATCTAACCTGTTTTACCACCTGCGTGTCATCTAACCTGTTTTACCACCTGTGTGTCATATAACGCGTTCGTCTGTGTCTTACTTCCTTGTTGGTTGTCGTGCATCATACGTGCATGCGATGATGTGGTTTCGGTCGCTTCAGATTAGACTGCGACGTAGTGTGGCAGGCCTAGACGCTGCATTACCCGATGACTTCACGAGATAAGTACAATCTTCTCGAGCGCTCATATCGATATCAAACTATCACGAGTCGGTCGTAACGACGCTGGTGATCGTTCCGAATGTTCTTCGCTGGACGTTGACTTGCTTTCTGCAGGTCAATCAAACGGAGAATATTTATATAGAGAGAATATTTATATATAGCGATGCTCACTTTTCCTTGTATGTGAATTTAAGTCAATTGCCTGCCTGTTCCTTTTAATTAAAACTTTTAAAATAAAATGTTCAATAATAATAATAATAATTCGTAGATAGAAAAAAGTAAGAAAGAAATAAAGGAAGAAAAGGACAAGAAAACGTGACGAAAATGAAGATAAAAGTGAAAGTCGGAGCCCAAGCCATCCTTGTCTTAGATCAAGAAAGTCGGAGGAGTTTGCTTGTTTCGTACTTGTCAAAGGGCGAGGTGAGGGGGGAACGTGGAGGGAAAGGAAATGTTCGATGCCATGCGCACCGAAGGTAAGAAGTTCCAAGGTTGTACAACTTCAAGCAAGATTCGTGTATTTGAACAAACATAGCAATTTTGTCCTTAAAGGTAACGTCTTCACTGAACAGATCTACGGACCCGACACTTTCAAACGTGAGGGTACTTCTGATTTCTATCATAGAATGAAGATGATGATCATGATGATGACGACGACGACGGCGAAGAAGAAGAGACAGAGAGAGAATTTAAAATATTCATATAAGAAAATTTTAATGAAAGGCTTACCGTCATTTGTATGCGAATAAACTGGCTTCAGCTGCAGACAGTTGTAAATACGAATGTGTGAATCCCCGTTCGTAGAAGTTGTTCTTTCGAACAAGTTCTTACTTTTCCAAGTTTTCTCCAAACCAGCTCAGTAGGGTCTCACGGATGTCAACTTTTTGTTGGCTTGCACATAGCTTTCACAACGACAATCCCTTACCTAACATAGTTTAACTGCACACCATCGTTCTTTTCATTTCTTGTAAGAAAGCTGCCAAGCAGTGTCATTTTGAGGCCCAACGCTGAGCCATTTTGTTTACAGTTACTACCGAACAATTCAAAGCAAAGACTGATCAGTTAACTTATCGACTTGAAGCCAGTACACTACCTTCGGATTAATCTACCTACGTGTAAAGAAACGTCTGGTCTTCGTATTGTTTTTAACTACTGTTAAAAAAATCAACCACAAACCTTACAGATTTCATGAGGTGAACCCGTAGACAGTGCCTACGTAATGGTGTCAAGCCACTGTCGTCTGCTACGAGCGCGCGCTAAATTCAGGTCATGGCTGACGTGCGCGCGCGTCACGTTGTTTTTTCTGAGCCTTTGCATTGGTCAGAAAATATGCTAATGAGGGCGACCTCACGCTTATTCATATTTTGACCTGCGCGTAGAGCAAGCAGCTTCTGTACGTCGCTCTTTCATTGATGGATGCTACGTGTCCCCTCTCCGATACTGTGAATGGGTGGATGAAGTATTTGCATATGTGGGTGCTAGGAACACAAAGGAAACCTATTTAAGGAAATTCTTGAATGAAAATGGTTCTTTTGAATGTCCACTCGGGTATTTGCAATCAAGACACTAAATGTTTATTTTTCCTTGAAGTCACACGCACTGGGCCATTAGGAGAGAATTAAATGCGGTTATATCGATGTGATGTTATGTTACAGGTATAGCTATAAGAGAATAGCATTTCTTGGATAATACCACAGACCTATAGACATAAATGTCTTTGATAGTACCCCACCATTACCTTTCTTAAAAAAATACTCTCATGCATTATTGTTCCTATTGATGATGATGATGATGATGATGATGATGATGATGATGATGATGATGATGATGATGATGTCAAATTTATGTTATTTGTTTTTTTTTCATTGCGACAGCCCCATTAAGCAGAAAGATCAGGTAATGTAGGCACGAACATCTAATTAATCACGAATGACAGCAAACAGGCCAGCCAGCAAGGACGCACTCTAGGCCCGCATACAAGGCTATAGTGTGATCCTTGTTAAGCAGCAGTGCGTACAACAGGCAACGAGGGAACGAAAGACCTCTATGTGTTATTGCTGCTGTGTTTTAAGACTATTGTCAGGACTGACAATGCCAGCTCCTGGGTGGGCCAGTGGAATGAGGCTAATATTTTGTATTCATGAGAGTCAGCACTGGATATATGTGCGTGAGAGTTGATGGATTAGAACACACGCACGCACGCACGCACGCACGCACGCGCGCAAAGCAAATCGTTATGTGTGGAAGTTCGTGCATGATCACGCGTGTGATAGTGTGTGTGATCCCTCCACCCGCCAAAAAAATTCAAAACATAAACAAACAAACATCTAAAATGGAGCCATGTAGATACCGACGCGAGAGTGTAGTCATCACCATCCTGTCGTCCAGCAGGAAGGGCTGCTTGCGTAACCCCCATCCCCCAGTAATCTGGCAAGAAGAAACCCCTTCATTTGTAAAAATTACCCTTATTGCTGCAGAAAGGTAAGTCATCATCGCCACTCCATCTTTAGACAATGGCCTGTCGATCATCTGTTTGAGCAGATAAAGCTAACTCCAGGAATGACACAAGCACTCCTGCTTTGGGAACACGAGATCATTTCTGTTTGCAGATATTCCAATGTATTGTTTGCTCTGAGACAATACCCTCAGAGTGCGTTGTCCGCAAAGACCCATCCTCGAAGACCTTTGTTGGAAATAGCTGGTGCCAATCACCGTTTTAGTATTACTGTTGCGGGTCTCATCCTACTGTTTGGTTCAGTGATTACAAACGCAGGTACTTTAGAAAGGTTTCGAGGTTCTGGCCTCATTGCAGGTATCAGTAATCGCTTGCTGGTGTCACCCCAGAAAGATTAAAGGCCACGACTCGTCACCTTTCAGTAATGTGGATAGTCAGGGAAAGGAGCAGTTTGGACTAGAAATTCTGAAGCTGAAAATTTATGGAGAAGGTGTCATACAGCAATAATCGGTGTCAAGTCCTTGAAGAGAGAAAAGAAAAGCAAACCAGAAGCAGCAACCAAATACAAAGAAGTGAATTGTGCCATTAAGAAAGGGATGAAGGCAGCTAGGGAGAGCTGGATCGAGAAGCAGTGCCAGGACATAGAGGTTGGAATGGCACGAGGTGACAGCAAAAAGGCCTACCAACTTCTAAAGTCCCTCACTAAGACAGACCAGCAAAAGATCTGTCATCGAAGACAGCAATGGTCACCTTCTCACAGAAGGCAATGCTGTACTCAACCGATGGACAGAATACTGCAAGGACCTGTACAATTACCAGCTGAAGACCGACGCCAACATTCTCCAAAACAACCAGACTAGAGACAGTGAACCTGCAGACATACCAGTCCTACGGGAAGAGGTCGAAAGAGCTGTACATAGTCTGAAGGGAGGAAAGTCACCAGGCGTTGATAATGTACCAGCTGAGCTGCTCAAGCAGGGTGGGGAAGCAACTACAAAAGCCCTAACTGTTCTGTGCCAAAGATTCTGGGAGCGCAAGGAATGGCCCAGAGAATGGACGCAGTCACTAATCATTCCCCTCCCAAAGAAAGGAAACAGCAAACAGTGTCAGAACTACAGAACCATAAGCCTTATCAGTCACCCAAGCAAAGTCATGCTGAAGGTCATACAGAACCGCATCAGAACCACAGCAGAAGAGCTGCTAGCAGAAGAACAGGCTGGCTTCAGACCACGTAGAAGCACAGTTGAGCAGATCTTCAACTGTCGTCTTCTTATAGAAAAGCATCTGCAGCATCAGCGGGACCTTTACCACAACTTCATTGACTTTAAGAAGGCATTTGACAGAGTCTGGCACGAGGGGCTATGGCATGTGATGCGGAAATTCAACATTGAAGAAGGGCTTGTCCAAGTCGTTGAAGCGTTGTATAACAGCTCAACGAGTACAGTTTTGCTTAACAACCAAATAGGAGCTTACTTTCGTACCACAGTAGGGGTACGTCAAGGATGTCCCCTATCACCCGTGTTGTTCAATATATTCTTGGAGAACATCATGCTTGAAGCTCTTCATGACCACCATACCTCCATTTCAATCGGTGGAAGACCAATCTGCAACCTACGCTTTGCAGATGATATAGATCTGTTAGCAGGTACAAACAAGGAACTGCAAGACCTCACCAACAGACTGACAGACAGCTCAAACGCATATGGAATGGAGACCAGCACAGAAAAGAGCAAAGTTATGATCAATGGCAACGGCAAAGCAGAGATCTATATGAACGGGGTACAGCTCGAAGAGGTAAGCAGCTTCAAGTACTTGGGAGCCACTCTCTCCAAGGACGGCAGCTCCACGCAAGATATCCGCATCAGGATCGCATCAGCAACAGCGGCAATGGCTAGGCTAGATAGGATCTGGCATAGCCACAAGATAAGGTTCACTACCAAGTACAGGCTATACAAATCCCTGGTAGTGCCGATCCTGCTCTACGGATGTGACACGTGGACTCTACTCGCCGAAACAGAAAGGAGAATCCAGGCATTCGAGCACAAGTGTCTGAGGAGGCTGCTCCGGATCTCATACAAAGAACACAAAACCAACGACTTTGTAAGAAACAAGATTGCCACACTGGTAGGACACCAGGAACCTCTACTATCAACAGTCAAGCGACGTAAGCTGGTCTTCTTTGGCCATGTAACCCGGCACAACACCTTGTCGAAGACTATCCTTCAAGGCACCTTGGAGGGTTGCCGACGCCGCGGTGGTCAGAGAAAGAACTGGCTTACGAACGTCAAAGACTGAACTGGTCGTCCTGTACAGGACCTGCTGACTATTGCCCAAAATAGGCAAGAGTGGCGGGCCCTATCAGCTGCCGCGTCTATCCATGTGCTCCCCCCAACGCCAGGTGCCAGGCAAGGGACGACTGACTGACTGACTGACTGACTGTCAAGTCCTTGCACATGCGACGAGGATGTCAGGTGGTTGTTACTAGGCAAAAGTAGGGACCTATACTTATATTATGCGCATAAAGCACTCTGCGTGTTCTAGTGGACAAGAAACTAGACCAAGCTGTAGCGCACACAATGCGACCTACCTAGACGAGCATAACCAAGAGAAGTGGATAAGAATGCTCAGCTTTAGAAGGGGGACTGACTGTTACACCGACTGCTGTATGAATGTTGAATCTGAATGTTGCATCGCTTTTGCAATTTGTAACTGAATTGTTCGATAGTTCTTTCATCGATCCACATGATCAGAAAAACCGTCATAATAAAGGCCTGAGAAAGGACAGGGTAGACATGATGGTGACGAAATAAATTAATTGTCTGTCAAACGACACGTGGGCTTTATTTGTCATCTTTCATACCTTTTAGTTCAAATTTTAAAAGGTAAACTTTAAGTTTGTTCAGCGTTTGGTTTAACATTCACAAAGGTGAGAGGAGAAATTTAAACTGGACAAATATTAATCGATTAAAGAGATGTAATAAAATAATTACAATTAATTATGTGTTAATAAGGAAGCAGGAACAAAGTTCTAAATTATATTAATGCTTCGACCTAAGTGTTGCATCATTTCGAAACAGTTAACTGTTAAACTACAAGGTATGAAAAAGATAGCTTGATGAAGATATTCTAAGCACTCAGCTTATTTGTGTTGCCTGTCCCAGCAGAATGAAGATATGAATGCTGTGTACTAGTTAGAATTATCTCTCGTTAGCGATGCAGAAAATAATACGGTTTGAGGGTTAATTAAGGAGCGTCGAAAAGAGTATACTGACCATTAATACGACTCCATCTCTACATTCGGCCTGCAGAATCCCGGCAAAGCCAGAGTTACGATAATTGCACAGGTCATGATGGAGATGCTTCTTGCTATCGTCATGTTCACATACACGTCAAAACTTAGTCCCTTTGATGTAGTGATGACCCTTTTTTATGATGCGCGTATCGCTGTGACGTCAATAACAATGTAACCTTTAACCTGACTTGTCGCTCGTCCTACTCCATGGCTAAATATACATCGTAGAACTGTTTTGAATAAGTTGTCAGGTGAGAAAACACCGCAGCTGGCACAAGTTTACAGGTGATAAATTATTTTTGATTAAAATAAATTGTTTTTGCACCACGACTTCAGATGTAAGAGTGAAATTGAAGCGAGCATCGACTAAGCAGAGGAGTCGGGCTCTCGATCCGTTGTTGTCATCTGAGTTTGAGTTTTGGTTAGAAAAATTCAGCCGTAATTTAAAAACATCGAATGATAAAATTATTGGTATTAAACTACAAACTGAGTTCTGCTGCTTGTTTCTTGTAAAAGAGAGAAAGCATCAATTTTAATACTAGCAATTATATGCGTACTTTTTTCTTATATCCTTTTCAAAAGGCTGTCTCGGATAACACCGTACATGTGAAATTACTTAAAATAAATTGTGCATTTCTTTGGTGTAGATCTAGATGTTTTCATTCACATCAGGTTAAACACTTTAACACTTTATCATAGTATAAAAAATCGAAGACTAACGTATCGGAACTGTCTCGTCACGAAACAGAGAGATGTTGACAACTCACTTGAGAGGGCGCCTGATAGTGTCGTGGTTAAAATAATCGCTTGTCACTAATGTATTGAGAGACGCTGGGTTCAAATCTCGTCTCAGGACACTGTACGTACTGTGTGTTCGCAGGACTAGTCATCGGGTATTTTTTTCGCAGGGTGCTCCGGTTCCCAAATCCCTCTTCTCCCAGAGCACAAAATCATCTCAAGGTGGAAGCACTTTCCCGTCAAAGCAACCAACCAGCCTTCTTGAGTGGTCTCTTGATTTTTTTCATTGTGCTTCCAATGTCTTAGTGCTTACACTACAGTTCGTGTCTTTGGGTTGTGTGCGTATATATTTGTGCACGGCAAGCCTAAAGACATTAGAAGAAAGTCTAGGTCAAATATTCAAATATTCATATTCACTTCACGTTGTTGTCAATAAGATTTCATCATCATTAGTAACGCTGTAGCATCTTTTTAGACACTGCAAAGTAAGGGGACAGAACTTGTCCCGCGTTCTTGTACCGTGCCTTGATTACTCCCCTTGAGTTGTTAGCACTCCGAATACGCAGCTAGGGTTAATTTTTAATCTGACAAGTACAAGATAAAACACGCGATAGCATTTATTTGACGCTATGTACCCGTTTAAGACTCTTCAGGCTTTTATAAATCAATATACTCTACTCTCACTCAGACAACGCATAACACCCAAAGCCGAGAGACATGTGAACTAAATGTACACCACTATAGTAAACTGCTGTAAAATTTAAATATTGTTAGCAAAAAAATTTCCTCCACTCTTTTCGCTCTGATTCTATTGGAAATATCTTTTTTGCCTACAGAAAAAAATCATCTGACCTGCGGTGCACAGCTGGTCTTCGGCACACTTTAACTTTCACTCAGCGCAGTACACCTAAGGCATCCTAACCTTGGACTTCCTTCGCCTGCTTCAGCCCAACGCCTGGCAGCAGGGAAATCTCACAGAATCTTCCAGAATGCCGAGCGGCAAAATACCAGAGCAGTCTTTTACCTTGCAGAACGCTTGGTAAGGTGACCCAAACATAGGAGACAACTATATATATATACATACACACCAGGCTTCGAGCCGCTACAACAGGTGAAACACTGCTGACAAGAATAAGCCACATCAGCTGAAACTGCTGAATGCGGGAATAATGTTACGGGTGCTGGAGGCGAGGGTGATGTACGCACACCCCTGTTTTAATCTTCACATAAAATACAGGATGCTTAACACAGCAGTGAGAAGTCCTGCGATAAAAACAAAACAAGAAATAGACTAAATACACAAGCGAACAAACAAACGAACAAACAAAATAAGCACAGTACGCCTGCGCACTCAAGATTTATTAAATCTGGCCGTAGAAGTAGGAGGAGAATGGAAGCACAGGTTAAAGGTATTGTGCGCTTCCCTCAACCTCCCCCCACCCCCGACCTCCTTGACGCAGCGTTACTGTCAGTGTTCTGCCGTCCCCAGACACTCGTAATCATTTTTTTTTCTTCAGGCAGCAGCAAAAACATCCGACTAAGTAGTTCCAGAAATAAGATTGTGTACGAGCTGTGGGCACTCTCTTTCGCACGATGCAGTCCCGCTATTTTCGTGCTGCAGACGCCGAAAGGTTAGCAGTTCGTTCAATGAAAGTGCCTGACTCCTAACTGACGTGACGTTTATAGCTGGCATGACCCTCTCGCTGGTGTGGCGACCAGCCATTCAGCCGGCATCGATCTGACCTGTCTACTCTTAAAGGCGGCGACCATTCTCCTTGTGACGGAAGGGCGGGGCGAGGACAACCTATAAGGGATTTTGTTTTTCATCTGCAAGTCTTGAGGACGGAGTGAGGTAGTGGAAGCAGAGTCGCAATACGAAATAATAACATTTATCGTGTTGTATGTACATGATGTGGACACTTGTGTGCATGTGATGTGGACACACAGTGTTTTATGTACACGACGGACATTTTTCGTGTTGTATGTACATGGTGTAAACATGTCGTGCTTTATGAAGATTATATGGACAGCTTTCGGTATATTATGTATACTGCTCAAAATAATAGAAAGGCCCCCTTTCACATCTTCTACATTTGTATTAATAGTGTTTGTATCAACAGTGAGCAATTCCTTCAAAATCTGTTTTAGTGAATTTTCTTTTTTTGTGTGTGGGTGGAGAGTGAACATGAATTTCGACCATCTAGTTTGGTCTTGTGCGTGCTCAGTACAGCATTCAAGAAAAAAAGGTCACTGAACCCACAAAAATGCCTGCAATTTCAGCATCCATATGACAAGGCAGAGTTGATCAATAGAAAACATGCAGTGCACGCGAAAGTTTTGTTCATTGTCAACACAACTCAGTAATTTCAGAGCCCTGGGAGGGTATTTATTGCTGGTTTCTATGCGCCTTTTTAATCATCCCTCAGAGACGACGATTCAGTATTGCCGACCAAGGGAGGGTCATTGCATGGCTGCAGGAGGGCGTGAGTGTTCGAGAAACTGTCTGCCAATTGGGAGTTGCTCACGCTATCATTCAAACTCTATGAAACCGCTTCAATGCAAAGGGAAGTGTTGCAGAGCGAAGACACCCCGGACACACGCGGTCAACTACCAGACAGCACGACAGGGTCATTGTTCTGCCAGCTCTTAAACTGAGAACAGTCACTGCTAGCACACTCAGGGGACAGCTGAAAGCAGCCACCAATGTGACCAGACGGTTTGCAACCGGCCCAGGGAGAGCAATCCTCGGTCAAGACGTCCCGCTGTGCAGCCTGTCCTGACATCTGTACACCTCGCTGCTCGTCTTGCATGGGGACGATGCCATCTGGCCTGGACAAGGAACAGTGGACCGCAGTCCTCTTCACTGATGAATCTCGGTTTGCCAGCACGGTGGCCGGATCCGCGACTGGAGACGACAGGGAGAGCGTTACCGCGATCCCACTGAGATGGAACATGATCACTTTGGTGGTAGACTCATAGTGGAGTGGAGTGGGATAGGAGCGGCCTACAGAACTCACCTCTACCTGGTGCAAGGTAACCTGACAGACGTGGCATACAGAGATAACATTGTACAGCCTCTGGTACTGCCAGTACCACAGGCCATTTAAACAGGCGCCGTTCTTCAGGACGACGTCAGGCTGTACACGGTCGTCAATGACTTTCTGAAGCAGCACCTAGACAACAGCATGGACTGGCTAGCCTGTTCCCCAAATCTGAATCCATTTTGAACATGTGTGGGCTGTCATGGGCTGCAACTTAGAGCCAACCATTCCCCAGCAGTTGACCTCAATCAGCTGTACACATTTCTTCAGCAAGAGAAGCAGGCAATGCCTCAAAGGACTCTGAGAACATTGGCTAAGTTCATGAGACAACGGTGGTTTGCCTGCATGGTGGACACACGCGGTATCGACTTTCTTCTTCTCTGATATCACTTGTCTGAATTTTGAAAACCTGGGATATTTCAGTCCAAAACTCAAATTCGTGTTGTTAAAATGATTTCTTTCAATGAATTTTATGTGTTGAGGATGGATTTGTAGGTTTTACGATTTGGGTAATTGTGTGGAATGTTTTAATTTTTTTAAAGGTTATGGATGTGTGGTATTGAGAAGGTGTGTGGTAGTATGGGAATGTTGAAGTATGTGTAGTATTTTAGGAATTTGTTAGTTGTACTATTTTTATATATGCCCTTGCTGTCGACAAATGTATCTCCGCTGAGGATAAATAAATTTGTCTTGTCTTGTCTTGTCTGATAATGTTTCATTTAATGAAATAAATGCTTTCACTCTCTGTTACTGTCTGTGTGTTTATTAGCTCAAAACAGTAATTGACTGGAAATCTGGCCTTTCAATTGCTTTGAGCAGGACATGTAGATACGTATGTACGTAGAGATGCAGGCTAGAAACAAAGTCCCGGGTATTTGTGATCAATCGTCTGCACAAGTCCAGTGGTGGCCATATCGTGCAAAGCATCTAATAAATATCCTTTTTAATAAGAGGTAAGTTATAAAAGACTAACCCTAAATTTACACGAGATACGAGTTGGAGAAATGGTATTCATGACGGCGAAGCTTAAGGTCAAGATGTGCGCTCGGCAAAAATCGCTGGAAATAGAGCATAAAGTATCACAAAACATATTCTAGTGGTGTTATGTGACGAAGAGGCACGAGAAATATTATCTTAATGTTTTTCTTTTAATCACACCTGGAAATGTCGAGAAAACAGGAAGTGAAGAAAGGGCGGTATATCTAAAAATAGCATCGTCTGTATAAGCTGAATTCGAAGAGGAAAGATGCAATCCTCGATAAATGAAGACAGATCAGAAAACGATGTGCTGTTGCTGAATGTTCACTTAGTCACTCAGACGGAGTTACTTTGTACTCGTTGTCATTTCCTTAAGATACTGGCTACAAACGCCAGTGGATTAACTTTGTTCAGAGATGTGTATATACAGGTCTCTGCTTTGTTCAAGCGTGAAGTGCGAACTTCGTCCCCACACAGTACTCAAGAATTTGATCAAAACATTTCAAAATCGATTGTTATCCAATCACTTAAAAGTCTTGGACTTTCAATAAAATGGTGAGATATTCTTCCTACAGCAGTGCTTACTATACAAAACCACGAGCTGTTAAAAACAACTGCGACTGCTTAAAAAGCTTAAACAAAGATCAAGAACCAAATCTGCAACGTCGACGCTTTCTTCACCGTCTGGTCTACAAGTAACATCGTGACACAGTCACAAACACAATATCCTCAGTCGTATCTTTATCCAGCATGAGGCTAAAGACAACTGACAGTGTAAGGGCACCATTGATGTGCGAGCTCGAAACAGCTAAAAAGGAATGGAGGGTGACAAACGTATGAAGGAGTTTTAAAGGGAAATGCGTGCGAGTAAGTAAACAGTAAATTCTGCATGCAGCTAAATGAGGAAGAAATAATGTTTTACAGTAGTATCAGCAGTCACTTGTAATTATAAAATAAAAGCACAATGCTGGAAATAAGCCTTCTATCAAATAAAACATTTACATGAGCACATCTTAGACAAATAAAGATTTGAAATTTTCTATATTTTAGTAACAATAATACACATGACAAAATTAACTCAAATGCACCAACTTAGTAACAGGAATTCAATAATAATACAACGTAGACAGCAATGATCGCGATTGCTGCCATTTAAATTTTGATCTGGAGAAGATTTACTTACCAGTCTGTCGAGTGAATTTGGTTTGGACCTTTTAATTTAACTTCAGTCGAAGCTGCTAAATAAAGCATAAATTTGTAGGCCTATATTTCAAAATCAGCTGTTTCATTTTCTGAAGGAAAAATCGCTTCCCGAACAGAACAACCTGAGCGATGTTTCTTCATCTGACTCCAAGAGATGCAGAGATCTGCTGAACTAAGTCACACTCGCTGTTGGAAATACTGCTTACACGAAAAAGCTCTCCAGCTTACAAAAGTAATTTTCTTCTGCTTTCTCAGAGTCAAGTAAAAATGCTGATGTTATTATTTTAAGACGAACTTAACCCAAACTTGAAGAAAAAATATTGCGTTCGTGTTGTCCTTTAAGACCCGTGCCGTCCACACACGCGATGTTGAAACTGAAACGTGTTTGTACATGCGGTCATCTCAAATTTTTTTCAGTATTTTATTTTGGCTATAAGCCCTGGGGGCATTTTTAGCAATAACATCACAGTTATTATAATCACAATGGCATTTAGTTTTTATCTCAGTAACAAGCTCCCAACAGGTGGTGACAATATGGCAAATATATGTAAATAGATACAAGGCACTATATATATATATATATGAAGATTATTTAAACAATGATAATGCCGTTTGAATAAATTTGCTTAGGTTAATAAGTATACACTTGGATTTAACATTCATTAGCCGGTGAAATTTAAATTCATTTGGATAATGTACAAAATATACTGGAAGAATCGCTTTCCGTGAAGCAATTAAGAAAGGGTGAGTACACACAAACATATAATGAAATTCATCGCCTACCTCATCTAGCACACAATCAACAGACACACACTGGATAAAGGCTCACACTCCTGACGATTAATCCTTGCCTGATTTCTGTGCAGTATGACTACCTCTATCTATGTTGAGATACACGATACAAGATAGTTTATTCTTTCATTCTCTCGTGGGTACTAGGATGCTCAAAAGTCTATACAGGATCCGAAGAAAAGTCTAGAAACACAAAAGCATTTTACATATGCGCTCTCTCGAACATTCTAGGCTGCAAGACAGGGACCAGTATACTCTGTGAGAAACCACACCACCCCATTCACCGCCTTTAAACCAGTACAGAGCATACTCCGTATACCAGGCATCACAAGGGTCACAGCGTGTGACGTGGATCGAGTTACCTGACATTAATGGCATGTGTGACGTATCACAACGTGACGTGTTTAGCAGTTTAAATGAAACAAAAACGGGGCGAAAACAAGCATGCCCTTAAGAAGATTAGTGACCACAGGCTCTGAGACAGCACATCCAAGAAGTGTTTGAACGGCTGGAGGTGAGCAAATCTGTCATTCAGTCACTGGTTGAACGACTGAACAACACCCTTGGTCTAGACGACATCAAATTGCAAAACATTACGACTAAAAGTTCACAAGGCTGACAGCTCTGTGCAACAGAACCATCACTGCAGAGCGACTGAGAACAGACCCGAGAACGGCAGCACGTCAACGTCACCCAGCAGACCATCTGCATCCACCTGCACAGGTATATTTTGCGTACAAAACAACGGAACTGCCGGTGTCCATGTGCCCCTGACACAGGCACTCCGCTAGGCTCGTGTGCAGTGGTGCAAACATCATCAGCCAGAGGTTAGGCAGAGACCTCTTTACTGATGAGTCCAGTGTGGCGGCGCCCACAAGAACAATATTCGCCGATATCTTCGTTAGGGAGCACCATCGGCGTGGCAGCGGCTCTCTGATGGTCTGGAGAGTGATCCATCTTCGTGGTAGATGGTGTGAAATGATAGAATGGCTGACCCCCAGGCTTTTCATCTTCATGATAGACCACCCCCGTCGTCTCCTTCGCGGGTCTCTGACAAAGGGGCATACAATGATGATTATTCACCTGCAGCTTCTCACGTCGTTGAGGAGGCTCCATGCTCAAGATGTGGACAACGCCGCTCCCCACTGGGCTTGCGTGGTGACCGATGTTCTTGCAGCAGCGACAAATTCAGCGGCTTGACTGTCCATCAAGATGACTTGACTTGGCTTCGACAGAGAGGTCTGGGACATCATGGGATTCCTTCTACAGACCACCACCCCCCCACAGCACAACACATCCTGCTGTTCCAGTTCTTGCTGCAGGGGTGGCTGGACATCCCTCAAGCGACTCTAGTGACACATATTTAGTATGTACTCAACAGATGCCCTGAATATGTGGCCACACGTGCTTGACCAAGTTTAAAAGCACTAGCGATTCCCATGATTTGCTAATTCATGTGCCTGTCTGATTGCCTGCATCTTAAAATTCATTTGTTTTACAAACAAAATTCCTCTCACACATTTTTGGGGGACAAACGATGACATTCTGAATGTGTTACAGCATGAGCATTTCTGTGAGTTGCTGTTTATTCAGCTATGATATTTTTGTGAGAAGTATGCTAATAGTATGGTGATGTGGCAGTTGTAACCACCACCAAAACCCACTGGAGGCCGGCAGTTCCCACTCAGTGCATTCTTCACGCACCTACTGTGTTGTGTAAGCAAGACGCGCTCCCTGCACACACAGGTGTTGGCAGCAGCTGCACTCGGCTGCACGCGCCATGACGTGTGGCGTAGCCAAAAGCAGTGTTTGCCAACAGCGGCTGCTCCCGCGCCAGTCCCCGTCCCCTTAACCCCCGAAAGGAAAGCAGGAGCGTACGCCAGCGCTAGCGACGGGAGGAGGAGGGTCACAACCTCGCGTGCTCGCGTGCCCTGACAGACGAGACCAGCATGCGCCGACGCTGGCAAAAGCTATTTTGATATCAACCCGCAGGATTGTTAGTTGTTTGCCTGCATCCTTCGATCCGTCAGCGTTCGAAAGGAGACGTGGCCTCGCAGCCCCGACCGTACACCTCTCCGAATGATACCTGCGACGACGGGAGTGCGTGACAGCCCCCGTGACGTGCGAGTAACGCCGGTTGAACGGAGAGTGACCAGTGCTCGTTAGGTGACACGGTGCGTGCTGACGTCACGGCACGACCACGTGCTGCTAGGAATCGATTGTATTCGGGCTTATCCTCCCGACCGACGGAGTTTTTGTCAAAAGAAAACAAGGAACAAATGTGGCCGATGCGAGAGAGATAGTAAAAGTGGGGAGGGACAAAAGGACACCCCCCCTCCAAACTTGACACAAAACGACGAGTCTGTTTCTCTTCTGGACCGACCAGGGTGGATTATCACGTAGACATCAGACAGCTAAACATTAACCAGGTGATAATTTTAACATAGGTGTCCGTCAGCTGCCACTTTTTGGGGGCAATCAATGGATTAGCATCCCCTTTGCATGCCGAGAACCACGCTGATGACGACGACAATGTGGCCAGCAGCGACCCGCGAACGCTGGTGGTAAGTACAAGAGTCTTGCCCTTTGTCATTCACAAATAGAGGAGATTCTAGAGAATGACTTTTGATTCATTTGGTGACATAAAAGCCGTTGAGTGAGAGAGGGAAAGGCATTATGGTGTTATGGATTGAGTTATATACTACTATCAACAATGCCTTGGCGGGTGGCACGGCGCTGAACTCGGCGCCACTCGAGCTCCGCTGTTTTTTTTGTTTCTCGTAAGGATGATGTTTTCTCCCACTCTCTGTATTTAGAGGTGTGTTTTAGTTGTAGCCTGCACTTACAGCTGTTTCTCTCGCACACTGCAACTAGCGCTGTGTTGTGGGCTTGTAAACCTTTTATTGCTGCACAAGCATTGTACACAAACATATGTAAGGTCTGCGCATCTGACTAAATCGGCAGGATGTGTGGGTGAGAGTGTGCGCGCGTGCGCGTGCGTGAGCGAGTGAGGGAGTCGGTGCGTGGGTGACTCCATGAGAATCTTCATGGTGCGTGCCTGTGTGTGTGTGTCTGTTAGACACAAATCTATATGGTGCCTCCTATGTGTGCGCAAATATGCCTGACAGGCTACACAATGCATCAACACTTTCTTCATGGGTAAGAATGTTTCTCCCCAAATGTTTAGTTTTATAGAAAATACAAATTCTCAAAATATGAGCGAAAATATTTGTTCTGTTTACGATGAACACAATTTTAAATATTGCAGTTTTCACCTTGATTTTTGGAAAGAGGTCAAGATCTCTTTACCCGTGAGGTCACAAATAGTTTGGCAACCCCTCGTTTCTCAAAACCCTTGCACCAGCTGCAGCCTTCAATGACGTAACGAGCACAAATTTGTCAATCCACATTTCTCTAAAGGGCCTAATTTGAATTACAAATTCACTATGCGTTTTTTATTTCGCAAATAAACCCTAGTTAAAGGTATATGTTTAGAAAAACTTTGTGTTTAATTCATGTTTTACTCTGGGTTTTGTCATTAAAAAAAAACAACACATTTCTCGAGTAGGCCTTTAAAGCAAAAGGTCTCGCGAAATAACTGACAGGTGGGAAGTACGTCACTACGGCACGTAGTGCTAAGATAGCTACTGCCGGCAGTGAGAGGGTCGGGGGTGAAGGGTAGGGGGTTGGTATTGACCCAGCGCACCTTCCGCAGCAGTCACACATCCTTCTGACGCCGAGGCGTGAGGGGCCTAGGGCCGGGGTAGCGCTAGAAGCAGGAGGTAGGCGGCTAGAGTCTCGAACTAGTGCGCGAGAGTTAGTAGGTGAGAGGATCGATAGTGTGATCAATCGATGAGCATGTCTGAAGGCTCGGGGCACAGCTTACTGTCACAAGCGATGTCGCCCGCCATGAAACACCCTATCCTTTAGTCGGCCTAAGCTCCACCTTATACTTTTCTATCCTGCTGGGTTGCGGGGTTGGGATGGGGATGAGGGTGAAGGCGTGGGGCGAGGCAGTAGATTCCCGACGTGCTTTTGTCTCTGTATCCGCCTGAGGGTCAAGTCGAGGAATGACCCGTACACTTGGTGCGAGACAAACTTTTGCGTCATTTGTGTATCACTCGTGAAGACGTGTGTACGATGAGCTCGTGTAGAGGATTCATTTCACCAATGTATAAGAAAAACGGTTACAAATAAAATACTGTTTACGAAAGCCGATAAAACACAATTCACAAAAGAAAGTAAATTTGCTCTCATTCTGCCCTCTTATTTTCTATCATTTTCTGTCTCTCTCGAACTTCATGACCAGTGCGAAAAGGTAATTTCTCCTGAAATGAGAAATTTGATCGTTTCTGGGGTCATGACAAAAGTCATCCGTGTTCCGCTGTTTCTAAAGCGATGAAGAGAAAACAAAGTGGGTAGGGGCGTACTTTCCCAACCATTTGCGCATGCGTGAGGACCTTTCTGCTCTCTCTCTCTCTCGTCACCCCTCCCTTCTCATTTTCTGTTGTTATGGCTGTTAGTCTCTATGATTGACGAGGTTATTACAGTCCTTTAGCCGTCTGTTTCAGATCAGCTCGAGACAATAATATATTTTTGCAGCAACACGCTCAAAGTTTATTGAACAATCTATTTCAGGGGCAATTATTCAGATCGGCCAAACCAGGTCCATAATACCGATAGCGTTTTAAACATCATGATCAGATTTGATTTTCTTCCGTCAACATACAGACTACACGAGTCTCTGCATGTGTCATGGTGGTATTTATTTGTAACTCGCATTACGATGTCACAAATCCTAGGGTTGTAGCCTTTCCCTGGCTGGTCAATGCGTTGAATGTATTCGTCAAATGCAATCAAGTCTACGACTCGTGCTTTGCCTGACTTTTGTATGTTTCAATTACATTCCTCACAATAACACGCCATTAGTTGAAAAATGGCGATAGAATGCGCCATTAGGTCTGCCGATGCATTTTCACAGCATCGCCGCACACGTTATCTGTAAATTATATAAACAGTCTGTTTGGGGGAGTGTTAGGGGTTGCGTCAAGCTTTCCCCAGGTATTCAGATATAACGCTTGTGTCTGAAAAGCAGACTGATACATCACATATGAATGGATTAATATCGGCACACATAATGTTGGCGTTTCACTAACAGACTCATACATCACTTAAAAATGTTTTGCTATCGGCAGACATAATGACTCTAATACTAACTTATGGGTGCCTTGTGAAAAGCCATTCATTCTAACCTCGACCCTAACGACAAAAAGAACTACCGCCCAGTCTCCAACCTTCTTTTCTTATCCAAGATCCTGGAGAAAGTCGTCCTTCATCACCTGCTACAACATGTCGACACGTATGGAATCATTTCAATCAGCCTACCGTCAGCACCACTCGAGGCCGCTCTGGTCCGGGTGGTGAACGACTTATTATCTGCTTGCGACCGTGGTCAGTCCTGTCAATCCTCGATCTGTCCGCTGCTTTTGACAATTTAGACTACCACGTTCTCCTCCAGCGGCTTCACACTACCTTCAGCATCTCTGGCAAAGTCCTAGATTGGTTCCTATTCTACTTGTCTTATCGCACCAAGTCCATTAGTGTCCACGGCTCTGCAACAGAACCTGTTGCTGTGCTTTATGGAGTGCCTCAGGGCTCAGTCCTCGGGTCTCTGTTGTTTACTGCCTATGTCCAGCCACTTAGCCCTATGATCCGCCTTTTTGGCTTGCAGTATTACACGCATGCCGACAGTACTCAGCTCCTGGCATCCTGCCCAGATTGTCAGCTCCTCAGGGAGAAAATTGAAGTCATCTAGAGAGCCTCTGCACACACGCCAAAACATCTGCCTCAGTCTACATCACTCACGTTCTCTTTCACAGTCTGTCAGTAATCTAAGAGTTCTTTCCGACACATCATTGTCGTTCGAGAATCATGTCAACTCAGTTTGCAAATCCATATTTCTCGAATTGCAAACGACCAGCCGCATCAGACATCTCCTCTCTGTTGCCTCAACCAAGCAGCTTATGTCGGCATTTGTGTTGTCCAGGTTAGACTACTGCAACTCTCTCTTCATAGATCTTCCTGGCCGCCTGCTTGACAAGTTCCAGAGAGCTCAGAATAGTGCTGCCCGCATTCTGTAAGCGGAGGGTCGGCCATGTCACAACGCTTCTACGCGATCTCCACTGCCTGCCAGTCCGGGCTCGCATCGAGTTCAAGATCGCCATGCTCTGCTATCATGTTCTTCATGTCCTTGCCCCAGTCTGTCTGAGCTTGTGTTACTATACCAGCCTCGCAGGTCAGTTCGCTCGGCCCACGCCGGATTTCTCTCTGTTCCCCGTATCAGACTGGAGACGTTTGGCCGTCGCTCTTTCTCCTTCTCCATGCCCACTGCAGTATTTGGGATGGCCTGCCTCCATCTCTCCGCACAGCGGAGTCGGTATATCTCCTTCTGATCCTTAAAGGACAACACTAGTGCGCAGCAAAAATCGCTGGAAATAGAGCACAAAAACATATTCCGATGGTATTTTATGACAAAGAGGTAGGAGAGAATTTATATTAATATTTTTCTCTTAAGCACACCTGGATTTGTCGAGGAAACAGGAAGTGACGAAAGAGAAGTATTTCTAATAACGTCGTCTGCATGAGCTAAATTCGAATAGAAAAGATGCAATCCTCGGTAAAAGGAAACAGACCAGGTCACAATGTGCTGTTGCTGAATGCTCTCTTGGACGTTCAGATAGAGTTAGCTTGTACTCATTTAGGAAATTCTAAAGATAATGGCAATAAATGCCAGTGGATTGACTTTGCTCGAAGATGTGTATACACAGGTCTCTGCTTCGTTGAAACTTGCCGTGCGAACTTCGTCCCAACACCGTACTCAAGAATTTTCTCAAAACGTTTCAGAAGGGATTGTTATTTAGTCACTTATACAGTACAAGCAAGTCTTAGACTTTCCTACAGCAGTGCCAACTGTACAAAAAGCATGAGCTGTTAAAACCAACTACCACTGCTGGAAAAAAGCTTAAACAAAGATCAAGCACCAGATATGCAACATCGACGCTTTCTACATCGTAGCACAGTCACAAACACATCATCAGTCGTATCTTTATCCAGCACAATGGTAAAAACAACTGACAGTGTGAGGGCACCATTGATGTGCGTGCTTGAAACAGCTAAAAAAAGAATTGAGGGTGACAAGCTTCTCGGGAACACGTGCGAGTAGCAGTAAGTAAATAGCAAAATGCATGCAGCTGAATGAGGAAGAAATAAGTTTTTACATCGATAAATACATATCAAATTATTATGTTATATTTTTAACAGTAAAAAAAATCATTATCAGCAATCAGTTGTAACTATAAAATAAAAATGTAGTGCTGGAAATTAACAATCAAAAAAAAAAATTACAAGAGTTTATCTTAGACAAACGCACGTTTGAAATGTGTTTATATTATGTGTTTATAACAATAATACACTGGAAGAATTAACTCAGACTGCAGTGACCGTGGTTGTTGCTCATTGAATTTTAATCTAGAGAGGATTTACCTACCAGTATATCGAGTCAATTCGGTTTTGATCTTTTTTCTAAAACTTCAGTGGAAGCTTCCAAAAAAATTTGTTAATCTGAAGGGCTCTATCTGCAAATCAGCCATTTTTGGGGCAAAAAATCGCTTCTTGAACACGAGAATCTAAGCAATGTTTCTTCTTTTGATGGTTTGCGTTTGCATTTTTTTGCAGATATCGGTAGATATAAGCGATATAAACTTAACCTGTAAATTTCAGCCTCCAAAATCCATCCTTTAATTAATTATCCGCTAGCAAAGTACACGATTCGCACCTGCGATCAACGAGCGTCGTTAACAATGTACTACGTCACACTAGTGCAGCATTCACAACATCGACAGCCGTCAACACCAAACAGAGAGAGAGAGAGCGACAGTTGGGATTATTCGGACGTTAAAGTCTGCTTTTCTCACGCTAAAGTAACAGTTTTTCAAAACCACGAGAAATACAGACTTTCAGCGTCCGAATAACCCGAGCTGTCGCTCATTCTCTCTCTCTCTCTCTGTTTGGTGTTGACTGCTGCCAGTGTTGTGAATGGTGCACTACTGTGACGTAGTACACTGTTAGCGACGCTTGTTGATCGTAAGTACGAATCGTAGCGGATAATTAATTAACGGATGGGTTTTGGAGGCTAAAATTTACAGGTTAGGTTTATATCGCCTGTATCTACAGATATATGAAAACTTCGAAAACCATTCAGGTTGGTCTTTAAAACATCTCTTTCGGAAATACCTACTATAACTAGTCCATCCTGTTTTCCTTTCTCCCCCACAGTCCTAACTCTGCGTTCCTTCGTGTTCTTTTATTGCTAACCGATGCAATTTATGTATGCTGTGTTTGTTTGTACTTGATTGTCACGTCTACCTCACACGGCCCCTTTCTCCACTGCCTCTGGTCTCTCGTGAAGCTCATCCACCTCGCCTCCGTGTTGGGAAATGTGCTGTGCAAATCCTATTATTATTATTATTATTATTATTGGAAAACCATTATTACACATAAGTTATACACCATTAGTTACTTTAACTTTAACATTTTAGAACAATGATAAAATTCGATAAATGTCGAAAATATATATATATGTATATATATTTGATGAATTAAAATGTACTTCGGATTCCACGTATTCAGAAAGAGTGACAGAGAAAGAATTGTACAAAGATGCAAGACAAAAAAAAAAGAAGTGAAATCTCTTAATGGGGGTGATCATGGTCTTTATCCTATTGTCATGTAGTTTACTGGAAGCAGTGTTTACTGTTAATAGATTATCGATAAGTCCTCCACGCGCTTCCCATAAAAGTAAGAGGCTGGTGAAACATAAAAAGCAAAACCAAAAAAATTCCTATTTGTAAATGTTCTAACTAAAGTTAAAGCAGCTTCAAACTATGAAATGAAGTAAATTATCGGAGAAACGAATGGTGCACACAGTCTGCTGGACGATACGGTCAAGCGACTGGTCTCGTGCTCATGAAACGATAACAGAGCCGACGACCTGTGCGATGAACTTAGCGAAAGGCCCTGCAGCATGCTGGCCGCTGTAGCGTGCCGAGAATTAGTTTATTAAAGGAGATTAGGAGGCAGCAAACATTGGGTGCAATCAATCACACACACAAAGGACAAGCGGCCGGCGACTGTCCAATAAGATGAAAATAGCGCCCAGGAGAGGGCTGGCTGGCAAGGGTACGGTTTTTCTCGCCCGACATTGACACCATGGCTTATAAGGCTCGACGAAGGCGCACAACCGTCCAGGATGAATGGGTAAATAATATGACACCAAGTCGATTGACTTCTAAAATCGCAGCACCAAGCGTAGGCCTGTTAGCTTTGACATCTAAGGTTATGAAGACAACGGGAATTGCGAACAGAGGATTGTTTTAAAATCCAAATCTTTCTAATATAGTATTTACAACTGTTTTGTTACAGGACTAGTGGGATACAATTAAAAAAAACTGCGGTCCAAGATCAATCTAGGTGAATATACGCTTTATGTTCTCGACATACTTCCTTACAAACATCCCTGTTTACAGAAAGAGTGGCGCCACATTTGTACATTTACACATAATTAACATAATTATGGTCGTAGCTTTGAGTACTTGACAACCTACGCGTATCCATGCACAAACCTGACGTCTGTGTTGCTGTTTGAGCATGGAGGAGTTTGTAGGCGTTTGCCTCGATAACATACGGGGGGGGGGGGGTAATCACCCAGATTTGTGGAAATAATCTCTTGCACTGTTATCCAGTCACTAGGAAACACAGTCGTCCTTTGTCTTTTACCAAAGTATGGCCTGGCTAACATACTTGAATTAAATGACGGAGTAGGGAAACAATCGGCAGAAAATGTAGGATTTTGAACAAAATTGTATCAAGTATATAGGGGAGGTGGTAAAACAGTGAAGTACAACTGGTCTTAGAGAGAGAGAGATGTACAACTGTTTGTAAACCATGGTGTGACGCACAGCTGGTTGTAAAGGATGGTGGGACATGTACAACTTTCGTGATTTGGTCAGATATAGGTATTCTTATTTTTACAGTCGTTGGGGAGTGAGGGGTTAGAGGCACCTAGGGGCCGGTTTTTATAAGTGCAACGCACGCCTCATCTTTCTCGCTGCCTTCCTTCCCAACCCTTAACAGAGTCATTCCTTAGGTGAGCCACTGGCAGATATACGCTGTATCGCACGGGTATCGAACCAGCTAGTATAGGCGTCTCGAGGGTTCGGCGCCGTCGTTCTAACCACTAGACTGATTTGATAAGACATCGGTAAGGCGCACAACTGTTGTTTGATAAAACACGGTGTTAGACATGTAGCTCATACACAGACGGGATGCGGTGGGGAATAGGGGAGTGTGTGTGTGATGAGGGCGGTCCGGGGTGGGGTGGGGAACGACGCACGGAAAAGAAGGCCTTTATTCTGTTTTCCGCTGAGCTAGTCATCGACTGATGCAATTTTCCTCTCTCTCTCTCTTTCTGTGTTTCAGATCCCAGGAGCACTGTCTTCTGGAGGCCTCATGCATCCTGCCTGAACCAGCCTGACAAGCTTCTTGGCGCTACTGCTCGCCTTCTTCCTCCCGCCCGCTCCATGGAGTCCGAGGGGTTTGCCAGCATGGCGGCCTTCCCCTTCGTGGGGCTTCTTCTGGTGGGCACCGGCGTAGTGCTGCTGTTTCACTGCAGCTCCATCTCGCACCGCAAGAAGCGCCAGAGAGTGGAGGACGGGCATGGCCGCGGCCGGGAGCGCCATCTGGTCAACAAAATACGGGGCCGGCGCTGTGACATGGAGGACTACAGCTCGCATCACCTCCCCTTAGTCATCGTCACACCGCCTTCGCCTGTCGTCTCGTCGCGCAACGACGGCGACTCCATCGGCTCCACCAGCGACCTCATCAACGGCATTGAGATCCACAGCAAGGCGGACTATGACTGCAAGACGGACTCCCCGCGCCCGTCGACGACCCACCCCCTCCAGCAGCAGCAGCAGCAGCAGCAGCAGCAGCAGCAGCAGCAGCAGCAGCCAGCACCGCAGTTTTCCGTTGGAAATATCGATTGAGGCAATTACAGGTGCTTTGAATTCAGGGAGCGAAGTGATTTCTCGACCGGAAGTGCTGCTTCTGACAAGCCTGAAAAACACGCTGAAGACGGCGCTTTTATGCACGTTTCGGATACGGTAAAAGGATGTGCATGAGGTGATAACAGTGCTGCAACCTCGTTTGCACTCTCCGAGGTCAGACACTTCCAGAAGAATATTGGGCTGATACTTCGCAATTTATGCATCTGTGTGTGTGTGACCGCGAAGGTTTCCGACTGTGCTGTTTGTTTACGCTGACAACATGAGATCATTATTTCTTCATCTTGCTCACTTCTTTCACGTGTTTATTCAACCCTTTTCTCGTTGGGTCAATACTTATTTTATTTTTATTTGGTTCAATCTGTTCATTTTCTACTTTATGCCGTTGTCTGTATTTCAGTCCACAATCTGTTATCTGTCTGTTGGAACTGGATTCTCCCCACCCCCCACCGTCCAGAGATTAGTCTGTATTCTTACCTTCAAGATTCTCTTGTCTTACTACATCTCTACTTGCCTTGTTTACCGGCCGGGCGGTCCAAGCATGTTTTTAAGGTGGATAAAATGCCGTTGATTCAGCATTTCATTCTGCCCTTACATACCACTCAAGCTCTGTATTTATCTTAAATATCCACATACCAGTCTCTTCAGTGATGAACACCTGTATCGCGGGAAATACCGGGGTCTGACCCACACCCACCTCAAGCTCTTTCAGTCAGGGATGGAACGTAAACATTTCTTACGCAAGCTGACGAATGAATGAAGAGGACTATGCAGAAGCGAGGAAGGTTTGCGCTTAGAAACTTCGACATTTGCAATATCTGTGGCTGCGTCTACAACACTGGGTCACGTGCGGCGACAGCCTTGGGACTGTCCTCTGCTGTAGATGAACCATGGCACTTGATGCAGTTACAGTCAAGTACCGTTGCTCATACGCCTGAAATAGTGCCTTACGCTACGAGATGGACTGTGAAAACCCCAGATGCGAAACACCATTCCGAAAAAAAAATGCAGTATTCTTGCCGACGATAATCTTGAGATGATGAGCGATAATAAACGCGTAGTTGGCGTGGAAGGCATTCGCTGCGGCTGATCCGTTTAGTGCCCTGATGTTGCGGTGCGTGGAGCATCCCCCATCTTACATTGTTACGTAAACTAATTTGCTTGAACATAGTGCCTTCCCTTATCTTGTTACTCGGCATTCCTTGCGCCAGATAGATGCTTGTTACTATATTTAGGTCAGCCCGGCATAGTTTGTCCGTTATTGCCAACCAGGCACGTTGCGATCGCAACTTGGCGGCGTTTTCACCTTGTGTCCGAGTCAAGTCATCCCTTGGTTCTTTTAACCGTTTTAGCTCCTCCCCCCCCCCACCCCTGATCTCCACCGATCAGTTCAACCGACTCGTCGGCATTTCATGTCGGGTGTTCCGTAACGAGTGTACGGCGCTCCACAGAACTCGATTATTGGATGGTTTATGATGGTCAGTTATGTCACGATCATTTTCGAAAATGTAATCCCCTGCTTCCTCCGTGGAGTTTGTCAACTTTATTATTAACAATGGCAGTTCAGCAGAACTATGTTAACCAACATATCAGATTACTGAAAATGTCTCAAGGACATGTAAACTGGAGTTTGCTGGGTTTATTTATTTTATTTTGTTTTTGACAGCTCATGTGCATACAAGAAGTCATCGTTACTCCCTACAACGCTGGCGGCTTTCTGGAATATATATATATACACAGATATAAACTGCGTACCGCTGGTTCCAGTACTTGGGTGTGTTTGTGAGTGCACGTGTGTAGTGGTCAAATGGTTTTTAATTAAAAAAAAATCTTAACAGATTTTGTTGTTTCTTTAATACGTTTCGTAAGTCTGTGTAAGACAACTTTCATCTTTGACATGACATGAAGATGCACGAGACGCCAATGACACCATTGACGATGTCATTGAACCTGGCATAAACTTGGCTCGAGATGCCGAAAGGCATCACTTGCTCTCCCCGGGGTATTAATAGCCACACACGCTCTCCGCGAGTACTTCACATTTGAAAAAAAAAAGTTTACTTTGAAATTACATTGTTTTTGATGTCTCTCCCCTCAAACAATCATACTAAAAATAAAACTTATTTTTGGACTTGGTACGTTTTCTCCTTTTCTATCGCGAGTAAAAAGAATTCAATTTGCCGATATTAACCTGACATGATGGCCTGACTGGTGAAGTCTGCGGGACATGTTTACCACGCCAGGTTTCCCTTTTTCTGCGCGAGGAAGTCAGCTACACAACCTTGGCTTGGAAAGATAGGTCAACGCACGCAGAACACCTCCATTGATTCGCTTTTCTCGTCTCTGGCGAAGGGTGTAGCACTTCCCTCCGTCCCCCCTTCCCCCCACCAGCCAATCCAAGACTTTAACGCACGGACTCGGGAGGAAACGGTTCAGCCGAGCGGCCACTGTGAGGCAAATCAATCAAGCTCGCAGTCTTTAAGCCAGTTTCACACTGCTCGAGCAAGACGTATTAGGCGGTCAGTAGCCAGTCGCCTGCAGAACGACGATCGAGATGGATTAAAGCTTTTGATGGAAAATTGTTTTGACATAGGTCATCTTTTTTTTTTTTTGACCCCTAACTTTCCATCCCTCTTTGAGTGTGTTGAGGCGTTGACGAGATAAACTTAGGCCAACCTCTTTTTAATCATCGGTGTGAGGTGGGCTTGAGGGCTCCGACGTGCCCTTTGCTCTCGACCTCTGGGTCTTGCCTGACTAGAATTTCATGGCTGAGCACACAAGACGGTAGGCTGCTCTCAAGGTCAGGCAGCAAACTGATTCAACTCTAGCCGGGCTAAGCCCGTAGCTCATGGTGGAATGTCTACAAATCACTGTTCTCCTCCCAACCACTAATAATGTTTCTTTCTTCATACTTTCAAAAACAACACAAGAAATGTGTTTAACGCACACAGACACGGTGCTGTTTCTACTTCAAGACAAATCAAACTTTTCTGAGGGCTAAGCTGAAAGAGGTATGGGGGATATCTGCAAACTCACATTTAGCCTCAGAAACTAAGCTCCTTCTAAACCTTAAATAAAATCATACATCACTGTAGCCTTGCAGGAGTGAAGAAAGTTTTGGCATTTTGTTTAACAAATAAAACATCCCCAGAGGAGCACAAAGTTTGAAAGGTTAAAAATTAAAAAAAAAAACAAAATTTTTTGTTTGCATCTAACCAAACAATCCACAACACCTGGAAAACTACCATTCATCTAAGAGAAAAACAAAAACACTTTTAATTTCATGTCTTTTTCATGCCAAAAATTTATAATTTATTCTTACATACACATAATGCTCACAATAACGTGTAAGTTTCTGAGAAACTGTGATGGATTTACTAGCACTCATGACATTTATCTTTCATAGCCAGATAAACTTTCAGTCAACTCACTACTCTCCCAGACAAAAACATGAAACAGTATGTAAGTATGTACACAGATGTGAAATTCAGTAGAACTGAAGTCATGAATAGTTCTCCCTTGTAGATGAGATGGACAGCTAAATGGCTAAATTCTACTCATCACAATTCATCCTTTGACTCATCATCAAGGTCAAAATCACTCAAATCAATGTCTTCATCTACTGGCATCTGTAGATAGAAAAATTAGTCAAAACAATTAAAGAGATGTTGATACATGATCCTACAAAAAAAAAGTTAAATAAACAGTCAAAGACTTGAAGAACAAGGCAGATGGCATTTACATCTATTCACTTAAAAGATCCATCTATCCACTATAGCTATTAATGGATACAGATTACAACTCGGTGATCTGCACATAATTACCTTGTGATTCTAGAAAGCATTGTTATAAAAACCTATAATGTTAATACAGCAGCCAAGGGAAGCAAGGTCCTATATATATATATCAGTTTAGGGGTTTCCTAGATTAATATTTGCCTGTTACTTCCCTTTAGTTATGCAAAGGCAATACACACGTGTGTGTGTGTGTGTGTATATCAAACAATGGAAGTCGAGATAAAAACCCAAAAGTTAATTAAACCGTCATCTACAATTTGACGTCAGAATGAGCGACCTATAGCTAGATAGATAATTTTGAGAAATTTTTAACATCCCCAAAAGTGATTTTTTTAAATATTGTTTTCAGTTATAACAGTTTTAAAAATTCTTTTCTAATTATGCTCCTTCCAAGTTTTATGCAATGCAATGCATTTTAACTGGAAATTGTTACTTTCCTGTAAGACATGTAACTAACTCTTAGGCTGCAAGACATTAAAAAACTCTCGCAGCTCCAGCTAATGCAGGGCCTTTATTCTACTCGTCCTTCTAGTAATTACACCAATGTTTCGATTTTGATGAAAAGCTCATAGGGAGATAGGGGAAGGCAAAAGCAATTACCTCAGCATCTTTGCCATCCCATGGTTCCCTAGCATTTAATTTTGGAAGTTTTGCACTCCTCAAAGGTGCTGTGGAGCCCTTCCCATAAGAGAGATCCCTGCAAATAAGGAGAAAAAAATGTAAATCTATTACTCTCAAAAAATCTGCATTGTTAAGTCTGCAGGAACAACAATTTGAAAGAAAACAAGGTTCATAATTGAAAAAATAGGGACAGGACAACATGCACATAATGCGATTTATTCTGCGAATCTGAGGTAGTAAAAACAATACTTGGCAGCCAGTTTTGATGCCTCTGAATCATCTTTTTTCCTCCATGAAATAAAAATGATTTTAAAAAATATGCATGGCTATGACATGGTAGCTAGCTTTTCTCCCAATATAGCACTGGATATCTAGGTAATGACCATACTTATTGTGGAATTATCGATCAACACTGATCTTCCTACTTACCTCAAAAATTCATGGATGCCTTTTTCACTGAAAGGACCTCTTAGTGGAGAGTACTTCATCTTTTTCAAATTTACAGCTGCTAAAGCCTGTAAACAGAAGCATAAATATGTAACATCTGTAAAACATACTGACCACCTAGTCTGCACTTACAATAAGTTTGATACTAAAAAATATAAATGGAGAAAAAAGAAACATTTCTTATCTCCCTGATGAAATTCTCTCACCAATCAACCTTGTACAACAGCTATGTATACTGTTGTTTTTCTTGACTGCATGCATACCCCCACATGCATAATGCTTATATTGTTCTGGCTTCAGCAACTCACTGGGTAGCCTGATCCTCCAATGTCTAACGATTCCTCAAGCTCAGATTGGGCACCTGCCTCAGTCCAAAGCCACCTGGAGAAGATGCAATCAAAACTCATCTGAATACACTAGGCCATGAAAAGCACTCAATATCAAGACTTTTGTCACCCACATACTTACAACTAAGCCAGCCTCTAATTACATCCTTCAGCTCATATTATTTTATCTGTTACCCTGCTAGCAAGCACTTGATTTATTAGAGAAGGTAAAGGCAGTGACAGAAGAGGGTTGGGGTCTGCTGTTCACATGCCATCCTCTAGACAGCGAATCACTTGTAGTTTACCGCTTTACTGCTCTTTCCATCTTGTGATATAGTTTACCAACATGAGCTGCTATATAATTATCATTTTTAAAAGGTCATTCCTTTACACAAAGCAGCATATATCCATTTTACCACTACTAAACACAAATCTGTATCAACTGCACATATACCATTGTGGATCTTAGTGCATGATCATATCTGCTGTGAGAATGTTTTGTTTTGGGAAAAAAAATCCAACTGAAGGGAAGGAGGTGGAAGATTCTGGACAGGAGAATTAGCAGGTGCAACAGGTATTAATCAGTAAATGACTTGTGATCATCTTTCAAGTCATTGAACTGACAAGACCTTATTCTGCATGCAAAGCTGCAGTTCTGGAGCACAAAGCACATATTCTGTCCAATGATAAAAAAAAATATATTGATCTCAAATGCAACTGTAAATTTGTTTTAACGCAGATATGTGATGTGCTAGGAACCAAGAAACTACACACTAGATCACAATCAACAAAACTTCCTTAAAAATACATAATTAAAAAAAACAACCTAGGATTTTAGATTATTGTCAGAAATTACTTTCACGGTTTATAAAAAAAAAAGAAAAAAAAAAAGGTAACGTTCTTACCCCCACAGGTTTTTCTTAAATTTTTCTCCTAAGGTTCGAAGAATGTCTAAGTAGTCATTTCGGCATTTGGACTGGCAATCCAAAAGCTGAGGGAGCACAGAGATTATACAAAGCTGCCGACCTTCACAGTTGTCCTGCAGGTCTGTGCTGCTTACAATCTGTTGGTCAAAGTGGTAACACACAAGCTTTCAGAATTTTTCCTTCCCTTTTTAAATGAGAATTAATCCTTTGGTACAGTTTAGCTCAAGCCAAGCTCTAAGGCTAGAGAAAATGGCACGTAAACATCCACATGCATTTTTGATCTATGAAAGATTCTAAAATGCTTTGCTAAATCCTGCAAAAATAGATTCTTAATGCATAACAAAGAGAGCCATGCCCATTCACCTCCTTCAGCTCTGGTGGGGCAACATTTTCTGCAAGTTTATCCAAGGCCCACTGTACAATGTCTGATGCAGTTCGTCCTCCATCATAATCTTCTGCTTCACCATCTTTTTTGCCTGCTGGGAACATTTTGATGGTAGGAAATCCTCGAACCTGCACACAGAGTTGTGCTATTTATCCTTGACTCTATAAACAGCCATGTAAAATACACAGAAAAATGGTTAAGAATTTGGTATGTCTCAGTAATGGAGTGTTTCGATTATATTCAATCTCTTCAGGTTATACAAAGAAAGGAACAAAATGAAATGGTGCTTATAGCAAAAATGAAATCATTTTGGTCCACAAATGACCACAGCTATGATTTGTAAATTTAACTTTGGAGTAAAAGACTGCACGTTAGGAGGTTGCTTTTGTCCAGTGGATATGTACTTATGAGGTAAAGCAGCAAAAGGAGAGGATTAGGCTTTACTTTCTATCTGCCATGTCCATGTCATAGCAAACCACTTTAAGTCTACTGGTCTGAAGGAAACTAGGTATTGGGACCTTTACCTTTATCTCTGTACTATTGATCAATTGAAACATCTTTATATTTTAGTTTAAAATTGAAGTTGAAATACGGTCAGAGCATTCTGTCTCCAAGGCATAACAAGCCAAACACTCAAAAGCAGCATGTCATTATCTATTAGACCAAATTTCTTAATTTCAATAACTATGCTGACACAATTAGCATAGCAAAAACTGGCAAAAAAAAAATCCCCCACACCAATAAACAATTTTACTCACCCCATAACGATTTGACATAACTGTGTTGACAGTTGCATCAAGAGCACACACTTTGACCTTTCCTTTAAGGTCTGTTGCTGCTTGAGCCCAGTGAGGTGCCAAGTTTTTGCAATGGCCACACCAAGGAGCATAAAACTCTACAAGAACCATGCCATCATAGTTCAGCACCTCTTCCTCAAAGTTACTGTCAGTAATTTCAACGACATCTTTGGGATCTCCTGTCTGAAGATAAGTGAAAACAAAGTCCACTGAAAGTCTGAATGACAGTTAACTCTTTCCTTATAGTTCGCATCCTCGGAAGCAAACTTTTTCTCAACCAGTGCCTGTTTTAAACGCTGTAATGCTAACAGGAAAGTGTAACAAAACACACTGCAATGTGTGTAAATAAGTAAATAAATAAATTAAGGAAGAAACTGTTGGTATCTAAACGAATTGTTTTACTATGGATTACTTGCCTTAGGGAGCTGAAACTGTCAACTAGTCAGGTATTTTGTTATATTTGAAAAAAGGCAGTGAGTTGATCAAGAGCCCCATTTGAGACAGTTGCCGGTTTCTTTATTTGACATGGATTTGTACTCCAACAACCGAAAATGACAATAGTAAGTAATATTTAAAGTTTAATGAATATTCTAATAAAATATTAGAAATATGTATTTTAAATGTTTGTATATATTGTGTAAATATATTTTAATTGGTCTCATGACCTACTTTCATGATGCGCTCTCCATTCAGTTACCATCTTTCATTTGAATTTAGTACAAGAAAACAAAAACTATATTTCTTAAAAATCCCATCGCTTAAATGTTCAAAATGTGCTCTTTAAAAATGGAGTTGTCTTTATTTTAGTTTAAAAGGTATAAATATTGAAACACGTTGTACTTCGTGCCACCATTCCTATTTGAAGTGATGAATCACTTTGCTTTTCGTCTGAGTTTAAAAATAAAACACACTTTGGTTCTGCAAACATGCACACAAGTGCTCATGCACCCACACACACAGTGAATGTTCAATTACCTTTCTTATTGCTTTCAAGGCACATAAGCAGATCTAATGCAATTCAATTATCTAGTGTCCTTTTAGTGAAGACCTGTTAATATAGATTAATTTACTCTTTAAAAATGAATCCTATCGTTAACTTAAGGAAAAATGGAAATCAACCTTTCCACCACTGCTTTTGCTCCCTCCGCTGGACTTCTTTCCTGACAGACGAGAGGAAGCAACACTTCTGGCCTGTGAAATAGCAAAGTCCACAATGGCACTTGCTGTACGCTGGCCTGCAGCACACAAAAACCCATCATTGTGTAAAAGACAAATGTGTTCACATAATTAGTTTTTTTTAAAGCACAGGCTTTTTCTTAGACTTCACAAAATGTGCTCAAGTCAATCACAAATGTATGATACTGTTTAAAATTTCTTTTAAAAGCTAGTTTCCTTTAGCAAGTGCTATTACTCACATCTACAAACAGACTGATCTAAATATGGGAGACAGCTTAATCATAACTTTCCAAAGCAGCCAATGGAGGGAAAAACTGTCAATGTCTCCACTAAAACTAAAATAGGGTAATGCAGAATGTGACTGATGCAGTTTTCCGTTTTCAAAACTCACTTGAGTAGTCGAGGGGCTTAAATTTGTCTTCACCAAAGAACTTGATGGTTGGAAAACCAGTCACTCCATATTGAGATCCCAGCCCACCATGTTCATCAGCATTGACTGCCCCTACCTTCACAATACCCTATGGAAACAAAACACACAAAAAAACCCCACTTATTTCTAAATATGTATTTACAATATGAAATTGCTGCCATCAATATGGACATTGCAGTTTTTATTTTTCGTAAAGAAAGTAAACTGAATGCAGAATCTTAATGCCCAGGAACCAAACAGTAGTTGTTAGACCAAATAGGGAAACAATGAGGATAGTCTAATTCCTTAAGAAGAACTACACCATGACAGCATCTTCTGGTGAGAATCTGCACCCATGCTCTCAATGTTTGACCTAAGTAAACATAAAAATCCAAGGTAATAAAAAGATACTAAAAATAAAGGAAGTTAACATCTGTTATGTAGCATTAAATGGAATCAACAGACAGCAAAATAATACACAGTATGTAATGATCAGTTACCAGATGTAATATGTTAGCTATAATATTCAACAAACCTTCAAAGCAGTAGCTGCTTTTTTCCATTCTGGGGCAAGAGCCTGACAATGGCCACACCTTTAAAAAAAAAGTAATGTAATAAATGGCCAGAAGCCGATATATTACACTGACCAAATGATACAGAAACATACTCAAAGGGTTATAATCTTATGAGCCTTCACAATCTACCACTTGCATTGTACACTCCTGGGATCTGTCTTTTAAAAATGGCTCTTCTCAAAAATCCATTTCATGCATCATGTCTTCATAAATAGCTTTCCTAACCAGATTTAGACAGTTTTTTTATTATGACAAATATTTAAATAAACATTTGCCAAAGAAAAATGTATCAGACTATATGTTTGGGGACAAAGTGGCTCTAAATATCCAAGATGCAGAATGTTAAATGATACAGTACTATGCAAATCTTTTACAAAATTAAATGTTATAATACAAAAAAAACCTAAAACAAACTACACAGTAAAGCTATCAAAAATAAGTAACAATAGTTCACCAATTGTGGCAGAACTTTGATATAGAGTAACTCGCTATGTCATAGCCCGGTCTATGGAGTAACTCGCTATACATCAGGGGCTGGTCTATGCTATTTTGTCAGAGGTTTGGGGTTAGGGTTAGTGATAGGGTTAGGATTTGGGGTACGGTTAGGGTTAGGTTTAGTTTATTAGGTATATTTGGGCAATTGAGTGGAGCGAGCAGACGACAAATGCCGCGAGTTACTCTATATCAAAGCTGTGCCCAAATTGTAATTAATGGTCAAATTTCAGCTATAGACTTAAAGCTGAAAAGAAAATAAACAGAATTCATGATCAACTGTTTTCCCTTACCATGGAGCATAGAATTCAATTATCCACAGTTCATCTCCTTGTATCACTTTTGAGTGGAAGTTCTGTGGTGTCAGCTCAATAACATCATCACCAGGGGAATAGAGAGCGAATGAAAAAGCTACAGACGTCAACAGGAGTAGCAAGACACCTGGAAATAAATCGCGACTGCTCTCAGTGACCTTGTTCGAACCGAAAAAACCGACTTAAGAGAACAAAAATGATTTGAATGACCAATTTCAAACATTAACAAGAATATAAACTTTTTGTTTTGCTTATCCTGCTGCAGTTCAAACATTCGTCATAACAAAGGGAAACTGATGCCGGGCATATCTAAAGATTCATAAGAAACATACAAAACGAACCAAATGCAAATAAACGTACCCGCCATCACTGAAAGACCTGGGTATAGGTTGTTCTTATACGTAGAAACTGCAAAACATGCACCTGCGAACGGATTGCCACTTTCCGCACGCGTATTTGGTCCAAGCACTCCGATCGTGTCTGCCGCTGATTGGTTGAAATAACAGTGTACGTGTACGTGTTTCCTTGCAACTGAGCTTCTAGGGGGACGTCACTCTCGACGTTCTTTGAGTTTTCGGGAGGACAATATTGTGGTCACAGTTGGGCTCATCTACATGTGAAAATGTATGTTGTTTCGTGATGATGCTGTGTTTTTCTCTCGTGATTTCATTGTTTCACTGAATATACTTTATATATAAAACTAGTAAATTTTTTCATTCATTTAAAATAAAAGCTGTACTAATGCAGAACAGACTAGAGTTACTACATATTTCAAAACGTACTGGTAAAGATTCATGGTGCTCGCGTTACGACCTTTGCAGGAGAATGTTAGGAATGTAAACTGAAGACAGGTGCTGTACATCGATAACAAGAGACCACAAGTATACAGAAAACATCAATAACCTTTCCCAAGGACTTTAATGATGGTTTATTGTTTCATGTTTCATGTTTCATATCTCAGTCTAATCATAAAAACAAACACACAAAACAAACCCAATAACAATAAAAAGACAATGGTGATACAAGTAAAGAAGGAAGGGGCATTATCTCTACAACAAGAATAATGTCCATATTTGTATTTAATGTACCAAAATGATAAATCTGTCATACAGTCATGGGTACCATATACCATTGACATTTCGATCTCCGCGTGTTTGTCGGTCTGTCTCCTTTTCATTCTGTTTATTTCACACATTTAGATATCCCAGCCCCTTGCAGAGCAAAAATGCATGTGCACGCAGACACACGTAAAGTTTTACATAAAATGTAGTAATATTATAGCATAACTGAAGGTGTGCTTGACTCAGATAGGCGACGGGACAGAAGCTATCCAGTCAGATTGAGTCATTTAACATTTGGAGCATTCCGAGTATTTTAACGAGAGCTTTCGTGACTTGTCATTGATTAAACTATAGGCATATTGATTAAGGTGTATAAACTACAGTGTGATTTGGGTGGTACTAAGAAGACATTGCGGAAAAGTAAATCATAAAAATTAGGTTCTTACACAACGGTATCGGGTACAATCCCACTGAACAGAGGATGAGTGGATCTGAGCAAAAATGAACAGAGGGTAATGAGGAGTTGTGAGCCGTTATTGAACCGGGTGCTATGTGTTTGTTTTTAATTTTTTGTTTTATTTTTGCATCAGTTATAATTAGTCCCGGACATAGTAATGTCACATGACTTAAGATTTAGTTTTAGAGTGAGGTTTAAGATTAAGTTTAGGGTTTCGACTGGGCAAAGCAGACAATATGACGATCGAATACGGTTTCCCTATCTACGCCGCCTTGTGCTCCGCCATGTCAACGATGGTGGCTGTAGACATTTTCCCCATCAGTTTATGCAAAGTCATCGTTGGTTGATATGAGCGAAATATATATATATATATAGAGAGAGAGACTTCACAGTCTGAGATGAGCGACAAAATGCTCTTGTAGAACCATAGCACAGAATCACGAACAATTTTGCCTTGCTTATAATATCAAAGTTTTCAATCCACGATTTTTGTATTTACTTTTAAAGGATTCACATTTTAAATTGGTTCGCTGCTCACAGCCACTAAAGCTATATCACGGGATTATGGTTAGCGATGGTGCTGGGGAAGGTGTCAGAACTGAATCCTTCCTTTCTCAATTTGTAAGAACAAGATATAAAATAACTGAAAAATAAAGTTAATTCTTTATTCGTCTTTTCAGGGATGTTATGTTCTTGTATATTTGCATTCCAATCTCAGGGAGCTAATAGTTACTAACGCTAGAAAAACTTTACTTGAAGAAGAATCCGGCGAAATTCCATCTGATGACGACATCGTTATTAAAGATTTAAAATGCGATGACATACTACAATAATGGGATGCTACCGTGTTTATAGGATGAATCATCAAACTCTTTTATTTCGGTGAACAATCATTTTAGGTCATGGCTGCACCACCCAGGAACAAAGTTTGAGGATATTCATGACTACAATAGTGCAAAAGCATTAATTAATCGCACTGTATTATTACCAGCCACAAGTACACATCACACGTTTATATTCGACCGCCTCCGGGCGCCTTACCATCGGCCCATGATTTGCTCCAGATAAGTGTCATCTCATTTTCTATATCATCTCGCTCTTCTGACCTGGGGCCCAGAGCTAGCAGCGCAGTCTGTCACGCGAGGTTCATGTGACGCGGAGTCAGCTGCACGTCACTTTTACAGTATTTCTCAAAGACGAAAGCGTCACAGCTGGAGACGTCAAGAAGACAGACAACACAGTACAGCTGAACTGTCTTCCATTTTTACACAAATGGGTCTTGCGGGAACACGTGTTTCTGAGACATGGAATCAAAGTGTCTTGTCGATGGGGATTAGGGGGGGGGATGGGCACTGTGACAAGTGACGATGCTGAGCTAAAGGAGAAGAAGACGGAAGTGGGGGGGGGGGGGGGGAGAGAACACAAGCGTTAGGGGCGAGCGGAAGAAACGTCAGCAACAAGCAGACAGCAGCTGCATGGACAGAATGGTGAACGCAAAGATGATGTCCAGGCTCCACAGCCTGGACTCCAAACGTCATAAGCCAGCGCGTGCGGACGACTCAAAGGGCTGGTCATGGATGAACCGTTGCATCATGGCCAGGGTCCAGTCGGGCTGGTCTGCAGGGGCATCGTGACCTGCGTTCCTGATGATTACCTGAAAAGTGTAGAATTAAACTCTTGCGATTTTGATATAAGTATGGATACAGAACCACGCACACATAGGTTTGCATGGATGTAGGTATTTATATATGTATGCGTGCGTGTTTGAGTACGTAAAGGCATACAGGAGTTGTTGATAAACTAGTACATTAAGCACACTTTTAGATACGTTTTAATTAACATATTGAACATTTTCTGAAGCGAATCAAAAAACAAGAGAGCGTCTGAAGAAGAAAAAATGTCATCTGTGCTGGGACTTGGCCTTACTCTGGTAAAGTTGTAGAGCTGTGTGACATAACCGGCTAGTCGGGCATTGTGCATCCACGGATGTCTCTGGCTTTTGTTGTAAGCAGCTTGACCCTTCCAGGGCGTGGCCATCAAAAATGCCTCCGTCATCCTGACATTGATGATAATGTCCATGTTGCCCGTGTAATGTAGAACCTAAAACGGTGACAGTGTACTATAGAACATTGGACAGTGACAGTATTATATAGAACTTCTAACGGTTACTGTATAATATAGAACATTGGACAGTGACAGTGTTATACAGAGCTCTAGATAGCTACAGTGCAGTATAAATCTTGTCAGTGACAGTGTAATCTACAACATTTGATCATTACATCGTGATCCTGAACGGCTACATTGTGATGAAGAACGATACACAAACGAACGAGGATTGGGTAGTTACATTGTGATGTAGAACAAGAAACAAATGTACTGCAGATCGAGTGTTGGAAAGTTAAATTGTGATGTAGAACAAGAGACAAATGTACTGCAGATCGAGTGTTGGATAGTTACATTGTGATGTAGAACAAGAGACAAATGTACTACGGATTGAGCGTTGGTTGGATAGTTAAAATGTGATGGAGAGCGATAGACAAATGTACTACACAGATGGAGCGTTGAATAAGTATGACTGAGAGCCTTGGACAGGTAATTGTGGCGCTGAACCTTGAGAAGTGCTGTTAAGCGTGTTCACTAGAAAACTACCTGCACAAAAAAAAGTGATGCAAGATGACTCCGATTTTATAACGGCCCACGTGAGACACCGACCTTATATCGGTCCATAAGGAAGCCCATCTCTTGACGGACTCCCCGCACGGCCTCCAGGTGGTGAAAGCGGCTGATGTGTGGAATCTCTCGCGCCAGCAGGCCACCCGTATGAAGAGCGCTTTTGACAGACGGAATGCTCAGGAAGTGGTACAACTTCTTGTCCAAGTAGCCATCCTCCTGAATTCACCGTACACAAATATAAACAAAAGCTACAAGCAACAATGTGGGACAAAGACATTATGACAGCATGTACAGCCAACTGTGTTGAAACAACAAATAGACAATACGTAGGATTAAATGTGCATGCGGCTGTACATTTCTACTTCAAAATCCTGCACAAAAAGTTCATTGCTTTGGAACTTTTGGTGTTTTTCTTTTTTGCGAAAGAAACAAAGTCACAGACATCACATACTTACTGACGAAGCAACCTATCGACAATAAAGGAAAAGAAAATGTCTTCTGATAACATTAACTAACAAGAGCTTTCAGGAAGAGTCCCCAACCCTCATCCCCACACGAATGGAGTGTTTCACATGAGTACACGAAGCTTATTGCAAGGACTGATGTTATGATGGCTACAGCTGGTAGACGTACCGTGAAATCTCGTCGCTGATCGTAAACTGAGGAGACGAACACGACCTTGTGAGCAGGGTCTTCCTTAAAGTAGTAGGTCATGATTCTCTGGACACATTCAATATATCTTATAGTCGACTTCTCCTTCAATAGAGTTAAATCCCTTAACTTGTTCTTGCCCCCTCGGTATCTTTTTTGAGGGGGCGGCTGCCCCGTTGTTCCCCTGATTCATAAGTCACTGATATATGAAGACGGCTAAAATATGTTTAAATTATTTTGGAGCCTATTTCTTAAGTTGTTCTTCGTTATCATAAGCTATGTTTATTAATTTCTCTGGATACATTCAACACATGGTATAGCGGGAGTCCTTAAAGTAGTAGAACATAATTAATTCTGTGAAGACAGGAAATGCATCTTAATATAGCGTTGTCTTTAAAGGATTAGATTTTCCTAAGACATGTGAATGTATAAATCTTAAATCATAGCAAAATGAATGCAAGCCTACCCAAAAGTCTCTTTCTTCCGGGTAGAAAGGGTTATGCTGAGGTCTGCTCCAGCCCTCCATGATGATTTGTTTATGCTGGCGGCGAGTGTAATCAGTGTATATCCCCACGTTATACAGCATCTCTGGATATTCTGGAAACATCTAGAAAGATCGTCAGTTATAGGTGCTTTGGGGAAAAAGTCAGTGTATACTATTTTATTTTTTGTCAAATAAATCGCAAAGAGCACCGCCAACGGGCATCTCTCCCTACCACACTCATCTTACCTCCTTCCATCTCTCCAGCCCAAACTAGTTACCTGAATTTTTTATTTCTTTTATTCCTTTACTAGATTTTAGAGATTCGATAAAGGTGAGTATGCTTTATTTGAAGAATTTTTAATTAGTCTTAGAGGTTAAGTATTAAGAATAATAATAGAAGTGAAAGAATGTAGAAAGACTGTGGAAAAAGAGCTCTCTCTCTCTCTTCTGTTTATTTCGTCTCTACCCTCCTTTGTTTTCTCGTGCGTGCGTGAGTGCCTGCGTAGGGCGTGATCAACATTTGTTTTGCATGGTAGAGGAACGTCGCAATACCTTGTGCGCAGAATATTTCTCCATTTGGGGAAAATAAATAAAAAAAGATAAACATGTACCGGGAAAGCATACACCTATAAACATAGCCCATGACTGAGCCTTGTACAAAGAAATATCCCTGCCAAATTTGGTAACGGTTGAAGCGGTGAGAATTTGTTGAGGTTTCACTGCCGACCGCCTGCCAGTCACACAAACATCGCCACACTTTGCTTTACTTCTAAGATGACGAGGTCCACAAATGACTGTGTAGAAAAACCTTGACTTATGCATTGCATTTTTTTCACAGATTTCTTTGAACTTTTTGTCTTTTCATCGATGTCTGGTTACCTCGAGGAAACAACACTGCACCTCATTTTGTTAAAGACGTACCGTTTCAGGATCGCAGAATCCGGATCCAATATAGAACCCCTTCAGGCGCATGCGCGGCTTGTCCTTGCTGTCCATCTGGTGGTGGATGTAGTAACCCAGGGCGGGCACGTATTTGCCTGCGTATGACTGACAACATTCACTGAATTACAAGTACTTGCCTTCGTATTCAGCACTGATGGAACTGTATGACTTACATCATTCACTACTCACTAATCGTTCACGTCTCATTGTTCACATGATAGAAGTAGATGATACTGGTATGTCCAAGGAAACGTATAGACTACTGCTTCAGTTGTACCGGCATAACATTTAATTTAACGATCCGTGCATTCGGATTCAGTACTGATAAGTCTGTATTAATGACAACGTCACTTCATTAAAAATACTAGCATTTATTATTAAGCACCGATAGATATGTACAGCTGACAACTTTTGCTGCATTAATAGGTCTGCCTGCATTTTTTTTTTTTTTTTTTTTTTTGCTCTACAAAAGTAATTCGTCTAATTAACTTTACACATTTAAAATAGCTAGCTTCTGTCTTTTCTAAGAACATCACACAGTTCTGTGTAAAAGTTCTTTGTCTATGTCTATCCAATCATTCGTCACATACCTGGCCCCCGATGTAGAAATCATTTGCTGAAAACTGTGAGAACAAAAGGAAGAACTGCTGGAGAAAACTGCAAAACAAAACGTTGTAAAACTGTGAAAACGTATGGCAGAAAACTGTAATACAAACTGATGTTAAAGGGGGAGGGGGTGGTGGGGAACACAATACAATCGTTGCGTATCAGGTCAATGAGGAAGTATGGTAAATTTATGCTACAGGTTTCTGACAGTTTCAGCTCCTCCCACGTGACTAGATGCAAATCGGGTTTCTTCATTCAGTTGCCGCCATTATTCCATTACTCTGGCCTGCTTACTATGGAGTTTAATCAAACTCTGGTTAGGAAAAATCAGTGTAATACAAAGGGTGCCAAGCAAGATGTTGAGTGAGTGAGTGAGTGAGTGAGTGAGTGAGTGAGTGAGTGAGTGAGTGAGTGAGTGAGTGAGTGAGTGAGTGAGTGAGTGAGTGAGTGAGTGAGTGAGTGAGTGAGTGAGTGACAACCTGTTGCTGCATGTTCAAGTTAAATGTGTATATGCTAATCTACAGACATCAGCGCGTAGTTGTTATTTATTGAATACAGAAAGCTCGTATGATAAAAAATGAGGTATTGATGGTTAATTTTTGTTTGTTTGGGAAAATGAGTTAATAACAATTCTTACAGTCTTCCCTGCCATACATTCAGCAGCTGCCACCGGAGGCACAATTGTGTCTTGTTACAGTGTGGTCTATTTTTGTTGTGACACTGATTCTTTGTTGAGACCTTTCACTCTAAGTACGCAGTTGCGGAATCTGTGCACATGCCCA
The DNA here is from genome assembly GCA_004794655.1 of Marisa cornuarietis. Taxonomy (NCBI): domain Eukaryota; kingdom Metazoa; phylum Mollusca; class Gastropoda; order Architaenioglossa; family Ampullariidae; genus Marisa; species Marisa cornuarietis. Next base: position 1,024,189 of record SMMW01000577.1, on the reverse strand, counting down.
GTGAATCTCAGTTTCTATTTTTCTTTTTTTTTCTTTTCTTACCGGTTTCTCTAATTACCTGTAAAGGTTAGCTGACGTTTCGTTCAGAGTTGTGGAGTAGCAATTGTTGTTAGTATAACTGAACCCAGCTCCAAGCTGTAAATTTGGTAAAAACAGCACAAATTAGACTTTCTAAGAATATTTATGTGGAAAAAGCATTTTTACAGAAAACTGGCATTTACACGATATTTTAATCATCTCTTTGTTTAAAGACGCTTTAATGCTAATATCTTTTTATGGTGTTCACATCTTGTCAATATTTATAAAAATAGATGAGACTGGTATGTCCACAAAAATGTAGACTACGGCTAAAGTTGTAGCTGACTAACACTGTAATCAAATGGCCTATGACCACTGCATACTTATCATGTACAAACATTTAAAACCTAGCCCTGTAAATCAAATTGTCACCTCAGTCTTGTCATGTAAACCTCCCACACAAACTGTCTGACGTCATCGCTTCAGCACTTTTAAGCCAAATGTCACAGATGATTTTTTTTACAGAATATTTAAACAGGAAGCCATGCAATTAACAGCCAAAAGTACGTCAATAAAAATGTAATCACCGGATTATCCACATAGAGCATAGAAAAGTATTTCACCCATGTCACATTTCGCCGTCTTACTGAAATTAGAGAAGACAAAAGATGTAAATACTTCTCACAATACTATAGAATATTTTTCAATAAGTAAACTCCCACGTTTTGTGTGTGTGTGTGTGTGTGTGTGTGTGTGTGTGTGTGTGTGTGTGTGTGTGTGTGTGTGTGTGTGTGTGTGTGTGTGTGGTTGATCAAATTTATATGGTTTTGCAGGAGTAGTTCTTTAGTGTTTAAGAAGGGCGTAGACTGTTTTTGTCATACATTTTAGTACGGAACATGTTTTATATTTATGTTTCCTGCTATAACATCTTACAGCTGTATCAAATGTGCTTTTTTAAGTTACGAAAAGATTGGCAAATCTCTGACATCAACGTCGCTTTGGAAAGTACCCTATGCCATATATCTGCGAATCAGCTTGAGAGAGAGAGAGAGAGAAGCTGTGAGGTGCGAAATCGGTTAACAAAGGAATAGGGAAGTGACGTCATTTTTTCATGTCCCTCTGAAGTAGTCTCTGTCCTGCCTGCTCTAGAGAAGGAGGCGATGGGGATGTCACTCACCAGTGTCGGAGAGAGGCTCTGTTAGCTGTAGAGGTCCGTGTTCAAACATGGCGCCGTACAGCGAAGATCGATCGGGTCCGCCATTCAGCCACAGCAGTACCGGGGCCTGATCAGGGTGTTCCTAATAAATAAACAATCGACCGATAGTCAGTTTCCGCTGTCACATGACTTAGTATGTGATGATTGTTTCAGATCTTGAGACACTGGGACCCTCTAGAGTCGGAAATACACAGAACCCCACAAGTCATTAGCTTTCCTTACTGTTCAACTTTGACACAGAAAATACATACTTCTTGTTCGTCCAAAAGCGTTATTGATTTCAAGTGGCAAACGAAAATCAGAGTAATAGCACTGCTTGCAATCGCATTTTAATACTGAAGATTCACGCCGAGAAACTTCGACATTTCTCTAGATTGAGGTTTCGGGCCAAAAGATCCGAACACTATGCACTTTAGTCCTCACGTCGTTTGTAGGTTAGTTGGACCACTGCCACTTTAAGCGAAAATTTGCATAACCAAACCAGATTTTATTATTGACTAATAGATAAACAAGTAAACAAGAGTACGTTTCTACAATTAATTTCTTGTTACAAAAACATTACGTCTTTTAAATAAAAAAATCCGGATTATGTGGGAGGAAACCGGAATACAGGGAGATCACCCATTGACACAGGGAGAACGGGTGAGCTCGCCACACACGTGGTCACGGGAAGGAATTCTTTTTATAGCGACATTATAATGAAAGGACATTATAATTAAATAACGCTAAACTGAGCCACGATAAATGAGGACGGTAAATGGGCATGAGACCTAATGATGTGTGATGTGTGATGGTGAGTCGGAGTCACGCCTCCTACAGCGGTGTGTAGTATGTAGAGATGAGTCTGCCTCACACCTCGCACAGTGGTGTGTAGTATGTAAGGGTGAGTGTGGCTCACACCTCGCACAGTGATGTGTAGTATGTAAAGGTGAGTGTGGCTCACACCTCGCACAGCGGTGTGTAGTATGTAAGGGTGAGTGTGGCTCACACCTCGCACAGTGATGTGTAGTATGTAAAGGTGAGTGTGGCTCACACCTCGCACAGCGGTGTGTAGTATGTAAAGGTGAGTGTGGCTCACACCTCGCACAGTGGTGTGTAGTATGTAAGGGTGAGTGTGGCTCACACCTCGCACAGTGGTGTGTAGTATGTAAAGGTGAGTGTGGCTCATCCCTCGCACAGTGGTGTGTAGTATGTAAAGGTGAGTGTGGCTCACACCTCGCACAGTGGTGTGTAGTATGTAAGGGTGAGTGTGGCTCACACCTCGCACAGTGGTGTGTAGTATGTAAGGGTGAGTGTGGCTCATCCCTCGCACAGTGGTGTGTAGTATGTAAAGGTGAGTGTGGCTCACACCTCGCACAGTGGTGTGTAGTATGTAAGGGTGAGTGTGGCTCACACCTCGCACAGTGGTGTGTAGTATGTAAGGGTGAGTGTGGCTCATCCCTCGCACAGTGGTGTGTAGTATGTAAAGGTGAGTGTGGCTCACACCTCGCACAGTGGTGTGTAGTATGTAAGGGTGAGTGTGGCTCACACCTCGCACAGTGGTGTGTAGTATGTAAAGGTGAGTGTGGCTCATCCCTCGCACAGTGGTGTGTAGTATGTAAGGGTGAGTGTGGCTCACACCTTGCACAGTGGTGTGTAGTATGTAAAGGTGAGTGTGGATCTCGCCTCACACAGGGTGAGGCTGGCTGACGTCACATAGGGGCGTGAATTATGCCAAGATGTCTAGCTCACTCCTCACTCAGTGATGTCAAGTCTGACTCATACTTTACTCACTTGTGTGAGGCATGTAATGGCGAATCTGACTCATACCTCACTCAGAAGCATGGGATATGTTATGGCAAACCTAAAACCAAATCCGGGCTCACCCGTCATACAAGGGCTAGAGATTATGAGGTTTTCTTCAGCTGAACATTGAATTAAAAGTCGACCCTCTCGCTTCTAACACTAATAACACTAATAACTACGTACACAGAGCAAGCAAATCAACAAACAAATATACACGGAGACACAACAGTGCATTATATCACATGTATAAGAGAGAGATCGTGGCGATGTGGAGGAAGGCTGATTAGAACATTGGGTTTGACGATATTTTTAGTAAAGTTTTCCAGAAACAGGAAAATAATAAATGTGAATTTATATAGCGCCGTTCCCAGGCAATAAATCTGTGCTCAAATCACTTTGAATACGATCACACACATTTTTGTTTTTAGAATACGCATCAAATGCACTTTTTTACATAACCATGCACACAACATTCACACAAACACATAGACACAGAACACAACTTACAGCGTACACACACACACACACACACACACACACACACACACACACACACACACACACACACACACACACACGTGTCTGCATGTAAGTAGACCTACATTGTTGTCTGTTGCAGTGTCTGTACCTAGGTTACTTGAAGGTAGATGATAACAAAGAACGTGTGACAGGGACATTATTAATATGCGACTGGTTAGTTACTGTCTTACCTGAGCCGGAAAGAACCAGAAGAAAAGATGGCTGTCACACTCAGGTTTATCTACGCTTATGAATCCTGCGTAGCTGTCCACGTCACTTCCGGACAAACATCTCACACGACTTTTTTCCTGCGCTGCAAACCAGAGGATGATATTTTAATTTAATTTAAGATGAACAAAAATAGATTCCTTAGATAAGTTTTTTTCACCATACTAAACAGTAAAAAAATTGGAAATTTTATACATCGAAAATAATTCCTTTGACAGAAATAAAGTTTTAAAAAAATTCACAAATATTAGAATTCGAAAAGAAAATTCTTTCTGACAAAAACACTAGCAGCAGAGATATATTTGGCTTGAAATATTTAGCTTTCAAATATTAGTGAACTGAAAATATTTATTTCTAAAAATACCTTTCTAATTAGATGTCAACGAGTTCCTTCCAATGAAGTGATTACCCTTTGTACATATCTGTTGTTTTAAAAGGGGTTTACTTATGAACATGTATCACTCTGTGTGTGTGTGTGTGTATCCGTGTGTGTGTGTGTGTGGATATGTGTAAAGGTGTGCTTATATATCTATATATGTGTTGAGGTATGCTTGGTTCAGCAAGTTTCATGATGATGATGATGATGATGAATTTTTGAAACAAGTTTTCATTAAATTATTATCAATAAAAATGAAAATGGTTCTGGATATTGAACAAGAAAGTGAAAGGTAGAAAAGTCATCTCTAACCCAAGCGTGTTTGGCCAGCAGCGATCAATGGTGACAAGAGCAGCGGCTTATCGTCGGCATCACACGGCATCTTTGAATCGCTGCCTCTGCAGCTTCCACCAAACAACACGAGCATCAGGCTGAGCCACACAGGGAAGAGCAGCGGCGCCGGTCCAAACTTTCTGCCAGAAGATGTGCAGCTTGTCGGATCAACTCTAGTTGTCTTGGTAACTGCGGGCACGTTTTTGTGTTGCTGCAAGACATCGAAGAAAAATAATAAATTATAAGGCTTACAGGCTGGTCACGTCAAACAAATTTTCTTAATCAATTTCTGTGGGGTACGTTAGAAGAAATTGAGCCAGTTATGTAAGCATAGCTAACAATGGGCGAAAAATTATTTTTTTTGGTTGATTGGTTAATTGATTAGATTATATGCACGTATAAGTCAAGACTGTCACAAAAGAAGGAAAAAAAATAGAGTGTAATCTCGGGTTGCTGAAGGAGCGAGCAAGCGGAGAGCGGCCATGGCACAGTCGGCATGACGAGGTGAGGAGCCTTACTGGAAGGTTACGTCACACGTCGATGACAGGGACAGGCCAACGACAGCACCGCCTGATGGCCTGTCTAGATGTAGTTCCAGTCTGTAAGGGGGTCAAGTGAATGTTATGTAAGCCGCTCACCATAATTATCAGGCGTATTCTCGTCGCTGTAGTTCGTTGCCCTGGTAACTCCTCAGCACGGCTTTGGTAAATGTACATGTGAGCGAAGTCTTGGTGAGACGCTGCCTGCCATTGGCTGGCCTGTGGGTTTCCTCTCCCAGTCGCTGGCTTTATGTGTTTGTCCGATCATCGTGTTTTTTTTTTTTTCAACGTGGAGTTCGTTATATGACTTGCGACGAGCTGTCAAAAGGCTTCTCGAAATAAAATGGTTCGATAGCGGCTACGGCACCATTGCTTAAAAAAAAAATTCAGAGGTTTGTTCAATCGTGCCTCGCTCTGTAGAGACTCCATCCAAAGGAATGAAAAAAAAAATGCGAGATGCATTTCGCAGCTGCGTCACTGGAATAGTGCAGACTATTGATCCGTGTGGATTCTTGATCGGCCTCTCTGTTTGTGCTGTCTTCACGCAAGCTGAGATGACCGTTCTGTTAACGTGTCATCGCGCAAGCTTACTCACCGATGTGTCAAGCTGTGTCCTCATCGTTCTGGGTTAATCATTACAGATCACCATGGGAAGTATGTATGCGACAACTGATAGAAGATATTGAATTTTTTTCAAGAACGGAGCAAGAGTTCACGAGTTCACTTTCTGTGTGTGTGTGTGTGTGTGTGTGTGTGTGTGTGTGTGTGCGTGCGTGCGTGCGTGCGTGCGTTTTATGTGCTCGTTCACCTTTCCAAGGATGTGTTTTGTGGCAGTAAGAGTGAGTGTAGTTGTCACTACACGATATAACGATTTGAAAATTCTTTGTGGCTAAGTGTGACCGTGCAGCAAAAGGTTGGGCATCAAACGTAAGGGTGTGGAGTACATTAATTTCCGATTACCCTGCTTTTGCAGGAAATGTCTGCAGCGGTCTGTACCTGAATGGCTGTTTGAGTTTGTCTCTAGCAAGCGTCCAGATGCCGACCGTCGTGGTCAGAAACCTACTGATGTGATCAGACGCTTACGGCCTTGGCCAGAAACCTAATGATTTGATCATAAGTTTAGTGCCTTGGTCCTGTCTGGGTCAGACACCTACTGTTTTGATCACGTGCGTACTTACTTGGCCAGAAGCTTATTGTTTTGGTCAGCAGCCTAACGTATAGGTCAGAAGCGTAGTCCTACTGTCTTGGTCAGAAGCTCACTGTTTTGATCAGAAGCTTCCTGTCTAAAGCTTCTGTCCTGGTCAAAAACCTACCGTTCTGCCTCTGTCAAACGTCGAGAAGGAAAAAAGTATGAAGTTTCTCAGTTTCAAAGGCTCTAGGTTAAAGGTTAGCAAGTAAAAAAAAAAAGAAAATGAAAAAGTGACGTCATTTAAAGACTTGCTCAACGGAACTCGCTCGAACTTCTTTCTCCTCAAAAAGCTCTCACATCACACGGGGCCATAGCGTACAAAAGTAATCTGACCAATCAAGACGAGTAACAATAAAGACAGGGAACAGCGTGAACGAAAGTGCCTCTGTGTCCTGAAATAATGTAAGTGCACCAGTCCTGGTCCTCGTACCGACCCCAGATGATTGCTTCCGTATGAATGCCCCGGGCAGCCCCCGGTTACCTCGGGGTAAGCGAGTCCCAAAAGTAAATGATTGTCTGTTGCCACCACGTGTTTCTCATCACAACAGGTCGGGCTTTGGTGGAAATGTGCGCACAACACACCTCTGGTGAGCAGTTATTAAACTCAAGTTTCTGCTGGAGCTTCCTATCCCATAATAGCTGCTTTTTTACTACCACTAGCTGGTATTACTATGATCTGTACTGTTGCTTATTTGATATTGCTATAACCATCAACACTGCTGTTTCTAGTGAGTACTAGCTGATATTACTACAGTAACCACCACCACCACCACCACCAATATACGTTGCAGCTAGTTGCCGTTTCTAACCAATTCACCTGCAACAAACTGTACATCCACGTTTGCTAGAAACAAACTCTTCTTATTTTTCGAAATTTCTCTGAAATTCTATCGTCTTCCTTGGAGTAAGGCTAGATTCCCATTCTTGAATTTTTGTTTGAAGTACACATTTTAAAAATCATTTATGCATATGTTTGTAGAGGTGCATGAATGCTTGTCTATGAGTAGCTAGACTCGCTGTTGACAGAGTGAGTGCTTTATCAATGCTGTAATATTGCCCCGGCTGCAGACCCGATGTGAAGAAGCGAGACATGGGAGTGTAAATGTTTCTAGTTGTTTACTGTCGGGGAAGTTGTTACAGTCGCCGTTAAATTCGTGGCGCTAGACGACTGGCAAATAATCAACGACTCAAGACCCGACCAACACTTGCTTAGTTTTGTATGCTTTGTTATATTTCATGTGTGTGGACTGAATGCTAGCCATTGTACATGGCCGAAAGCGTCACAATTCAGGAAAACATACTTGGGATGTTAAACGACGTTTAGGTGGAAATTATAGTCATGCAGCGATGCTAGGTCGAAGCTACTCTGAAATACTCTCCTGAGATTTTTTTTCCTCACCTGAACCAATACAGAATGGATTTAACTGTGTACACAGAAAGATAATTTATTTCAATAATCGCATAATTATTCGTACAGGGATGTATCCATTTTAATTTGATTACATTATGTTAAAGTGCAATCGCACCCCTAGAATTCCTTTCAAAACATTTAAAACATTTTTTTATGTTTAAGATTATATTTAACAACTTTATCATCTCCACATATTGCATATGGCCTTGAAAAATAAAAAGTGTAAAAGGAGTAAAGCAAAATATTATGAGCCGGGGTCTCTTCTTGGTTAACAAGATTCCGTTTTCATTCATTGTTTTACATGCGTTTGACTGAACAGTAGAACTTCTCCGTGGGGTTATAAACAACTGACAATCTGATGACGAATGAGCTCATTTAGACCAACCCTTTTCTTTGTATATTCAAGATCATTATGTACAACAAGAACAACAACATTTCACATTTATAGCTCTCTTTCCCGCCTATGAAGATGAGGTTTACAGAAAGGAACACTCCAATGGGACTGAAAGTCAAATACAAGACAGTATGAGTGCGAGGGATGCTGGATAAATGTCAGGTTGTTTTGTGGAAGGGAAAAACGGTAAAGCATTAGGTAGATAAGAATTGAAACAGAGGCTTAAATATCAAATTCCACCCACGAATTTTCTACACTACAAGATCTATGTATGCAAACTTTTTCCTCTGTACGATCACGATACACCATAATATACTACGATACATCCTCTTCAATTAACATGTATGTAGACAAACTTTCCCCTCAGCAGGTTGTAAACGCTTACATAGATTTACTTACTATATCATTGTACACTGTTAGTGCAAAGCAAAATAGAACCTCTATGTACTACATACATCTAAAGCATTTACATACTGTACAAAGTCTCTTGCAAGATACATGTCTACAACAAACATGCTTAAAACATAGAATATTAACAGAAACATCGGGGAAAGGGGAGCAGACGACAGCAACAACAACAGTGTTAAGACCAGTACAGCTAGCCGTTTGACCGCTGGATAAGATCGCCTCAAACATATAAATTGCTATGTTGTTTATGATTCAAATCATTTCATACCAACGAACTGCCATGTGATTTCTGGTTAAACTCATCGTCTAATAATGTGGTATGAAGCGAATTATCGGCAGTCTATGCACGCACTTTCACGCTACCAACAGTTTTGTGTTACATCAAGCATGTGTGTGTGTGTGTGTGTGAGAGAGAGAAAGAGATCAAAATATGTTACTATGAAAAACATTGTTGATAAGAAATACATTGTCAAAGTCAAATTGAATAAGATGTGGTTATCATTAACAGACATGTTAAATGATTCACTGAAAGACATGTTAAAAAGTCTAATATATGAAATATTGTTTCATTGAATGTGTCTCTCTTATTTATGCATCACAACTTTACTATTTCCCTATTAGCTGATATTACAATCGCCACCACTAATATATCTAGTAGAATGAAGACTATACATACTTGGAGTTTATGATCATAGAAATCGTTAGTTTAAAAATATTGCTTTAAAAGCAAGACCGAATAGTGCCATAGAGGATGTCACATTTCTCAGCAGCCGAAAACAAAGATCAAGATGGTCGTGATGACAAGACAGTTGATGTCAAGGCTCCACAGCCTGCACTCCAACCGTCATAAGACAGCGCCACTCGTCAATAAGCTAAAGGGCTGGTCGTGGATGAACCGTTGCATCATGTCCAAGGTCCACTCCGGCTGGTCACTTGGAGCATCGTGACCTGCATTCCTTATGATTACCTGCACAAATATGTAAATAAAACCCTTAAACCTTCGAAATCATGTACCTTGATAACATGGATATAAGGTACAGTAGGTACCCCTCACAACTGCTGGCCTGCCCTAGTGAAGACTCCCTGGGAGACAGGGAAAGGCATTTACTTTGGTCACAGGCAGACTTTGTAGACTTTGCATCACATCATGCAAGTTTTATACCTGCGCACACCACGTGATTTTCATCCTGTCTTGCGATTCACAGACAGCCGCGTGGTCAGTGTGGTCAGTGTGGTCAGTGTGCCTCGTTTCGAGCACAAGGTTTCCAGTTTGAGGTCACTGAGTGCATAGTTTTATTTCGCCGTTCAGAAACTTTCACTTTTTATCTGTTACTGAGATAAATGATCTACTGCCTAAACCAAAGCTCGCTCCTACCCTTTTCCTTTTCAAAAATACTGACTCATTCTTTTATTCTCCAGGCACTTAAGCTATGAAGCTATGACTATGACAGAGAGAAATATTGGACTGAACAGAAGTACATATAATCTGAATGGCAGTTAAGTCTCTCAGAAGGCCGCCTTACACGAGTAAAATTCTGGACTTGGGTGTAGAAGCCAGCTAGCTGACCGTTGTGCCACCAGGGATGTCGCTGACTGTTGTTGTAAGCGGCCTGACCTGACCACGGCGTGGCCAGTAGATAAGCCTCCGTTGTTCTGACGTTGACAATGATGTCCATGTTGCCCGTGTAATGTAGAACCTTAGACAATGACAGTGTAATTACAACCTTGGACAGTTAACATCCGATAGCAGCCTGGGTCATGTATTGTAACGTAGAACCGTAAACAGTTTATATTATAAAATGGAACCTTTGACAGTTGCATTGTGATTTAGACACTTGAATCATTACACTGAATCGTAAGCAGTAATGAACTTCCATATTGATACTGTAATATAGAGTATATGGGTATGTCATGAAGGAGTGGAGAGCTTTAGACAGCTAAAGGCATCTACCGAGCTTCATACATTCAGTGTATGATTAATGCCTTGTTTAAGTAACATAGCAGCGTTGTATTACAAACCATTAATTACAGATCTGCTGAGTTTTGTCTAGAAGGAACAGTACTTTGCCTTATTTTAGATTAATAACCAACTTTATGGAATAAAATTGTACTTTACAACCTTATTAATAAGCTAATAAGGAACTGGGAATAAGAACAGCTCGTGTAGTCTTTCATCTTCAAACGTTTCCATTGTCTTCTTTTAAAAAAAAACCCAAACTGTGAAAACTAAAATCTAATGATTTGTGTGATTTTTCTAGATGTATATTACAGACTTCAAATTAAGTGCACAGAACCTGCACATGGATGCTATGAAACATATGTGGTTATGAGAAATAGTCGCATCTATATGGCATTTAGAATAACATGAGAATTGTAGTTTTTTATATGTATATACAGGTCTCTGCTTTGTTCAAACGTGCCATGCGAACTTCGCTCAAAACATTTCAAAATCAATTGTTACCCAGTTACTTATACAGTACAAGCAACTTATTCATACAGCAGTGCTTACTATACAAAAGCACGAGATGTTAAAACGAACTACGACTGCTGGTAGACCAAGCATCAGATATACAACATCGACAGTTTATACACCGTCTGGTCTACAAGTAACATCGTGCGACAGTCACAAACACATCATCAGTCGTATCTTTATCCAGCATAATGCTCAAAACAACTGACAGTGTAAAGGCACCATTGATGTACGTGATCGAAACAGCTTAAAAAAAGGGAAAAAAGAACTGAGGGTGATAAACACATTATAAGGAACTTAAACGGGAACACGTGCGAGTATAAGTAAGTAAATAGAAAATTTTGCACGCAGCTAAATGAGGAAAAAATAAGATTTTGCATCAATAAACATGTTTCAAACTATCATTATAGTTGTAATTGTAAAAAAATTCTTATCAGTAGTCAGTTGTAACTATAAAATAAAAATGCAATGCTTGAAACCATCAAATAAAAAAATTACAGGTGTTTCTCTTAGACAAACACTTTTGAAACGTGTTCACATTTTATTAACAATAATATACATGGGAAAATTAACTCAAATGCGCCCACTTAGTAACAGACAATCAGTAATAATACAACGTAGACTGCAATGGCCGTGATTGTTGCCCATTAAATTTTGATCTGGAAAAGATCGACACCAGTCTGTTGAATGCATTCAGTTTGGACCATTTTATTATTTTGTTAACTTCATTCGAAGCTTCTTAATAAAGTTCCAATCTGTACGGGTGTATTCCAAATTCAGCTGTTTCATTTTTGGGGCAAAAAAATTTGTTTTTTGAACACGACAGCCTGAGCGAAGTTTCTTCATTTCACGTGAAGACATGCACACTCGCTGTTACAAATACTTCAATCACGTAAGAGAACTCTTCAGTATAGGAGAGTAATTTTTCCCGCTGTCCTAGTGGCAGGTGAGAATGCCGATCTTTGAAGGCTTATATCTTTAAAAATAAGCATAATTATGTACTCATATTTTGGGAATTATTATTTTAAAACGAACCTAACCAGATCATAAAGAAATATTGATGTGCTCGGTTTGTTCTTTAAGAGATAAGAAAACATTTAAGGTCTTGACCCACTATTATAACTGACAATAGTTGTTTACATTAACAGAATGCTACATATTTCTGCAGGATGTACGTGTGTCTCCTCCTTTAGCAGCTGGACACGGGAACTGACCTTGTAGTGATCCATCAGTAGAGCCATCTCCTCTCTAACGCCCCGGATGCTCTCCAGAGAACTGAAAAACGCGCCGGGCGTAAGTACCGATGATCCCGGTGGGCTGGCAACGTGGAGGGAGCTCTGAACTAACGGCTTACGCAGGAAGTGTATAAGAATGGAGTCCAAATCAATGTATTGCTACACAAATACACAGGTAACACAACCGTCACAAAAGCAGCACATCCGCCATTCAAGTAACATAGTAGACATATCAGATAATGATTATCACCAATGTTTACTGTACACAAGTAACAGGGTAGACACATATCAAATCATGATCATCAATGGTTCCATTAGTAACCAACGTTCTAAACATTTTCTCTTAGCTACTGCAATATTTTATGCATAAAAATATCTATATAAACACAGTTACCTGGTACTGTACACAAGTAAAAGGTTAGACACATATCAAATCATGATTGTTATCGACGGTTCCATTACTAACCAAGGTTCTAAACTTGTTTTCTTATAGCTACTTATATATATATATACATCTTTTTATGTGTATATATATATAAACACACAGTTACTTGCTACTGTACACAAGTCACAGGGTAGATACATATCGCTGCATAATTATCATCAATGGTCTTTACAGTAGCGAACGATCTAAACACGTAGCTACTAAAAATTAATGTTTTCCTATTAAAATATTGTATACACCAAATACGATGAAAACCCAAAGGCGCTAAAAGAAAAAAGAGAAAGAACATGGAGAGCTAATCTCCTCCAGCAGGTGAGGCTAAAGACATCGCTCTCATTAGGAAGGAGAGAGGATATAGCTTGATGATATCAACTTACCTTTCTAAAGAAGCGAAGATCATAAACATTATACGAGCGTTCACTTGGATGCCCCATGCGGGTGTAGTAGTCCATAATTACCTGAAAAGAAATTAAAACAACCAGATCAATATGTCTGATATTCCATCATTGTGTGTGTGTGTGTGTGTGTGTGTGTGTGTGTGTGTGTGTTTTGGAAGGGGTAAAAACTAGTCCCAATGTACTTACCCAAAAGGAATTGTTTTTGGGATAGTAGGGGTTGTGATTGGGTTTGCTCCAGCCATCCCTGACACGTTGTATGTGCTGACGGCGATCGAAGTCAGAATAGATACCGACGCTGTATAACATTTCTGGCAACTCCGGAAAAATCTAGAAAATGCAACTGTCTTCATGTAATGAACACATTACAACACTTCATTCAGAAGATCATATACAACATACTGACATCTTTTGAATAGACTTGCTAGTTCGCGGTGGATAAGCACACTTGCTAGAACACTTTATTACAGTATTCTATCAGCGAGTGGTTATCAGCGTGTTGTTATCATGCAGGAAGCAAGCATTTATTATGGTATGAGCCTTTGCTATAGACGATATCACGTCAACTGCTTTGGATTGTCCTCTTTCTCTCTACCCTGCTTGATATATATATATATATATATAATATTCTTTATTCAGTAAGTACGGTTCACATAACTTGGTCTCAAGCACCCCTTTCATTCTTAAATTCAAGAGACAAAATTAGGGGTAGAGGGAAAAGAGAGAGAGAGAAAAAAGAGAGAGGGAGAGGAGTAAACTGTTATTCATTCAAAAGACACAAAAAAGGAAACAGTTACAATTTCAAAATACATCATGAAAAGCAGTTGTTTTATCCAAGGACAATTATTATCAAAGCATCCTGAATGAGTCAGGAAATCCATTAAAAGATTGAGTTTCCTTGGAGCCACATGTCACAGTTTTAATTCATGATTTCATGTTAATAAGTGAGTTAAATCCCTCAGTCTTGTACCTTCTGTTTAGTTGTAAACTAAAAACTCCTAAGTCTGGCTGTTTCTTCTCTCATTTACATTTGTAATGAAAAGCTTTGCTTCTTATAGTATAGTCTCTAGTGTATTATCTATTTGGCAATTTACGTTATATCCAAAGAGTATGATAGACTCGTTTACTAAAATTATTATTTTTAGTGCATTTTTCAGTTATTGTCTTTCCTAGGCTTGTCCAGAACAGTTTAATTACCTTACAATGGCAAAATAGATGTTCAGTTGTCTCCCTTTCATTGCCACAGAAGGTGCATTTATTACTGACTTCTAGCCCCTTATATTCTCCTAGGGAATTTGTACCTAGAATTATGTGAGTAATTCTATACTGAAACCATTTCAATTTAATATCTTTCATGCCTTGAACCTTTGAAAAGATTCTTTTCCAGGGTAATTGTCCATTTATTTTGCACTTATCACAGCATTTGGGCACTATTAGCACTTTCTGTCAATATTTCATAGTAATATTTAGTACCTTTCTCTATAGAATTAATTGGTTTAATAGATTTTGGAATCTCTAGAGCTGCATTATTCCTAATTATAATGCCTGTTGACTGAATAAATTTTTTAATTACCTTAGTGCATCCCATGTATGTCACTAAATCTATTTTAAATCCGTACTTGCCATTAATTTCACCAAATGACAAAAATACTTCAGATTCATTATACAAATGTTGAAGGCTATATAGCCCCGTACTGACTCAGTTTTTAATGAAAATAACCTTGTTGTCAAGTTGAAGTCTGTTATTAAAGTGTACTGGTTCTGCCAACACCTCCTCAGATGTTTCTGGCTTGACACATCCTTATAGGCATTTAGTACATCTTTCCAGAAGTTATTTTTATGTTCTGTGTCTTTGTACACATTTGGACCATATTTGTCTATGTCTACAAGTTTTAGGTATATTTTTATCAAAACATCTTTCCGCTGATGTTGGTGTCATTTAACTTTTTAATCCATGTTAACTTTAGTTTTATGTACTGATATATTTGAGGTATGCTTAAAAGCTATCTCTAGCCCCAACGATACATCGACCTCTGCCAGCTGAAATATTTTAGAGTAGCTTATGGCCACTTTAGATTTGGAATATCTGATAAAGCATCATATAAGCTACGATACAGAAATGATGAGGCCCATGACACGTGGCATGTCCCCTGTGTAAATTAGAACTAGAAGATGAAACACATGAACTCTTTTTCTGCAAAGCCTATCACAGCATCAGAGCCAGTCCCAGTACTGCAAGATGTGCACCCATTTCATTTCATTTATTTATTGGCTATAAGCCCAGAGGGGATTTGTAGTCATAACATCAAAATAACAATCACACAATAACAATTACATGAGCAACAGATGGTGACAATATGGCAAACTTTGCAGAGCTAAGCAGTGTGTCACGTGTCATGGGAGATACCTCTCAGGAAACCATTAGGCAGTTTTCACGATTTCATGAGTCTTTAAATTGCGTGGTGATGGTTTCAAATAAGATGCACGAAAACAATGGTTTTTGTTGTTATATAATTGTGATTGTTTCACGTACGAGCCAGAGATTAAACATTTTCAATATCTGCAATATTTAACGACCCAATGTCATTTTTGAATATCGAAGACTTACCCCTTGATAGGACCCAATGGTGGAATCAATAAATAATCAAAGGTCAAAGGTTTCTGCTTGTACACCTGCTTCTCGAAAAGCACTCATATAAAAAGATTGTCTGTAATACTACAAAAAATAAGCAATATGCTATAATCAGAATACGAATTCTAGTAGTTAATTGTAAGACAAGGATCTGATGAACGGTCGGGGCACACGCATGTTACTGTCATTATTTTCTTTTATTAATTATTAGTTTCTTGATCTTTTTACCTGCCCTATAAGAACTATTTCCCCTGCTACTTGACGACGATGTCACTCCCCCGGTAAATCTACAAAACAAGCTGAACAGTCTTAACCTTCTGCCAAACATAAACAAAGTTCGTGGTATCTAATTACATAAGGGTGCCAATTGAGTAAGAAAAAGAATTAGTAGCAACAGGGTAAGAAAGTATAGATGGTACCACCAAAGTAAGGACAGAGAAACAGTAACGATTACAAATGACATAAGTCGAGGTGTTTTGACTAACTTCCCGTTCACAAGCCAAGTACTCAGTATGTTTAGATATACCGGTAAAGACATGAATATATTTGTGTTTTTGGTCATAAGTAATGCAATAATGGATGTAAAACTGGTCTTCTGTACTTTTATGACACACTACGTAAATGTAATTCAATTGTTTTCGCACTCAATGATAAGACCAACCTTTTCCGGATCGCAGAAGCCAGATCCAATAAAGATTCCCTTCAGGCGCATGCGTGGCCTGTCCTTGCTGTTCATCTGGTGGTGGATGTAGTAGCCCAGGGCGGGCACATACTTGCCTGCGTATGACTGACAAAGTTCACTGCATTGTATTTGTATTCAACACAGACATGTCTGTAGAATTCACGACGATCACTGCATGAAAACTGCTGCCATTCATACTCAGCACTGACATATAATATTCCCTAACATCTTGGTATTATTTAAAACGCTGTAACAATTCAAGCTTAACTGAGTTCCTTTTGTTCATTGCATTCCGTTGAGTATAAGTATTTCTTTTTTTGAAATATTGTAAAAATGTTGTTACTTGGGTTCCAACTGTCTCAGTGCATCGTCACGTAATACCGTTAAATCTTAATAGTATTCGTAGTATGATAACTATTCAGTGCTATGTTATGTTTTCCTGCTGTCTCAGTTCATCGTTAAATAATTCCCACTTGTCCCTTCTTTTTTGATTTCTCACTTCGCTACAGTTTCATTCTTGTCTGCGCCCACGTCTTATGTGTACTGGGTAGGTTTAGGATAAGAATCAATGTGTACAGCACATTTTCCTGTGTGGATGCGAGCTCAACGCACTGCTCACGAAAGACAACAAAAATAATGAAAAAAACGTGGACATCAACAAATGACACCTTGATAAAATCACGAACTAAATGCATAGATCAGAACTATGGTGTGAGCGAAACAGTAGGCCTAATTATGCAAGATATTTATTAAAGAGATGAATTTAGAGTCCCAGTTCAAACGCACACACACAGAAAGGAAAGGGGAAGAAATTTCATAACAGATTCCGACGAGAATTCCAAACAGTGAGGCCTGAGAAAGGAACCAAGATGTTCTGTCGAATTTCTTCCGTCTGATGTGTGGCACAGAGAGGAGGGGACCACAAACAGACCAGAGTTTGATTCACGTTGTAAGACGTCAGTAGCTCAGTCAAGGAGGGACTGATGATAACAATAAGATTCCGGATGATGTAGGAGAGAAATGTTACCCCAACAAAAAGTAAAAGTAGTTCAGAATGGTACAGATAAACATTTTCGAGATATTCTCATTCGATTCAGTATCGGTGCTACTAAAATTTACAACATAAATATAGATATTGTGCCCCAACCCTCAGTTAGCTAGGTGCTCCTAATGTAACTCCGACCTCGATGATGAAATACACGTTTGATTCGGATGCACATCACTAAATGATCTGAGACTCGAAAATATAGAAACGCTTACCATAATTTACTTAAAAATCTCCTGACTGATAACCATTGTTTTCCAAATGTTACCAGATTTCTATACTACGGGATAAAATGACGACGAGTACTGCGATCGATGTAATATACTTATGTATGTGCGTGTAAGAGTTGGTATCAATCATATAATTAACAAATATAATGGTATATAATGATGTATGTGCGTTCAAGAGTATATTTTTTCACTTATTAGCCTGTTAACTGTTCTAATCTGATATATAACCTGTTACATTGCTTACACTGATATTTTTCGCAATGGAATGGCGTGGTTACCCTGGTGTGGGAAGCTCATGAATCCAATTGTATGGGTCACTGACCTAACAATAAGGAATTTCAGTCTTTGAGTCTTTTAGAATGAGTTAGTCAGTCTGACCTACCTGGCCACCAATGTAGAAATCGTTCTTTGAAAACTGCGGAAACAGGACGAAAAATTGTTGAAGGAAACTGAAAAAGTAGGAATAACAGAAATAAAAGTCCTTTGTCAACGGCAATAGCTATATAAGAAAATTTGACGCGGAGTATAGAAAGCACTGTGGAGTTCTATGCTAGTTCTTACCTTTATACACACCGTGTAATATGTACATCTGTGGAATTTATCGATTTGGCTAACCTTTATACTGATCATTCCGGGTTCAAACGCTGGAAGTATCTCTGACTATTTCCTTGTGTTCAAAACTTAAGATGCAGTATGATGCATATGTAAAATTATGACATGGGTAGACATCAATTTCTTTGCACTGTTACGATGTCATTTACATTGTAAACAAATGTTTAGACTGCTAAGGCTTAAAGGTCATCTAGTCTTCATATGCTGTGCACACAAACGCAAAATCAGTTACTTTACCTGTAGAGATTAGCAGTCGATTCATTCAGAGTTTTCGAGTAGCAGTTCTTAAGGGAGTGGCTGTAGCCCGCTCCAACCTGCAGATTTTGATGGAGGTCGATGACATAAAGTACAAACCAAGGCACATATGTGCGAGATGTGCATGTCTTTGATCTTCTTGTTCATACATTTTCTTTTTTTTTCTTTTTTTTAATCTTACAGTGCATTGGAATTTAGTACCACTTCACAAGCCGTTCAAAGGCTATATGTCAAGTCGGAATCAAAATCGTTTCATCAAAATATTAGTGATATACAAGTGTACAATCAGCCAATCTGGTTAAAATCGTTTTTATTTTTAACGCAGCTTGAAATTAAACCTGTGTAAGTGTCATGTCATCCAAAGACACACTTATGACTACTGACTACTGAAGATTATTTCAACAACAAAAATTGCCCAGACTGCCCAGTTTATGTATATTATTTTCTGGACCAAGAACGTCAAACAGGATAACATATAATACTTTCTACTAGCAATATTCAACAGCCGTCTACGATGAAAAAATGTATTAAAGAACATACACCCAAAACAAAGTGTGGAATCTCCAGAACTTTGAACAGCGACATCGGGCATATCATACATGACAGAAAGGTCAACGGGAAATATCAAACAGCCCAAAGCTGTCATCACGAGAGGGAGCTCTAGTGTAGACAAGTTTGTCCAGATTATTAAGACTCAATGTGGCTCTGCTGCTGGCTCTTTTATAAATGTGAATAATTTCTGGACAGATGTATGTAAAGCGGATGAGATGTTGGAGAGAGTGATGTATGGGAAAACAAGGGTCATTTTTGCAGAGACTGTCTTTAGCAATGATAAGATTAAAACTGAGAATAAACCAGTTTGCACAGAAGTTGGGTCCACAAAGGAATATAATTAAATAACACTTGCTTGACGAAAGAGGAACGTTCATATCACGTTAAGCTGTAAAAAAATGTAGCATAAACATTGATTTTGAAGGCTTTAATTCTTGTATAAAGCCATAAAGAAATACATAAAATTATATAGAGTGAGTATAACTAAACTATCTTCAATTACTTATAACACAAAAAGTCTTACAGTAATTCGATCCCAAAAGAAAGGTGTAGACTGTGTTATGATAAAATGGTATCATACACACACGTACCAATCAATTGTTTAAAACAGGATGAAACATTAGATAGAAATGTTTACTAGCACATTATTTTCAAAAACATTGATAATATTAAAGATATTAAATTAAAATGTCTTCAAATCAGAATGTTGCATAGACTACTGGGAATAATAATAATAATAATAATAATTGATAATGGATAAAGACGATGAAGTTTGTGACCTTTGTAGATGTCACGAAAACACATTCAATATATTTTTGGCAGTTTAATTTGTTCAAGATTTCTGACATCACGTACAAAATTGTATGAAGGAAACAGCGCTTACCGGGTTGTCCACATACAGCATAGAGAAGTGCTTCACCCACGTCACGTCTCGTCTCGTAACTGAACTCAGAAGGAAAAGAATTTTTTTTTAAATTTCTGTATCGTATTAATCTCCAAAGTTCACTGCCTTTCCCCTCTCTCCACATTCCACACTGGGAGAGAAGAGAGAAAGAGAATGTGAGGACTTACCAGACTGAGAGAGAAGAGAGAAAGAGAATGTGAGGACTTACCAGACTGAGAGAGTAGAGAGAAAGAGAATGTGAGGACTTACCAGACTGAGAGAGAAGAGAGAAAGAGAATGTGAGGACTTACCAGACTGAGAGAGTAGAGAGAAAGAGAATGTGAGGACTTACCAGACTGAGAGAGAATATAGAAAGAAAATGTGAGGACTTACCAGACGGGGAGTCGGGGTTAGTCAACTGGTAAGGTCCGTGCTCAAACATGGCGCCGTAGAAAGAAGAGCGACCTGGCCCTCCATTCAGCCACAGAATCAAGGGGGCGTCTTTAGGTCGTTCCTAGTCAGATTTGCTTTCAAAGTTATGTTATAATCTCCTATTGGTTTAGATGCATACAAGGATGAGCATACAGAACTTATATCTTAAAGAAGAAACACGCGTAAGTTTAATGTTCTCTCAGCTGATATTGTATAAATACGCTGTGTGTCTCCACCAGCATGAACTGCTTCATGGTTAATAGCCACGTCATGTTGTAATTGTACAATACTGTCAAGTTTAACAGCAGTCCATGTAGAATATTCTATGTAGTAAACTAGTCTGTGTAATTAAAGTCCATCGAAACAAGAATGTGATGTAAAATTCGATGTAGACTAGTTGTAGGTTATATTACCTGAGCAGGAAAGAACCAGAAGAAGAGTTGGCTTTCACATTCAGGTTTGTCCACAGTAATTAACCCTGAGTAGCTCTCTAGGTCAGCCCCGGGTAGACATCTGACCCGACTTTTCTCCTGAGCTGGAAAGTAAAGTTTTTTATTTCTTTATTTTATATATTTTTTTTTAATGTTAGTTTTACTTCGTTAACAGCTAATTTGAGTGGGTTGAGGATAAGAGAATGTTTTTGATGCTCATGTGATATAGTAAGATTATTTAAATAGGGTGGAGTCGTGTGCCTCGAAATCTACCTTACACATATTAAAATCACGCGTATAAGATCTAGACTTTTATAAAGATGTTTTCTCCAAGAAACGGCGCCCGAAAGCTCTTAATATTGTGCACGTGTAGGATTTTAGAAATAAGCAGCCTATCAATTTCGATGTTGTGGAATGTTTTAAAACGTTTGTTCCGTGATTCTTTTTACTATACTAGGCATATAACTATGACAGATGAGCATTACAGATTTCTGAGGCAAGAGAGATTTCTGAGCACGTGACACTGGGCCACATGCCTGAAACACACTGACGTGCGCCAGTTCAGTGCCACAAGGAGGGAGGTAGCCTGGTGTCGCCCGAGGACGAGTCTGCTATGTACAAAGTCACTGGGTCTGCGTTACATGTATATTCTACAGTCTAGAAGCATCCTCAGGGACTTGTTTTTGAATGCCTGGATTCTCTTCTCCATATCGGGAAGAAGAGATCACGTGTCACATTCCTATAGCAAAATGGGAGGTACAAGGGACTTTACAGTCTCTACAGTGTCTATGTGGTATGTACAGTGTACACGGTTCCTGATTTCTATATATAGCTTCTGTCATTCCGAAGGAAATCACTAAGAACTGGGAGCGACTCCGGACATCTTTAGTGTCTCTGTGGAGAGGGACTAAGTTAGTGTCGTGTGCGACGAAGGGAGTTAATACATACGCCTTACAGACCAACCCGATACTTGAAGACAATACTTTAAAGTGTGTGTGTGTGTGTGTGTGTGTGTGTGTGTGTGTGTGTGTGTGTGTGTGTGTGTGTGTGTGTGTGTGTGTGTGTGTTGCGTAATGTCAAGTAAACCATTTTACTGAGCATGTCAGTGTGTCTAGTTATCCTAGCAACATGCATGTCGGCCAGTTACCGAGAAAGTCTTTTCTTCCTAACTTGAAATTTTGAAAGTTTTCTTGCGAGTGACATCAAAAGCAATCACTTAGAAATACATTAGAAGAAAGAGGTAAAAAATTATCTAACCTAAGTGTATCTGGCCTGTAGCAATGAGCGGTGACAACAGCAGATTTGTTTCTGCGGCAGGACATGGCGCGTCTCCATCATGTTTACAGACTGCACCAGGTAGCAGCAGACTGACCCACAGGACAGGGGACAGCAGGCTCAGGCCAACCTTTAGGAGGGAAACTGGGCAGCTGACCCCTCCTCCAGCTCGCAAGATGACCGCAGACATCTTTCTAGACAAATTAAAGTTGAGACAACGAACGGAAATTGTGAAAAGCGTTCAACGAAAGGCTTGATTCTTTAAACTTTGTTCGTTTAAACCAAGAAGAAAATAAAGAAAATGGTGTAGTTGCCATCTATTATTTGACAAATGCATTCACGTATGTATACAGGAAACCAGCCCGGCGCTGTGAGCTTGTTTTTTGGTGTTTCTTGATAATATGGTTATAAAAAATAGATGCATGGAGGAAGAGTTGCTAAATGCGCTCTAAGTCTCTCTCTCTCTGTGTGTGTGTGTGTGTTGGATGTGAGCCAAGTCTAGCATCAAGATCATTGCGTGGGACTTAATATCCCACTGGCAGCTTGCACTCTGTGTGCCAAGACGTTTTGACAATGACTGCTTTCTTCATGCAATGTAAGCCAGAAAACACGTGTGTGTGTGCGCGTGTGTGCGTGTGTGCGCGTGTGTGCGTGTGTGCGCGCGCCCGTTCGTGCGTGCGTGCATGCGAAGAGGGATGCAAACCCGTGTAGCCAATGCCACAGACTTCACCACCTCTAAATAAAAACATTAGCATCAGTTTGAAGCTTTCCGAGTAACCTCATGCAACTCGGTTAAATTCTTTCTTCACGATGGTAAAAAAATCAGCAGTGTCTGGCCTAGATATCTCATCACTTGGACCGTTTTAGCTGCCTGTTTTTTCTACAGTATATCCACACTTGTTTTGAAAAAGAAAATTAAGAACGAAGGTAGAAGGCTTGCTCCACTAAAAACTAAAGAGAGGGTTTACTTCATTCAGAACTGAAGATGTTCACAGAGCTGTTTCGTGGGCCATCTCGTTAGTTTGGTCACAATCATGATAAATCATGAAACCCACATTACTCTGTCTATCGTAAGTACTGTAAAGTTTGCATGTGGCCTGTGTCTAACAGATTGGACAAGAGTGAGAGTGCAGCTCTGTCTGAATGTCTGCAATGTCTCTACAGACACCTGTCTGGAATCTTTCTAAACTTTGCTCTCGTAAAAACCCTTTTTCCTATAGCTGACGAGCAGCAAGGAACAGGCAAGATTGCTTGAATGCAGCAGAATAAGTAAAAGCAAAATTACACTTACGTGAAGTCTTTGAGCGCCAAGAGCCGAGTGAGGAGGTTGTCTGCCAACACGCGGTCGTCATACTCCAGACGGGGTAACTCTCCTCACTCACCCACACGCTCGCGCCTCCAATCTCAGACCTTTATCGTGTTAGTCCTAGTCCATGGTAATAAACTATGTGCTAAAAACTTATACATTTTCCCTTGCAACTAAATTCACGTACAGAACCTGCTTTTGTCATGTAGAGCTTATGTTGACGGAAATATAGGCCGGTGGTGGTAAAATAATTTGAGTATCCGAGCAATTTTATCTTAGCGTAGTAATATAGGTTTAGCAGTTTCCATTTACACTGGAGCATAAAGACAGCATACTACTCGATACTAACTGACCTATGGCAGTCTTTTGACGCCTGCTACATCGCACAGGTGGCAGCAGAGTCACGTGTCAGGCTACAGGTCATGGCGAATATTTTATTCTAGTCACCTGTCATAGGTTATGGCAAATATTTCTTGACTCGCACTAGCTGATATTAATACAATCACCACCATCAGTCTATCAAGAAGCTAGGGGTAGTAAAAAGCAGCCGTTTCTAACCAATTCACCTGCAAAAATTTGCTTCTCCAAATTCACCAAAAACACTCTCTTCTTATTTTTCTGTTGTCATGGTTCTGAACTTTGCGTACCTACTAGGATTCACATTTTGAATTGAAGTAATCAAGATCTCAAGACCCGACAAACACTAGCTGGACATCTTTGTGTCATTTGTTATGCTTTGTGTGTGTGGACTGAGTGCTGATCACTGTACATGGCCGAAAAAGCCATAATTCAGTAAAACACAGAATATAATACAGACTGGATTCACGTGTATACACAGAGAGATTGTTTTATTCTGAGTCATCTCCGAATTATTGGCACTGTGAATAATAATAATAATAATAATCGGATTTATATGGCGTATTTCCCCACACGGAGGCAAGCTCAATGCGATGTACAAGATGAAAAGGGCCGTAGGTAGTGGTATTATTTTTAATTTGATTACACTGTGTTAAAATGCAGAAGCAGCCCTTGATACCATTTTCAAAACAGTGCATCTCTAACAACC
The DNA here is from genome assembly GCA_004794655.1 of Marisa cornuarietis. Lineage (NCBI taxonomy): Eukaryota > Metazoa > Mollusca > Gastropoda > Architaenioglossa > Ampullariidae > Marisa > Marisa cornuarietis. The sequence goes on along the minus strand of SMMW01000577.1, from coordinate 999,827 downwards.
TTATTTTCGGCATATATTACATATTCTCTGAAAAATAAACAAAAGTGTGAAAATAATTTGATGAGCTAATGTCTCTTCTTTGTTAACAAGATTATGTTTTTCTTGATTGTTTATTCAACAACCTTATCATCAACAACAACAGTACACATTTATAGCGCACTTTCGGTCGTACAGGTTTACAGAAAGGAGAAATCTAAATGGATTGAAAGTGAAATACAAGACATTAACAGTGTGACGATGTACTAGATAAATATCAGGATATTTTGCCTTCGGCTAGTAAGGAATTAGGTAAACCAAGGTTTAAATATCAAAAGCCACCGACGAATTTTCTACAAAATGTTTGCATGCAAACTCTGTAAAAGCACAATACACCATGATACACCATGATACATCCTCTACAAGTAACGTGAATATAGACAAACAGTTTTCTCAGTAAGCTGTAACCGCTTATTTAGATTGTGTATGTAATGCATCATTGTACACTGTTACTACAAAGTAAAAAGGAAAAATCATCTCTATGATATATGTACTACATGTACTATAATATGTACTTCATGCATCTAAACCGTTTACATACTGGAGGAAGTCCCTTGTAAGATAAATATTATGTATACAACAAACATGATTAAAACATGCAAATATAACACAAAAATCGGGTAAAGGCTTCAGAAGTTTGCAACAACAACAATCTAAATAATAGGTACAGTTAACCACTTGACCTAAGTATGAACTAGATATGTGTGTGCGAGTTTTATCGATATAATATTTAGTCAATGTGAGAAAGATAAAGATGTTGTTAGTGACATGAATAATCGGCTTATTTTACTGAAAAACGTTTTGAGTCAGAGAAATAAGCTTCGCGTTTCGTTATGAGACTTGTTAAGAAGTCAAATAAATGAGATGAGTTGTTTATTAAAAGACGAGTCCTCACCTCACATTATCGTCTCTTGTATCACTTGTTCTTCGTTATAAGCTAATATTACCACAATCACAAACACCAATATATCTAGTACAATGAAAACTATACATTCGTGGAGTTTACGATCCAAGAAAACTAGCATCGCAGTTTATAAAAAAAAGTGCCATACAGCATTCCCATTTCTCAGTAGCCGAAAACAAAGATCAAGATGGTCGTGATGACAAGACAGTTGATGTCAAGGCTCCACAGCCTGCACTCCAACCGTCATAAGACAGCGCCACTCGTCAATAAGCTAAAGGGCTGGTCGTGGATGAACCGTTGCATCATGTCCAAGGTCCACTCCGGCTGGTCACTTGGAGCATCGTGACCTGCATTCCTTATGATTACCTGCACAAATATGTAAATAAAACCTTAAACCTTCATAATCATGTACCTTGTTAACATGGATATAAGGTACAGTAGGTACGCCTCACAACTGCTGGCCTGCCCTAGTGAAGACTCCCTGGGAGAGGGAAAGGCATTTACTTTGGTCACAGGCAGACTTTATAGACTTTGCATCACATCATGCAAGTTTTATAACTGCGCACACCACGTGATTTCCATCCTGTCTTGCGATCCATAGACAGCCGTGTGGTCAGTGTGGTCAGTGCACAAGGTCGCCAGTTTGAGATCACTGATTGCATAGTTTCATTTCGCCGTTCAGAAAATTTTACTTTTCACCTGTTACTGAAATTAATGATTTATTGTCTAAACTATGTCTTTTTCAAAAATACTTTAGGAACAGTCTCCATTTCGTAATATGTTTCTTCTCATTCTTTTATTATCCAGGCACTTAAGCTATAAAGCTATGACTATGACAGAGAGAAATATTGTAATCAACAGATGTAGATACAATCTGAATGGCAGTTAAGTCTCTCAGAAGGCCGCCTTACACGAGTAAAATTCTGGACTTGGGTGTAGAAGCCAGCTAGCTGACCGTTGTGCCACCAGGGATGTCGCTGACTGTTGTTGTAAGCGGCCTGACCTGACCACGGCGTGGCCAGTAGATAAGCCTCCGTTGTTCTGACGTTGACAATGATGTCCATGTTGCCCGTGTAATGTAGAACCTTAGACAATGACAGTGTAATTACAACCTTGGACAGTTAATTAACATCCGATAGCAGCCTGGGTCAGGTATTGTAACGTAGAACCGTAAACAGTTTATATTATAAAATGGAACCTTTGACAGTTGCATTGTGATTTAGACACTTGAATCATTACACTGAATCTTAAGTAATAACAAACCTTCAACATTGATATTTTAATATAGAGTATATGGGTATGTCATGAAGGAGTGGAGAGCTTTAGACAGCTAAAGGCATCTACCGAGCTTTATACATTCAATGTATGATTAATGCCTTGTTTAAGTAACATAGCAGCGTTGTATTACAAACCATTAATTACAGACTTATATGAGTTTTTTTAAATATATAAGTAATAGTACTTTGCAGAACTTTATTTATAGATTAATAAAGAACTTCGTACAAGAAAAGTGTCCTGTACAATCTTACTGACAGACTAAAAAAAGAACTTGGAATAAGAACAGCTAACCTGGTGTAGTCTCTCGTCTTTAAACGATTACATTGTCTTTTCTAATAAAAAGAACAAATTGTTAAAACTAGAATTGAAGCGAATGATTTCTGTGATTTTTTAAGATCTACACTACAGAGCTAAAACTCACTGTCTAGAACCTGCACATGGAAGATATGAAACATAGGTGGCCATGAGAAATAGTCATGGACACGAAAACTGACCTTGTAGTGATCCATCAGTAGAGCCATCTCCTCTCTAACGCCCCGGATGCTCTCCAGAGAACTGAATGCGCCGGGCATGGCTCCCGATGTTCCCGGTAGGCTGCCTACGTGGAGGGCGCTCTGAACTGATGGCTTACGCAGGAATTGTACAAGCATGGCGTCCAAATGAATGTATTGCTACACAAATACACAGGCAACACAACCGTCATACAAGCAGCACATCCGCCGTTCAAGTAAAATAGTAGATATATTAGATAATGATTATCATCAATGGTTACTGTACACAAGTAACAAGGTAGACACATGATCATATCAATGGTTCCATTACCAACGAACGATCTAGATTTTTTCTCTTAACTACTACACTATTTTATGTATATATATATATATATATAAACAGACAGTTAATTGCTAGTGTACACAAGTAACTGGGTAGATACATATCGCTGCATACTTATAATTAATAGTCCTTACAGTAACGAAACAGTAGCTACTAAAAATTAATGTTTTTGTATTAAAATATTATATATACCTTTTTTCTTATAGCTACTTATATATACACAGTCACAGGGTAGATACATATCGCTGCATAATTATCATCAATGGTCCTTACAGTAGCGAACGATGTAAACACGTCAATCAATCAATCAATCAATCTTCTTCGTGCTAGTTGCACATAAGGCCTCAACCAGAGCCCGCCACTGATGTCGATCGGCTGAAACTCGCTCCAGGCGAACCCATGTCCAGCCCTTTCCTTTCATCTCCCTTTCCACTGTTCTTCTCCAGGTTTCCTTTGGGCGGCCTCGTTTTCTTCGGCCATCTGGAGTCCATCGTAGGGCGATTCTGGAGAGGTCTGCTGTCTGCTGGCGGAGCACATGTCCAATCCATCGCCAACGCCTTAGTTGAACCAGCGTGGTGATGGATTCGGTTTCAGTTCTTCGGTGGAGTTCTTTATTTGTGATGGTGTTTGGCCAAAAGATGTTAATTAAGTATGCGCCTGAGGCATCTGTTTTGGAAGACGTCAAGCCTTTTACCGATGTTTTTGGTCATCTTCCATGATTCTGATCCATAAAGGAGGGTGCTGATCACATTTGACTTGAAGATTCTCAGTTTGGTCTTCTGGCTGATGTTTTTTGCCTTCCATGTGCTCCTGAGTGAGGCAAAGGCCTGGCTGGCTTTCACCAGTCGGGCTCGAATCTTCACCTCCGCATCCCCGGTGTTTGAAATCTTGGACCCAAGATAGGTAAAACTGTCAACTTCCTCAATCTCTTCTCCATTTAGTTTGATGTTTTCTTGGACTCTGGCCTTCACTCTCATACTTTCCGTTTTCTTTGCGCTGACCTTCAAGCCAAGGTTTCCAGCTGTTTCTGAGAAAGCGTTTGTTTTCTCCTGCATGTCTTGGTGGCGGTGTGACAACAGGGCAATGTCATCAGTAAAGTCCAAGTCTTCCAGCATTATTGTTGCTGTCATAGTCATGGTCCATTTGATCCCTCTCCTCTCTCTGTCTGTGGAATTCTTCATGATCCAGTCCATGGCCAGGATGAAGAGGAACGGCGACAGAATGCAGCCCTGGTTCACCCCAGTACTGACGTTGAAGGGGGCTGTGAGCTCCGTGTCACAGACCACCTGAGATCTGAAGTCGCTGTACAGCATTGCAACGACCTGGACAAGTTTCGCAGGGACTCCATAATGCCTCAGGATCTTCCATAAGGACTCGCGGTGGATGCTGTCAAAAGCCTTCTCCAGGTCGATGAAGTTGATGTACAGCGGTGCGTTCCACTCATTGCTCTGCTCCAGAATCTGACGCAGAGTGAAAATGAGTTCAGAGCAGGATCGCCCAGGGCGAAATCCTGCTGGCTGAGGCCGGAGGTCTTTCTCAACGGTTGCCGTCAGTCTTGACAAAACAATCTTGCTGATGACCTTGCTGGTGAGGGAAAGAAGTGTTATACCCCTCCAGTTATTGCAGTCTCCATGATCTCCTTTCTTGGGTAACTTGAAGATGAGCCCTGTCTTAAACGCATCGGGGATCTGTCCTGATTCCCAAACTTAAGATTTCTGTCAACATGGGAGCTGTCACATTCACATCTGCGATCTAAATACGTAGCTACTAAAAATTAATATTTTCCTATTAAAATATTGTATACACCAAATACGATGAAAACCCAAAGGCGCTACAAGAGAAAGAGAAACATGGAGAGCTAATCTCCTCCAGCAGGTGAGGCTAAAGACATCGCTCTCATTAGGAAGGAGAGAGGATATAGCTTGATGATATCAGCTTACTTTTACATCGAAGCGAAGATCATAAACATTATACGAGCGTTCACTTGGATGCCCCATGCCGGCGTAGTAGCCCATAATTCCCTGAAGAGAAATTAAAACAACCAGATCAATGTGTCTGATATTACATCATTGTGTGTGTGTGTGTGTGTGTGTGTGTGTGTGTGTGTGTGTGTGTGTGTGTTTTGAAGGGGTAAAAACTAGTGCCAATGTACTTACCCAAAAGTAATTGTCTTCGGGATAGTAGGGGTTGTGATTGGGTTTGCTCCAGCCATCCCTGACACGTTGTATGTGCTGACGGCGATCGAAGTCAGAATAGATACCGACGCTGTATAACATTTCTGGCAACTCCGGAAAAATCTAGAAAATACACCTGTCTTCATGTAATGAACACATTAGAACACTTCATTCAGGAGAACATCTACAAGACAAGGTCATATACAACATACTGACATCTTTTGAATAGACTTGCTAGTTCGCGATGGACAAGCACACTTGCTAGAACTCTAAGCACAGTTGTAAGAACACTTCATTACAGTATTCTATCAGCGAGTGGTTATCAGCGTGTTGTGATCATGCAGGAAGCAAGCATTTATCATGGTATGAGCCTTTGCTAGAGACGATATCACGTCAACTGCATTGGATTTTCCTCTCTCTCTCTCTCTCTACTCTGCTTAGTATATTAATTTTTGTAAGTACAATCCGAAGTCAGAAAGATTGTTTTTCTTAAAACTGGCATTCTGATATAGAAAACAGTTCACGCTTAAAAGTGTATGCATCGCATCTCCAGCCCGAACGATACATCGATCTCTGCCAGCTGAAATGTTTTAGAGTAGCTGATACCCTCTTTAGATTTGGAATATGTGATATAAAAATATATAAGATACTATACAGAAATGGTGTAACCCATGACACGTGGCATGTCCCCTGTGTAAATTAGAACTAGAAGATGAAGCACGTGAACTCTTTTTCTGCAAAGCCTATCACAACATCAGAGTGCAAGTCCTAGTACTGCAAGATGTGCACCCATTTCCTTTCATTTATTTATTGGCTATAACCTCAGGGTGCATTTATAGTCATAACATCATAATAACAATCACATATGCAACAGATGGTGACAATAATATGGCAAAATATGCTGAGTCAAGCAGTGTGTCACGTGTCATGGGAGATACCTCTCAGGAAACCATTAGGCAGTTTTCACGCTTTCTGTACAGAGTCTTTAAATTGCTTGGTGCTGGTTTCAAACAAAATGCAAGAAAATAATGACCTTTGTTGTTATCTAATGTGTGATTGTTTCTGTGTGTGCGTTCACCTACACAAGTTTGTTGTTGGGTGTTCATTTTTTTGTTTCACAGAGAATGATTACGTTGTTAAGCCCTTAGACTCTTGTAAAAGTTCCTGACAATGTTGTGTAGATGATTTTATTTATGACCACGTGCGAGCCACAGATTAAGCATTTTCAATATCTGCAATATCTAACGACCCAATGTAATTTTTGAATATCAAAGACTTACCCCTTCATTTGGTGGAATACATAAATTAATGATCAAAGCTTGTACACCTGTTTCTCGAAAAGATTTAATAGAAAAAGATTTTTTTTGTAATGCTAAAAATATGAGCTGTTATAATCAGAATAAGACTTCTTCTAGTTAATTGTTAGAAAGGGATCTGATGAACGCTTGGGGCACTCACTGATACAGTTGTTAATTTGTATTTATTATTAATTTCTTGATCTCAAATAACTTCCAGTTTTTACCTGACCTTTAAGAACTATTTCCCCTGCTACTTGCAGACGATGTCACTCCCCAGGTCAGTCTAGAAAACAAGCTGAACAGTCTTGACCTTATGCCCAAATAAACAAAGTTCGTGGCCGCTTAATACATAAGGGTGACAATTGAGCAAGACAAAGAAATAGTACCATCAGGCTAGGAAAAGATATATAGATGGTCTGATGGTGATACAAAAGGTCAGAGAAACAGTAACGATTACAAATGACATAAGTCGAGGTGTTTTGGCTAACTTCCGGCTCACAAGCCAAGTACTCAGTATGTTTAGATATACCGGACAAAAGACATAAATATATTTGTGTTTTGGTCATAAGTAATGCAATAATGGATGAAAAAACTAATCTTCTATAATTTTGGTAAATGTAATTCAATTGTTCTCGCACTCAATGACATGACCAACCTTTTCCGGATCGCAGAAGCCAGATCCAATAAAGATTCCCTTCAGGCGCATGCGTGGCCTGTCCTTGCTGTTCATCTGGTGGTGGATGTAGTAGCCCAGGGCGGGCACATACTTGCCTGCGTATGACTGACAAAGTTCACTGCATTGTATTTATGCATGTCTGTATAATTCGCAACGTTCACTGCATGAAAACTGCTGCCATTCATACTTAGCACTGACATATAATATTCCCTAACATCTTGGTATTATTTAAAACGTGGTAGCAATTTAAGGTTAACTGGGTTCCTTCTGTTCATTTCATTCCGTTGAATGTAACTGTTTCTGAAAAATTGTAAAAATGTTAAGTTACTTGGGTTACAACTGTCTCAGTGCATCGTCACGTAATACCGTTAAATCTTACTAGTATTCGTAGTATGGTAACTATTCAGTGCTATGTTATGTTTTCCTGCTGTCTCAGTTCATCGTTACATAATTCCCACTTGTCCCTTCTTTTTTGATTTCTCACTTCGCTACAGTTTCATTCTTGTCTGCGCCCACGTCTTATGTGTACTGGGTAGGTTTAGGATAAGAATCAATGTGTACAGCACATTTTTCTGTATGGATGCGAGCTCAACGCGCTGCTCACGAAAGAAAACAAAAATAATGAAAAAAACGTGAACATCAACAAATGACACATTGACAAAATCATGAACTAAGTGCATAAATCAGAACTATGGTGTAAGCGAAACAGTAGGCCTAATTATGCAAGATATTTATTAAAGAGATGAATTCAGAGTCCCAGTTCAAACGCACACACACAGAAAGGAAAGGGGAAGAAATTTCATAACAGATTCCGAAGAGAATTCCAAACAGTTAGGCCTGAGAAGGAAACAAGAGGATCTGTCGAATTTCTTCCGTCTGATGTGTGGCACAGAGAGGAGGGGACCACAAGCAGACCAGAGTTTGATTCACGTTGTAAGACGTCAGTAGCTCAGTCAAGGAGGGACCGATGATAACAATAAGATTCCGGATGATCTAGGAGAGAAATGTTAGCCTAACAAAAAAGTAAAAGTAGTGCAGAATGGTACAGATAAACATTTTCGAGACATTCTCATTCGATTCAGTATCGGTGCTACTAAAATTCACAACATAAATATAGATATTGTGCCCCAGCCCTCAGCTGGCTAGGTGCTCCTAATGTAACTCCGACCTCGATAACGAAATACACGTTTGATTCGGATGCACATCACTAAATGATCAGAGACTTACATTTTCACCTGAAAAATATAGAAACACTTACCATAATTACTTTAAAACCTCCTGATTGATAACCATTGTTTAGCAAATGTTACCAGATTTACATACTAAGGGATAAAACGACGACGAGAAAAGCAGTTGATGTCATATACTTATGTATGTGCGTGTACAAGTCTTTGTAGATAATTCGGAAACTACTATGAAACAAATCTCAATATATTTGTATCAAGTATTCAAACATAGAAATGAAATGATTACATTGTAAAAAACATAAAGAAATGTTAATATGCTTAGATAATGCTATTAGGAATATTGATGCTGTTCTATTTTCTGTAATTTCCCCCTTGAAACAAACCAAAAGGTTTGCTCAATAAAGAATTCGTTCGTTCGTTCGTTCGTATGTGCGTGTAAGAGTTGATGGAATATACTTATGTATATGCGCAGAGGAGCTGATGTAAGATAGTTATGCATGTGAGGGTAAAAGTTGATATCATATAATTAATATATATAATGTAATATAATTATGTTGTGCTTTCAAGAGTATATTTCTAAGCATTATCAACTTGTTTACTGTTTACTGATATATAACCTGTTACATTGCTTACACTGATATTTTTCGCAATGGAATGGCGTGGTTACCCTGGTGTGGGAAGCTGACGAATCTAATTGTATGGGTCACTGACCTAACAATAAGGAATTTGAGTTTTTGAGTCTTTTAGAATCACTTTATAGTTAGTCAATCTGACCTACCTGGCCACCGATGTAGAAATCGTTCTTTGAAAACTGCGGAAACAGGACGAAAAATTGTTGAAGGAAACTGAAAAAGGAGGAATACCAGAAATAAAAGTCCTTTGTCAACAGCAATAGCTATGTAAGAAAATTTGACGTGGGTTGTAGAAAGTACTGTTGAGTTCATCGAATGTTCTTACCTTTGTACATGTTACCTTCATTGGAATAAATGTTTTAGTACTCTGTGCAATTTATCGATTCAGTTAACCGTTATACTGATCATCTAGCCTGTCGTCCGGGTTCAAACGCTGGAACTACCTCTTTCTGTTCCGTTGTGTTAAAATATAAGGTGCAGTATGATGTATGTGTAAAATGATGACATGTGTAGACATCAATTTCTTTGCACTAACAAGTAACAAGAAGGTGTCGTTTACATTGTAAACAAATGTCTAGACTGTTAAGGCTTAAATGTCATTTAATCTTTACATGCTGTGCACCCAAACAAAAAATCAGTTACTTTACCTGTAGAGATTAGCAGTCGATTCATTCAGAGTTTTCGAGTAGCAGTTCTTAAGGGAGTGGCTGTAGCCCGCTCCAACCTGTAGAATTTGAGGAAAGTCGATGACATTAAATACAAACCAAGGCACATATGTGTGAGATGTGCATGTCTTTGATCTTCTTTTTCTTAAGTTTTAAAAATGTGAATATTTTAAAGAAACATTGATAATATTAAAGAAATTAAATTAAAATGTCTTCAAATCAGAATGTTTCATAGACTACTTGGGACAATAATAATAATATTTAATATAGGATTTAAAGATGATGAGGTTTGTGACCTTTGTAGATATCGAAAAGAAAACATTCAATATGACACTGTGACAAAAGTTCGCCTCTGGCATACAGTCGGACTTTGATTGTTTACAACTTCTTTATTTTTTCTGGGCTGAATCTGAAACGATATCAATGGATGAAGAAAGATTTCAGGAGATACATATGTTAATACTGGCCTGCTGTGTGTTGTTGTTTGCATGTTTTGTGTGTTTTAATGCGTGAATTGCGTCATTTCTGACGATTAAAAAAAATGACCGATGGAAGTGACGTCATGTTTGACGTAAATTCTACTCACACCACGAAGTGTTGAACATTCTGGGTGCACTGAAACTTTTCACCTAACAAAGCTCTATATTTTGCACACAAACAGTATTTGTCCACATATTACTGCAAAAAAAAAACTAATGCGATCTGAATTCATACTGACGGGCATCATGGTACTTTGCGGAAATTCTGAGCACCGAGATAGTTTTTGTCTAACAGACGACGGAATGAATGTGCAACAAATGGTTGTCCTCACGCTAATTTTATTAAATATATGCCGAGAATCTCAGAAACACAAACAGATTTACAGCAATATATACATTTGTCTGGAAACTGAAAGACATTGTCCAAAGGTAACAGGCGTCATCGCTCACTTTTTGGTAATAATACTCTTTTTCGTAAATTCCGTGTCAACATTTTACACGCGCGTAACCTGGACAACGTGACGTCACATAATGTCGTGCAGTCCTTCACGAGAAACATCGCCTTTTCCAGACGGTGTGGTAAGTGTTGTACACACCTTGTCCTAAGTGTGATAGTGGTGACAGACGTCATAGCAAGGTGGCCGCCAGGATAAATGCATTCAATTCTCTCATTTTCGACTGATAGTCAGCTTGCTCACTGTGGCTGCGTGAACTTGTGTTAGCGGTTGGATGTTTTTACTTCGCCTAGGAACGAGACACGCAGTTATCTTCTAAACTACATTTATGGACACTTGATGCTGCGGCGGAAGTGCGATGTCGAGTAACTCGCTGCGTCATAGGCCAGTCTATGCTATTTTGTCAGAGGGGAGAGTGGGTATGATCCATTTCTGAGAGGGGAGCGTGGTGGGCCGTGGCTTGGTGTTGTGTGTGATTTGTGAACTGTCTTTAATGATATGGAAATGGTAAATGGTTAGGGTTAGGGTTTAGGGTTAGAATTTAGGGTTGGGGTTAGGATTTATGGTTAGCGATAGGTTAGGGTTATGGTTGGGGTTAGGGTTAGTGATAGGTTTTAGGTTAGGTTTAGTTTGGGGTTCGGGTTGGGGTTAGGGTTAGGATTTAGGGTTAGGTTTAGAGTTAGGGGTTAGAGTTATTGATATGTTTGGGTTGGGGTTAGGGCTAGGATAAGGGTTATGTTGAGAGTTAGGGGTTAGAGTTAGTGATAGAGTTTGTGTTAAGGTTAGGTTATGAGGTACATTTGAGCAATTGAGTGGAGCGAGCAGATGATGAATGCAGAGCAGACAACATCAAGCGAGTGCAGCGAGAAGTAGAATGACGTCGTAGTGACGTCACTTTTTTGTGTAGCTCGCCTACAGGTAAGCCATTTTTTATTATGGCCGTCGCTAGTTACTCTATATCGAACCTGTTCCAATGCCGCATACTTTCAACAAATATAGCCCAACAAACAAGAATATTAAAACTAATTTCACTCCCCATGGCCTATTTTAGGGGACGAACTTTTGTCACAGTGTCATGTATTTTTGGCAGTTTCAATTTGTTCAAGATTTCTGACATTGCATAAAAAATTATATGAAGGAAACCGCGCTTACCGGGTTGTCCACATACAGCATAGAGAAGTACTTCACCCACGTCACGTTTCGTCTTGTAACTAAACTCAGAAGGAAAAGAAATGTATTTTAAATTTTGTATCGCATTAAAGGTTAACTGGCTCGCAACATTATTTCTTTATTATCGGGTTGTTCGTTTTAAAATAATAGTTCCCAAAATATGAGTACACAATGATCCTTAATTTTAAAGATATAAGCCTTCAAACATCGGAATTCTCACCTGCAGCTATAGGAAGGCGGGAAAAAATTACTCTCCTATACTGAAGAGTTCTCTCACGTGATTGAAGTATTTGTAACAACGAGTTTGCATGTCTTCGAGTTAAATGAAGAAACATCACTCAGGTTGTCGTGTTCAAGAAGCGATTTTGTTCGCCCAAAAAATAAAACAGCTGAATTTGGAAAATAGCCCTACAGATTGGAACTATATTTAAAAGCTTCGAATGAAGTCAAAAAATAATTAAATGGTCCAAACTGAATTCATTCAACAAACTGGTAAGTCAATCAAATCAAACTTTAATGGGCAACAATAGTTACAACTGACTGTTGATAAGGATTTTTTACAATTAAAAATATAATGATAGTTTGAAACATGTTTATTTATGTAAAAACTTATTTCTTCCTCATTAACCTGCATGAAAAATTTCTATTTACTTACTGATACTCGCACGTGTTCCCGTTTAAGCTCCTTATAATATGTTTATCACCCTCAATTTTTTTCCTTTTTTTAGCTGTTTCGATCACGCACATCAATGGTGCCATCACACTGCCAGTTGTTTTGAGCATTATGCTGGATAAAGATACGACTGATGATGATGTGTTTGTGACTGTCGCACGATGTTACTTGTAGACCAGATCAGGTGTAGATACCGTCGATGTTGCATCTCTGATGCTTGATCTACCAGCAGTCGTAGTTCGTTTTAACATCTCGTGCTTTTGTATAATAAGCACTGCTGTAGGAATAAGATTTCTTCGGTTTTTGAAAGTCCAAGACTTGCTTGTATTATATAAGTGACTGAATAACAATCGATTTTGAAACGTTTTGAGCAAATTCATGAGTGCGGTGTGGGGACCAAATTCGCAGGCACGTTTGAACAAAGTGAATCCACTGGCGTTTGCTGCCATTATATCTTTAAACTCACTCTGAGTGTCGAAGAGAACATTCAGCCACAGCACAATGTGTCCTGTTCACTTTTCTTTTACCGAGGATTGCATCTTTTCTCTTCGACTTATGCTAGTGCAAACTGTGCTATTTTTAGAAATACGTTCGTTTCGTCACTTCCTGTTTTCTCGACAAATCCAGGTGTGCTTTAGAGAAAAATATTAATATAAAATCTTTCATGCCTCTCTGTCATAAAAGACCACCGGAACATGTTTTTGTGATACTTTGTGCTTTGTTTCCAGCGATTTTCGCTGAGCGGTCGCGTTGTCCTTTAATCTCCAAAGTTCACTGCCTTTCCCCTCTCCCCACATTCCACACTGGGAGAGAAGAGAGAAAGAGAATGTGAGGACTTACCAGACTGGGAGAAAAGAGAGAGAATATGAGGACTTACCAGACTGAGACAGAAGAGAGAAAGAAAATGTGAGGACTTACCAGACGGGGAGTCGGGGTTAGTCAACTGGTAAGGTCCGTGCTCAAACATGGCGCCGTACAAAGAAGAGCGACCTGGCCCTCCATTCAGCCACAGAATCAAGGGGGCGTCTTTAGGTCGTTCCTAGTCAGATTTGCTTTCAAAGTTATGTTATAATCTCCTATTGGTTTAGATGCATACAAGGATGAGCATACAGAACTTATATCTTAAAGAAGAAACACGCGTAAGTTTAATGTTCTCTCAGCTGATATTGTATAAATACGCTGTGTGTCTCCACCAGCATGAACTGCTTCATGGTTAATAGCCACGTCATGTTGTAATTGTACAATACTGTCAAGTTTAACAGCAGTCCATGTAGAATATTCTATGTAGTAAACTAGTCTGTGTAATAAAAAGTCCATCGAAACAAGAATGTGATGTAAAATTCGATGTAGACTAGTTGTAGGTTATATTACCTGAGCAGGAAAGAACCAGAAGAAGAGTTGGCTTTCACATTCAGGTTTGTCCACAGTAATTAACCCTGAGTAGCTCTCTAGGTCAGCCCCGGGTAGACATCTGACCCGACTTTTCTCCTGAGCTGAAAAGTAAAGTTTTTTATTTCTTTATTCGTTTTATTTTTTTTTTAATGTTAGTTTGTGTTTCGTTATGAGCTAATTTGAGTGGGTTGCGGATAAGAGAATGTGTTTGAGACTCATGTGATATAGTAAGATTATTTAAATAGGGTGGAGTCGTGTGCCTCGAAATCTACCTTACACATATTAAAATCACGCGTATTAAGATCTAGAACTGAATTTAATATTGTGCACATGCAGGATTTCAGATATTTAGATTTCAGCCTGTCACTATTGATGTTGTGAAATGTTCTAAAACTTTGGTTCTTTGCTTCTATTTACTGTACTAGGCATCTAACTATGACAGATGAGCATGACAGATTTCTGAGGCAAGAGAGATTTCTGAGCACGTGACACTGGGCCACATGCCTGAAACAGACTGACGTGCGCCAGTTCAGTGCCACAAGGAGGGAGGTAACCTGGTGCCACCCGAGGACTATTCTGATATGTACAAAGTCACTGGGTCTGCGTTACATGTATATTCTACAGTCAAGAAATTTTATTTTTTCATAGAAGTGACTTCAAAAGCAATCGCATATCTTCATGTGACAGATAATAGACAGAGATCATGGCATTTTACTTATTGCATAATTCTTGACCGTTATTACAGCGTAACACAGACTGTTCGTATAAGAAATACTAGCATACAGATATTTTGGCCCATTGGAAAAAAATGTAAGAAAACTTCTAACCTAAGTGTATCTGGCCTGTAGCAATGAGCGGTGACAACAGTACATTTGTTTCTGCGGCAGGACATGGCGCGTCTCCAGCATGTTTACAGACTGCACCAGGTAGCAGCAGACTGACCCACAGGACAGGGGACAGCAGGCTCAGGCCAACCTTTAGGAGGGAAACTGGGCAGCTGACCCCTCCTCCAGCTCGCAAGATGACCGCAGGCATGCTTTGCGTTTCTAGACAAATTAAAGTTGAGACAACGAACGAAAATTTAGCTCATTCAACTTATTCTTTTGTATTAGCTGGCTTATATTTACTCATGGATTAGCGAAGAGCCTTTAACAGAAGGCTTGATTCTTGCAACTTTGTTCGTTTAAACCAAGAAGAAAATAAAGAAAATGGTGATGGTGCCACTTATTATTTGACAAATGCATACAAATATATATATGTATGAAACCAGCCCTGCGCTGTGAGCTTGTTTATTGCTGTTTCGTGATAATCGGGTTATAAAAAATACTGTTAGAACCAAAGCAGGGAGGAACAGTTGGTAAATGCGCTCTATGCCTCTGTGTGTGTGTGTGTGTGTGTGTTGGATGTGAGCCAAGTCTAGCATCAAGATCATTGCGTGGAACTTACAATATCCCACTGGCAGCTTGCACTCTGTGTGCCAAGAAGTTTGACAATGACTGCTTTCTTCGTGCAGAATATATGGAAAACAGAAAACGTGTGTGTGTGTGTGTGTGTGTGTGTGTGTGTGTGTGTGTGTGTGTGTGTGTGTGAGTGTGTGTGTGTGTGTGTGTGTGTCTTTGTGCGGGCGTGCGGGGAGGGATGCAAACTCGTGTAGCCAATGCCACCTCTAAATAAAAACATTAGCATCAGTTTGAAGCTTTCCGAGTAACCTCATGCAACTCGGTTAAATTCTTCACGATGCTAAAAAAAAAAACAGCAGTGTCTGGCCTAGATATCTCATTTTGTCTGTTTTACCTGCCAAATCTTTCTACAGTATATGTACACTTGTTTTGAAAAAAAAAAGAAATTAAAGTTAGAAAGCTTGCTCCACTAAGAACTAAAGAGAGGGCTTTCTTCACAGCTGTTTCGTGGGCCATCTCGTTAGTTTGGCCACAATCATGATAAATCATGAATCCACATTACTCTGTCTATTGTAAGTACTGTAAAGTTTACATGTGGCCGGTGTGTAACAAATTGGACAAGAGTGAGTGCAGCTCTGTCTGAATGTCTGGAATGTCTCTATAGACACCTGTCTGTAATCTTTCTAAACTTTGCTTTCGTAACAGGATTTTCTTCTATAAGCAGCAAAACACAGGCAAGATTGTTTGAAAGCAGAAGAGGAAGCAACAGCAAAATTACACTTACGTGAAGTCTTCGAGCGCCAAGAGCCGAGTGAGGAGGTTGTCTGCCAACACGCGGTCGTCTCCAGACGGGGTAACTCTCCTCACTCACCCACACGCTCGCGCCTCCAATCTCAGGCCTTTATCGTGTTAGTCCTAGTCCATGGTAATAAACTATGTGCTAAAGAATACACTTTTCTTTGCAACTAAATGCATGTATAGAAACTGTTTTTGTCATGTAGAGCTTAAATGGAGGGGAAAATAGGCCAGTGGTCGTACAATACTTTGAGCATCCGAGCATTTCTTTCATGGCGTACTATTATAGGTTTAACTGTTAAATCGCTTGAACACATTTCCATTTACATTCTGGCAAAAAGAAAGCACACTACGCGATACTAACTGATCTGTGACCGTCTTTTGACGCCTACTACATCGTACAGATGGCAGCAGGGTCACGTGTCAGGCTACAGTTCATGGCGAATATGTTATTCCAGTCACGTGTAATAGGTTATGGCAAATATTGACTCGCACTAGCTGATATTACTACAATAACCACCATCACTCTATCAAGAAGCTAGGAGTAGTAAAAAGCAGTCATTTCTAACCTATTCATTTGCCAAAAATTACACCTCCACACTCGTGTCAAGACACGGGTGGTGCTGCACACACACTCACGCCCGACAATTGCGCGTTCTTTCAACACAAAACAAAACGATTGCCTGAGGCTGTCCAAATCATATTACTTCAGTCATCATGTTGCCCAGGACTTTACACCATAAAATATAAACACAAATTCTTAATACAGCGCCACTAGCAATTCTTAAAACAGTAAAATCGTCACAACACCAGTCCGCACTCATTCACCTGGAAGTCATACTCTCTTCTTCCATGCTCACTTATCAACGTCTTGATCAATTCTTTCCCACAGTTCGAGTTCTCAAAATGTCACCTTTAAACCATACAATTTAGGCTTTCAATCTTAGTTGCTTAATCAATCCTTCCCCACAGTTCAAGTTCTCAATATATATCATACAATTTAGCTCCTCGTGCTGTTCTCTCCCAAAATAACAGTCTTCCATGACAGTACTTACAGTTCAGCAGTCAGCTATACTCGGGTAGTCGCTCTTTCTACCTCCAATCTCCCAAAATCCATTAACTCATGTATCCCTACTCATACACGTAAAGAACACCAATGACACATAATCCAAATCGCTTCGATCATCCTTCCCCAGGGGGGGGGGATGAAAAATTAACACTTTGACTGCTCTGAACAACACAGTTCTTTTCGACACTCGACGACGCACACACAGGCCGTGTCGACGAGGGGGGGGGTGTCACGGGGTGAGCAGCGTAGATAATCCTTGCATACGTAACGGGGCCGAGAATGCCCAACTGGCCGGCTCGCCAGTCCTCAGTAGTCGTCAGTTATCCATACGCTGTGTTGTCCGGTCAGTTTCCAGACAACGTCGCCTGTCCTCGACGGTAGTACTTTATCCAGCCGCTGCTGGGTCAGGTAGGCTTCTGGTACTGTCGCCCTCACCATTAAAACCACATCTCGACGAGGTTTTTCCACACAGGATCCGTATCGCGTAGCATCCAGCGTCGCTCGACACCCTCCTGCTTTCTCCGTCAGTCTCCTTCTGTCCCGCGTCTCAGGCACGTCTTACCCCTCTCTCCGTTCTCGCGTGATTAAACACGTCTTACCCCTCTTCTTCTATATTTCTCCTGAACAGTGTTCACCGAACTTAACCCTTCCTTCTCTATCGATCACGTTCATTCTCGCATACCTCTATCCACACACGTACGTCATAAGTCGATAAAGGGTTAAAACAGTCTCAGAGAAAAACTATGGCACGGACTGGTCGTGCCACATGGACTGGTTCGTGACAACTCGCCAAAAACACTATCTTCTTATTTTCCTCTTGACATTATCCTGAACTTTGCCTACCTTCTAGGAGGAAGGCTACATTCACAATTCTGAATTGAAGTAATTAAGATCTCAAGACCCGACAAACACTAGTGTCAGGTAAGGGTTATTTCCCTTGGATATGTAGTTGGCGAGTGTGCGTGTTTGTGTGACTATGCAGCTGTTAAAAGTAGTAACGATCACCACGCGATTTGACTGGGTGAACGGGTAGTTAATATTCCCAACGAACGTGGTTGGCGAGTGTGTGCGTTCGTGTGACCGTGCAGCCGCTAAAAGTAGTGACGAGAGTTCACCACATGATTTGACTGGGTGAACGGGTAGTTAGGATTCTCAACGAAACCGCCGAGACGGTAGGTCTTGCTGTACTGGTGGATTTACAGAGACCGGGAATCAGAGAACTACACAAGGTAATATATTAATCTTTTTCGAAATTTGTAATTTCAGTCAGGATTTTACTGCAGTATACTAAAAAAATTGTTCGTAAGGAATCGTAATTTCAAAAGAAGAAAATGAATTGTCACTTGGCGTTTTGGCACCGTACATAATGGTGTTAGTAGACTAATTAAACACCGAGTTACAGGAACTTCCGGGGGACCCACTAATGTGAAGGAGTTGTGAGCGAGAAGTCCCTAGCGGCGGCCAGGCCCGAGAGCCTCCCCTGAACGTGGACCCACCCAGGAGTGACTAACTACAACTACAACAGGGAGGGACCGCTAAGACGAAGGTGTCGACCTGGGATCGGGTGAACACGGGCGGACTGTAACAGTAAGTGTTTGCAAACTTACTATAATTTAATTGAGAGGCCACTTTACACTGGACCCAGTTCCAGGACGGTACTCTATTTCTCTAGTTCAAGACTGAACAAGTTTATAATCGTACTGTGGTGTGGTAATGACTAGTGAATGGGTGTTATGATTTTTCTGGCTACCTGAGTCAGCTTGGTGAAAACTTTATGTATGATTCATATATTTGATAGCAGCTATTTTGCTTTTGGTGTGTACGACCTGTTGCTAGATATCCACAAGAAAGACAATAAGAGAAAGAGTTGAAAACGAACAAAAAACTAAACAGTAAAGTAGACAGCAAGCTCGTTTAGTAAACAGAAGACGAGAAGCCCATTGGCAGGTCATTGTGTTTTGTGTTGTTCGAATGCGCGTGCACACCGTGTGTGTAGCGGTGACGTCAGTGAGCACACCGGTTGTGACAACTAGCTGGACAGCTTTGTGCCATTTGTTATGTTTCGTGTGTGTGGACTGAGTGATTACCATTGTACATGGCCGAAAACGTCACAATTCAGTAAAACACACTCGTGGTGTAAAAAGAAATTTGGGTGGAAAGGTACTCTCATGTAGCGATGCTGGGTCAAAGCTTCTCTGAGATACTCCTCTGAGACTTTTTTTTCGCTCGCCTTAACCTATAAAGACTTGATTCAAGTCTATATTTCTCATTTCTTTTCGCCCCCAGTGGAGCATAGGGTCGCAACTACACAACGCCAGTTCTGGGCCTCCCTCCCCAGTTGGGCCCATGTCATCCCAGCTGCCTCCGCCTCGCCGTAGACCGATCTTCTCCACGTTTGTCTGGGTCTCCCAACCCTGCACCTCTCCTGTGGGTTCCAGTCCGGAGCTTGTCTTGTTAGATTTTCGGCCGGCTTTCACAGGGTGTGACCGATCCTACCCCACTTTCGCTTATTGATGGCTGGCAGGTTTGTGGTTGGCTTTTTCCACAGGCCTGTATTGGAGATCTTCTTGGGCCATCTGATATTGATTATGTGGCGCAGACATCTGTTGATGAATGTTTGAATCTTGTTGGTGATGGTGTTTGTCACACGCCATGTCTCAGACTCATATAGAAGGACAGACTTTACGTTTGTATGGAAGATGCGGATCCTTGGGTGCTGAGATAATGCCATGGAGATCCAGATGAGTCACAGGATGTGAAATGCATGCCTGGCTTTATTTATTCGGCTTCTTACGTCATCTAAAACAATTGAGCAGAGGAAAGAGATAAAACAGCAGTTGCTTAACGCAAAGTCTCCACGCTTAACAGAGAAGTTGAGAAAGGAATATTCACAGAAAGACAAGGAAGTAAAGAAGAGTGCTAAAAGAGATACAATAAAGTTTGCAGAGAACCTGGCTCTAAGAGCAGAAGAAGCTGCAGAAAGACAAGACATGAATGTGGTTTATAAGATCACAAAAAGGCTCGCAGGAAAAAAAAATAACAGTCAAGACATACCTTTAAAAACCCAAGATGGAAACATCATCACTGAGGAAAATAAGAAAGTAGAGAGATGGAAGGAGCATTTCGAGGAACTGCTCAATCGACCCAACCCCCCAGTACTAGCCAACATCCAAGAAAGTAAAGAAGACCTGGATATAAATCTCGGCCCCATCACTATGGCCGAAGAAAAAGAAGCCATCCAACAACAAAAAAATGGCAAAGCCCCAAGGACATAACGAACTTTGCCCTGAAATGTTAAAGCTGGAGGTAGAAGAAATACCGAAGATGCTCTGCAAGATTTTCCAGTATCAATATGGGATACTGAACAAGCACCAAAAGTATGGAAGAAAGGTATAATCTTCAAATTACCAAAGAAGGGTGACTTAGGGGACTGTAATAATTCCCCCTAAGGCAGATCATAGAACAAATCACTGAATGGAACAGCAATCTTTACGCTGTCTTCATGGACTTGAGAAAGCTTTTGACAGCATACACCGTGAGTCATTATGGAAAATTATGCGCCATTATGGAATACCACAAAAATAGTAAATGTAATTAAATGGTTATACACAGACTTTCACTGTCAGGTGGTTTGTAGTAACAGCGAACTAACAGATAAATTCAACATTACTACCGGAGTCAAACAAGGATGCATTCTCTCCCCTTTCCTATTTATACTAGCCATGGACTGGCTTATGAAACGAACAACAAAAGACAAGAAAAGAGGAATCCGCTTGACACTTACATCAGTATTGGAAGACCTATAGTATGCTGATGACATTGTTATACTATCCAGCCAACACAAGGATGCCCAGGAAAAGATCAACGAGCTAACCACGACTGCATCAAAAAAAGGACTAAATGTAAACATAGGAAAAACAAAAGAAATGAGACAGAATGCCAAGTCAAAAGAGTCCATCACAATTAACAACGAAGAAGTGGAGAAAATCCATGAATTTACATATCTTGCCAGTCTAGTAACAACAGATGGAGGTACAAAAAAGGATGCTAAAACAGACATCAAGGCAAACCAAGCCTTTGCCATGCTTAAAGAAATTTGGAAGTCCAAAGGACTCAAGAGGAACACCAAATTAAGAATCTACAAAAGTAATGTTCTCCCAATCTTACTCTATGGTAGTGAAAAATATCAACAAAAATCCGGCAGAAAATAGAGACTTTCCACACCAAATGTCTGAGGAAAATTCTCTGGATATTCTGGCAAACCATAATAACCAACAACGATCTCCTCACAAGAGCCAGCTGCACAAATATAACAACCATAATTAAAAAAGAAGATGGAGATGGCTCGGGCACGTGTGCAGAATGAAACCAGAGGCACCCCCCAAAATATCCCTTCACTGGACAGCGGATGGCAAGAGGAGACGTGGCCGGCCAAAAGAAACATGGCGACGGTCAGTGGAGATGGAGCTCAGGGACCAGAAGCTGACCTGGAGCGACGCAGCAAGACTTGCTGCCGACAGACAAGGATAGAGGTCTCTAGTGGATGCCTTATGTACCACCTAGGTACGAAGAGGACTAAGTAAGTTACGTCTTCATCTGCACCTCCATCCTTGGTGACTATGCTTCCAAAGTAGATGAAGCGGTCGGTCTCTTCAATACATTCTCCGTGTAGTTGGAGTGGAGCTTCTTGCTTGTTGTTGACCCGCATTACCTCTGTCTTCTTGATGTTGATTGTGAGGCCAGTCGTCACTGCCTTTTCTGAGAGCCGAGTGAGCTTTGTCAGTGCATGTTGTTGCTTGTGGGACAACAGGCTGATGTCATCCGCAAAGTCGAGATCCTCAAGCTGTTGGAGGTTGTTCTTCTCATGATCCAGTCTATGACGACCAGGAAGATTGTCGGCGGGAGCATACAACCTTGCCTTACTTCAGTCCTCAATGTGAAGGGGTCAGTCAGCTTTCCATTGTGGATCATCTGGCATGTCGAGTCCTCATACAGCTGCTGGATGATGGCTATGAACTTTGGTGGAAATCCGCAGTGCTGCATCAACTTCCAGATGGTCTCTCTGTCTAGGGACTCAAATGGCTTCTCAAAATCCACAAATGTCATGTAGAGTGGGAACTGTCATTCGATGGACTGTTCAATATTGATTCCCAGTGTAGCGATATGGTCTGTGCATGATCTACCTTGCCGAAAACCTGCCTGGTGTTGCCTCAGTCTTTTGTCTAGGGCATTCTTCAATCTGTCCACGATGATACTGGTCAGCACCTTGTTGGAAATGAACAGTAGCCACGCCAGTTGCTGCACTGGGTAGCTTTATCAGATAGCTAAGCTTTCAGTCTGCTGGAACTTGCTCATGCTCCCAAATTTTCTGCAGCAGAGGGTGTAGCATCTCTGGTATATCTCTGCTGTGGCTGTTGGGTCTGCCTTGAGTGCCTCTGCAGGATTGCCATCTGGGCCTGCCGCCTTGCCAGTTTTCAGTATTTTATGGCTTTGATGATTTCTGCTTTGGTTGGTGGGTTAATGTTCACTCGGAGTTGCTCGGTGGCTGGGGCAATGTCCAAAATTGTTACTGGTAGTGGCCGGTTCAGTATTTCTTTAAAATGTTTCACCTAGCGAGATCTTTGTTTAACATCCCCGGTAATGACGCCGCCATTCGTATTCTTTACTGGCCTGCATTGATGTTTTTCCTTTCTGACAGAGTTCTTGTACTTTCGTATGGTCTCGCTTTGTTATTTTGCCCACCTGCTTGTTCTGCTTCTTCTGTCATCCTGTGTGCGAACTGTCTCGTGTCGCCTCAAGTGTATACACAGAGAGATTATGTTATTCTGAATAATCCGTATTATTCGTATGGTGAATATTAATAATATAATAATAATAATAATAACCAAATTTATATGGCGTATTCCCAGACGGCGACGAGCTTAATGCGCACTAAAAGACGAAAAAGGCAGTTGGTGGTGGTTTCAGTTTTAATTTGATTACAATGTGTTAAAATACAAAAGCAGATCTTGATTCCATTTTTAAAACAGTACATTTATCTCTAACAACCTTATTTTCCATATATATTGCAAATTCCCTCCTGAAAAATAAACAAAAGTGTGAAAATAATTTGATGAGCTAAGGTCTCTTCTTTGTTAACAAGACTATGATTTCCTTGATTGTTTATTCAACAGCCTCATCATCAACAACAACAGTACATATTTATAGCGCACTTTCTGTCCTACAGGTTTACAGAAAGGAACAATCTAAAGGGACTGAAATGTCAAATACAAGACAGTAGCAGTGTGAAGATGTCCTGGATAAATATCAGGATGTTTTGCAGAAGGGAAAACGGTAAAGCATTAGGTAAATAATAATTCAAACCAAGGTTTAAATATCAAAAGCCACCGGTTTTTTTCTATAAAATCTATATACTCAAACTCTGTACAATCACCATTCACTACGATACACCATGATAATCCTCTTTAAGTAACATGAATGTGGACAAACGTTTTCCTCAGCAGGTTGTAAACGTTTACTTAGATTGTGTACTTACTTTATCACTGTACACTGTTATTGCAAAGTAAAAAGGCAAAATCCTCTCTATAATATATGTAATACATGTCCTATATGTACTATATACATCTAAAGCGTATATATATACTGGACGAAACCCTTTGTAAGATACATATTATATATACAATAAACATACTTAAAACATTTTTATAACACAAAAGGCTGCAGAAAATTGCATCAAGAACAGTCTATTAAAATCAGTGTAACGAACAACTTGACCTCAGATTAAAATTACTAGTACATCTAGCCACCGGATCTCTGGTTAAGATCGCTTCAAACAAATACAGTTTCTATGTGTTTTTTTTCAAATTACTTGTTACCAACAAATTACCATATGATTTTAGAGAATCATCGTCAAATAATACGCGCATAAGGCGATTTATCGACAGTCTACGCTGGCATCTTTTATGATGACAACAGTTTTGTGTTAAATCCGTTTGAACGAGATATGTGTGTGGGTGTTTTATCGAAATAGTATTTAGTCAATGTGGAAATGATAGAGATGTTTTAAGTAACATGAATAAGAGGTTTATTTTATTGACATTTTGAATCAAAGGAATGAGCTGTGTGTTTCGTTGGAAAACGTTGAGTCAAATGAATGTTTTATTGGAAGACGATAAGTCCACAACTAACATCTTCTTCTCTTGTATCAAATTGTTTTTCACTATTTTAGTTCATCTTACATGCCGAACTACAATAGGATAAAAGAATGGCTCAATCATTGGAGGAAGACGAAAAGCACATGCGAAAAGGGTACCATTCTCTCCTTCCAGACATTAAAAGTTCGGCCGACTGCTGATAAACTACCAGTAATGGAGTAATGCAGGAGATGGCTGTTTCCATTCTAGGAGATGACGGTACTTGGAATCACTAGATTCTTGGGCAGAGAGATCGAGATTCTTATTCTGAGGAATATTTTTTGGCAGAAAAATCTTAAAATCACTTAATTCTTGGGTACTGAAAAGTTTTGTTAGAATCACTAGATTCCTTGACAATAAGAAATATAGGTGAACCCTAATCCATATAAATATATATATATATATATATTAGGCTGCGTGTTCAAATCTTACTTGGTGAATGCTGGGTGGAATATCGCCATTGTGCAAAGAGAATTAGTGAAAGATCTGTACAAAGAGTTTACAGTGACAACTTCGTACAATAAAAACTGTCAGAACTCCTTTCGGGGCCAATCAGTTGCATGAAAATTACGTGTATTTCCACGAGAGAATGAACTAAATCACTCAAACGCGTGTGTTCTTGCAGAAAGCAGACAAGCAAAATTTACAAGCCCATAAAACCAGCAGTGCTGTCTTTAACAGTCGCTTTGTGATAGGGCTGATCGAAAGGGCTTATCATTGATGAACCGTTCCATCATAGCCAGCGCCCACTCTGGTTGGTCAGCTGGGGCATCGTGTCCTGCATTCCTGATGATTACCTGCAAACAAGTCGTCTGGCGCGTTACCCGGATGTCTGCAGCATGATGATGAGGCATAGGAACTAGCCCTCAAGTGAGTCAGCCAGGCTCTCTCCCTACCCACCCACTACATATCGCTTACAAACTCTATATTTGCCTCACATTATCTATGGTTAAGAAACTCTACATTCTTTTAATACATATCCGAGACAATATAACGTTATTCAGACGACTTATGAACTTAAGGTATTTAATAGATTTTATGATTCAAGGTTTTAGTCCTCATAACTGGACAAATATAAATAGATAAATAGATAGGTAGCTAGATATATAGATATTGGAATCAACAGATATAAAGATAGTTCCTTAAACAGTAGCACAGCGACAGATAGACAGACAGATTTAGATACACTCCAAATAGCAATTAAGTCTCTCAGAAGGCCGCCTTACACGAGTAAAATTCTGGACTTTGGTGAAGAAACCAGCCAGCCGATCGTTGTACCACCAAAACTTTCGCGAACTGTTGTTGTAAGCGGCCTGACCTGACCACGGCGTGGCCAGTAGAAAAGCCTCCGTCATTCTGACGTTGACAATGATGTCCATGTTGCCCGTGTATAGTAGAACCTTAGACAATGACAGTGTAATTACAACCTTACATTAACAGAGAAAGCACAAACATCTTAATAATTATGTACTCTCTCTAGCCTGAAGTGCGTTTAAAAGAAACAAGACAACATTTTGTATTAATGTTCCTGAGTTACTGGCAAAGAAACTACTACAATTAAATGGATAAACGAAATTTTGAAGGATTCTTATAATTTTTTTAGGAATGTGCATCTGGCGTAGATATTTGTATTTGTGGCATAAGAACACAAAATGCAGCTCATTATCTTCACACATGCAATGTGGACATTTTAGTGAGACAGGAGACAAAGTCCTGTAACGTTGCTTACGGTAGTTTACATTTGAAACGACAAGTCGAAATCTTATTAATGATTCTCTAAGGTTAATATGTTTCAACTCAATTAATCAATTAAACACTAAAAGGGACAAATGAGCTGTAGAATGACTATCGATCACTACTAAATATTTTACTGTGCCAGTCTTGTTCAAAACAGTCTGTGAGTCGTAGCTTACAGTTTTTTAAAAATTGCTTCAAGTTACTCACCCCATGACATTCCCAGACAATTACAAAACCATTTGCTACATATAAGTTTTTGTGATGCTGAAGATGCTTTCATGTAATAACAAGTGTAAAGACACGATGTATTGTGCTATGATCTCTTCTCAAACCAACTTGCTCCTCACCAACAATATCATTGTATTCAATTCACTTGGTAATTCTTTTATTTAGAATAGAACTACAAATCTTCCTGTGTATATTTAAAAGGGATATTCATCTCTAATTATCTGTATTGTTCCTCTCCCCCTTTTTATGTAATGGCTGAACAACCGCCTGCGACCAGAAGTCAGGAAGATTATCAGACTAAGAGAAAATTGAAATAGGACAATAAACATGGTGTACTTTTAGATAACGAGTGTTTAAAAAAGGTCTATCAACGTATAAGGTTCAGGTGCTTTACGATCTTTTCATAACTGCTTCATGGAGCTCTTCGACTGTTATTGGACTGTTTAGGTAAGCACCTTCCTTATCGCTAATAGTTTATCTTTAATTTCTGAGGCCTGCGTGAAGCATGTATGTGGCAGGTTGAAAACATTGTGAAAATGACCATACCATGTCACTTTAAATAAAAACTATTTAAGCAAACTTTATGCCTCAGAATAAATCTTATTTCGTTCCAATTGTATTAGCTATGTCTGCAGTGTTTATGTATTTATTGGTGAGGGAGTGGTAGTGATGGACCATTTTTCAGTTAGTAAACTTTTAAGTAGGTTTTGTAAGGCGGTGTGAGCCTGATTTTGCTTAAGGAATGTGTATAATAATAATAATAATAATAATAACAATAATAACAATAATAATAATAAGAAAATATTATTATTATTATTATTATTATTATTATAGACCGGATCACGAAAGTCTAAAAGTAGTGTATGACCTTTCAGACTAACAATGTGATATTTAACATTGAGGTAAGTTGGTTTATGATTTATATATTTATTGATTTATGTTTGACTACTGATGTATATTGATGTTAGAACCCCACCTGAAATTACACACCTAGATGAAATCAAGTACAGATCTTTGTGTTTTGTGTTGATTGAAAGAACACGTGAAGCGCGCCGTGTAGTCAATGTGTGGGTGTGACCTGTCTACACGTTGTGTAGTCTTCACACAGTGTAATGTAGAACATTGACAAAAAACATGTCAGATAAACCCTGGACAGTCACGTAGTAATTTCAAACAGTGGACATTCTACAGTGTGATAAAGAATTTTGGACAGCTGAAGGGCAATGATAAGAATTATACACTAACTGTTTTGTAGCACTTTCATTACTGTTAGTACATTGCTTCATATATGGAGATGTTAATCTCGGTATTAGACTCACACAGAAATTTAAATTTTGTACAATCAAAGCAAAGTGACTATAGTTTTCAGAGATTATCATTTTGTTTTGAATGCAAAAAACGAAACTTATTCGCCGTGAAATGTAGCTGATAGTAAGTTTTCTTTAAGTGCAATATTTTAATCTAATTTTACTCATTAAGCGATTCAGTCTTCTATTTAAAAAGTGCTGTAAATAAACACAGTGAATAATGAATGAGCAATTCAACAGATGAGGTGAGTACTAACAATTATTGAGATTTGAAATCTCAGCGACATATGAAGTCATATTAGTAGTTTCCCTCTTTGCGGTAAAGAAAGGTACTCGTGAGATGGATCCTGCATAATCCCTGTCAACAATATGTGTGTTTACATGCTTGACCCACCATTGTTAGCACTCTCTAGAATATACGTTTAAGTCAACAAGAAGCTTGGTATTGTGTTCGTGATGGAAGTATTTCTCGTTGCACTTGCACTGACCTTGTAGTGGTCCATCAGAAAGACCATCTCACTCCTGACGCTCTTGGTGAGTTCAAGCATACTGTAGGAATCGAGTAGCCCGGTAAACTGGAAGATTTTACCACCTGCGTGAAGAGCGTTCCTGACTGGCAATTCGTTCAGAAAGTCTTTGAGATCGAAATCCCGCGTCCCTTTTTCCTGTGTCAAACACACAGGTAACGCACCGATCATAAAAGTAAAGTATCAGTCAGATAAATTTCTGGTCACGAATAGGTCACACAGATAACACCAGTTACAAAAAATAAAGTTTCCATATTATATATGCGTATTTATGTATACATGTATTTATTTATATTTCATGTATTTCAAGTATTTTATCCAAGCGATAAACATTCTTACTGCCTCTTCTGGCATTTATATCACCTTGATCAAGACTGCAATCTTCAAAAGTAGAAATATTATATATTTCAGTGAGTCAAGAGGACAAATATAAGCAGAAATCAAAATGACTCCAGTTACTGCCATTAGACAACATGGTGCATGTTGACACCTGACTACCAGGGGAACGGGATTCTCGTACAATGTGTTTGGGTGACCACTGCAGCGATGCGTGTGTATATATCTGTATAACAATAAAATAGTATACAGGCAGCAGACCATTACAATACCACGATCAACAATCAAAGAAACCCACCAGAATTTTCTTGATATAACTCAAATGACTCAGCAGTAACTATCATTAATATTCTGTTGAGGTAGTAATAGCTAATTATTTAAAGAAAACAAGTGGAGGATGTGTGTCCAAGTGAGTAATAAATGATCAAGACGAATGAGTACAGAAGGTCAGAACGAAGCTCGTGATGTAAGCACTGTGGAGGGCTTGGAGGGGGAGGTTTCGGTTTGATGTAAACTTACTTTGGCGTCAAGGCGTTGGTCGTAGTAAGAATAACTTCCGAAAGGATGTATGTAGTAATAATACAGATCCTGCAAAGACATTTACGAAACTCTTATGAGACTTTTCGCCTGACGACAACTATTTATCTGCGTACAAGTGCTGCACATGATAACAGAGAGTTCGAGATTCAGCGCTCGCACGACGCGTGCGTAAGCGGCAACCTGTAGCGTCACGGGAATTTGCGCTCTACATCATCACATCCACAAAATCCAACCAATCGCTTTCTCACAACGGGTCAGCTTAGAGGCTCGCCGTTCTCGTTGCCGCACACGTCTCCCTACGCGTCGTAGATCTCAAACTCTCTATTGTTAACTGTATCGGGGAGCGTTCAGAATAAATGTTTTTGTACTTACAACAAAGGATATGTTTTCGGGGTAGTACGGGTTGTGATTGGGTTCGCTCCAACCATCCTTGATACTTTGTATTTCCTGGCGGCGATCAAAGTCGGAGTAGGCGCCGATGGTGTACAACATTTCTGGTAATTCTGGCAGCATCTTGAAAATACAACACTCTTAGTGTAACCAACAAATAAAGCATGCTACAGTTTATAAGGTACTTAAATTTCAGTAGGAAAAATGTAATATACTAAATTGCCCTCATTTTATTTATTCGTTGTTTTTAAGTACTGTTGGCAGTACCTTTGGGTCCAGGTTTTCATCAGTTTACGAATCACTGCTCGCAGGGAGTTCTTCAGGCAATTAAACAAAGAAGGTAATAACTAGTCACAAATATTCTTTAAAACTCTATATATATATATATATATCTGAGATATTTGATAACTTTAGACCAGGAATAACTGTTTGTAGAAACGATTTAATGAAATTGACAGAAAAGTCTGATTTTGAATGCCATTCAAATGGAACAATTTGGTTTCTATTCTCTGGAGAGGAAGGATAATAAGTTTGCAGAATAATGTACAGTCAATGTGAGAC
Organism: Marisa cornuarietis; assembly: GCA_004794655.1. Classification (NCBI taxonomy): domain Eukaryota; kingdom Metazoa; phylum Mollusca; class Gastropoda; order Architaenioglossa; family Ampullariidae; genus Marisa; species Marisa cornuarietis. The sequence goes on along the minus strand of SMMW01000577.1, from coordinate 969,891 downwards.
GATGAAGGAAATCCGAATACTGAGGACAGTTAGATCATCTACATCGTCTCAGTGCCAGCATAGATTCACGTGTCATCGCTCGGCGCAAGAACAAAGTGGTAGTAGTACTACTAGTAATACTACTACTACTATTGCTACTACTACTACTCCTACAACTAATAGTTATTATAATGTAGAGCTTTACCCGACCATCCAACAGGCTAATGTGCTTTACATATTCAAACATACAACTTCAGATGATGCTATTTGGAATTCCTGGCTGTAATGCAATATGCTCTGCACACCAGACCAATTATCATCTCTCTCTTGGACGAGCGCATGTCTAAAGAGCAATCAGCACATAGCAGCTCTAACACACCAAGCCTGTTAATTGTTCTGTGTAGAGAGAAACCACAATTGTTGTTCAGAAAGATGTCGCCGTTTCACAGTCCAAGATGCTTATCACCCGAGATCTCTAGTCTGGATATTCAGTTCGGACACAGGAAAGAACAGATTAATTAGAAACATTAGTCGCAGGTCAGATAACTGGCTTTGTCACAGCAAAGGAACTACTACAATTAAATGGCAAACCACACGGCCGGCGAAATAATGGTTCATCTGCTGGACTACTATGACAAACTAGAAAACGACTGTCAGAAAATAAGTCGATAAGAAAGTGGAAAGATGGAAAGGAAAAATAAAAAGTCCATGGGCAAAGAAAGACAGTCAAGGATGATTATATGAATCCCAGTAAGAACCTCAGGCAGACTATCTGCATGAAAATATCAAGATAACGAAGAAAATGAAATAGAGTGCTGTCCTTTCAAACCAGTCAGGCAAAGGGACATCGCTGTCAGCGCGTTTTAAAAAGGAAGTTTCAGTTAAAAGAATCCATTATTCATTAGAAAATATATTTTGTAGCTTTAAGTGGTTGTCTGTCTGTGAAAACGTATTTTAGAAAGTAATGTTAACTCTGTGTCACTGTTTGGGTGACATATCTAATCAGAAACTAATACAGTACATTGCTGTACTAGAAGTTAGTTTTCGTAAGTTCAGGGTCTTTTAAACTAAAAAATATTAGTTTAGAAATTATGAACAAGAAATTATATTTGTATATATGTACCGCCAGAAGATTCACTGCTGGTGTACAAACTGTGGTGTTAGTAATAGCATCAGTGCTAGTGAGGATGTTTGTTTAAGTGCACGTGATAGTGTCATATTTTATTGCAATTGTTGATTTAAATACGAGGAGAGGTAGGAAAGCTTGCTTCATTTTTATTGATTTACATTTTTTCACTTTTTATGAACCTTAGTGATGTGTTGGAATGTTATGGCGCGAAACCGTTCGAAAAAGTGAAAGAAAGACATCAGGCTTCTTCAATCTTTTGTTCTGTCAGATGACGGCAATAATTTGAAAGCCCTTACAACTTTGTATAAGTCTTCTTACCCTCCATGTATCATCTGACTATAATTCTGTTGTTTTCGCACCTAATGAAAAGACCAACCGTTTCTGGATCGCAGAATCCGGATCCGATAAAGATTCCCCTCAAGCGCATGAGTGGCTTGTCCGTGCTGTTCATCTGGTGGTGGATGTAGTAAGCCAGGGTGGGAACGTACTTACCTGCAAATGACTGACAGCATTCACTGCATTAAAACTACTTGTATTAGCATTCAGTACTGAAACATATGTATAGCCCTTTTGTCTCTTATTCCTGTCCCCTACTCCCCTTGCCCCTAAACAAATATCCTTTTGTCTTAAAATACACGGAATACAGTTCTTGTTTTGTTTTTGTTTTTTGTTTTTCTTTATTTTACAGTTTAGCTCTGTACGCTTATTATATAAAACAATTCCTAGTAGATGTGTTATCTTCGACAACTCGCGTCTAAAGCGATGATTTGTCGAACGCGTGCATTCTGCTCGATCACGTTTTAACTTTAGGTAGTGAACTGCTTACGTCTACCTGACCTCACGTGACTAGGACCCGTTTCAAAAGATTACAATCAGACGAACATTCTCGAGCTCCATGTATTTCTGTCCTACCTGGCCACCGATGTAGAAATCGTTCTGCGAATATTGAGGAAAGAGGAGGAAGAACTGCTGAAGAAAACTGAAAAAAAATCGTAGAAGGGAAGTAAACATCTGATGTCAGCAGCCGTACCGTTAGCTGTAAGTGTCATAGCAGCCTCAAATATTTCAGTTAACTTTGCTCTTTGTTCATAATCTTTACACCTCTCTAAATATTACTGCCGTTAACTGCTAATTTACTATTTTAGTCAAAAGTAATACTGGCTGTGTGGGCTGGATTCAAGGTTAATGCATTTAAGCTCTCTGACTGTTCTCTCATGTTTGTACTGTCTGCACTTTGTTTTTTGTTTACAGCATTTAACGTGCGAGTGATCAACTAAGACTGCAGTTTATCAAGTCTAAATTACTGGAAGTTTACCCTTTACCATTTGCCATGAACATTTTGATTCTGAAAGCTGAAAGGCTATCAAGCCATATTTCTTTACAGACCATGCAAACAGGAACAGAAAGTCAGTCGTATTACCTGTAGAGATTTGCTGTTGATTCATTAAGTGATCGTGAGATACACGAATTGGTGTGACTGAAACCCACGTTAACCTGCAGACATCAAAATCTAATATGTTGAAGTTGTCGGTATCTCTTATTATCTTATTTAATCAAGAACCACAAGCGTTATAATAATAATAATAATAATAAATGAAGATTTTTATAGCGCATATTCACACTCATAGAGAGCAAGCTCTTAGCGCTTAAAACAAGGAAGAGACATGGACTACATGGATAGAACACGTGGGCGTAAGAAAAAACAACAGTACTGACGACAAACAGAAAACAAAGATGGAAAACACAAAAAGACACCAAGTAACAGAAACATAGAAAATATAGCGACTCTGCAGAAAAAGATGGGTAGACAAGCAGCAAGAGCAGAAGTGGGGGGGGGGTAAGAAGGATGTTAGCAGCGTTAATATTAAAGCCTCTTTGATTTGATTGGACTGTGCTAAAGTAATCCATGATTACACAGATGGGGTGTTTTGGCACTGTTAATTCTTATGTAGGAAGCATCACGCAAACAGTATCGAAAATTAAAAAAATACACGTCGATGGGAGGGAGTGCAGAGGACAGAATAATTATCTTTGTCTTTCATCGTTAGTACATGTGTAGAAGAGCTAATCATTGAAATTAGGCTATAAGAGTCGTAATACTTTGTCATTTGTACAGTAATCATAGTAAGTGCTTTTTAATGTTTTATGTCCAATGTTTTCACGGACCTCTTGAATCGTTTTCGATCGTTTTCTTTCTTTGTACATAAATATGACATGAATATTCCTATTTGATATTACATGCATTTAACAGATCCTCTTATGTTTATAATCAGAGCACCGAATACAGAAAAATGAAAAAGTATTTTGGCAATCAGAGGTGATTAAACAAGTGGGTGGTCTCCAAAGTATATTGGCTGTATAGGAGACCGAGAACAAAGAATATTGGCTGCTTAGGAGACAGATAACAAAGTACACAGGCTGTATAGGAGACAGCAAACATAGTATACCGGTTGTATAGGAGACATAGAACACAGTATACTTTTTGTATGTAAGACAGAGAACAACGAAGGAAGCTTCACTTACCGGGTTGTCCACATAGAGCATTGAGAAGGACTTCACCCATGTCACGTTTCGTCTTGTCACTGAAAGTAACTGTCTTGTGTAAAACAATCATTACAAAGGTTCCGCCTTCGCCACCACGCAGCTTGAACATTACAGTAAATTACAGCCATAACTGTGTTAACGAGTTTTTGTTTTTCTCTTACTGTGTGGGACTGTGAAACCTGCATCTGTTTACTTATTTTTATCTCTCTTTCTCTCTTTGCTGCTATTCTTTTCTAAACGTTCTGTGCTGCTGTAATTTTACATGTGGAAAATAAAAATGACCAAAAGAATAACGAACAGACATGTAGGCATGTAGGCATGTAGACAGATGTACTGTGATGCTCAGCCGGAGACTTCGCATTGTTCGTCCTTCTACATCTTTGTGACTAGTTCGTGATCTTGTTCAGCGCAACGAGTCCGCCTTTGCACTCTATAAATTCTCAATTATTATTACTGTTATCTTGTTTAAGTGCTATATATTAGAGAACAGTTCTGTAATAAGTTTATTTGATGCCATTTATGCAATTTTTTTTGTTCAGCACCCTTTTTTTGAAATTAAATGTGCTCTAGAACAATATTAAGGCAATATTGTATTGTTTTGTCTTGATATATCATTTTTCTTCGTCATTCTTAGTCCGTCTGGAGCACATATGTTCCTTTTTACAGGATCAAGTTTCCATTATGCCTGAATGGTTCCTTCAAACCCATATCAGGAAGAAGTTGGCTTTCAGAAGGTCCTCTGTAATTGCTTTGGCGAAATATTTGACTTGCGTCTGTTACGGAACGCCGGGTCTGCTGCCTCCACTGAACTCAGCTCATGATCAAATGTGGCTTAGATGAAGTCGATTTCTGGACTTGTCCCAGGAATATATTTTGAGATCCGGAAAGTTCACATCATTTCTACTGCTCCTACTTTAACTATACTATATATTCTTTTTAAAGCATTTTAATTCTATCCTCAATTATCGTTGCTAAAATTCTTCAAAGTCTTTTTCAAATGTCGATGTCATTTTTGAAGTTATAAAATGTCAAATTTCTCATTTCTAGGTGCTGCTCTTCTTTTTTATTTGTTAACAAAAATAAAGCAAAGATATGGTCAAGAGTGCTGTAATTTCTTCGAAAGTCTGCCTGCTTTACGCTTTTTATTGGCAGATTTCTATTCTTTTCTTATTGCTAGTTTTGTGTCAATAGTATAAATATAAATCTCAGTACAGCTATTTGGCACTGAAACTCATACTTAGTTATCAACATTTTATATACTAACCTTTTAAGAAGAAATAGGATAATTATTCCAAGGAAATGAACAATGTCCTTTACTAAACAGCTTGTTAAAATGGGAAAGGTTGTAAGATATGGTACAACTAGGGTTAATGATTTCTTGGAAAACTCGCCTGTTAGCTCCTCTGGCTTAGCAGCTTAACCCTTACCATTCTTTAAAGGAAATGTGTGTGTGTGTGTGTGTGTGTGCGTGCGTGTGAGAGAGAGTGTGTGTGAATAAACAAAGAAAAAGTGCTTACTTACCAGATTCTGAGGTGGTGTTTATCATCTGGTAAGGTCCGTGCTCAAACATGGCGCCGTACAAGGAGGAACGCCCTGGCCCTCCGTTCAGCCACAGCAGCAGGGGGGCATTTTTAGATCCTTCCTATTCAAAGTAGATTCTCATTCAAGCTTACACACAATGTTGCAGCACAAATGAAAAATTAAACACTGAAGGAAATAAAGACTCGGGCGTTAACTTCTCTGTCAAATGCTCAGACACACATACCAGCGCATGTGTGTATTTAGGCATGCATGTCTCGGCAAAACATGACCTTTAGTTTGTGTACTTGTTATGTAAAATGTGAAATATTGTACAATGCACTTACATGTGGCATGTGACAGCAGTCTATGATTGATTAGCACATTAAGCAGCACTTAATGATAGAAAGGGCAATGACATTCAATAGTTCATTGTCACCTGAGCAGGAAAGAACCAGAAAAAGAGATTGCTGCCACATTCAGGTTTGTCCACAGTAATGAACCCTGAGTAGCTCTCTAGGTCAGCCCCGGGTAGACATCTGACCCGACTTTTCTCCTGAGCTGAAAAATGATTTGTTATAATTTGCAGTTTATTGGTTCATCTCTGTCATTTATTTATTCTTTTATCCCCTCGACTAGTTTATGGCGACAGTATTTTCTTTTTTAAAAAAAGTCAAATGTTTGGAGGTTTTCTTTTTTTCCTCTCAAAAATATGAGCACTCATTAATCAATCGCAACGTTTGCCTCTTCAGTATATGTAAATAAGATTTGTGAAAAATAATTGCATTACTTTCATTCAAATTACTCAAAAAATTGAAAAAGTACAAAAAAGATGTTTAAAATGAAACTTAAAATAAATTTCTAACCTAAATGTGTCTGTCCAGCAGCGATGAGCGGGGACAACATCAGACTTGCGCCTTCAAGAGGACACCCTTCATCTCCAGTTAGTTCACAGCTTCCCCCAGGCAGCAGCAGACTCAGGCTGACCCACAGGAGAGGGGGCAGTAGGGTCAGGCAAACCTTCAGGCGGGAAACTGTGCAGCTGACCGCAACTCCAGTGGTCGCCATAACCCCCAGGCCTGCTTTTGTTGCTAGAAAAAATGAAAATAAAGAAATCGTCAAAGTTAGACGAGAATCATCTGACTCTCATTGTTTTATACTTAGTTTATAGTCAGGTTGAGAGGTTTTTAAAGCGTTTAAAGTATTTAGCAAAAGACTTACTTTTAAATAGCTTTCATAAGAAATCAAAAAGGAAATGCATTCATAACAGGATGGCTTAATTCATCCATGGACCGCAAGGATAAATATAATTAATATATATATATATATATATTTACATGAATACGTGTATATTAATGGGTGTATTCATGTATGTCTATAAATGTATGTATGCGCGATTTTAAATGTGCCTTTATTTGATGTGAATATGTGTATCGTCTTTGTGTATTCGCATGAAACATGTATAACTGTCAAAGGTTGCACCTGCGCTTTATATACCACCTTTGTGTCTAATTAAAATAATAGTCAGACATCAAAGAAAAACCAAAGGACCCGTAACTCATACTCTAAGCTATAACTCCTGTACTCTAAGGTGTAACTCCTGTACACTAAGCTGTAACTCCGATATTTTAAGGTGTAACTCCTGTATTCTAAGTTGTAACTCCTGTACACTAAGGTGTAACTCTTGTACTTTAAAGATCTGAGCCAGGCTTAACGCTGAGGTTCTTGTGAGCGGGCGACAATATTACTCTCCAGTTTCACGCCGTGTGCCAAGAACTTTTGCTAGCAGTATTTTTCTTCAAGTAGATAGGATACAAAGACTGTGTGTACGTTTGCGTGCGCGCTCCCATACTTACAAGCGTGCGTATATGTATGTATGTGTGAGGATTCGAAATCTAGTACCAAACCACACAGAATTGACTTGAGCACATGTGGCTGGAAAGGAATATTATTTTTTGTTCGAATAAGAAAGGATTAAAAATTCTAAAACTCAGCGGAATTCTATTGTAACCACCGACCTGGTATTAGCACGGTAGACAATGCTCCAGGAAAGGAATGGCCCATATATATATATATATAAATATATATCTCACCCTTTGCAGTTGTTTCTCAATTTCTTCATTCCCCAACTCCTCGACAATTCATGATTTTCTCACTATCTGCTTAGTGGTTACTGGTCACTGATTTGTTTTAAAACTGGTATTTTGTTGTACTATTGGTCGTTTGCAAATGTTTCCTTCACCAAAAAGGTTATTCTTGCTCTGTGTTCTAGCCAAGAAGTAAACAAAAGTGTGCGCACCTTCATGGCTTTTACTCAGTGTTATCTTTGACCGATACTTTTCTAAATAAAATGTTTACTTACCTTTACCCTATAGAATTAACAAGCAGCAGGATGGGTACAGAATGGTGTTGATAGCATACGAAACAGGCGAGACTGTTCAAAAGCAGAAAAAATAAGCGAAAGAGAAAACTGCTTACCTAAATATGTAAAGAATAACACTTGGCCGTCTCCAGGCTGGATAGCTTTCGTCAGACAGCCAGACAGACACACTTCACCTCTTAAGTAACGTTTCTTGACCAATCAAAAGACGTCTTAGCTAAAGATCTGTGTGCGAAAGAAGAACCTGTTCACTATTTGGTACGTGCTTTTGTTATTTATAACTTATTCGAAGGCAGTAGTGCAACAGATTATTGAACTGATTGCGAATATGCCATCTGTTTCTACGATACAAACATATTTTGATACTTAAATCGTTTATCTCACACATCAATGACACAGAGTTTAGAGCTACAGCAAAATCCATTTCGCCTCTTATTTGAAGTACATATCCTTGGCTGAATCCACATCTATGGCAAATCGGTATAAAGACTTTCTATAATGACTCCTATGATTAACATTAGATTTGATACTATATCTCTGTAATGCTTGTTTGAACATGACATTCAGCCGCAGCACTAAAAGGGTTTGTTTGTTTTTTTTTTGGGGGGGGTCAGATCTAGTCGAAACAGGTTCGCTTGAAAGGTTCTGTACTTTATAATCGGTTTTAGTTTTAATTATTTTTCCTTATTACAATATCACACACACATTTTGTACTATTTAATTATTAAATTTCGACTAACAGTTTTCGATGAATTCAGTTTGTCAGCATAATATGGTAAATATATTCATGCGTTCTGTATTATTACACCTGCATGACTGAAGAAACTAAGAAACCACCCATTGCATCGGGTATGGGAAAAAGATTTCTAAAATTTTTTTCATTAAACAATCGCGTTTTATAAACACTCTATTGCAATTTGTAAAACATATATATATATATATATTCTTATATTTATATATATATATATGTCTGTGTGTTTCTGTGATTCTTTTCATGGATTAGTTATTATGTTTCAGAGCTTGGACAGTAGTGAAACTGATGATACAGACTTATTCCTATCTTATATCTACAAACAGTATATTTCTATGCAGGTAATCCAACCAATGCTTGATTATAATCAACTCTTATGATATGTAAAAAAAGAATGTGGCTCCGAGGCATTCATTTTTTCAGAATTTGCTGACCAACTGACAGTAAACAGGGGGAACAGAAACCCGCGCATTCTATCACGTTTTGCTCACTATACCACAAAGGATTTAAATTTGGACAAAGACCGGGTATCCTGTCGTACAAACCAAGGGCAGAAACAAATTGTAGACAAATGATTCGGCTTTAAAATAAGCTATTTTTGTTCCTATACCATCAATCTTTCGCTAAATTAAAAATAATAAAAGCACTTTACACATGTGTACGACGTGACTTCTTAAACAAGGCGGCTTGTCAGTGCGACCGCAATGATCTCAAGTCCCCACACCTGCTGAACCTCTCTCTTTACAAATAAAACCCTCCAAAGAAGACAGCTAGGGCTTTTTCTTTCGCTTCGAAGTTGTTTACCTTAAAATGTTCGTGCCTTCAGCAGCTAACATCTACTAGAGTGCAAATTTTCAACACCTTGTCCTTTAGAGGTCTAAAGAGGTAAAAACTTTTGTTCAAATCTCCGGGTTGAGATCAGTACGAAATCCCCCCTCCCCCTGAGTGACTTACTCCTCCCGTCCTCAAGGTGTGACTACAAATATCACCGTGCATAGGAAGACGTAAACAAAGCCTGACATCTGAATGCTTCTTTGTACTGTTTCTACTTTCTACTGTCAATGTTACAGCCGTCAGGAGAGTCGTGACAGTATGGTAATCAGGCGTATCCCTGGCCATTCTTACTGTCTTGGGGTTTGTGTGCACTGTGTCTGTGCATGATGCATTCTGGTATCGCGAGAGGGCAGAGGAGTAAGAACATCACACGTGGAGAAGTCATGTCTTCTATTTGGCTCCACCACGGATTCCACAAGATGTGTTGCGCTCTTACAGACCTTTCCAAACAGATTAGCTGCGCCAGGCTCTGCTAAACAAGACTTTTCGGGCGGCTTTTTCTGGCTCACGCCTTATCTTGGCACACAACACGTGCATTCAGCTTCCCAGCTGCTGTGTGGTTGTGATTTCCTCGTGCAGTGACATCCACGAACGCGCAGCGTCAATGTGTGACACACACACACACACGGGGGCGCGCATGCTAATGAGCCGCCGGGATGTATTCAGTCCAGCAGTGCAATGGTCTGCGTAGCGACGTTTCCTAGCAAACTGCAGGCTTTGATGAGCGCCGTCTGAATCTGTCGGTGAAATTATCAGGAGGGGTGGGAGGTTAAGGGTCGGTTATCGATTATCTGCGGTGCTCCTCAGGAGAGACTTTGGATGCACTCGCTGCTAATTGTGGCAGCCTGCACATTGGACAGGGTGGTGGTGCACATCACACACGAAACTGATTAACAGATGGCGCTGCGCTCACACGTCGACATCCACTGCCAGAATCGTGAGGCCTTAATATGACCCGTTGACAACTTTTTGTTCTGCAAAGATCTTTACAGAGGGAATGGATATGGGAATGTGCGGTATTAATCGTTGTTAGACGTTTTCAAACTTCACGAGCAGGCAGTGAAAGACGAGCTGTTTATCAGCGACACTGTTAACCCACCATCCAAGCACCACCCTGTGCTTCCACTGCTTTCTATGCCCCTTTTAATCATCATCATCATCTCTCTCTCTCTCTCTCACACACACACACACACACACACACATGCGCGCGCGCCACAAATTGCCGCAGTCTTCTATAAATAATGATAATACCATACTTAGTAATAATAGTGAAATCTCATTAAACGTACTTGTGCTGTGTAAGCGAAAGCAAAAACACCGAGAGAGGTCACCCAGCATCATCAAGTAGAGCACCAACAGTAGGGGAGCGAATGGTACTACACAGCAGCGTAGGAACCAGGGAGGGCTAGGGGGGCAGTCGCCCCTTAATAAAGATATTGAGGAGGCAAGAATCGGAACGTCCTTCACTGTCAGCTTAGAGTTTTCTCCATTCCCCAAAAGCCGAGCATCTTCCTACGCCACTGGTGTAGACTAAAGGATTTCGATGATATATACATGGTCTACACAAAGGGGAAGAACTGTAGAGCTAAATTAGAGCAAATCAAAAACTTAAAAAGTAAGATTGCTGGTTGACACAAGAGAATGAACAAACGAACGAACTAACGAATGAACGAAACTTTTTCATTGATTAGGCCATCGGCCCATGTTAAGGGCATGACAGTACAATTTATACCATACTAGCATATTCGATAAGATACATCTTGAGTGAATAACATACAGTATAGGTATATATATAATATATATATACCCCCACACACGTTAGTATAAGGGTATGAACAGTATATATATATATATACACCCACACACACATTAGTATAAGGATATGAAACATATTAAGTCAGCAAAGCATCTCCAAAAAAGGATAGCGGTACGAAGTACAAAAAGGTAATAAGGGGCCATTGTGGGGCCTTATTTCTTCGTTCCATTGCTTTGTAAAGATAACAAGCAAAGTAACATCTTACTGGATATTTATCGACCATTAATAAGGCTAGTCTAAACTGAGAGGTAGCTAGGTGAAATGTATTCTACTCGGAATAAATCGGACAGACAAGTACAAAAGGGAGTCAAGTCTCATCGTAATTACAAAAAACAACATTGAATAGAGGACTGTGGTTAAGAGTAACTAACTTTGTGGCACTTGGGACTCGTTATTCCTAATCTAAGTTTGATAAAGGTGTCTCTACGACCAATATTTCTGAGATAAGAGAGAGACGAACCAAGGAGAATGTCTGTTTTAAATGAAGAACAAACAGAGAAGCGTGAGCCATCACAGAGCTTGCTATGCCACTATTGCTGGTAATGTGTTAGGAACATAGGTTACCACCCCGGAATGTTGGTGTAACGAGGTTGTCACCCTTGTGTATTTTCCTGTAGTGATCGTCTCCCCTGAATTTAATGTTGATGTAGGGGGCGTGGTTTAGAAATTGGAAGTTAGAAGCAGACGTGAGAGTCTGGTAGAAGGAAGGATTTGTGAAAAAGGTCAGAATTGATATTAACTGTGTGGAGAATATTAGAAACGTTCGAGCGCACGTACACGTGTTAGTGATTTTTTGTCTGAAAGAATAGGTGTGGAACTCAGTGTTTGCAGGCGTGCTCTGTGGAGTCTGTGTGCGTCCGAGTCCGTTCCCCAACAAATGGTGACCCCGACGTGATCTGTCTTGGGTTTGAATCGTTTGGTACAGAGTCGGATGAAAGATTGTCTTTAGATCTCGTGTCTGTTTTCTCCCCTGATCTAGGTGTAGTTGTTGAACTAGGGTGGTTTAAATATTGATAGTTGTTAATGTTTATGTGTGTTGGACTTGGTGCAGTATCCCCGTCTCCAGCTTCACGGGTCTACGGGTGTGTAAAGTTCTACCCGTACTAAGGAATTAGCCTCTGTTTCTACTTTTCCTCTCGTCTTTATTTTCCAAGCTCACTATTCTGTGTGTGAAAGTGTATGCAGAAACCGAAAGTGAGAGTGGATGTTCTATATATATAAAAAACATTCTGGCCTTGCGTGTTGACTTATTACTTTATGTAAAGTCATTTGATGATTGAATAAGTTGTCACCCTTGGATTATTTTTGAGGTACTCATGCGGTACTTTAGGATTGTTAATAGATCTAGAAACCTCGAGTGACTAGTTTTGAAAAAGTTCAGACTACTATTGATGTTGTTTTGTAACCCTGTTGCATTACTGGAAGATAATTTTTTGTCTGATTGATGTTGACATGCAATTAGCTTAGACTTATTGCAATTTTGATTGTATTTTCTGCTTTATTAGAAGCTTAGATAGTAGAGTGCTCCCTTTTGTAAACCTAGTAGAGTAATTATGTTGGATAGATATTAACCATGGCTGAATCCATTAGGGAGGTAGCCGACTTTGTGAAAGAAGGACAACTGTTTGGACTGAAAGACGAAGCCCTTACAAAGTATTATTTCAGTGCATTGAGAGGCAGGACAGATATACAGAGAGATTAGCCAAGAAGGAAGAAGCTGGAAGATTAGCCAAAGAGAAAGAGAAAGGAGCTGACAGGATAGCTAAAGAGGCTGAAAGGGCCGCAAGGGAAATAGAAGCAGAGCGTCAGTTCGAATTAGAGAAACTACGTTTAGAGAGAGGGACCGATTCCAGCGCGACAAGGAGCAATGGGAACCAAACCCCAAAAGGACTCACCAATAAGCTCTCATCATTCAAAGAGGACGAAGATGATATCAACGCTTTTTTGAATCGGTTTGAGGCACAGGCGCAGTCCCTTAAATGGACCAGAGATATCTGGCCATTACAAATCGCCACTTCTTTTCACGGAGAAACCCTCTAGCTATATCATAACCTATGTGTACAGGGCCCCGTGGATTATGATATGCTCAAAAGAGAACTATTACTCAAGTTTCAGTGCACCGCCGAAGGATACAAATTAAAATTTAGATCGGTGAAACCCCAATCTCAAGAGTCAATGCATTCTTTTCAAGCCCGACTAATCGGATTGTTCAACAGGTGGATTGACTTGTCCAAAGTCCAAAAAACTTATGAAGGATTACACGATCTGCTAGTCAGAGAACAAATACTTCGAAGTGTATCTAGAGATTTAGCCGTATTTCTGAGAGAAAGAGACTTTTAGAACGCTAATGAAATGATAGACAGTGCTTAACGTTGTCGCCAAGCACACACCCAGGAATCTCAGGCAAGACCAACAGAAAATACCATGTTCACCAATTGTAAGTCTGTAAGTATTAATTTGAATTTTCTTATAAACAGTTTCACATTGCGAACGCCTTGATGTTCCAAACCATACCAAAACCAAATTTATAAAGTTTTATCATTACACGGTTTAGCCGGGTTATTTTGTTGTTTGATGTAAAGATTCTTGCATGGTCAGTGCAAACGATTTGAGTGGAGCTGCACTATTCTTGAAGCCACCCTGCTCTTCCTCAAAAATATTATTTAATTCCATCCATCTATTAATCCTTATGTTTAGAATAGAACTACAAAAATTCACTAAGGAGATTCCTCTATAGCTGTCTGGCAGATTTCTTATGTAGTGAACAAATGGAAGATTGTCGGCGGGAGCATACAACCTTGCCTTACTTCAGTCCTCACTGCGAAGCTTTCTATTGTGGATCACCTGGCATGTCGATTTCTCATACAGCTGCTGGATGATGGCTATGAACTTTGGTGGAAATCCGCAATGCTGCATCAACTTCCAGATGGTCTCTGTGTCTAGAAAGTCAAATGCCTTCTCAAAATCCACAAATGTCATGTAGAGTGGGGACTGCCATTTGATGGACTGTTCAATATTGATTCCCAGTGTAGCGATATGGTATGTGCATGATCTACCTTGCCGAAAACCTGCCTGGTCATTCCTCAGTCTTTTGTCTAGGGCATTCTTCAATCTGTCCACGATAATACTGGTCAGCACCTTGTTGGAAATGAACAGTAGCCACGCCAGTTGCTGCACTGGGTAGCTTTATCAGATAGCTAAGCTTTCAGTCTGCTGGAACTTGCTCATGCTCCCAAATTTTCTGCAGCAGAGGGTGTAGCATCTCTGGTATATCTCTGCTGTGGCTGTTGGGTCTGCCTTGAGTGCCTCTGCAGGATTGCCATCTGGGCCTGCCGCCTTGCCAGTTTTCAGTATTTTTGATGGCTTTGATGATTTCTGCCTTGGTTGGTGGGTTGATGTTCACTCGGAGTTGCTCGGTGGCTGGGGCAAGGTCCAAAATTGTTGCTGGTGGTGGCCGGTTCAGTATTTCTTTAAAATGTTTCACCTAGCGAGATCTTTGTTTAACATCCCCGGTAATGACGCCGCCATTCGTATTCTTTACTGGCCTGCGTGCATTGATGTTTTTCCTTCCTGACAGAGTTCTTGTACTTTCGTATGGTCTCGCTTTGTTATTTTGCCGACCTGCTTGTTCTGCTTCTTCTGTCATCCTGTGTGCGAACTGTCTCGTGTCGCCTCAAGTGTATACACAGAGAGATTATGTTATTCTGAATAATCTGTATTATTCGTATGGTGAATAAAAATAATAATAATAATAATAACCAAATTTATATGGCGTATTCCCACACGGAGACGAGCTTAATGCGCTCTACAAGACGAAAAAGGCAGTTGGTGGTGGTTTCAGTTTTAATTTGATTACAATGTGTTAAAATACAAAAGCAGATCTTGATTCCATTTTTAAAACAGTACATTTATCTCTAACAACCTTAGTTTCCATATATATTGCAAATTCCCTCATGAAAAATAAACAAAAGTGTGAAAATAATTTGATGAGCTAAGGTCTCTTCTTTGTTAACAAGACTATGATTTCCTTGATTGTTTATTCAACAGCCTCATCATCAACAACAACAGTACATATTTATAGCGCACTTTCTGTCCTACAGGTTTACAGAAAGGAACAATCTAAAGGGACTGAAATGTCAAATACAAGACAGTAGCAGTGTGAAGATGTCCTGGATAAATATCAGGATGTTTTGCAGAAGGGAAAACGGTAAAGCATTAGGTAAATAATAATTCAAACCAAGGTTTAAATATCAAAAGCCACCGGTTTTTTTTCTATAAAATCTATATATTCAAACTCTGTACAATCACCATTCACTACGATACACCATGATAATCCTCTTTAAGTAACATGAATGTGGACAAACGTTTTCCTCAGCAGGTTGTAAACGTTTACTTAGATTGTGTACTTACTGTATCACTGTACACTGTTATTGCAAAGTAAAAAGGCAAAATCCTCTCTATGATATATGTAATACATGTCCTATATGTACTATATACATCTAAAGCGTATATATATATATATATACTGGACGAAACCCCTCGTAAGATACATATTATATACAATAAACATACTTAAAACATTTTTATAACACAAAAGGCTGCAGAAAATTGCATCAAGAACAGTCTATTAAAATCAGTGTAACGAACAACTTGACCTCAGATTAAAATTACTAGTACCTCTAGCCACCGGATCTCTGGTTAAGATCGCTTCAAACAAATACAGTTTCTATGTGTTTTTTTTCAAATTACTTGTTACCAACAAATTACCATATGATTTTAGAGAATCATCGTCAAATAATACGCGCATAAGGCGATTTATCGACAGTCTACGCTGGCATCTTTTATGATGACAACAGTTTTGTGTTAAATCCGTTTGAACGAGATATGTGTGTGGGTGTTTTATCGAAATAGTATTTAGTCAATGTGGAAATGATAGAGATGTTTTAAGTAACATGAATAAGAGGTTTATTTTATTGACATTTTGAATCAAAGGAATGAGCTGTGTGTTTCGTTGGAAAACGTTGAGTCAAATGAATGTTTTATTGGAAGACGATAAGTCCACAACTAACATCTTCTTCTCTTGTATCACAAATTGTTTTTCACTATTTTAGTTCATCTTACATGCCGAACTACAATAGGATAAAAGAATGGCTCAATCATTGGAGGAAGACGAAAAGCACATGCGAAAAGGGTACCATTCTCTCCTTCCAGACATTAAAAGTTCGGCCGACTGCTGATAAACTACCAGTAATGGAGTAATGCAGGAGATGGCTGTTTCCATTCTAGGAGATGACGGTACTTGGAATCACTAGATTCTTGGGCAGAGAGATCGAGATTCTTATTCTGAGGAATATTTTTTGGCAGAAAAATCTTAAAATCACTTAATTCTTGGGTACTGAAAAGTTTTGTTAGAATCACTAGATTCCTTGACAATAAGAAATATAGGTGAACCCTAATCCATATAAATATATATATATATATATATATTAGGCTGCGTGTTCAAATCTTACTTGGTGAATGCTGGGTGGAATATCGCCATTGTGCAAAGAGAATTAGTGAAAGATCTGTACAAAGAGTTTACAGTGACAACTTCGTACAATAAAAACTGTCAGAACTCCTTTCGGGGCCAATCAGTTGCATGAAAATTACGTGTATTTCCACGAGAGAATGAACTAAATCACTCAAACGCGTGTGTTCTTGCAGAAAGCAGACAAGCAAAATTTACAAGCCCATAAAACCAGCAGTGCTGTCTTTAACAGTCGCTTTGTGATAGGGCTGATCGAAAGGGCTTATCATTGATGAACCGTTCCATCATAGCCAGCGCCCACTCTGGTTGGTCAGCTGGGGCATCGTGTCCTGCATTCCTGATGATTACCTGCAAACAAGTCGTCTGGCGCGTTACCCGGATGTCTGCAGCATGATGATGAGGCATAGGAACTAGCCCTCAAGTGAGTCAGCCAGGCTCTCTCCCTACCCACCCACTACATATCGCTTACAAACTCTATATTTGCCTCACATTATCTATGGTTAAGAAACTCTACATTCTTTTAATACATATCCGAGACAATATAACGTTATTCAGACGACTTATGAACTTAAGGTATTTAATAGATTTTATGATTCAAGGTTTTAGTCCTCATAACTGGACAAATATAAATAGATAAATAGATAGGTAGCTAGATATATAGATATTGGAATCAACAGATATATAGTTCCTTAAACAGTAGCACAGCGACAGATAGACAGACAGACAGATTTAGATACACTCCAAATAGCAATTAAGTCTCTCAGAAGGCCGCCTTACACGAGTAAAATTCTGGACTTTGGTGAAGAAACCAGCCAGCCGATCGTTGTACCACCAAAACTTTCGCGAACTGTTGTTGTAAGCGGCCTGACCTGACCACGGCGTGGCCAGTAGAAAAGCCTCCGTCATTCTGACGTTGACAATGATGTCCATGTTGCCCGTGTATAGTAGAACCTTAGACAATGACAGTGTAATTACAACCTTACATTAACAGAGAAAGCACAAACATCTTAATAATTATGTACTCTCTCTAGCCTGAAGTGCTTTTAAAAGAAACAAGACAACATTTTGTATTAATGTTCTTAAGTTACTGGCAAAGAAACTACTACAATAAAATGGATAACGAAATTTTGAAGGATTCTTATAATTTTTTTAGGAATGTGCATCTGGCGTAGATATTTGTATTTGTGGCATAAGAACACAAAATGCAGCTCATTATCTTCACACATGCAATGTGGACATTTTAGTGAGACAGGAGAAAAAGTCCTGTAACGTTGCTTACGGTAGTTTACATTTGAAACGACAAGTCGAAAACTTATTAATGATTCTCTAAGGTTAATATGTTTCAACTCAATTAATCAATTAAACACTAAAAGGGACAAATGAGCTGTAGAATGACTATCGATCACTACTAAATATTTTACTGTGCCAGTCTTGTTCAAAACAGTCTGTGAGTCGTAGCTTACAGTTTCTTAAAAATTGCTTCAAGTTACTCACCCCATGACATTCCCAGACAATTACAAAACCATTTGCTACATATAAGTTTTTGTGATGCTGAAGATGCTTTCGTGTAATAACAAGTGTAAAGACACGATGTATTGTGCTTTGATCTCTTCTCAAACCAACTTGCTCCTCACCAACAATATCATTGTGTTCAATTCACTTGGTAATTCTTTTATTTAAAATAGAACTACAAATCTTCCTGTGTATATTTAAAAGGGATATTCATCTGTAATTATCTGTATTGTTTCTATCCCCCGTTTTATGTAATGGCTGAACAACTGCCTCCGACCAGGAGTCAGAGGGATTATCAGACTAAGAGAAAATTGAAATAGGACAATAAAAATGGTGTACTTTGAAATAACGAGTGTTTAAAAAAGGTCTATCAATGTATAAGGATCAGGTGCTTTACGATCTTTTCATAACTGCTTCATGGAGCTCTTCGACTGTTATTGGACTGTTTAGGTAAGCTCCTTCCTTATCGCTAATAGCGTATCTTTAATTTCTGAGGCCTGCGTGAAGCATGTATGTGGCAGGCTGAAAACATTGTGAAAATAACCATACCATGTCGCTTTAAATAAAAACTATTTAAGCAAATTTCATCCCTCGGAATAGATCTTATTTCGTTCCAATTGTATTAGCTATGTTTGCAGTGTTTATGTATTTATTGGTGAGGGAGTGGTAGTGATGGACCATTTTTCAGTTAGTAAACTTTTAAGTAGGTTTTGTAAGGCGCTGTGAGCCTGATTTTGCTTAAGGAATGTGTATTATATGAATATTATTATTATTATTATTGACCGGATCATGAAAGTCTCAAAGTAGTTTATAACCTTTCAGACTAACAGTGTGATATTTAACATTGGGGTAAGTTGATAAGTTCACGTAAAATGTAAAACATTGAACAACCGCAGGGTTAGACTTATGTACGACTTCGGACCCTGACAGTGTGTCACGGATCGACCAGTGACAGTAAAGAATGTGAGAATGGGAGCTAGCTCCCTTTATGTAGTAAGGTGCAATACTAGTCCCCCTTGAATGAAAATAGAGGAATGTGAGTATGGTTCATCGTACGACTGAGCAAAGTAGGCACAGATTCCCTGCAAGGCAGCTGAGCTGATTTGATTTGATTCCCCGACCTAACGTCCTAGTAGAAGGACATAGGAGTTCGTACTGTGTGAAAGCGAGAGGGGAGTAGACCTAATTCCTTGCCTAGCCAAGGTATGGAATGTTTTTTTGTTGATTAATCTTTGTAATAGTCATTTTCTTTACTGCTTGGCCTGGAGAGAATGACGAGCGTTTATGATATTTGATGGTTCAAAGAAATAAGTACGATTGCTGTGAAGGTATAATTCTAATGTGTCAATGCAGTGGTGTGAGTACTCATGAAAGCATAAGTATTTTCAGGAATTAGTTGGGGGGGGGGGTCGAGAAGACTGGATGAAGATATCGTGGTATTGGAGTATTTGAGTATTTTGCCTGCTACGAGGTGTGGGAAACTACGACCAAGGAGTACCTAGTCTTCAACGTGCTGTGTGCCCTACGACCCGGAGTAAATTATCGTCAGTAAGCTGTGTGCCCTACGACCAGGAGTATATTGTCGTTAATAAGCTGTGTGCCCTACGACCAGGAGTATATTGTCGTCAGTGAGCTGTGTGCCCTACGACCAGGAAGTATATTACCTTCAAAATGCTGTGTGCCTAACCCCAAGGGAGTACTGTCCTCAGCGTGCGGATTATGCCCGTCAACCGCAGCAAGGGACTTGGATACTAGGTGATCCCTGAGAAGCGCCGACTACTCTTCGGAAGGGAGATAATTCTATGTGTGTATTAGTGATGGAATGAATGCGAAGTACGTAAGTTTGATCTTTTCCTACTTGAAATAAGACTATCGTCTCGGGACGCATTTTATATACGTCCCTTTTTGTTGGAGAACTGGTGGATTAGAACATTAGAGGAGAGTCGGACTGGTAGCCATAAGAGTTGGTTGTGATTGAACGGTCGATAGATGGTAAGGTTAGACTGATTTATGTTCGGCTATTGGTGTATCTCGATTCACTTAGTTATAACCCCACCTGAAATTACACACCTAGATGAACCCAAGTACAGATCTTTGTGTTTTGTGTTGATTGAAAGAACACGTGAAGCGCGCCGTGTAGTCAATGTGTGGGTGTGACCTGTCTACACGTTGTGTAGTCTTCACACAGTGTAATGTAGAACATTGACAAAAAAACATGTTAGATAAAACCCTGGACAGTCACGTAGTAATTTCAAACAGTGGACATTCTACAGTGTGATAAAGAATTTTGGACAGCTAAAGGGTAATGATGAGCATTATACACTAACTGTTTTGTAGCACTTTCATTGCTGTTAATACATTGCTTCATATATTAAATGTTAGTTGTGGAATCTCGGTATTAGACTCACACAGAAATTTAAATAATTTTGGACAATCAAAGCAAAAGTGACTCTAGTTTTCAGACATTATCATTTTGCTTTTAATGCAAAAAACGAAACTTATTCGCCGTGAAATATAGCTGATAGTAAGTTTTCTTTAAGTGCAATATTTTAATATAATTTAACTCATTAAGCGATTCAAACTTCTATTTAAAAAGTTCTGCAAATAAACACAGTGAATAAGGAATGAGCAATTCAACAGATGAGATGACTACTAACAATTATTGAGATTTGAAATCTCGGCGACATATGAAGTCCTATTAGTAGTTTCCCTCTTTGCGGTAAAGAAAGGTACTCATGAGATGGATCCTGCATAATCCCTGTCAACAATATGTGTGTTTACATGCTTGACCCACCATTGTTAGCACTCTCTAGAATATACGTTTAAGTCAACAAGAAGCTTGGTATTGTGTTCGTGATGGAAGTATGTCTCGTTGCAGTCGGGCACTGGCACTGACCTTGTAGTGGTCCATCAGAAAGACCATCTCACTCCTGACGCTCTTGGTGAATTCAAGCATACTGTAGGAATTGTATAACCTGGTTCGCTGGAAGATGTTACCACCTGCGTGAAGAGCGTTCTTGACTGGCAATTTGTTCAGAAAGCCATTAAGGCTGTAATCCCGCTTCTCTTCTTCCTGTGCCAAACACACAGGTAACGCACCCATCATAGAGGTAAAGTATCAGATACATTTCTGGTCACGAATAGGTCACACAGATAACACCAGTTACAAAAAATAAAGTTTCCATATTATATATGCGTATTTATGTATACATGTATTTATGTATATTTCAAGTATGTTATCCAAGCGATAAACATTCTTACTGCCTCTTCTGGCATTTATATCACCTTGATCAAGACTGCAATCTTCAAAAGTAGAAATATTATATATTTCAGTGAGTCAAGAGGACAAATATAAGCAGAAATCAAAATGACTCCAGTTACTGCCATTAGACAACATGGTGCATGTTTACACCTGACTACCTGGGGAACGGGATTGTCGTACAATGTATTTGGGTGACCACTGCACCGATGCGTGTGTATATATCTGTATAACAATAAAATAGTATACAGGCAGCAGACCATTACATTGATGTAAACTTACTAGGGTTTCAAGGCGTTGGTCGTCGTAAGAATAAAAGGAAGAAGGTAAGTAGTAATCAATCAGATCCTGCAAAGACATTTACAAAACTCTTATGAGACTTTTCATCTGACGACAGCTAGCTATCTGCGTACAAGTGCTGCACATGATAATGATAACTGTACCGGGGAGCGTTCAGAATAAATGTTTTGTACTTACAGGAAAGGATACTGAATCGGGGTAGAGCGGGTTGTGATTGGGTTTGCTCCAGCCATCTTTGGTACGTTGTATCCGCTGGCGGCGATCAAAGTCGGAGTAGGCGCCGATGGTGTATAACTTTTCTGGTAATTCTGGCAGCATCTTGAAAATAGAACACTATTAGTGTAACCAACAAATGTAGCATGCTACAGTTTATAAGGTACTTAAATTTCAGTAGGACACATGTAATATACTAAATTGTCCTCATTTTATTTATTCGTTGTTTTTAAGTACTGTTGGCAGTACCTTTGGGTCCAGTTTTTCATCAGCTTACGAATTAGGCAATTAAACATAGAATGTAATAACCAGTCACAAATATTCTTTAAAACTCTCTCTATATATATAGATATATATATATATAGAGTGATATATATATTTAAATCTGGGATATTTGATAGCTTCAGACCAGGAATAACTGTTTGTAGAAACGATTTAATGAAATTGACAGAAAAGTCTGTGATTTTGAATGCCATTCTAAGTGGAACAATTTGGTTTCAATTCTCTGGAGAGGAAGGAGAATAAGATGGTGGAATAATGTACAGTCATTGTGAGACGATGAAGGAAATCCTAATTCTGAAGACAGTTGGATCATCTACATCGTCTCAGTGCCAGCATAGATTCACGTGTCATCGCTCAATGCAAGAGCAAAGTGGTAGTAGTACTACTACTACTATTGCTACTACTACTCCTACTACAAATAGTTATTATAATGTAGAGCTTTACCCGACCATCCAAGAGGCTAATGTGCTTTACATATTCAAACATACAACTTCAGATGATGCTATTTGGAATTCCTGGCTGTAATGCAATATGCTCTGCACACCAGACCAATTTTCATCTCTCTCTTGGACGAGCGCATGTCTAAAGAGCAATCAGCACATAGCAGCTCTAACACACCAAGCCTGTTAATTGTTCTGTGTAGAGAGAAACCACAATTGTTGTTCAGAAAGATGTCGCCGTTTCACAGTCCAAGATGCTTATCACCCGAGATCTCTAGTCTGGATATTCAGTTCGGACACAGGAAAGAACAGATTAATTAGAAACATTAGTCGCAGGTCAGATAGCTGGCTTTGTCACAGCAAAGGAACTACTACAATTAAATGGAAAACCACACGGCCGGCGAAATAATGGTTCATTTGCTGGACTACTATGACAAACTAAAAAACGACTGTCAGAAAATAAGTCGATAAGAAAGTGGAAAGATGGAAAGGAAAAAAAAAAGTCCATGGGCAAAGAAAGACAGTCAAGGATGATTATATGAATCCCAGTAAGAACCTCAGGCAGACTATCGGCATGAAAATATCAAGATAACGAAGAAAATGAAATAGAGTGCTGTCCTTTCAAACCAGTCAGGCAAAGGGACATCGCTGTCAGCGCGTTTTAAAAAAGAAGTTTCAGTTAAAAGAATCCATTATTCATTAGAAAATATATTTTGTAGCTTTAACTGGTTGTCTGTCTGTGAAAACGTATTTTAGAAAGTAATGTTAACTCTGTGTCACTGTTTGGGTGACACATCTAATCAGAAACTAATACTGTACATTGCTGTACTAGAAGTTACTTTTCGTAAGTTCAGGGTCTTTTAAACTAAAAAATATTATTTTAGAAATTATGAACAAGAAATTATATTTGTATATATGTACCGCCAGAAGATTCACTGCTGGTGTACAAACTGTGGTGTTAGTAATAGCATCTGTGCTAGTGATTATGTTTGCTTAAGTGCACGTGATAGTGGCCTGTTTTATCGCAACTGTTGATTTAAATACGAGGAGAGGTAGGAAAGCTTGCTACATTTTTATTGATTTCCCTTCTTTTCACTTTTTCTATGAACCTTAGTGATGTGTTGGAATGTCATGGCGCGAAACAATTCCAAACAGTGAAAGAAAGACATCAAGTTTCTTCAATCTTTTGTTCTGTCAGATCACAGCAATAATTTGAAAGCCCTTACAACTTTGTATAAGTCTTCTTACCCTCCATGTATCATCTGACTATAATTCTGTTGTTTTCGCACCTAATGAAAAGACCAACCGTTTCTGGATCGCAGAATCCGGATCCGATAAAGATTCCCCTCAAGCGCATGAGTGGCTTGTCCGTGCTGTTCATCTGGTGGTGGATGTAGTAAGCCAGGGTGGGAACGTACTTACCTGCAAATGACTGACAGCATTCACTGCATTAAAACTACTTGTATTAGCATTCAGTACTGAAACATATGTATAGCCCTTTTGTCTCTTATTCCTGTCCCCTACTCCCCTTGCCCCTAAACAAAAATCCTTTTGTCTTAAAATACACGGAATACAGTTCTTGTTTTGTTTTTGTTTTTTGTTTTTCTTTATTTTACAGTTTAGCTCTTTACGCCCTAGAAATTATATAAAACAATTCCTAGTAGATGTGTTATCTTCGACAACTCGCGTCTAAAGCGATGATTTGTCGAACGCGTGCATTCTGCTCGATCACGTTTTAACTTTAGGTAGTGAACTGCTTACGTCTACCTGACCTCACGTGACTAGGACCCGTTTCAAAAGATTACAATCAGACGCACATTCTCGAGCTCCATGTATTTCTGTCTTACCTGGCCACCGATGTAGAAATCGTTCTGCGAATATTGAGGAAAGAGGAGGAAGAACTGCTGAAGAAAACTGAAAAAAAAGTCGTAGAAGGGAAGTAAACATCTGATGTCAGCAGCCGTACCGTTAGCTGTAAGTCTCATAGCAGCCTCAAATATTTCAGTTAACTTTGCTCTTTGTTCATAATCTTTACACCTCTCTAAATATTACCGCCGTTAACTGCTAATTCACTATTTTAGTCAAAAGTAATACTGGCTGTGTGGGCTGGATTCAAGGTTAATGCATTTAAGCTCTCTGACTGTTCTCTCATGTTTGTACTGTCTGCACTTTGTTTTTTGTTTACAGCATTTAACGTGCGAGTGATCAACTAAGACTGCAGTTTATTAAGTCTAAGTTACTGGAAGTTTACCCTTTACCATTTGCTATGAACATTTTGATTCTGAAGACTGAAAGGCTATCAAGCCATATTTCTTTACAGGCCATGCAAACAGGAACAGAAAGTCAGTCGTATTACCTGTAGAGATTTGCTGTTGATTCATTAAGTGATCGTGAGATACACGAATTGGTGTGACTGAAACCCACGTTAACCTGCAGACATCAAAATCTAATATGTTGAAGTTGTCGGTATCTCTTATTATCTTATTTAATCAAGAACCACAAGCGTTATCTATGTCTTTCATCGTTACTACATGTGTAGAAGAGCTAATCATTGAAAATTAGGCTATAAGAGTCGTAATACTTTGTCATTTGTACAATGTGTACAGTAATCATAGTAAGTGCTTTTTAATGTTTTATGTCCAATGTTTTCACGGACCTCTTGAATCGTTTTCGATCGTTTTCTTTCTTTGTACATAAATATGACATGAATATTCCTATTTGATATTACATGCATTTAACAGATCCTCTTATGTTTATAATCAGAGCACCGAATACAGAAAAATGAAAAAGTATTTTGGCAATCAGAGGTGATTAAACAAGTGGGTGGTCTCCAAAGTATATTGGCTGTATTGGAGACCGAGAACAAAGAATATTGGCTGCTTAGGAGACATATAACAAAGTATACAGGCTGTATAGGAGACAGCAAACATAGTATACCGGCTGTATAGGAGACATAGAACACAGTATACTGTGTGTATGTAAGACAGAGAACAACGAAGGAAGCTTCACTTACCGGGTTGTCCACATAGAGCATTGAGAAGGACTTCACCCATGTCACGTTTCGTCTTGTCACTGAAAGTAACTGTCTTGTGTAAAACAATCATTACAAAGGTTCCGCCTTCGCCACCACGCAGCTTGAACATTACAGTAAATTATAGCCATAACTGCGTGAACGAGTTTTTGTTTTTCTCTTACTGTGTGGGACTGTGAAACCTGCATCTGTTTACTTATTTTTATCTCTCTTTCTCTCTTTGCTGCTATTCTTTTCTAAACGTTCTGTGCTGCTGTAATTTTACATGTGGAAAATAAAAATGACCAAAAGAATAACGAACAGACATGTAGGCATGTAGGCATGTAGGCAGATGTACTGTGATGCTCAGCCGGAGACTTCGCATTGTTCGTCCTTCTACATCTTTGTGACTAGTTCGTGATCTTGTTCAGCGCAACGAGTCCGCCTTTGCACTCTATAAATTCTCACTTATTATTACTGTTATCTTGTTTAAGTGCTATATATTAGAGAACAATTCTGTAATAAGTTTATTTGATGCCATTTATGCAATTTTTTTTGTCCAGCACCCTTTTTTTTAAAATTAAATGTGCTCTAGAACAATATTAAGGCAA
This sequence comes from Marisa cornuarietis, assembly GCA_004794655.1. Taxonomy (NCBI): domain Eukaryota; kingdom Metazoa; phylum Mollusca; class Gastropoda; order Architaenioglossa; family Ampullariidae; genus Marisa; species Marisa cornuarietis. Next base: position 943,786 of record SMMW01000577.1, on the reverse strand, counting down.
TATTGTATTGTTTTGTCTTGATATATCATTTTTCTTCGTCATTCTTAGTCCGTCTGGAGCACATATGTTCCTTTTCACAGGATCAAGTTTCCATTATGCCTGAATGGTTCCTTCAAACCCATATCAGGAAGAAGTTGGCTTTCAGAAGGTCCTCTGTAATTGCTTTGGCGAAATATTTGACTTGCGTCTGTTACGGAACGCCGGGTCTGCTGCCTCCACTGAACTCAGCTCATGATCAAATGTGGCTTAGATGAAGTCGATTTCTGGACTTGTCCCAGGAATATATTTTGAGATCCGGAAAGTTCACATCATTTCTACTGCTCCTACTTTAACTATACTATATTTTCTTTTTAAAGCATTTTAATTCTATCCTCAATTATCGTTGCTAAAATTCTTCAAAGTCTTTTTCAAATGTCGATGTCATTTTTGAAGTTATAAAATGTCAAATTTCTCATTTCTAAGTGCCGCTCTTTTTTGTTATTTGTTAACAAAAATAAAGATTTGGCCAAGAGTGCTGTAATTTCTTCGAAAGTCTGCCTGCTTTATTGGCAGATTTCTATTCTTTTATTATTGTTAGTCTTGTGTCAATAGTATAAATATAAATCTCAGTACAGCTATTTGGCACTGAAACTCATACTTAGTTATCAACATTTTATATACTAACCTTTTAGACGAAATAGGATAATTCTTCCAAGGAAATGAACAATGTCCTTTACTAAACAGCTTGTTAAAATGGGAAACGTTGTAAGATATTGTACAACTAGGGTTAATGATTTCTTGGAAAACTCGCCTGTTAGCTCCTCTGGCTTAGCAGCTTAACCCTTACCATTCTTTAAAGGAAATGTGTGTGTGTGTGTGTGTGTGTGTGTGTGTGCGTGCGTGCGTGTGAGAGAGAGTGTGTGTGAATAAAGGAAATGTGTGTGTGTGTGCGTGCGTGTGAGAGAGAGTGTGCGAATAAACAAAGAAAAAGTGCTTACTTACCAGATTCTGAGGTGGTGTTTATCATCTGGTAAGGTCCGTGCTCAAACATGGCGCCGTACAAGGAGGAACGCCCTGGCCCTCCGTTCAGCCACAGCAGCAGGGGGGCATTTTCAGATCCTTCCTATTCAAAGTAGATTCTCATTCAAGCTTACACACAATGTTGCAGCACAAATGAAAAATTAAACACTGAAGGAAATAAAGACTCGGGCGTTAACTTCTCTGTCAAATGCTCAGACACACATACCAGCGCATGTGTGTATTTAGGCATGCATGTCTCGGCAAAACATGACCTTTAGTTTGTGTACTTGTTATGTAAAATGTGAAATATTGTACAATGCACTTACATGTGGCATGTGACAGCAGTCTATGATTGATTAGCACATTAAGCAGCACTTAATGATAGAAAGGGCAATGACATTCAATAGTTCATTGTCACCTGAGCAGGAAAGAACCAGAAAAAGAGATTGCTGCCACATTCAGGTTTGTCCACAGTAATGAACCCTGAGTAGCTCTCTAGGTCAGCCCCGGGTAGACATCTGACCCGACTTTTCTCCTGAGCTGAAAAATGATTTGTTATAATTTGCAGTTTATTGGTTCATCTCTGTCATTTATTTATTCTTTTATCCCCTCGACTAGTTTATGGCGACAGTATTTTCTTTTTAAAAAAAGTCAAATGTTTGGAGGTTTTCTTTTTTTCCTCTCAAAAATATGAGCACTCATTTATCAATCGCAACTTTTGCCTCTTCAGTATATGTAAATAAGATTTGTGAAAAACAATTACATTACTTTCATTCAAATTACTCAAAAAATTGAAAAACTACAAAAAAGATGTTTAAAATGACACTTAAAACTAATTTCTAACCTAAATGTGTCTGTCCAGCAGCGATGAGCGGGGACAGCATCAGACTTTCGCCTTCAAGAGGACACCCTTCATCTCCAGTTAGTTCACAGCTTCCCCCAGGCAGCAGCAGACTCAGGCTGACCCACAGGAGAGGGGGCAGTAGGGTCAGGCAAACCTTCAGGCGGGAAACTGTGCAGCTGACCGCAACTCCAGTGGTCGCCATAACCCCCAGGCCTGCTTTTGTTGCTAGAAAAAATTAAAATAAAGATGTATTCAAAGTTAGACGAGAATCAACTGACTCTCATTGTTTTATACTTAGTTTATAGTCGGGTTGAGAGGTTTTTAAGGCCTTTGAAGTATTTAGCAAATGACTTACGTTTGAACAGCTTTACTAAGAAATCAAAAAGGAAATGCATTCATAACAGGATAGCTAAAGCCATCAATGAACCGCACGGATAAATATATAAATATATATTTACATGAATGCGTGTTTATTAATGTGTGTATCTATGTATGTCTATAAATGTATGTATGCGCGATTTTACATGTGCCTTTATTTGATGTGAATATGTGTATCGTCTTTGTGTATTCGCATGAAACACGTATAACTGTCAAAGGGTGCACCTGTGCTTTATATACTATCTAATTCGAATAATAGTCAGACATCAAAGACAAACCTAAGGATCCGTAGCTCTTATACTCTTAGCTGTAACTCCTGTACTCTAAACTGTAACTCCTGTATTCTAAGCTGTAACTTTTATACTCTAAGGTGTAACTCCTGTTCCCTAAGCTGTAACTCTTATACTCTAAGGTGTAACTCCTGTTCCCTAAGCTGTAACTCTTATACTCTAAGGTGTAACTCCTGTTTCCTAAGCTGTAACTCTTATACTCTAAGGTGTAACTCCCGTTCCCTAAGCTGTAACTCTTATACTCTAAGGTGTAACTCCTGTTCCCTAAGCTGTAACTCTTATACTCTAAGCTGTAACTCCTGTTCCCTAAGCTGTAACTCTTATACTCTAAGCTGTAACTCCTGTTCCCTAAGCTGTAACTCTTATACTCTAAGGTGTAACTCCTGTACTCTAGGCCTCGCAGTGCTGGATCTTTTACTTTTACCATGCATTCCATAATTATTAATACAAAATACTTGCAATTCCAAAAATGAGTAATAAATTATTGTCTGAAAAAACAACATATAAATGCACATGTTTACTGAAGTAATTTTAATTTAGTTCTGCAATATTTCTGATGGTCTGATCATACATCATACTGATACAAATCTGCATGAACTCTGGTCTGATGAGATCGGTGTTGTAAAATTTAGGAGGTAGGTTACACTACAAGATAATTTAATTTACTTTTATCACTTGAAATAAAAAGTACTTATTGTTGCACATAAAAATAATTTTATTTCCATTTACTCTACAATAACCAGCTCTTTTTTTACCTTTAACAGCTCTCTCTCTTTCTGAAGCTTTTTCTCTCACAGTATTAGTGTTCGCTTGTCGTCTGCTTGGCGTGTGGCAATGCATTTTACTGTAAGAATACTTGGAACTGCGTCCACTTTCAACTTTCGATACTGTTAGAAGCCGGCTTGTTGTTTACGCAAATGTGTGTATGGGTCTTCAAAACAATCGTCGGCAAAGTACAAACCTTAAACGCCATGCAGCCCTTTTGGTTCAGAAAAATATTGCCGCGTCGTTTTTACAAAACTTATCCATAATCGCCTGTAGGGGCTGTCTGCTGGCGGAAAACCATGCGTACTTACACCCGATTTATGGCCTGAAAACATACCACAACCAAACATAACGCGCATGTGACCCATGACTGCGTACACAGGGTAACCGCGTGACCGTACCCAGTTTGTTATTTGCAAAGCGACGTCATCAGCCAGGGAAACCCTCATAAATCGAAATCGAGGCTTTTCAGCAAGCGACCCAGAGGTTACGCATTTCAATCAAAGTTTTCGGATAAATGCGCGTCGGCAAATAACAGTAGAAATCGTGAAACTTAGTGATATTGTTCTCGTAATTAATGCTACTTTTGAGTCTGAATATAGAGGTGAGAATCCCTTTAACGCTGAGGTTCTTGTGAGCGGGCGACAATATTACTCTCCAGTTTCACGCCGTGTGCCAAGAACTTTTGCTAACAGTATTTTTCTTCAAGTAATAAGGATACAAAGACTGTGTGTACGTATGCGTGCGCGCTCGCATACTTACATGCGTGCGTATATGTATGTATGTGTGAGGATTCGAAATCTAGTACCAAACCACACAGAACTGACCTCTGCACATGTGGGTGGACAGAAATATTATTTTTTGTTTGAATCAGAAAGGATTACAAATTCTAGTGTTCAGCGGAATTCTATTTTAACCACCGACATGGTTTTGGCACGGATATAAAATGCTGCTGGAAAGGAATGTCCCATATAAATATATATCTCACCCTTTGCAGTTGTTTCTCAATTTCTTCATTTCCACAACTCCCCGACAATTCATAATTTTTTCACACTCTGCATAGTGGTTACTGGTCACTGATTTGTTTTAAAACGTATTTTGTTGTACTATTGGTCGTTTTTCAAATGTTTCCTTCACCAAAAAAGGTTATTCTTGCTCTGTGTTCTAGCCAAGAAGTAAACGAAAGTGTGCGCACCTTCATGGCTTTTACTCAGTGTTATCTTTGACCGATACTTTTCTAAATAAAATGTTTACTTACCTTTACCCTATAGAATTAACAAGCAGCAGGATGGGTACAGAATGGTGTTGATAGCATACGAAACAGGCGAGACTTTTCAAAAGCAGAAAAAAAGAAGCGAAAGAGAAAACTGCTTACCTAAATATGTAAAGAATAACACTTGGCCGTCTCCAGGCTGGATAGCTCTCGTCAGACAGCCAGACAGACACACTTCACCTCTTAAGTAACGTGTCTTGACCAATCAGAAGACGTCTTAGCTAAAGATCTGTGTGCGAAAGAAGAACCTGTTCACTATTTGGTACGTTGTTTTTTTTTTTTTTGTTATTTATAACTTATTGGAAGGTAGTGGTGCAACAGATTGTTGAACTGATTGCGAATATGCCATCTGTTTGTACGATACAAACCTATTTTGATACTTAAATCGTTTATCTCACACATCAATGACACAGAGTTTAGAGCTACAGAAAAATCCATTTTGCCTCTTATTTGAAGTACATATCCTTGGCTGATTCCACGTCTCTGGCAAATCGGTATATAGACTTTCTATAATGACTCCTATGATTAACATTAGATTTGATACTATATCTCTATACATGCTTGTTTGAACATGACACCTAGTTCTCCATTCAGCCGCAGCACTAAAAGGGGTTTCTTTGGGTCACACCTAGTCGAAACAGGTTCGCTTGAAAAGAACAGGTTCTGTACTCTATAATCGGTTTCAGTTTAAATTATTGTTTCCTTATTACAATATCACACACTTTTTGTACTATTTAATTATTAAATTTCGACAGAATTCTGCTTAATATGGTAAATATATTCCTGCGTTCTGTATTATTACACTTGCATGACTGCATCGGGTATGGTAAATATTTTCTTATATATATATATATATATCGATGTCTGTGTTTTTCTGTGATTCTTTTTCATGGATTGGTTATTTTGTTTTAGAGCTTGGACAGTAGTGAAACTGTTAATACAGACTTTTTCCTATCTTATAAGGTAATGCAAGTAATGCTTGTTTATAATCAACTCTTATGATGAGGCTTTCAGTTTTTCAGATTTTGCCGACCAAACTGACAGTAAACAGGGGGAACGTCGACCCGCGCATTCTATCACGTTTTGCTCACTATACCACAAAGGATTTAAATTTGGACAAAGACCGGGTGTCTTGTCGTACAAACCAAGAGCAGAAACAAATTGTAAACAAATGATTCGGCTTTAAAATAAGCTATTTTTGTTCCTGTACCATTAACCTTTCGCTAAATTAAAAATAATAAAAGCACTTTACACATGTGTACGACGTGACTTATTAAACAAGGCGGCTTGTCAGTGCGACCGCAATGATCTCTAGTCCCCACACCTGCTGAACCTCTCTCTTTACAAATAAAACCCTCCAAAGAAGACAGCTAGGGCTTTTTCTTTCGCTTCGAAGTTGTTTACCTTAAAATGTTCGTGCCTTCAGCAGCTAACATCTACTAGAGTGCAAATTTTCAACACCTTGTCCTTTAGAGGTCTAAAGAGGTAAAAACTTTTGTTCAAATCTCCGGGTTGAGATCAGTACGAAATCCCCCCTCCCCCTGAGTGACTTACTCCTCCCGTCCTCAAGGTGTGACTACAAATATCACCGTGCATAGGAAGACGTAAGCAAAGCCTGACATCTGAATGCTTCTTTCTACTGTTTCTACTTTCTACTGTCAATGTTACAGCCGTCAGGAGAGTCGTGACAGTATGGTAATCAGGCGTATCCCTGGCCATTCTTACTGTCTTGGGGTTTGTGTGCACTGTGTCTGTGCATGATGCATTCTGGATTCGCGAGAGGGCAGAGGAGTAAGAACATCACACGTGGAGAAGTCATGTCTTTTACTTGGCTCCACCACGGATTCCACAAGATGTGTTGCGCTCGTACAGACCTTTCCAAACAGATTAACTGCGCCAGGCTCTGCTTTTGATAAACAAGACTTTTCGGGCGGCTTTTTCTGGCTCACGCCTTATCTTGGCACACAACACGTGCATTCAGCTTCCCAGCTGCTGTGTGGTTGTGATTTCCTCGTGCAGTGACATCCACGCACGCGCAGCGTCAATGAATGTGTTTGATGCAGGGAGTTTACACACACACACACACGCACGCACACACACACACACACACGCACGCACACACACACACACACACACACACACACACACGGGCGCGAGCATGCTAATGAGCCGCCGGGATGTATTCAGTCCAGCAGTGCAATGGTCTGCGTAGCGACGTTTCCTAGCAAACTGCAGGCTTTGATGAGCGCCGTCTGAATCTGTCGGTGAAATTATCAGGAGGGGTGGGAGGTTAAGGGTCGGTTATCGATTATCTGCGGTGCTCTTTGGGAGAGACTTTGGATGCACTCGCTGCTAATTGTGGCAGCCTGCACATTGGACAGGGTGGTCGTGCACATCACACACGAAACTGATTGATAGATGGCGCTGCGCTCACACGTCGACATCCACTGCCAGAATCGTGAGGCCTTAACTTGACAACTTTTTGTTCTGATCTTTACAGAGGGAATGGATTATGGGGATGTGCGGTATTAATCGTTGTTAGACGCTTTCAAACTTCATGAGCAGTGAAAGACGCAGCTGTTTATCAGCGACACCGTAAACCCACCAGCCAAGCACCACCCTGTGCTTCCACTGCTTTTTATGCCCCTTTTAATCATCATCATCATCATCATCATCATCATCATCATCATCATCATCATCATCATCATCATCATCATCATCATCATCATCATCATCATCATCATCAACACACACACACACACACATGCGCGCGCGCCACAAATTGCCGCAGTCTGCTCTAAATAACGATAATAACATACTTAGTAATAATAGCGAAATCTCATTAAACGTACTTGTGCTGTGTAAGCGAAAGCAGAAACACAGAGAGAGGTCACCCAGCATCATCAAGTAGAGTATCAACAGTAGGGAAGAGAATGGTACTACACAGTAGCGTAGGAACCAGGGTGGGCAAGGGGGGTGGGTGGGCAAGATATGGAGGAGGCAAGAATCTGAACGTCCTTCACTGTCAGCTTAGAGTTTTCTCCATTCCCCAAAAGCCGAGCATCTTCCTACGCCACTGGTGTAGACTAAAGTAAACAAGTAATTAAAGTACACAACTAAAAAGACATAAGCATAACTAATATTTAAAAACAGCAAGAAACATTTCAGAAAAAACATCTCTTGGAGTAGTCTGAAAATGTTGTGCGGTCGACTGTAATACAGTGCTCTCGCCTCGGTCAAGCTGACAGTTCATTCTGTCGACTATTAATAAACACTTTATTATAATCCTTTCTTGAAGCATACGTCTAATTTCATGCAGCCATTTTTCACTGGCACATGGCAGATGCAATTTTAAGGTTTAAAAAAGTCAGTCTACCCATGAGAGGGTGAGAGTTGAACAGGTGTTTTGCGCTGAGCCAGCAACTAAAGCTATGTCACGGCAAGGCAGCCAGCCCTGTAAACACGGACAAGTTCGTGGTAAACAGATCTACCCAAGAGAAAGCCCGGAAAAGCCTTCTTTCGTCAAAGAGATAAATTTACGGCTTTTTTCACAGGGAGAGGTTTTCATTACAATTTTTAAGACAGTATCAAATGCTGTTAAGAGAACATCGAACAACAGCAGCCGTTATCGCGACAAAATCTGATTCATGGGAAATATCAACTTTGAAAGCACCATATAAAGCGCGATTTTATGTAAATCTCTGAGGGAATCAGTTAAAATACGACAACATAGTCTGAGATAAGAGTAAAAGGTTTTTAAGCTGACTTTGCTCATGGGCACGTAAATGGGAAATAAGCGTAAGACTAGAGACGAGAACTTCAAAGACTTCCAAAGAACAAAGCGGCAGAAATTTTCGTCCTTAGTATGGAGGAAATTCTCTGCCAGGGGAAACTACCAGCAAGTACAACATCGTTTATCAACAACAACCGTGCAATTGTCTCCCTTCCAATACCCGAGTGTAACTATTTCGTTAATTAATGAAAGCGATGTTCCCTACGCTACTAACGTGTAGATTACACGGTATTATTCAGGGAAGTTAAAGTAAAACAGAACAAAAATCGTGTTTCTTTCGTGTCGTGGCGTGTCCTTAACTCTACAAACATTTGGTAAAAATAACTCTTTTTTTTGCTAAAAATATTTGACTGTAAATAATTAAGACCATCAGCCAGGCAGGCAGTCGTGTGAGTTTGTGGTTAATGATCGAGAGGGAAAAGCATGGGAATAAGGGGGCAGAGAGAGAAAGGACAGGACAGATATCATTATGGGATGACAAGAATTCTATAGTAACTATATAGAACATATTTAAGTAACCATACACGCTACAAATGAAATGTTTGTACGACTGTACACTAACAGCTACGAGATCCTACAGACTATGTAGGCTTACTGAGACTATACAGAAAATATGCGGATTAATTGAGACTGTATGTAGATCATAGAGATTACAAAGAGTAATAAAAGATGTATAACAGGGGCTAATGGAGACCTACAGTTTTACATACTATATAAGACTAATAGAGAATTACAGAGAGTCTATATAGAATAATCGACTGTACACACTCTACAGACTGTATAGACTAATAGAGACTGTATAGGGACTCTACTGACTACACAGACTAATTGAGAATGTACAGGGATTGTATTATTATATAGACTCATAAGGACTATCAGCCCTTTGTAATCAGATGTGCAAAATGCATTGTGTTGGCTACTTACGGTTTAGACACTGCTAGCATGGCTGAGGCACACACAGTGCAACTTCCTCTGAAGACTCTGAAGATTTATCAAGTTTACAGTCTGTGCCGAACACTTCGGTCAGAGAGGAGCAGCCTTTTATTTCCTATATATAACTAAACTGAGGCAAGCGGGAATGTGAGCCATGCTACACGTATTAAATTATAAGATATTTGCTGGGCGGCATCAAACATTCACGAGCGTGACCCCATCGTAAAGTTTCAAAAGAGCCTGTCAAATTAAATAAAGAGATACAATAACAATCAAGAGCATTAACAGATCTCAAGAGTGCAATAAAATAAACAGCGCTTAAAATATCAGGCAATGAAGACAGGCATTCAAGAAACACGGACTAGTATGCGTCGTCTGCACCCATGGTTCACTTTCCTTGTAGAAATTATCGTATCGACGTACTGACATGATACTGTCCTTATTGATGTATTCAAGACGTGCCAATATGATACTGTCTTTGTAGATATTGTTTTATTTACTTACGGGCATGATACTGTCCTTATAGATGTATTCAAGACGTGCCAACATGATACTGTGTTTGTAGATATTGTTGTATTTACGACTGGCATGATACTGTCCTTATAGATGTTGTATTCAAGACTCACTGACATGATACTCTTCCTGTTAAGCTGGAACATATTGTTTTTGAGTAAATGTTTTTTCCTCTGAAAGTAGACCACGCCGGTTACATTTTTTGTTCATTATCTTAACAGTAGGTCAAGCAGTTAATGTGTGGGAGTGGAAGATGGTAGGGAGGGGGACATTTCTTCTTCACCTGAAGAAAATACGTTTTATTTTGCATTTTTTGCGCTTTTTTGCATACTAATAATTAAAATTGTGTTTTCTTAGTAGCTTGGCAATTGATAAAAATATGTATGCTTTATCCGTAACTGTATCCCACATAAAATGACTTCTTAAAATTGTTTTAAGTTGATGAAGAATATATTTTACCTTCCTTATTAACGTCTTTTCCTCATCATCGTAATTAGCATAGATGTACCTTGTTTTACAACGGGCGACAAATCTTTAAGCGGCTAATTTTTGCATAAAGCTCTTGAGGTTTTTTTATAGGGGTGGGGGGTCTATTCTGGCGTCCGAAGTGACTTACTTTATGCAATTCGTTTTGCGTACAACAATAATTTGAGAATAGTTTTTCTTTAATTCCTGATGTTTCTGGATCACCAGCAAAAATGCAACGAACCGTACATTAGTCGAACAATAGGAATAACATTGGAGATAGCTCTAAACAAATTACAAAATTTACAGAAAAAAAGTGTTCTACAGAAAAAAGCCCACTACTGCCATAGTGACAGTAGCTTATTTAACACATTCTTACCAAGGTCGTGTTCTGTTCCTTCTCATTCAGACTTTAAAGGCTCTCTCATGCTGAACTTTAAGAATGCGAACTAAACCAAATTTATGAATATTACACAAGACGAATGATCAAGTGTCTGCACGTTGACCTTTTGTAGAATAAATATCTTTGAAAATAAAAGGCATCGCTCATGCTGACGAAGAATCGCGCATCACTGACACTAGAGGCGCCTCGTCGTCGATTGCGAATGGCGATTGTCACATTGTTCACAACATTTTTGTTTGCTGTATTAAGATAATTCACGAAAAACAAGGTTGGTCATTTGAAAATAACTAAGGTTGAATATAGTTTGCTAACAATGTTTCGGTGACAATGTATTTGGTAGTAAGTACAGACGTTCACATACTGCACACATATATTGCTCACATCAAAAATGGAGGTCTACATCACACATTGGGGTGAAGGTCACATGTATGCATCATTTCCCGAAATCGTCTATACCGAGGTTTTAATAATAACATTGCTACCTGGCAGCACGCAGCTGGCGAAAAATACGATTATATTAAGAAACGATGAGAAACTAATGGGAAAACAAATTCTGCAAACACATCACGTACAGTTTTGATAATGTCCCACCGTTATCAACCGTCTGACACCTTCCAGTTTCGTTGCAGCTCCCCAATAATTAAAGATATTAAAGAGAAACATTTTCAGGCAAGTCAGCATATGTCAGTCTCCGCTTCTGCACGCAGGGGCACTGACGTGTAATGTTGATTGAAGCGAGATAAAGATAGCATAGACGTGGACCGATGCAGTGAAAACTAGACTGGAATGTGCAGACCTTAAAATAACAAATTTTTTTATCTTCAGCTTACATCACACCCAGCCTTCACCACCACCCCCTTGCCGAAATGCAGCTGTCAAATTTGATATTACAGACAGTTGTGAAACTTGATATTACAGACAGTTGTGAAACTTGATATTGCAGACTGTTGGAGGAGCGCAAAGGATGAAGTGGCAAAGGAAAGGAGGGATGGTCCTAGAAAATCCCTGTGCAGTATTTTCCTTCACGATTGTTCTCCTCTAGTCTTCCTGACGCATCTATTTTCGTTTCCACCCCCTAGTAATCCTAATCGAAGATTCGACCCAGTTGTTGAGAAATTTGAGTTCAACATTTGTTGCAAACGTACCAAAAACAAAAAAAACAGAATAGCGAGAATAGTTAGGTCGCCTTATTCAGACTCGCTTGTGCAAAATTAGCGCGAGCGTCCGCAAAGGCCTTGGTCGAAACGCGCTCACCTTTTCGGCTGGGATGGAGAAAATGTGCGGTGTGCCTTTTTTAGGAGCTCAAGTTCAATGCTACCAAAGTTGAAACAGCGCTGGACGAACACACCAGCTATATTTCGAGGTACAGATTGAATGAGAGCTCTTCTGTTCTGGAAACATCGATTTTCACTTCAACCTTCGTGATGCGCATGCTCGATCAATCCCTGGCGCTAGCTGGTAGCAGACGACACTTGGGTGAATACTAGCGCGCGCTTGAGTACGAGTCGTCTGCTGGCGCGCACGGCCTCGCTGTGCAACTTTGATGAAAGCTTGAAACACTCGCTGGGGCTGTAGAGTGGAAAGAGACTGGCCTTTTGAAAGGCTACAGCCAGTCCCTGCTTTTTATATCTGAAGTTTCGGAATTGCTTAGACGGACAGATGATTATTTATGGGATTTTTTTTTTTTTGGTCCCAGAACGTCGCAAGGTGAAAGGTAAAAGTCTTTTTATTTGACGTCTTCTCTGAAAAATAGTCAGCTTGTATTTGTAGAGTCGAGAAACCGATAAAATATTGTACTCATGAATCAAGAATTTTTCTAGGGCTTACTTGAATGATGTAAGTTATTAAATGAACAAATTAATGGGAAATGATTTCCTCTTGATGACTCACGTTGTGTTTACAAGTTTAGCTTCAAGCAAACTATTTCGCTGACATTTTGACATTCGCTAACGATTGCATATGTCCGCAAGCGCGTACACACACACACACATGCTCTCTCTCACACACACACACACACACACACACACACACACACACACAGATGTGAGTAAGTGAGTGTAACAACATTGTTGAAAATGGACATGCTCTAATTACGATTAGCGTAAGATAAATGTCATCCTTTGCTCAGATCCTGCTCTTCATGAACTCTTATTACGGTTACATTATCGACTGAAGCTTCAGGCATTCTAGAGAACTGTATAATTTATTTTCTTTGCCTCTAGAGCCTCTAATCCACCCTTCTATACCCGCCCACCCAGTGGCTAGTCTCCCTAGTTCTCTCGCTCATTATCGCTCCCAAGTGTCTACGCTTAGTTGAATCAACGAAGTGTTACATTACTACATCGGCAACAAAATAAACAAAATGCCGGTAACAGTTAACAGAAGATAACATGTACAATTAGTGTACACGTACAATTACACGTGTGTGAGAGCGGGTGTGTGTGTGAGTGTTAGTGTTAGTTAAGCTCCATTCACAAAACACAATTATTGACGCTGCTAAAAATAGACAAAGTAATTCTGACGACTAAGCTAATTTTTGCTGAATTATAATGAAGCACTAGCCATGCTTCCTGAATTTTTACCTGCACGTAATTTGAAATACTTTGAAATTTCATCTACACATTTTTGAAGACAATAGAAGATAAGTAAAACCTAACAATGGAATGATGTTATCCAGTGTGTTTTAACTATTTTGCCTTTTTTCATATGTAATCATTCAAGTAAAAATATTCCTATTCATTTCAAGTTTTCTTTACTTGAAAGCAAATGGTGCAACCATTCATTCTTTTTTATCAATTTATAAGACTGAATTCATTTTGCTGTTATCAGAGACAAGCTTCTTTCAAATTATCCTGGTTGGGTGACATTTAAAAACCTAAGAGAACGTTGGATTGGTTTACAGTAAGTAAGCAACTTTCTCTCTTAACGGCTATTCTTCTGCGAGAAGGTCATCGTGGACTAAGCGAACAGAAAATATACTGACGTCAGCGACGATAAACAGATTAAAACGAATTCAGTCCTGGTCTCGCCGAGACGAAACAAGCTGTTATTTTGCATAATTTTAATACCTCTACTTTGTCATCGAGCCTAACCCATTACGCAGAGACTTTTTTTCACATGAAATTATTTTTTTCTTGTCTTCATGTGTGTTATCGACATTCTGACTTCACCTCAAGATCTACAAAAAAGTTCAGACATCGCTATTATTCTTAGTATTGCGGCGGTCATATAGCCATGTGCATGATTCCCCTGTAGTCTTAGTTGCCCTTAGCGTAGCCAGTATTTAATAGGTTCCGCTGGATTTCACGTCCAGTCTGTAACTAACAGAGGCGTCCAAGCTTTTCACAACACGTGTGTCTGACATAGGGGAGGGCGTGGTAGTTGAGGCTGTATCGGCACTTGACTGGCTTGTGAGTACAGCTTCGACATGAAATACAGACTAAATCTCAATTCTTTACTTCCTTCAGGCTTAGCTTGCCTGTGCACTGTGAATATCCTGTGAGCTTCTCTGCAAAAGTCATTTTAAAACACACACACACACACACATGTATTGAAGCAACGTCCTGTCAATAATGCGCATTTTCTCCTTTTTTTGGTGGGATGGTCCAGTCTTCAGTTAAAATTAAAAGCAGAATATACTTGTTGCCATTAATTTACATAAAACCATTTTAAAGAGTGGCTAAACTATTACCTGTTAATAGCCGATACATTATCCCAGCTGTGTTCTTTCTTTTCTTTATTCGTGTCATCCTTTTTTCTTTAGGATTTTTCTTCTGTTCTATCGGGGTTTTTTTCTCTTTTTTTGTCGTTAACATATTTACTTCTCTTCTATCTACATCATAATTCTTATTGGTCTTTGTTTACCGTTAGGGGTTGATCTGTTATATTTCCTAGCATTCGTTCACGTTGTGGATCGATCGTCACATTTCCACCATTCTCTTCTGACGAGAATTTTATGACATGAACAGAACGTCGTGCAGGAATCACCGGCTGTTGATAAAGGAACATAACAATATCATTTATTGCTTTTCTGGTGGTTTTCATGCATCGTACCTCGTTGATTACAAGATTGATCGCCCCTTATACCGGTTTCTACATCTATTTGTATTTTATCTGAAACATGTCTTCTTCAGATCTTCATATGTCCTTTACAAATAGACTAAACACATTTGCATAAATATTTAAATCCAAGTGGAAAATTATGAAGCAGTCTGCTTGTATTCAGGTTGTCTGTCAGATTATCTGACGACTTATCTTTCTTTCAATTCATCTACATCATCTTAAAGTTACTGGCCAAAATAAACTAATAACTGCCATTTTCCCCTGGTTCTGTCATTAGAGTGAAGAGACGAGTAGTTGTCCTGTTTCAGTCCCTAAACAATAAAAATAAGTAAAATTTCTTTCCTTTCACACGTCTGTCTCAAACTAAATCCCTTTGTTGTGCTGGCTGATCACACTCAAAGCAGACCACTTACCTTTTATACGAGCATCGACCTTTGCAGGGAATAACGGATTGCAAATTGTCACGTCTGGTGCTTGACGCTGACTGTACGCTGCATGTGCATTACGTTAGTTCATCTTGCTGTCTACACATCACACAACTATTACGTCAGTTCATCTTGCTATCTATACATCACACAACTATTACGTCAGTTCATCTTGCTGTCTATACATCACACAATTATTACGTCAGTTCATCTTGCTGTCTATACATCACACAACTATTACGTCAGTTTATCTTGCTGTCTATACATTACACAACTATTACGTCAGTTCATTTTGCTGTCTATACATCACACAACTATTACGTAAGTTTATCTTGCTTTCTACACATTACACAACATTTACGTCAGTTTATCTTGCTGTCTATACATCACACAACATTTACGTCAGTTCATTTTGCTGTCTATACATCACACAACTATTACGTAAGTTTATCTTGCTTTCTACACATTACACAACATTTACGTCAGTTCATCTTGCTGTCTATACATCACACAGCCTCTACGTGTGAACATCTTGCTGACTGCACACCACACGTGGATTACGTTACTCCTGTCTTACTGTCTATACACTATGAGCTATTACGCTAGTTCATCTTGCTGTCTATACATCACACAGCCACTAAGTTAGTCCATCTTGCTGTCTATACATAACACATGCATTATGTTAACCCATGCTTCACTTGGGTTAAACAGCTTAACCACAATGCTTCGTGTCCTTAATAATCCCTTCGTGATCCTTGGATTACCTTAGCCAAAACCGCGTCCCCTAACCAGGTTGATGTTGCTCTGCTAAAATTGTCTACTTGGTCATCTTGTCATCTAGCTTCTGTGTGTGTGTGCGTGCGTGCGTGCGTGCGTGCGTGCGTGCGTGTGTGTGTTCTTCGCTTCCTCTACTCATCATCACTTTTCAACTAACCCAGGTTTTCAAAGCAAATAGCAACATCTTTCTGTCTTGCATGAACTTCTGTGTAGGAGGAGATACACCAACTTTGTAGCATATTTCACCAAATAAGAAATTGCAGCATGTGGGAGACATTCTTGGAAAGTCAATCTGGGGAAAGCTGCTTCCCTTGCTGCTCATTGTACGCTTCACCTGATTGGTCCCTGATAGGAAAATAGTTTGACGTTTACATCATACACTGACTTTTCCCCGACATGAACAAAGATCTTTTGAAGTCAAAGAGCTTCTAGGTCTCATTCTTTACAGATGGCCGTATTTTCCTAGACCCTAATTACAACCTCTCTCTGCTTTAGAAGTTCTCTTGCTTCAGCTGTTCCTCTCACGGCTAAACAAACAGGTCCTCCAACCACCCCAGTACTCTCCCTTAGGGCAGAAGAAAGTGCCCAAGGCCATCTTCCTGGTTGATTAAGAAATAAAGCAAACAGTATTGGCGGGGAATGGCGCTAGACAGGCAAGACTTTTTGGAACCCAAAGGGCCTGGAAATAAAGTTAAATATTTTGCAACATCGGGAAAATCGTTAGTCACCGACGTCAGAGAGGGTGAGAGGAGAGGGGTTGCACAGATCCGCGTTAAATAGCCTTGTTACTCAGCAGAAGAGTTAATGGTGGGGGGAGCCTTTTTTAAGAGACTAGATTCAAAGGAAGGAAGTCCAGAGTACCACAAGTGAGCATACGATTGTGAAGCTGGAAGGCCATAACTCTTGCAGACGTTACTGTGATCATTTGTTTCCCCCGAAGAACTCACTGTAATCGTTCATCTTCAGCAGACTTTAGGCCATAGTGGAAGGAAGTTGGCTCACCCTGTCTCCTGCAGACCTTGCTGTGATTACTCATATCGCTTAGAGTTCAGTGTGACTATTTGACTCCAGCAATCCTCGTCGTGATGACCCGACTTGAGCTACTGGTCGAAAACATGAGTCGTGACGTCATACTGAATGTGTTTGACAGAGCGTTGTAACATCATTGTGAAAGTGTTTGAAAGTGAGATCGCTATGACGTCACTGTGAAATGGAAAGTGAGATCGCTATGACGTCATTGTGAAATTGTTTGAAAGTGAGCTCGTTGTGATGTCATTCTAAAATTGTTTGAAAATGCAATCGCTGTTACGTCATAGTGAAATTGTTTGAATGTGATATCGAGGTGACGTCATACTGAAATTGTTTGAAAGTGAGCTCATTGTGACGTCTTTTCAATCGAAGGCGAGGCGAGCTGTGCCTCAGTTGCGCACAATCAAGAGGAAAGTACGACACACAAATAAGCACATTCACTTCGCCCTAAATGTGATTTGTTCTTAGTCTGTAGCTTGATACCAAAGGAATCGCTTTTGCGGTAATAAATCTGATATTGTTGTGTTTAGCGTGGGCACTTAGGGCCATTCTACTGATAAGATTGCGGGAGAATAGGAAACTTCTATTTGTATTATCGTCAGACCATAACTGAATGCAAACTTTTAGAGTCTGCACTGTCGATACGCATTAAAGTGACAGTAATAAGAGAATGTATGCGACCTTAACGATTCTCTTCATGCCTGAGTACAGTAGGAGTCATACAAACGAAAGAAAAATGTATTCAGTAGCGACGAATATACGTCTGCTCTCTCGTTAAAAGAAATATGCTTGCAAGCTTTGAAATGAGATATCTCGGTAGGACAGGAGTGTTTTAACGGTAGTAGTATCATTATACTTGAACCAGATAAAGTCACAGTCTGTTTCAAGGCTTGGCTGGTTGCTCTGTGGATGTCATTGCCTGTTTCAAAGGCTGACCAAGTATTCTATTTTTCCAGGAGATCGGAGACTGGAAATACCAGCTACGTGTGTTCTCCCTGTTTATCAGGGACCGTATGACTCCAGTTAGCTTGACTGCTATCTGAAGCCACCCTTTATATTCAGTTTCAATTACACTTACGACAACTAGGTCTCACGTCCAGATAAGCACACAAATGCACAGAATTAATTTGTATTTAGACAACACAAAGCAATGGTGTTTCAAAACCTCGTTAGCACCGACGTGGCTGTAGTCAGGACAACGCTGTGTATTCTTGCGACGTTGATGAGAGGCACAGCAGTCCCAGTCTTCATTAGATACCAGTGTCGTTGTGACTAGCACCATCGAGGCCTCCGGTATGGCTCCTCAAGCGAAACTAATTTAATGCTATATTTATAACATAAACATGTTCTAGCGACAAATAGGCTGGAGTTTTGGGGTTTTTTCCTGGGTTTTTTCTTATTTTTTATTTTTTTATTTTTTGCTACAGTCAGTAATTTCAAACTCAATTTGAATATTTGCTCTTTAACACTCATTGAATGGCTCATTCGCTCAATTACTTATTCAAACCCGCTTACTCATTTACGTTTATCAAGTTATATTTCACTGACGTCATCAGTTGTTCCTCGTGTTTGTCTTCATCCAGTTGTCTTCTAATTATCCACTTCCATTCTGAGAGATGAACGTTTTGTTTGGCGCATAACAAAGAAGGGAAGGGTGGAAATCCAGAGGAAATTTCTCTCGGCAGCCTTCCTGAGCACTACGTGTTGTGATCTGCCATCACCAAGCAAGCAAGACCAGGAAGGAGAAGGGGGTAGGAGTCTGGCGGGAAAGGTTATGAGTAAGGGCGAGTGTGAAGAGGACGAAGACTGTTTGTTCTCTGGTAACCGTTAGCCCTGCCCCAGCCAGACATCCTGAAATTTGATGACCGAAGAAAATAGCCCACGCAGACTGACCACGCTGAGCAAATTAGGCGCTCAACGCACCACAGCCTCTGCCCACAAACTGTGGGCCTGTCGACTCTATGGCAAGCCGTTCCGAATCCAAGTTGTGCTTAGTTCCTTGCGTCATTTTGAAAAAGAAAATTTACAGTTGTTTTAGAGTAGGTCATTGACTTCTGAATACTTGTTTGTTACGTGGCACTCACACATCCTTACAGAACTGACTAGGGACAACAGCATATTTAATCAGTCTACAGGGACGTGCCTCAAACTGTCCCTAATACCCCCAAGAAAAAGGGTAGCGATAAGAGGGACATTTAATCAAAGATTAAACATACAGGGTACACAAGAGACAACAGTTACCTTAGTGGCGACAGTGATGCCTTGGAAAAGCTGTCATCCTTTCAAGACAACGTTTCGGAGTCTTTGCGTCTCTCAGGTGAAGAGCCCATGGTCCAATCAGGATGCATGTCATCAACAAGTGCAGAAGATTCGGTAAACGACTTCAGCGACTTCTGACGCCATTTTATTGAAGATTACGGAGACAGCCAAAAAAACAGAGGCGCCGGGTATTGATTACTTGTAAACATGCGCACGCACACGAACATAGGTATACGCACAGGGGCAAGCGCGCACATATAATAATAAGAAGAAGTAGTAGAAGAATAAGAAGAAGAAAAAGAAGAAGAAGAAGCGTATTTATAAAGTGTCTTTCTCCAGTATCAGCCGGGCTCGAAGCAATTTACATAGACACGGGCGCACGCAATGCTAAACGAAAACACACAGACATTACACAACAAACTGCCAAAAGTGTGAACATTACTCACCAAACAAAAACATGCATACTACCACCACCTACCTCCTCCTCCCCCCCACACACACACACGACACGAACAAACAAACCAACGAACAAACATGAAAAAAGGAAAGAAACCGGATTACCCGGAGAAAACCACCTGCGATCAGCCCTAAAAACAGGTGTTACATCCAGAGATAGTTATGTGGGAACCAAGATAAGAGCCAGAACATGTTAAATCCTCATCTAAAAGCTTGTGAATGTGTTTGCGAATGAATATATATATATATTATAAAATCTCATTTCTCATACACAACGACTGCGAACGTACAATCTCCCACCCACACACTTACATGTCCATCGTTAACCGAGATTTGTTGATCTTGACTTGTCAGTGCAGAAAGGTCAGGGGAAAAAACAGTGGGAACAAACAGCTCTAAGACTGACAGATGCTTGCAAGTCCAGCGTGACACCAACAAATAATTTGCGCTCAAGATCGCGCTGGTCGTGAAACGTACTGCTCGTGAAAAATGTTGAAATGCAAAAAAGAAAAAAAAAAATCTAATATCAGTGCTAGTGCCATGAAAACTGACTGGTGTGGGTATCAACGATTTTAACTCGGCTACAAACTCCAATAATGGCTATTCATTTTTCAGTTTTGACTTGAACTGTTTGAACAAGTGCCAGTAGATTATCTGGTTTTTGTTGTTGTTTTGTTTTTGCACAGAAACGGGATTTTATGAATTTATGTTTGTTGATAGTGTTTTGTTGTTCCTGCGTGTAGTTATCTATTGGCGAAGCCCTACGCTGTAGCTGTTATGATAAAAGCATACAACACTTTATGTCTCTGACAATTGGGACTGATGAGAAAGAGTAGCAACAGAGGAAAGAGAATGGAGTGTGCTCTTTATTTACACGTGGCCTTTTCATCTTCAAAGCTTTTACTCATTACATCGTGCGGTTGAGGTCAGTGTATTTTGTCATTAATTAATTTCTGTTTGTTAACAGTCTAATCAATGTCAGTGTGTCATTAGGGAATTTTATGTAAAAAAAAGATTTTTTTAGGCAATGTGGATGTTGCTTTGGTATCACAGATCAGGAAGAGACAAGACAGTAGAAATAAATTACGCGTGATATTGCTTAATTAACGTCCACTTTGGTACAAAACTTAATGATAACAGTCAAAAAATCAATTTTAATGCCTGCATGAAACCAAAAAGTGTAAAATTATTTAGTTAAAAAAAATCTTAGAGGTTTGTTACATGTAACAAGCTAAAATGCGAAGACACTGAATATTTTCATACTGTGTATTCCTATGATAATCCTTTTCAGTAAATTCTTACAAAATAGCATTTCTTTTATGCATCGAATAAAGTAAACGTCATCTGACTATTTTAAAGGTGAACAAATATGTTGTTTGGGAGGAATTCTTTTGCTATTTGTATACCGTGTTTGTACTCCATCCCTCCAACGAAATGTTTACACGACACGTTATTGCTGACTTTACTAAAAAGCTGATTTTGTTGTTTCCAGCTGATATTTGCTTTTGGGGCTGCTTGAAAATCTAAGCTTAACAATACCTTTGGACAATTGTGTGAGAGCAGGAAATAATAATGAATAGAATAAAATAAACACCTGCGTTACGTCACGTCCATCCATTACTGCTGTCGCAGCAACATGCAAGCGTGAAAAATGTTGCTACAAGAGCTGTCGTTAGGCATAGACATGGTAGATGTTGTGTCAGTGTTGAGCCACAGGTGTCGAAGTACAATCGTTGTTCTGTATTCCCGTTCGCGTAAAATCCAAATCTGAAGAGTGAACGAGTTTGAGTGAACACACGGCACGTGCTATACGCACAGCGTTTCCTAGCTTCTTGACATGGCCAAGATGGTGCTGACCGGGTTTTAAAATTCGTTTCAAACTAAAAGCAATGCTATTTTTTATCGCATTCTAAGCTCCGTTATCTTCGGCTTCTCATCTTTTATATAAATCGAATCAAAAGGGGTGACAAAAGCCCATACAAAGTGGTCGCCAGTCCTTGTGTTAATTCCAGAAGTCGCAAAAGGGGGAGAGAAATAAAGATAGAAACAGCGTCACCAGATAGCAGGTGCCGACAAACTAGCCTGTGGCTAGACTCCAGGGCCTGACAAACGGCCGTCATCATTTGATACCTACGCGTGTTGATGGTGTACGTTCGCTGTGCAATACGCAAGCGTTCTAACGATACGACATGGCACTAATGACTTCCCTCGCGGACCTGTACGCCTCGTGCTATGGGGCAAACCAAACTGACTCATCTCTATTATGCAATTACGAGAGGGATTAAACGAGAAGAAAAGAGCATCGAGGTGTTAGATAAAATTAGACATGAGAATAAGTTCCTTTATTTGTACAGTAGCATAAGGTATTGTCCTGCCTTCGAGCTGTGTATTTGTGGATGTTTCCTCTGCCTCCTCAATGTTTAAATTCAGTAGTTTCGAGTGGTTGCAATATTTTTCAGTACTGGTTAGACTTTCAATCTTTCGTTTATTAGTATGAGTGTAATAAAACTGACTTCTTTTATCTTGAAAAAAAAAAGGATTTCTTTTGTTTTGCAGTTACTCTGGTCGTATTTAGCAGAAAACACGGACACGACAAGAACCATCTTCTTCGACATTGTTGAAAACAAAATACGGTGAGAAATACAAAACCACAGTCCCGGTACCTAGTTCCAAAAACGCCAGCTTTTCCCACAGGCCATGAGTAAGCGCAGCATGGGAATATGGTTATATCATTGCCGCGCCCTGAATTTTCCTGTTGCCTAATTGGATTTCGTTTATGTCAAGAACTTTGTCAGCTGTGCTATCATATTAGTAAATATTGACATCAGCTGTGTAAAACGGACACTCTCTGAGTGGCACAGATAGTGAGAGAATTGTGTCCCCGATACCTGATACCAACTAAGATAACAACTGTGTAAATACCCACTATCGGCTGCTTGAATACAGATACCAACTGAGTAAATACCCGATAACGGGGTTTGTGCGTGAAAATAGGCCACAACTGTGTTACTGTCCCTACCAACTGTTTGAATACCAGTACCAAGTGTGTAAGTACCCTATAACAACTGCTTTAATGTCGATTACGACTGGGAAAATATAGATACCAACTGTTTTGAATACCGATAACAACATAGAATACTCTACATGAACTGTTTAAATAACGATATCAGTAGTATAATTGCTGATACCAATTGCTTGAATATAGATACCGGCTGTGTAAATACCTGATGCCAACTGTTTGAATTTAGATACCAGTTATGTGAATACCAGTGTCAGCTGTGTGAATATAGTTATCTGACTTCAATTGTTCACATGCTAGGGAGAGCAGTGTGAGGTGACCCGTCATCAGTCTTGATGGCGAGACTCACCGACAGAGTGGTTTGTCTGTTAAACTTTACTTGCTGTGCGGCGCGAAGGACCACCTACGCAGCTGTGACGTCATGTCCACCTTACGCGCCCAGCCAAGGACACGTAACGACAAGGATTTCTTCGGTAATGGATGGATCGCTGCTCGGACTCACGTCCTCAGCAGGAAGATCTTAATGGATGGACGGCTGCGTCACTGAAGTGAGTGGGATGTTCCAAACGCCGGCATAAATCACCGTTCCCTTCTGAGCTCTGAAAGAGCAGAAATGGAGTAGGCTTGACGGGAAAATCGCGTTAAGACCACTGCGGGCAGCCGTAGAAAAGTGAGATGATGCTATGCTCACGACGAGAAACCCGCTCTCCTCAACTTTTTTGTAGGCGGTAGGAGGAGGGAAGGAAAGGACGCTTGTCTCCAACAAGCTGAAGAACCAGAAAAGCTCGGCAGCTGTAGCGTCAAAAGACCAAAGTCCGCTCACTCTGGCCGAATTTGATAAGAGCAGCAGAAAATGACAGCCTCTTCTCAGGTCTGCAAGGGGCCGGGCCGGAGGGGCAGTGGTACGGCGGGCTCCAACCCTCGCCTGTCTCGCTCGGCCTCTCCACTCACCGCCTCGCCCGCACGACACCACGACCAGCGCCAGCCACCCTCCCGCAGCCATCCGCTCCACAACGACGACGCCAACGAGAGCGACAACGACTGCACCAGCGACGCGGCCCCGGATGGGCTGGTGCCTCCCGCTCCGCTGACGCTCGACACCTGCGAAACGCATGAGCACACACTCGCCCCGCCGGGGTATGATGACCAGGTCTCTGGGGGCGAGGGCGGTGACACGGAGGATCCCGGCGGCAGCGATTCCGAGGCCTCCCCGCCGACCAGCCCCTCCAGAGCCGAGCGACGGCCGCTGAAAGTCGAGTTCTCCATCATGGAGGAAGGCGGCGCGGGGATGCGACGCAAGAAGGTGGACGTGGAGTGGCAGGGGTCGCTGCAGTCGCAGGTAAGGCGGGACCTGGACAGCATTAGCAAGAGCGGCTCGTCCACGGCCCGCTTCCGGCAGGCGCGCCTGTCGCTGCTGGGCAAACCGCTGAGCTACAAGGCTCACAAGCGGGACGTGAGGTACCGGAGGATGCAGGCCAGGATCTACAACTTCCTGGAGCGTCCCAAACTCTGGAAGGCTTGGATTTATCATTTCTTCGTGTGAGTATGTTTGTCATCTTAAATGTTCAGTGTCGTACGAACGTGTCGCTTAGTGTTCAGACAAACGTATCAACCTGTGTTTTGTATCGTCGTGATTTTGTGTGACGTGTCATACGTGTACCAACGTTTCATATGGTGTTAATTGTGTGCGTGAATTGTCTGTCTGAAGCGGTCTACAAGTACACGTCAGCATGTTGTTTACAGGATGCACATCACAAATGACACGGGCAACAGTGAGTGAGTAAGAGGTCGTTTAACGTTCCATGCATACGCCCACGTGCATATGCTGTAGACGCACGTCTGCACGTGCATGGGTTCTGTGTCTGAGGGCTTGTTCCTTACGCACACGCCATACACACTAGCGCTAGCTACTGGAAGCATGTGGCCTCCGGGAACAACTATCTTGAAATAAGCCAGCGTGTCTCCGCTGAGCATCTGGAATCTTTTAAAGCCCACCTCACACAGTAAGACTTCACCCGATGAAGCAGGCGGTCGGCGTTTCCTTTTAGCACTTTTCTGCCACAGAGATAAGGGGAGCGTAGGATTACAGTTTGCTGCACACTTCATACCCGCTCTTTGCTGCTTGTTCCACCTATCAGTCGAGCCGTGTGAAGCCAGCGTCCTACACACACCACTGCGAACATTCTGACTTGTGAAGGCTTCATGCCAGTACACATCCATCTTACTGTCTCCTTGATGACGCACCGTTCGGACAACTGCTAGCCATACGGCATAAATGGTTCGATACCGGACTCTGTCTTTCTCGTTTGTGTTTAAGTACATTTTGCTACATAGTTATTAAGAATCGTTTTTTTATCACGCGGCCATTTATCGTAACCTAACCCCGTACGAATGTAGAGCAGTTGTGGCTGTTGGGAAACAACAAAGATCCTTCACATTCTGGCACGTGTTCTTGTTATAACACAAGCCCTCTAATTCATAGTGGTCGATATCTCAATCTTACCAGACTGCATCAGAACTACACAGTTTAAACAAACTGCAAACCTAGACGAAAGAATAGCAGCTGATGAATCATAAAATATTTTTAAGACGATCTCAAAATAATAGATTGCCTTGGCGATCAGACCTCGGGGAGATGGTTCTTTCCTGGGCACCTAGAGAAGTAAGAGGGTCCAGCAATCAAGAAAACATTACAGCTGTGTTCAGACGTCCACTGCAGACTTTTTGCGACACAGTCGGAAATGGATTGTTTTCTGCACTCGTTTTTTTTCCCCCTGCGGGTCCCTGATGTTAGCTCACTGTAGTCATCGTGTCGCGGTCAACAGACATCAGAAATATGCTGGCGGCGTTTGGAAATCTGCGACTGCAAACTTTCTGCCCCCCTTTCTCTTCTTCCTTTCGGAGTTCATTGCTGTAGTACATTTTTATCTTATCGGTCCTGAATTCAATCCACTCTCTTTCCTTCTTTAGCATTGCTTTGAATGCAGAATGGAAGCGAGACTTTACATTCCCTTTCATTTTTGACTAATTTCTGCCGCGTCTATTTACCTTCTAGCCTTGTCAGCCCGCCAGCAAGGGAATGACTAGGACTTATTCATTAGTCTCCCTTGGCGAACGAAGTGTCTGACAAAAGTAATGACAAGGATATTCCTGTGGTCTCCGAACAATCATGTGATCAGTTAATCGCGTCTCTAGCAGCTCCCCACGGGGTCGCGAGGTCAGCTGAATCTGAACTCGAATAAAATGAGTTGGTCGATTTGTGCGTCTGAAGGGCGAGACTACACACGATAAAGTGCGAGAGTATACACAATAAAGTGACTACATATGACAAAGTGCGAAACTCACGATAAATAACATTGTCCCGAACCTCATTTCTCCCTGCGACTTAGTTTATATTCCATTATATTTATGGAGGCCTCTTAAAACCACATCTTAAAGTAGTTCTTTAGTCTGCAATGAAATTTCCATCGTTCGCCACTTTGGCGAAGCTTGGTTCTGTTTTGAATGCTTTTATGTTCTAAAAACGTTTATGTTGTGATTTGTGATTTGATTCCTCTACTTTGTTTTTATTTGTGATCTTGTGAACCAGATTGGTTTTATCTCTCTTTTGTTTGGGATCGATTACTGTATTCTATTTTGTTGCGATTACTGTGTGTCCGAAAACATTAAATAAATAATCTTGATACCTCAAGCCATCTGCTGCGTCTAGACAGCCCCGGATGAAGGGTTGTCAGCTGTCGTACCTCTACACGCGCCCAAAGGTTAAGGCCCTGAACTAAATTAAAAAGTGTAGTCCACTTTGTGTCAATTGCTGTCATCAACTGTTGCGACAACTGTGTTCAGTTTTACTGTGGTTCATGTGGCCCACTTTGCTCTGACTAGTGTCATCAATTTCTGTGAGATTACTGAATTAAATTTTGCACTTACACAAAGTACTTATTATAATGTCAGGCACACTAACAATCTTTCCTTATAAGTGATCAGTCTATCTGAACATCATTTATAACGTATTTTCCCTGCGTTAACTACCAGGATGTTCATTAAACCTGCATCGATCATCGATCATCGATCACTAACCTTTAAACAGTTCTAGCGTGTAAAGTTGTGACCACTCCATGTGTTTCATGAATTGTCGAGACGCAGTGGTATTATGGATTGCAGTTAGTTCCAAATTATTAAGTTTCCTGCTCTCAGCTCTCGAGATCCTCACTGGAGTGATGTCACAATAACATAAACGAATGGTAATTATTGGCTTGTACGATAACAAACATTATGAGATAGGAGGCTTCATCAACGTCCTGAGGTCAGACCACACCTGACATTCAATTCCGTACACCCTGTACAGCTGTGCTCCATGGTATGATTATATACAGTAATTATTTTATATAAGCATATATTTCTAGAAGCGTTTATGAAAAATGCAGTGATTTTAGGGAGCCTGGAAAAATGTCCCCTAAATATCGTGGTTATAACATGGTAATACTGGTATAAGGTGGCACGGCTTCTAAATTCCTGTAAATTCTCTTCAACGTTTGTTTACTGGTTCACGGTTAAGCTTTGTATGCTGACTAAACCACATCATTGAAATTACAAACACACAGATAACTTAGGATTTTCTTGCATTTTCATCCCATAAAACATTGACACCTCAGCTTTAACTGGCTTCACAACAAGCAAAGTGTACGTGATCAGTATAACTACGTGTTTCTTCGAAATAAATAGATAATAAGAAAATATTTTGTATGAACAAGGTTAGGGTTACACATTTATTGACTTGCGAAAATATATTAGTTTTACCACCGTCCAAATAGTATTAATAGTATTATTTTTAAACAACAGCTAACAGCCTGTACAAAAGGATCTATTGAGTAATGTGCCGAGTATGTACAAAATACACTTCCGTATCATTGGAGATGGAGATTATTATATTTAACATGTCGTATTTCACACTAGAATTTTGAAGATTGTTATATTTTGGGAGAAAATAAAATAATTTAATTCATAAATATATATATATATATATGAAAGTTTTGAGAAAAAATAAAAGAGAAATGGAAGATACAGAATGGAACTAGTTTTGTGCAAAAATCATTGATGGTGCTGAAAATGAATTTCAGCTTGTGAACAGTTTCAGCAAAGACACACCAAGCTCAGTTTTTTCGAGACCAGACCTTTCTGCAGCTTGTCAAGCTAATTGGAAAAGAATTAATCTGTCTTGTAAGTGAAACGCAGACGATAGAAATTCCCAACGATCAGTAAACAAAGGGAGGGAGGAAAAAGAAAGGACTAGAGACCACCCACGCACCGCGAAATGACAAGAGGAAAACATAGAGATCACCCACACACTGCCACTGCATGGCCATTCTCGCAGGTCCATGAATGCATAGAAATGTTTTACTCAATCATCTAATACAGCCTTGTTCAGAAAAAAGGGTCATTGACCTCTAAAAAATTACGGCCGTGAAAAATGCATTTCCTTCTTCCTCCGTTTTTCTTTTCCACATTTTAGTAATTGCCTTTGCGCGCTCTCACTTTCCATTTCTCTCCCTCACGCGCGCGAGCACACACACACACACCCACGCGCGCGCCCACGCACCCCCCCCCCCACACACACACAGTTTTAGCAGCATGCGCAACTTCTTGTCCTCTTCTATCTCCTCTTTGCTTCCTTCTCTCTCAGCTGTACAGCTGTACATCATGACTACAGCTGTACATGATGACTGCGGCTCGTTTAGTCAAGGACGGAGAAAGGCGTCCTGATTAACGTGTGTGAAGTAGTCTCCCTTTGCCAAGGGTCTGTCTGAACCTGTTCTAGAACTCTCTATTTACAGTGGACAAGCTGAAGGGCGTAATGACCTGATGACTTGCTGCTGTCATCTTATTGTTTCCTGACCTCACTTCCCCGTTTTGCCTATTTTATATGACGACGTGTGTACATACATGCATACATACATATCCCTGTACACAACACACAGATAAACATATTCGATCACCCTAGCGAGAGCACAGATCGGGAGCGATATACAGTGAAGGGGCAGTCAGACCTAAGGAGAGAGAGAAAGAAACAAAGACACAGTAGAAGACTGTCAAAAGATGCTAAACTTCTCGCAGTCTGAGAAAATGATTGTAGGCAGACAGAACAGCATCCGAGCTAATGGCTGTGTTTAGACACTGAACACTGTCCAGAACACTGACCGTAAACAGACCGAGGAAGAAGTGTGTGAGATATTGACTGTCATCAGTCACCTTCCATACACTGATCATTTCCCTGCAAAATAAACTCTTGCAGTTCAGCACAGGCCAGATCATTACTTCGCCTTGTGCATCTGTGGAAAAGTTCGTCAAAGGACGTGTTAGTTCCTGAGAGCAAGAACCACGCTGCCACTTCTTCCAAACTGCATGAGATGGAGGTAATTTTCAGAAGTGTGATTCACATCAGCCTGTGCGATGGCAAATTAACTTTCCTCCTTCTTCACAAAAGTCGGCTGTGCTAGTGGATGCAGGGCACCTGCCCTAGGAATTACATTTTGATTTCCAAAGACGTCACTCCTCTAAGTCTCCACTGAAACCGTCATTACAGGGTCGAGGGCGAACTTGCGCAGCTGACGTAAGCAGTCGGTAGGTTGGACACGAGGTCGGTCACTGCTGAAATCTTTTTTTCTATTTATTTCAAGAGACATGTGGCCAATGAAGGCGACCTTTCTGACCTTATCTCCGACCTTCAGCCCAGGCTGGCGCTGTCGGCTGGGCCTGATAATTGCGCTTGTTGCCTAGCGTCCTGTTTA
Source organism: Marisa cornuarietis (assembly GCA_004794655.1). Taxonomy (NCBI): domain Eukaryota; kingdom Metazoa; phylum Mollusca; class Gastropoda; order Architaenioglossa; family Ampullariidae; genus Marisa; species Marisa cornuarietis. The sequence continues at coordinate 914,318 of SMMW01000577.1, read as the reverse complement.
TAAGCTGCCATTGCCTTGCTGAGTCCGCAGCCAAATGTGGACGAATCAGGCTTCCTACTGACTGCCACAAAATTTAATTAACGCAAGGAACCCGAGGGATAGATCAATGACATCCTCCTCCATACGTGAGTTAGTTCTGTCATAAATTCCAAGAGACCTTTAGTAAGCGTGTGGATCAGGTATGTAGAAGTCATAGGAAATGACTTACAAAAAAACCCATTCAATTATAAAAATAACCCCTCGATTTTGTGGAAATCAACTGTTACTACATTATAGGAATGTTTCTTGATAGGGCGGAAGGATGGTACAAGCATCATTATGATTTATACATGCCCTCCTTTGTTTAAGTGTGCTTATAAAAAAAATCCCCTGAGTATCGCCTGCCTCTAACCTTCTCTCCGTTCGTGCTTAAAAAAAAATGAAATTCAACACAATTATTAAAGGTGACATGGTCCCGAGGCTGCAAGCACGCACAAAGTGTTCTTGACAAGAGCAGTTCAATCTGGCGAAACGAGAAGGTTGCGTGACGTACTACTGACAAGACGTTGCACCTCGCGTGTCGTCACGTAACGGCTGTACGAAATGCACAGTGAATAGCAGCATCCGCAGTCCGCTGAATGAATTATTTAAATTAGTTCATCTCGAAATGCATGTTCGTCTGGACATAGTGTTTTATTCCACTTAGTCCATGTCTCTTCATTGTTTTAAGCGCTAAGAGCATGCTCTCTATGAGTGTGAATATGCGCTATAAAAATCTTCATTTATTATTATTATTTGAAAGACCGTTCGTATCAGATACCTCTGCTAACTGCTGAAAAAAGATGTCGCAGAAGTACATTGAAAGACAGACAACGCAGAAAAAGAGAAGCACGCAGAGGAACCCATGAGGACTAATTTGTCGAAGCAGCTTTCAGCATTTTATTTGCTGTTTGAGTAAAGAAGATACGATGTTCAACTCTTTATGCGTTGAGTAAAGAAGATACGATCTTCAGCTCTGTGTTTGTGCTGGCCTTGAGCCTGATGTGAGGCTGATCAATGCTGAGGAAGGAGTGGCTAACCTGTCCTCGAAATCAGGCAATGCTGGTGTGTCCGCGTGTGTGCAGGCTCGGCTCCTAGAATGTTTACAGGACTGTACCAGCACAGACATCAAGTCCTTGATTCCGGTCTCGTTTTGCTCCAGCCTGCCGGACCTGTGCTTGCCTCGAACAAACGCTGACCACGAAAACTCGTCAACTGTCGCGTCTGATGACGCACACCCTTGAACGATGCCGGGTTTGGTTTCCACCAATCAGATTTTGGACAGTTTAAAAGACAGATCAAAATAACTGTCCCGCTTGGTTTCCTTATTAATCATGTGTCAGCGTATGGCACCTTAATGTAGTCATGTTAATAACGAGAAATAATATATTAATACGATAATCTATATCTGAAATAAGATACATTAGTTTCTCCGGGAAGAAATTAGATTTTCTCTTGGGTTTTGTTACGATTTATATGCCTTCTTCATTTCTTTACGTTACGATCAGTAATCATGGTAGAAAGTAAGTACTTAGATAAATTTATTGTCTCTCTTCACCGATGTTCCTACTGACTGACAGTTCTTGATCCTTGTTTTCACCTATGTCTGTTCTTCTCCTTTGTGTGGAACCAGAGGTACTTTTGTCTGCAACCTGAGGTTCTTTTATGTGCAACCTGAGGTACGTTTGTTAAAACTCTTTCTTAGAGGGTAATAGTAAATAAACATGCCAAAACCCAAAAAATTTTATCACAAAAGTTCTAGCAATTTTTGTAATGATAGTTCCAGATTGCTTAGATTTTTTTCAAACTGTCCTTGTTTATTCATTCACTCTTTTTTTAGTTCTTTCTTTTTGATTAGTGTATGACGACTTTAAGGCGTCTGTATCAGATATTGAAAGTTTAAAGAATATCTAGTAACGAGAGATTTCAATGTGGTTGGTGTGACAGGTACTAGAAAGTGTTAAAACAGTCCATCGTTATAAACTATTGTCTGTTGTTATAAAGTGTACACCCAGCTTGTGTGACGTCACCGTTTCCTGCACACATGGCTGTCTCTCTCTCTCTGCCCTGTCTATCCGTCTCTCTCTCTCTATATGATTTATTTTTCTTCTTTGTTTTCATCTCCACTTTTCCACTTCTTCCCTATCTGTTAGGTTTTCCTAGATCAATTCGAGAACAGCTTGTCTGATTCAACCATTACCTGGCAACACCCTCGCTCTTTTTTTCCTTTCTCTCTCTCTCTCGCGCGCACACACACACACACCCAAACACACACACACACACACACACACACACACACACACACACACACACACACACACACACACACACACATATGGAATACTATAAAAAAAAGATTTGGGCACAGCGGCTCGGGACTCAATGAAACTTTACACTTTTTTCCAATCGTGATGCTAGTTTTCTCCTTTTCCTGTTTTCTTTTTAGACTTCTCGGATTAGCTGTTATTTAAAAGGCGCTAATGGAATGAAATCCGTGCACATTTAAAACACACCTGCATGCATTTGCTTAGATTGGAAGCTGATGCTCCTGCAGCATCAAATATTCATTGCAGACTAGGAGCTATTCCGGCTTAACTGTAGTCTTCTGAATATAACTCGCAAATGACCGTAAAGCGGAAATAATGGCGCCTACAATAAAATAAACCAATAAACAAGTAATCCTTCATAAATAACTTATCTTGTCTTAAATAAGTTTATCGGTATTTTAATAAATAAGGTTTGGTAAAGTTATTGAATAAACCGAATTAGAATAGGTATTGACTACTTTGTTATCGTTGCCATCTTCTTTCCTCCTTCCTTTTTATAAATTTTTTGAGTTAAGAAGAATTTGGGTTTTTTTAATCAAACTGCTGATGAAATGCGTCTTCTGATTACACTGGACATCTATGATGTAAAGCCATCTATGAACTAAAGCCTAAAGCCTCAAGAACTAAGTTTTATTTAATCTAAGATCCACCTCCATTTGCGAAGTACAACATTCAGAGAAGAGAGTTTTCACACGTAGTAACAGACATGGGCACCCTGCTAATAAGATTTGCTTTCTCTCTAAGCCCTGAGTTTGTCTGCAACAGTTTTACAGGTATAGCAATTTTGATGTAAAACGATATTCGCCTGCTGGGTCTTGTCAAGAATGAGATTATTGCCCAGTCCCTGACAGCCCTGTAGGCACATTTTGAGACCGTACTATTGATCTCGGAGACTGATCTTTTTGAGCCTAAACTAGTGCTATGGTCTCTGAGACAGAACTATTTTCATTATTCCAAAGATCTCGAGACTAGAATATGATAATGAAATTTAAAACTGGACGTTTGATATCTTTTATTCCGATATGACCAATGCTGAAGCTGAAATCTCTGCATAGAGTTGTCACAAAACACCCAGCGTCTCTTATCCATAGGACATGCAAAGACACTAATTGTTTACGATATTTTTTGTCATACTAAACACTTTGAAAATAGAGTAACTTTACTAGGAAATCACGGGAATGTTAACAACCTTATATACAACCCTCTTGTCATAGTTGTTTCAAGGATAACTAAAACTAAATAAGGTAGCTGTCACATAATAAAATAATAATAATAATAATAATAATAACTGTGAAGCACGTTTCTCAGTGTGGATGTGGGCACAATACACTGCACATGAAAGACTACAAACAAACCGACTGTCAACCAGACAAGAAAGATAAGCGTGAGCAAACATGCAGATGACACCATGATTTTAAACAGTGCGTGGATGAAGAATTGATTAGTGGGCGGAACAGTTCTCTTGAGTATGCAAGATATTGTTTAATCAGATGGGTTATAAGGTCGGATGAAAGCTTTCACTGCAGACACAGTTCCAAGAGAAAGAGAAAGAGCTTGTTCCGTCAGAGAGGAAGGCAACGCAAACAAACCAAAGAGATGGACTTTGGTGGTAAGTCAGTACAATATTGTAAGTCAAGACATTTTAAAAAATTTAAAGAACAGAATTTAAGGATCTGAGATACGTTAACAACCCTATAAAGTAGCGATAACACTGCCTACAGGCGCCTCGGAAATTCTTAGGTTGACATCTTTATCAGGGAGTCACAGCTGACATAGTCCATCAGAAACTCAGAGACTTATAAACTCGATCAGGAGGCCACAGACTGACATAACTCACCAGGCAGTCATAGCCACACACAACCCACCAGGCAGTCACACGGTGCAGTACTTCCACCCTGACTTCACTCTTTCTTTGGTCTCTCCCCCCCCTCTCTCTCTCTCTCTTAAATGCTTTCAGCGCAAGTCAAGGACATTTCTTCATTTATAAGTGAACGAAAACTTTTTTCGGGGAAAACTCCATTTCCACTGAAATTTCACTGACATTTTCGCAATATTTGGCTTGTTTCCTTTTTTTAAATTTAAAGATGCCGACCGACAAGCAGACAAGATTTAGTTTTCAGAAATCAAAAATGCGAAGAGACATTCCAAATGCCACTTATCGCAAAATTACTTTTGTTCATTGCTTGATGTTGAGCTGAGCATGCAAATTAAAGATTTGAATAATCAGCCCAGTACATTCCAGTCATGGCAAGGAACCCGAAACTGATGGGTGCAGCAAGATTTGGGGCCGCAAACAGGAGTGCATTAGGCATGTAAATTGTGCAGCAAACAAGATGCACCATGGGTAACCAAATAATAAACGCCAATCATAAAAAGCGGTAGTAAAATTATTACTATGATGTGTTTGATATTAAAGCACTCCCGCTTACCCACCGTGTCCCACACGATATTACACAAATCTTTTAAACACCAAGGAACGTAGCCACTGGCAATGGGGCTAAACGAGTTCTGTGCAACCTTCGCCATGTTCTGGCTCCTTGCACACGAGCACAGTCATACCACAAGATTGGCCAAACTACAGATTGCTTACATATACTTACATAATAACTGAGCCAAATGTTTTTGCATTAACTGAGTATAGTAACAACGCAGAAGAATATAGAACATGAAAAAATAATATCAAAGAGAATAGAATACCTTGTAAAAGTAATTTCCGTGAAATTCTCGGGAAACTGTCAGCATTTTGTGCATCCTGACTAACATGTAAACTTATTTTAAATGTCTAGCAAATCGCTGCACAGCAGAAATAGGCTACGATTTTTCTTGTTGTGGGTAAAGCGGTCAAGAGTGGGGTCAAGGCCACGGTATTTCCCACACTCTATGCCAGGCACTGTATCAGTCCTCGGTGAGAAGAAAGATCTCTAGTAGCTTCCATGACTGGACCACGATAATCTTTACCAAGCTGTCTCTAATTTCTGTGTCTCAGACATTAAAAGTTATTCACTCACATGCATAGGGTTTAGTTTTCTGTCATAAATGTTATTTACTCATATGCATCAGGTCGAGTTATTTGGCATAAATGCATTTTAGCAGGAATAGTGGTCGAACATAAACTTAACAATGTATTAGAAGTATAACTCTTGTTTCACCATGCGCTAGCGCGGATCCAGGAATGGCTGGCAAAAGCATCGGCCAGGTGTCAATGGCCAGGACCAGCAGTCCAACACACTGTTTCCTTCCCAGGGAAAAACTCGACCCTAACAGTGACATACTGATACAACGAAGGCAAAAAAAAAAAAAAATAGTTTCCCCTAAACATCCCCACACCCCCTCGTTCTCCTCTGTGGTTGTGAAAGAGCGTTACAGATTCCCCGGATGTTCTACTTCTCTACAGCCTGGTGAAGGATAAAACGTTACATGCTGACTGGCAAATAGGACACACACACACACACAGAGAGAGAGAAAGAAGGATTAATGTCATTTTCGAATCTCTGCCGAACTTCTTTCTTCGTGTTACACATTTTTACAGAGTTCTTGTCTTTCCTGCTGTTTTAAAATTCTTACAAACTCTTTTTACTGTGACAACGTTGATTAAACATCGCTGTCGGGTAGGGAAGGATCACTGTTGACTTTATGTAAAGGCTCGCTGGCGAATTCTCACGTTGGCTAATGCAGATTGCGATTTATTTTTGTGTAAAGACCCTTCATCTTGTCACCACCAACGGCTTTAATTTTCCTGCTACAGCGTTAAATCGAACATACCCAGCGTCCAGTACACAGAAAACCCTTGTTCCGAGCTCGATTATTAGAACAGAGGGAGGCAAATACAAAAGACTAGATGCAATTCTCAGCGAGGAAGCATGTCGAGAACAGCTTTCTTGTAGTCGAGGTTGTAGTTGACGAAAGCTTTTCTGGGGTAGAGCAAGCGCTGAAACTATATCCTGGAACATGAGATACCCTGCGGCTGTTCGCCTAGACAGAGAGAGATTCGGTATAAAAAAAAATTTGAGGGCTCGAACTCTCCTGAATATTGTGGAATAAAAATGTCCTGAATGAGCTGGAATTAACCTCTGGTGCAAAATATACCTCTTTACACTTTAATGTAAAAGTTTTCTTCTTGTCTGAGTGTACAGTGTAATAAGTTGTGATGATCAGAAGCGTGGATGAAAGAAGTTACTGTAGCGAAGTGTTGAAAATAAAAATGTTTTAGTCTAATGATTTGTACAAGATAGGACTTGCCTAGTCTTCAGAGATGAGGTTAAAGACCTGGAATAGAACACAAACTTCGCGCGGCTCGTTTCAAATTTTATTTCTATTCTTCCTTTTCTTGGCTTCTTTTAGACTTTGCCTGCTTGCTGTTTAGAGTCTTACAAAGGCACCTTTCGTAATACACCCTATAAATACACCCTATAAATGTATTTGTACACTTTGGCCTTTTAGGAGGACGCGTTGTGTATCTCATATACTAAACAGTGTACTAATACAAAGCTACACCTAATGTCAGCTAATCAGATTTTGCTTATAATTCAAGATGATAATAAATAAATTTCATTATTTCGTAATGCAAGCGCGTCAGCTTGCATATTTATGTATATATAATATATGGGGGTGGGAAGGGAAAAGGGTGGGGGATGTGTGATCTTTGAGACTCGCACCGTACTGAAGAGGGACAAGAGAGTGAGTCTTGCTCGCAATAAACTGAATACTTCTTGGCGGGGTCAGTTGTGCAGTCTAGCGAGTTTGTAATAAGGCCACAGTGCAGTACGTACACTACTCCTATTTTTACCTTTCTTCTCAAAGACTGCAGACCGACTGAAACATTGCCAGCATCGTAACTGTGTGCTTCATGCAGCACATCAAACAGCAGTACCGACATTCTGTTGGTCCCGTATGGCGGCGCTGTATAATAAACACACGGCGTCAGATGCATTCCTTGTGCAGCTCGTTCTGGTGTCTGCGGGAGGAACACCAAGCGAGAAACAGGCAGCCTGTCTAACGACCATCACTTGATCCTCGATTGATGAAATTAGGACATTTGCCACTGAACTTGCACTTTCACGATCGATATGCCCTGGGAGGACGCCGTTTCTGATAACGTTGGAGGCTTGGTTACAGCTTCTGGACACTACAGATCCTGGATGCATGTTTAAGATGGCCAGGTTTTTACCCTCCAACAGCTGTAACTGTTGACTATATCCTTGCAAATAAGTCTGTATTTTTATAACGGGTGGAGAATTCGCAAAGAAAAAAAGGCATTTGGCTATTAATGGACATGTCGCGAGGACTATTTATGCTGACCTTTTAAGAAGATATATATATATATGTTGTAGGGCGTCCAGTGAACTGAAAAGACACTTCTGTGGCGTTTGTGCGACGGACAACAGAGAGACATTGATTCTTAAGAGCAGTGGCTGCCACAGAATCTCTCCTCTGTCCTTCCTTCTCACTGCTGTTGCGTGTGTGCATTGGTGTGTGCAACAGTGCGTGCCTGGCGTGGGTTGGGGAGGGTTCACAAAGATGTCAGTCTACCTATTTAGAAATGGGAGTTGTTGCCCATGTGTGAAGTCATAAATGACGGCGCTAAAGCTTTCTTGCATGTCTTTCACGTCCACCAGATTGTCATTCATCTTGTGTGTAACACTGCTTGAGATTTTCCCCATATCCTCTAACCTTCATTGCGCTGTTAGTTCCTCTAAACTTCATTGACATCTTAGCTCATCTAACCATAATTGCTATGTCAGTTTTTTTTCACCCCTCATGAGTAATCCGCTCCTCACCATCTGGAACGCACCATAATCAACCTTTATATCTCAACTAGCTGCCGATGTTACTTTTGCAAGTTAACATCATGTTAGCTTCTTGCACAGGCCAAGCAAATTACTTTAGCTTAAGACCAATTTGCAGCTAATGGCCGAAAAGCAATAACAGTTTTTTTCAAAAAAAGGAGGGGTTGCAGGTTTTATTTTGGACCATTTCTCTTTCGGGAAATAGCGTGCACTTCAACGTTGTTTGGCACCTTCTACGTTCAGTGAATCCAATTATTGCTTCGCAAAGCAGACGGGTGGCTTAGAAACTGTTACCTTGCGGTCACATCACGTGACCTTGTGCGCTTGGCGCCTCTTTTTCCTCCGTGCCTCCGATTGGCTCACGACATCATGTGACCCGTGTGATCCGTACCAAAGTGGTTTCCGCCTGCTCGCGGACTTTCTCGTCCTGCAAATTGACAGCCATTGTCAAGACAGAGCGTTTGAGAGTGTCTCTCACTGTCAAGGAGTCTGTACTGCGGGGTGCGTATCCCTTCGTCACAGCAGGACATATCATTTATTTATGATTACGTGACCGTTTTAAAATAAAGTGTATAAAATGGCCTGCTATGCTGGGTTTTTTCATGGGAAGTTTTAAGTCGGACTTCATGTCACGCCCAAGATTTTCAGCTTAACTTGCAAAAAGTGCCGTTGGCTAGTGACCATGTGAGGTCTTGAAAATGAGTCTTAAGTGAAAGGTCTCCAGCGGAAAGTCGACTATTCAGACCAAACAGCGAAGTTGAATTACACTTGAGACCGACGATTTCAAACTTCACATGCAACCCTGCTCTAGTCTTTATTTTACAAATGGAATTTGAGGAAAGGGGAGAGGGAGAGCTGAGCGAGTGTCTGTCGAGGTCGTTAGAAAGGCCAAACAGTAGAGTGACGGAGACAACAGTGAACGATGGATCACGCCAGGAGCAGTTAACTCGAGTAAAAGGTTTGGTTGCGCCCTCTATTTCTTCCATGAAAGGATTGCAAATTGGGTGATATTTTAAAAATTCATTTTCCGTAGTGTGTTATGTGGAAAGGGATCTGCAGATGTATGCTTGGGTCTCCGTGTTCTCGGTAGCGTGTTCTTGCCAGCAATGCCCTTACCAATGTATATTTAGCGAGTGACCAGTTTCCTCTAACACAACTCATCCCAGCTGGCGGAGTTTTCTGTCTACATACAAACAGAACCAAACATACATAAAGTAGAGAGGGTAAGAGATGATGACACAGATATACAGCTCTCTCGAATTATTAATTTAAAATAATAATGCCGTCAAGCTGAAGCCCATTTTCAAGAACTATCGACTGATTTGTGATCATGAATTTTTTCCTCACCTCGAAGAGAGGTGTTCTACAAGATAATAAAAGATATGCCATGAATTATCAAACCATAATAATGTTAAGAATAATCATTTTATGGACCTCGGCATCAATACCCTGGCATTATTCCATTTGTTGTTTCGCTGTAATATCCTGATTATGTTCCATTTATTCCTTTCGCATCTGACTGATGCGGCGACGAAGAGTGGTTCCTTTAGCCCTACGAGCCGCCGGTCTCAGGTCTCTGCTGACAGTCATCTTGCTCTCACTCGTAATGTTACTTTACAGTTTCTTTTTTCTTTCTTTTTCTCACACTATGACTGAAAGCAAGGGTATAGCCTCATTGTATTTAATATAATCTGCATGATCAGTTCTTTGTCATGACCTCTGACATTATGTTGCGCAGAAGGAGCTTACAGTTTTTCGTCCCCTCAACCCCACCCCTGCTTTATCCCCTCCATCTCTCGCCTACATGTAGGTGGCGCTGTGATCTATGGTCCACAAAGCTGATTTGACAAATTAAAAAAAAAAATTTTGAAGGGGCAGGAAGCTATTTGCCTTTGTACCTGGACAAGCTTATGTGACTGCAGAATTCTCCAGACGATGGATTCGTGCTCTAGATGCGCTGCTGTTTGTTTAGAGAAATAAAGATTGAATCGACGCACTGAAAATCGAATTAAACGAAATTTAATCAGAGCGATTCAGATCATTTTAAACTACGTTCGATAATAGAGTAACATATTTTATAACACCTGATATTAAGTAGCAACATGGTTTATTACACACGAAATAGTAACACTTTGTAACAAAGACGAATTTCAGTATCGTGTCATACTCGATGATTATGAATATTTTTTCCTTTCGTTTTTGATAAGCTTTGTGTTTTGTTCAGCATTCACAGAATAAACAAGGAGCATACATGATTACAGTTCTCCGACTCTTTCTCATCATATGTATAACAGGTAGAAAGCATTTTTGAGTTGAGACTCGGAAGATTTCTGTGTTCATTTTAGAGCCACCCATCAGTAACTTTAAAGTGGTAATACACAATACACAAAAGGCTAAACTGTGACCTGCATGGGATTAGAAAAAAGTGACACATTGAGGCAATGCTGAGCATGTAAATGAGACAAAACTACATCTTGACAAAGAAATCACTATAAGTTCAATATATATATATATATATATCAAAATACGCCGTGAATGAAAGAGAAAGAAAAATTTGCTTCCAAGAAAAATAAACGCTTGATTTTACTGAATGAGTGAATTTTTGTTTCATCTTAAGATAAAGTCATTAGCTACAAAAAGTGAACAGAGAAGTAAAAAGGGTGCAATCTGGGTAACAAAAACATGGCTCAGAGAAAAGTTGATTGTGACAAGCGATGGGGAAAGTGACGGCCACAGCTGTTTTTGACTAAATGTGAAGACAGACAAAGTGGCTGTTACAGGTACAGCTGTGTGTGACAAGCCGTGTGTCCAGAAAGAATACGAGTAGCTGAGGAAGAAAGAGGTTAGCCGACAACAAAAAGATGACAGCTGTGTGGTCACTAGTTAAAGAGCTAGGGTTGTCATGATTAGTCGAGGAGAAAGGAGTCACAGGAGAGCGATGTTGAATATCGGCTAGTGTATTTCCTATCATGGGTTGTGTCCTTTAAAAAAAAGGAAAAAAACCCATCACCCGTTTATGTATATTGCGGTAGAGAGGTGACCGGCATACTGACATCTCCGACGATGTTGTTGATGTTGCTAATGGTTCTGATCAATTAGCCCCCTCCCGACCCCTCCCCCATGACAGACAGGTTGTCAATGATCGGTCTAATGGTGGCACTCTCACAAAAAAAGAGACACGAAATGAGTCACTTGGGAGTAATTGGTAACAATCAACAGCGAGCTTAGTCTTCATACAAGTTGCTATGACAGTTGTGATTATGTATTGTGGAGAGACAAGGTGGCGAATAGATAGGGACTAGAAGACTAGAAGGAAAAAAAATATTAAGGGTCATTCTAACCTTTTCGAAGTTGGAAAGATGTCATCTTTCATTCTTTGAGAACACTAAGTCTTGCTAATGACGACTGCAGCATATACTGGAAGGCTTAAGGGTGAGAAGCTGCTGTAAGACCATCGTAAGAACAAGAAAGATGCAGTGGGGTAGATGTACACGAGGCTTCAACGAGGATAACAAGACTGGTCAGTTATAAAAAAAATAGCGAACAAACACGATCTTTATATCCATGCATTCATCCCCTCAAGTCTGAAACCTCGGCAGACACGCAGCTGTTGACCAACGAGTGTTCTCATGCCGGCTTCGCGTCTGGTGGTGGAAGGGAGCTTCTAAAACTCTCTCAGATGTTTACAAATACAAAGAAGGTGAGCAATATGAAAAATACTGTAAACGAAAACGATGTAGCAAAAAACTTTGTGGGCTGACTGACATCTGATGATCGTGTAGAGCATTTACTCTAAATGTTCATTGTCCAGCTTCTGACCTTGAATGAGAAGTAGTTGGTGGGAGTTTGGTGCGAGATTCAAGACTACACCATTCATGTCATTGTTCGGAATATTTTTTCAGCAGGCCATTACTGGATTCAGTTTTTACAATTAGTCATACAATAGACTTTTATCCAAGATAATTGCTTCATCAAAGGTATATGTCCCTTCTCCTGTTTGGTTGTTCGCATTTTTTTAACGTGGGATGCTGTTATTACTTTGCAATTTATCCTTTTAATTCCATCTGTGAGAGCCCCAGTAATTTGGTCTTGCTGTTCCTCTTTTTTGACTGGAGTCCATGTCCAAATAGTTCTCCCAGCTTTACTCCCAAGCCAACGAGTAGCTAGAAAGAATGACGGAGTCCGCCGCAATTTCCTCAGCCCTGTTATACTGGGTATTGTTTGTGTTTGCAGATAATTGTATGTGCACGAAGCAGAACATATGGATCGTTAGAAACCAATAAAAAAATCGTTGTGATGAGAGTAAGCTTTAATTTGCGTGAACCCATCAAAGGGGTCTTGTGAACATGTAAGGCAGGCTCTCTTGGTGCACGGGTACAACTGTGCCATCAATCTGTCGGCCGTTCTTTAATGAAAGCATCAGGTGTTTCCATAGTGCCAACCTCTTCATAACACAACCACAGGGAACAAAATAAATCAGAGCAGATAAACAAAGGGAAAACATAATAGCTAAGAAAGCCATTTAAAGAAATAGAGTACAAGCTTATTGTTTGAAAGATAAAGAGTACAGGCGTATTGTTGAAGGGAAATTAAGTGTGGGCTGATTGTGTGAGAAAAATGTAGATACTGTGGGTCCTCAGTATAATCAATCTTAAATGGAGATAAATATTTTTAATTGCTGGGTTTCCGAATTGTATAATAGTTCGACGCAATGATTCCTGTTGGGTAGTGCAGGCAGCGTGCCCACTGGAGGAGAACACACAATAAAAGCTCACACAAAACGAATGTTTGGCACAAAGGAAACGACGGGGACTAATAACATTCCTTGCTGCCATCCGGTCGCGAGTGGCAGGCACCATGTTTCATGACGAGGACAAAAAAATGGCGTGAGTTGATATCAGCCTACTGTTTAGACGCCGTGGAAATACAAGGAAATATTCTCCAAGAAAAGTACTGAATTAGAGTTTTTTTTTTTAACCAGCCATTTGAGTTGAGGCGCTTGAGGAGGGACGGTGGGGGATAGCCCAGACTAATCTCGACATCTAATTAGTCTCACATCAAAATCCGTCTCCCACGACCCATAAAAAATAGCTATTTTGAGAAAAACCTACTTAATCGCACGACAAAGCATATCATCAATCAAACGAATGCTTTCTCACTCACTCTCTCAGTTTACACGCACGCGCCTAAATATCACGACTAGAGAGAGAGGAGGAGGAAAGTTGGCAAAATTGGAGAGACAAAGATATGGGGATGAGAATAGAGAATGGAGAAAGGAGGGGAAGGGAGGTAGGGATGGTGGGGGCAAGTAGAACGTGAGAACAGCTACTTTTTTATTGTATAGCCCACACCCTTTTGCAGTTTATATTATTACATATTGATACAATCTCGATGAGCATTTGGTTGACTATAAGGCTCAAACCCTAAAACAGTTTTGAATTTTACGTATTAAAGCAATCTAGGTGAGCACAATGGAGAAGTTTCGACAAAAAGAGACAAGAGGAATAATTAACGTTAACTAAATAAGTTTCTTCTTGTGAGTTTAATAAGCATTTACATTTCTGTCTTTCACAAACAGGCACACGCATGCTCGTGTGGCGCTTTATGTTATGTTTCCATATGATTTATACTCCAGTCCTTCGTGACACTGAATCCTTGAGTCTTTTCCCTAAGTTAATCCTACAATCCTTCCTAACACTCTTACTTAATCTTCTACACCTTCTTCACACTCTCCCTGAATCCTCTCTCCCTCGATCCACCAGTCTGTTCTCACATTTAATCCAACACTCCTTCCTCACACCCACACAAGAAACGTATTACAGAAGAAAGGAGAGGTGAATTCAATGAAAACTGAAATTAGGCCATCAAAGCAGTTTATCAACAGGCATGGTGACACTGGTAGTGCTATAGTTTCCTACAAGGTGAAAGTAGAGTTGGGGGATGTGTGGCTGTCCTGCTGGACAGACCTGCTGCTGTCTGTCTTCATTTCTTCTCGTCGCGCTCACCCTGGTCTAGCGAGAAGGTTCTCGGCCTCAGTCCAGCTTGACATCGAGTAGTCAGCCCTTGTTGTCTTTCTCTGATTAATAACATCATACTTGTTCTTCAATACGTCCTTTTGTCTGTAATATTTACTCTTTACACACCAAACAGTTATGTAGATTTTTTTGAAAAAAGAATGTAAAACTGTGACGATTGTGACTTCATTCAATTCGCTTTTTATTAAAACTAATGAAGTCCAAAGCATGGGAATGAAATGAAACCAACAGACTTACAGCAAAAAAAAAAAAAAGCAAAAACAATTTTGAGAAAGCAATTATTTCACAGTTCGTAAAACTTTTAGAAGCTTGGCGTTTACCCCGAGGGCAATTGCGTTCTAATTTTTCAGCCTTCTGCTAACGAGATGGACTCTCCCAGTATGGCAGCCGATTTGTCTGGTGAGCCATTAGTACGGCGAGCTCTATTTTTCTATCTTCTTTCCTTACTTTCCAATGCAGATGAAGTTCTCCCCTAACCGGTAGTTCTGGGCTAGACCCACCAGAGGAATGGGACGATGAAAAACGACTAGGGCGCAAAGTGAAGTGGCTGGAAGATAAACCTCATTCGTCTGTAGGAAAGTGCGAATAAGAGGATGACACAGACTGTCATGCGTCCTCTTTTTCCTGTCGTCAGGAAACGCTGTGTCTTCTAGAACAGTTTCAACTGGCCTGTTAGACGTGTTTATTTGACTAATAATTTCTGTGGCATTCATGCGGCTGTTCAATGCACTTTTCCCTCCTCTTAGACCTCTTCGTTCTTTCTGGTCTTCCTCGTACTTCCCTTGTTTTGTCCCACGTTTATCTTTTCTGGTATAAGCTGTTAGGCAGGCCTTATATTTTTTCCACTAACAAAGTTTTCTACAGCATTCCCACAACTAAAATTGCCTAACAAGTTTCAGCGTTTTATTTTCTCAGTTTGTAGGTTGTAAAGTCTTCTTCCATCTGAAATGTCCTTTCCTCATCTTACGATGATCTTCTAGTTCCCTTCCCTGTTGTTTCACGGTAAGGCATTCTTTTCTGTTTCTACCCTGTTTTTCAGTTATCCCATGTAGTTCCCTTCTATACCCCCTTTTTCCTTCCAAACCTCCACTTCTTTATTTCTTCCCCAGTCGTGTGGCTGCTTCTTCTCTTGTAGTCTTCCATTCGTTTGTGCCAGTCATTTTGCAGTCTCCAGTGTCTTGATATCAGACTGGTCTGGACGGGCTTTAACGTATTAAAAGTCTTTATCTGTTACTAGCCAGGGTACCCAGCTTTGCCTGGGTTGATATCTGCTGCTAATCTATCACTTCATTTTGGGAAAACGTATTCATGCGCGGCGCTGTACTATGTCCCTTCTTTCTTGACAGGTTGACAGCTCGTGTTTAGCAGCGGGGGCACAACGTTTCGAGTAAAGGGGCAAATACAAACTGTGGTAGTTCTTGCGGCTCTCTCGTTCTTTTATCCCTCTTTTTTTTTTTGGTCCTTCGATCACTCGCTTCCTCCGCCTATCTCTGTCTTTGTGTGTCTCTGTCTCTTATATCGAAGTTTCTCATGCGTAGTACTTTTCTGTCACCGGTAACATCGTACACGACATCAACATGCTACGGGCAAATATACACCTACATGCATCTGTAATATTCCTGACAAATTCAGTGGGGATCAGACGAACGGCCACACACACACACACACACACACACACAGAGTGTGCCTAACTGATAAGATGTTTGTAAGACATCTATTGTTATAGGAGAAGTAAAGACAGACGAGAGTGCCTCCAGAAACACGGCAGTTTGTCCAACTGCCAACTTCCAGTGAAACCTTCTGATTAGAGTTGGCGCATTGTTTGAACTAAGCATGTAGCCTGCTGCCGGGGCCACAGATGTAAATCAGTGATGTACGAGGGGAAGAGACTGTCTCGAGGCTGTGTCGCTTTCTATTCCAGGAGGGTCCCAAGATAACTAATCAGTCTCACTTCTATGCCAAAAGCAAGAAATGCCCCCAAATATTTCAAAAACATTATTAAGTCCTTTCTCTAGAAACCGGGGTTGGACCAAGTAGAAATCTCTCTGTGTGTGTGTGTGTGTGTGTGTGTGTGTGTGTGTGTGTGTGTGTGTGTGTGTGTGTGTGTGTGTGTGTGTGTGTTGCCACTAATTTACGCCTTACGGATTTCAGAAATATAGCGGGCTCAATTAATTTCTCAACGATACTGGGTTTACTCAAAAACAAGATATGTGGAGATATTGCTTTGCTCTGAGCTATGTAAAGTATCCAGCCTCTCCTTTCTTTGACTTTGCAGTGCGGTGACTAGACTCTCATTTTCACACAAATCACACAAGTGGAGGGGAGTTGAGGTGATTCCTCTTGTATTTGATTGATGGCTTTGTCTGGTGTAGTTAAGAAATGGAATAGCTATGTAGTCGGCGTGCTAAATTGGAGGAGGCCAGTGCTGGTGATGTCTCGAGGCTATCAACACTATTTATCACGAGAGTTGATGAAAGAAGCTTTCCGCGCGCGATGCAGGACACTTGGCGCATGGGCAGACATCGCAAGGTTAACACACGCGTCAGTCTGACTGACTGCATCGCTATTTATACACGACAACAAGAAAGGAAAATCTGGAGCAAAAGTAGTCTTAAAAAAAAGACCCCCATGAGCGCTAAATGAATCTTCTAGCGAGTCCAAAGAATGTAAACAGATTTTCTGCAAGCCCCTGTTTTAATTTCTGTGCCAGTCTACAGACACCGACTATTTTAAGTTTTCTAAAAAAAAATAAGGATTATTTAAAGCATTCTTTTTCCAAAAACAAATGTGGTAAGCAACTTTTGGTTGTTACTTGTATTTAAGTACATTATGCTTAGGTATAACTGTATTTCTGTTATTTAAGCTGGTATAGGATAATCGTTGCGATACTGTCTTGTTATTTATCTTTCGGTATTAACCATGTTTGAGATATGTCTTTATTTTTAAATACTACGATATTAATATGTCTAGTTATTTCCTGTTTGGATATTTATTTTTAGAAGTTTCATTTCGCCAGAGTTATGCTTCGACCAAGAGTTGCTGGCCTTCAGCTGAGGCTCCAATGGCTGCCTATATCGCAGAGTGTTTTTCTTTCTCTGGCTGGCGATAAACTTAGCTTCAGCATCTTTGCTGGTTATGTACTTGTTGGTGGTTCCCGTATATCTTGAATAGAAACCTTCCGTTCACTCTACAGCCTGCTAACTGCCAGATGATGACAGCGCACAAAGAGGCGCATGAAATCGCCGGGTCTGGCAAAAGTCAGACAATTTATCGTTCATATTGACCTCAGAAGGTTTACCTTTCCACTGGGCCTACCAAACAGATTGACAGAGTCACGGCTGCTTTTAACCAGAGAACTTCTGACTGGCATTGTGTGACGGGCATCCTAGAGAATGAAGGCCGTGCATTCAAGTTCTGGAAGGTGTCATGTGACGAGCCCTCTGAAAATGGACGCTGCGCATTCAAGAACTGACTGGTGTCACGTGACGGGACTCATTAAAATGGACGCTGCGCCTTTAAGAAGAATGAAGGGTATTTAGCAGCTTTGTCGAAGTGAAAAGTTTTACCTGTCTGGTGTTGCCGCCACTGTGGGCAACTTTTTAGTAGACAAAGAATGGTTTTCCTGAGTCTCTGTACCAAAGTGACGTCATCTGTGTAAGTGGCAGTTAACGTTCGCCGGAATTATTAGGGTTATATTACAATTTCTTGCTTATGAAAACTAGCATGAAACAGTTTTACCCGTTACAGCAGTAAAATAGTGCAGATTGTCTGCCTTGAAATGTATCTGCATGATTTCTTTGTACAACAATAAAGCGCTAATCTCCCACACGAGCCCCCAAAATAGACCAGTAACTCCAGCAAGAACGGAAACTAACTAGTCAATCTTTTTTTCAGTGTCAGGCTTTTGTCAGAGGGCTACGCCCCCAGTTTCTGTTGTCATTATTGACTAGTGGTTTTGGATTTGTTTCTTAAGTCAGATACCCGGAGTCTGTTGGATCTAGTTTTTTTTCCCAAATATTTTTACCTTCCTCCCACCCACAGCAACTCTTTCTCTCACACGCACTCTCTCTCTCTCTCTCTCTCTCTCTCTCTCTCTCTCTCACACACACACACACACACACAGCCATGTTTCGCTTTCCTCAGCCCGATGTTCTCATCTCCTTGCTGCCTGATCTAGTGATTTAGTATTTCTTCCTTTTGATATCGCACTTGTCTGTGCTATTTTGTTTTGTTTTGCTTGAGTATGCCCACAAAAAGTATTAGGTATTTTGTTAATTTTGTTTTTTTGGCGTTGATGAAAACTTGCAAAATACCACTGTAAAAGGGATTTTCTTTAAATGTCAGCCTTTTTGTCTGCATTTGGACCATTTAAATAATAATTCTTTCACTTGCTTTTAACGGATTTGGTATAATCCCGCAGTTTGTGAAATTTATAGCATCCGAAAGATACATTGTTGACTCGATCTTTAACATAGAGACAAGTTTAATGTTGCACAGTTAGATTCCACAGTTCCGCTGCATCTAGCGGAAAGCAGAGGGAAGACGACAGACCAGGATGGAGGAGTGTCAGCTGTCTCGTCTCTTATCCTTCTCTTCCTCCCACTCTAACTCCAACTCCCCCTCCCCCCCCCAGTATCAACGACCTGGTAGGTTAAGAGACTAAACTCGAGTCCACAGTCTGAGCTTTCACGCGCCGTCAAAATGGATGCAAAGACTCGAAAATCTGATTTAGTTTAATCTGCTGGTGTCGTATTCAGTCAAGGCTATACCTACTGATCCTGTTTTAGTAAAAAAAAAAAAAAAAAAAAAAAAGAAAAATGGGTCTGCAGAGCTTGTTTTTCCTCTCTGAAATCACAGCCCTGTACGCATGCGCGCTGGACAGGAGAACATCCGCCAACTGTAGAGACAGATGTGCTTAAGGGAAGACTCTTGTGACTACGATGACAATACAGGGAATCTAGTTGGAGGGACGACCGGCCGGCCGGACTTAAAAGTCTAGTCAGAAGCAATTTTTTTCTAATGATTGGGTAGCGCTCAGTACTACTTACCAAACTCTGGGTGAATGCCTCTCTTCAGTTGTCGAGATACACTCCTACAAACATCGTCATGCGCAGAAAGAAGTCAAAATCGTCACATCTTTTGTCTTTTTAACATATTTCCCACCTCTTCCCTTTGGCTGAGGCCTTCACACTGTAAACGTATCCACGTACAATCCTGACGTCAGTGTTGTCGACCTGTGCCTGGGGATGTTTGTAGGCCCGTATCTAGAGAAAGACACGGGTGTATTCCGCCAGATTTCACATCTCGTCTGTTACTTTTGATCCCCAAAGCGTAAAATTCTATTCCACATCGCAAAGCTAAGTAAGCATTTTTATTCGTTAGAGGTTTGTCGAGCGAGCATGCAGCCGCGTTCCACGCTGACGGCCTGTGATGAGATTGTTTCCCTAGGGAAGAGACTGGGAAATGTGCGTCCACAGCAAATCACATGCACCGCTGTTAACAACATGCATCAAAATAAACAAAATGCACCAAAATAAACAACATCGCATAGACTAGTCAAACTGAAGCGGTAAATTTTGCTACCAGGAATATGCTCGAAATAGTTTTTACTATCCCACGCAGGGTCTTTTTATAGGAATGTTTTAACCCGCCCTTTGTGTAGGTTGCCCATGTTCACAGTGTCGGTATACACCGGCTGAGTTGGGCAGGCTTCTAGTTGCTTTGGACAATCAAAAGGAGGAAGTCCCTCTAGAAACGAAGTGAAAACGGTAATCAAGAAATGGACGTCATGGTAAAAAAAAAAGTCGAAATTGAGGAAATCGCACGCGCGAAAAAGAGAGGCTCAATTAGGGTATATCATGGCCAAAAAAATAATAATAATAAAATAAAAAAAAGTTACATACTTTGACGTAAAAAATCTACCATTCTTTTTTCACGTTAACATCGAGATTTTTTAAAAAAGATGAGTTTTCTTTCTTATGCTTAGGCTTTGTCAATCAAAGCGAATGGTGAGAAAAGGAAACCGAGAAAGTAAAAAGACAGGGAGGGAAAAAGATAAAGGAAAATATCTAGAAATAAGGGAGAGAATGACGTCAGCTAAGAAGGGTAGCCTCCCTTGAAAACACTCTCCATGCCGACTGGCAGAAAGTGAGAAATGCCAGACTCATCTCCAGTCTCCTGGAAAATGGTCTGGACGTCGTAGTGGAATGGTAGGACTTCTCGAACTGAAGTCTGCGGTGACGGAGGGTCTGGCGACGTCAACACCTGCTGACAGGCCGAGGCTGGCCACTCGTCAGCAACCGCTAATGTCGCGACACCGAGCATGTGCGACACTCGACCTACAGTGGTGTACGCATGCGCCAAAGAACATGTGATTAGAACGTGAGCACTAAGTGACACGCGTCTGCGAGGTGGTGGTGGTGGTGTGTGTCTGTGGTGGCGGAGGGGTAAAGGTCGGTCACTGAGGCAAACTGTCGCAACTCTCCCGATTCTACATTTCTCAGTTTATTTCTCAACCTCGAATGTAGTAGGGGGGGGGAGGGGAAGGGACTGTCGTATTAAATGAGGCGTCAGATGTTTGTTGTCACACCACTGTATTTGTTGATACACGTTACACGAGTGTGAGGTCTGTGTCTTATTTGTTTAGCGCTTTGTTCTCATACATTCCACCCACTCACTGCACCCATGCACTGCACCCATACACTTCACCCATACACTTCACTAAAGCATGCACCCGTGTGAGCACCACATTGTTGGCTGGTTATTGGTTTATACCGAGATTACAGGAAGTGATGTCACATCCTTCGAGAAATTTCGTCTGCCGGAGACGAGAGTCAAACCTACGGCCTACATTGTTCAAGCAATAATTCTACTGCTGGACTACAGGACTGATATGTGAGCTTCCCACCCCAACACACACACACACACGCCCACTCCAGCACGGAGTGAGGGGAAAGAGATACGGAGAAGAGGATTAAGAGGAACCAATGACTGTCCGTAAGAGAAATAGGGACCGAAAAAAAATCGAAAGAATTTAGGAAAAAGATCGCGAAAAAGATATGTGAGATGTCATTATCTCGCTACAAAACAGCAACAATAAAATACACTGAGATGATAGTAGTGATGGCGGCGGTTGAGTCTGGTGCCTCAGGGGTTTGGAATTTCTTAAGGTCATCTTCCAGTGGTGGTTAGAACAGAAAAATGAATTACCTTCCCCTACCGCAAAAAAAAAGTCAAAAGCAGAAAGAAACAAAGTCGCGGAAAGGATAAAAAGGGCAGAACGCGAAACATCGTATCAACCGGCCACGTTTGTAATTGTAAAAAACGAACCCTTTGCGTGCGTCAGTGGCATTGATTTCACACCATCGAGATTTCTCGCCCCTGATTTCACTTAGGACGCGTGGGTCATTAAGCCATCCTTCATCCTTCACCGAAAGTTTCGATAAGGTCCAAGGCAAACGTCAGGGCATAGAAACCATGTGGGATGATATTTCTCATCCTATCAAAAAACATCTGCAGGAGTTTGATAAATTGAACACTTTCTACAGTCGCATGCATCTGCCCGTCACGACATACAGTGCCGCACGCAAACAAGTCCTAGACAGAGGAAGACAAGAGACTGGGAGGGAATCATCTCTCATGAACCACGTTAATAACACCATCGAGACAGACTTTGAGGGCACATTTTTTTAGCACCGCGGTATAGAAATGAATTCGCTTTCCTTTTTTTTCTTCCTTTCCATTCTTTTTTTTTTCTTTCTTGCAAAAAACTAAATTAATGATATAGCTATTTTCAGCATTTTTTCAAAGCTGCTTCCGATCACTGATACAGAAAACGCGGTTTCAAGAAGCTTGTTCTGGGGCCACAAAGATTTCCTGAAATTAAAGTACTAATCTTACCCCTATCCTAACACGAGGTCCTAAGGATCAAAGGGACTTCATGAAAGTAAAGAACTAATCTTATCCTTACCCTAACACGAGATCCTTATTCTACTCCTTTGGCAGGAGTGTGGTACTCCTCCGTAAAGTTATATAGTAGTACGTCTAACGGCTGGAGTAACACTAAGCTTTTTAGTTTTCAGTGAGATATTCGTCTCTGCACTGTAGCCACCAGTAATTTCAGCCACTAACTACCTACAAAAAGGTTGCAGGTCTGTAACAATAAGTAGTTGGCAGTATGGGTGTTCCGCACTATGGTCACGGTGTCGGCGGTGTGTTATGTAGTGACACATGACATTATTACACTGTTGAACAGAGTGTGATGGACAGGGCATTCGACTCATACGATCTCTGCAATACCCCGCCGAGGTCTCTCGCTTCAATACGTGACCAGCAAACGTGACAACGTGACTAGGACAGCGTACACACCGCCATATCCATCAGTGAGAGGAGAAGAAGAAGCCAACCTTGAAAAGGGACGGAAAATGCAGGAAAAGAACAGGGTATCCGAGACGAGATGTGGTCCAAGCACACCCGATCCTCGCTGCTTTGGTGACAAGCGCTGAAACGCTACGCCACCATGGCACCGCCATTCTCAGAGGGTTGAATCTGTTATATCTGTTATATCTGTTCACAGATGGGCCAGATCCTTTCACATAAGGGCCAAATCTGTTTACAGAGGGATCAAATCTGTTCACAATTGGTGCCAGCTGTGTTCACAAAGGGGCCTAACCCCTTCACTGAAGAACAAATCCGTTCATAGAGAGACGGCTCGGATAACAAGAGAGGGTCAGGTTTGCTGTTCCTTTCACAGAAAAGCAGGTCTGTTTAGAGAAAGTTCCGTTCACAAAGAGACATCCGTTTGATGTGTCAAGAGGGAAGACAAACTTAGAATCCAATCAGGAAGGAGAACAGACACAAGGAAGGAAGGTGATCGACGGATCGACCGAACAACGGACACCACACCACTTGATCACGTGACCAGGGCCAGCAAGACAGGTCAACAAAAGGTGTTCACTTAAAACTGTTATCAAAGCGAGAGGCAGAGGGATGTCCACTTGGACGTTTCTAACAGCAGCTCAATCATCTCACGCATTTAAGGGACTTCACTTTCATTGTGGAAATGTGTGCGGAACCAGCCGAGGCCTTCAGTTTCTGCACCATAATTTGGACCTGCTTTTGTTTGTGTTTTTGTTTTGAAGTGTTGTTGTGAAGAAAATGCGGTTGAATGAAGGCCATGCCGTGCTGCTGCCGTTGAAAAGCAAAATGAGAAAATTTTTGGCCAACACTTTTGCAGTTTCTATGTTTGGCTTGAAAAACAGTAAAACACGAACCAAACCAAGTTATTCCTAAAACAAGAAAAATCCGTGTTGGTTGAACTACTTGCCATCGTTGTATCAAAACACAAATGAAATATTCATGAAATACTACAGCATCTGAAGAATTTTGTTCTCGTCAAAGTTTACCGAAACCTTCAAAAAGTTAGATTTCATTTCATCGGATACACAGGTAGGCAAACACACACACACACATGTGTACATATATCTGTATGAATATTTTTAAAAGTGTATTTATAAATGATGTTGTATTAATAATAATAGATTTTATAAAGCGCATTTCGGTATGAAGAAGAGCTCAATGATGTCAGACTACAAAAGACTCGACAACAAGGAAACACAAGCAACAGCAAACGAATGATAGCGGAGCAAATATGAAAGAAGTGTATGGATGAAGACGAGCAAGTGAGGAGTGAGCTAAAGAGTTTGCTGGATTATGAAAGATATTTCTTTACGAAAGGTATTCCTGAGTTTCTACGCCGGACTTGTAAGGTTCCAACGTAGACATAGTTCAGACATCAAGAGGCCGAGAAAATCCAAACAGTGGGGGCCAAAGATGGGGAAAGAGCATCTGCTCAGTTTATCTCGTCGGATACGTGTCTGTGCTATTTGTGTATTATGTTTGTGTAAGTATATGTTGATACATACTGCCCTGCTTAAAATCCCCGCACCATATACATCCTGCACTTTACAGGCATCCTGACTAAATACCAGAGATGTTCTCAAATATGTTTTCCTGCATCAGTCCCCGCTACATCGCGCGCTAATACGCCATACATCTCGCGAAAATACGCGAAACTAGGAGTGATTATAGGGCCACTTTAGGAAGTTTATGACCGAGCCAGTGGAGGCTGCACAGGGAGGCGACTCTCTCGACAGAAAAAAATATTGCGAACTATAAAAATGCCCAGAGGTTAATTTCTTTGGCTTCATATGAAATGGCCGGGCCGCCTCTTGCATCCCAAGCGATGTTTGAAGCATGAAGAGAGAAACCTCACATCTCTCTCAGCCATTTTCGCAACTGCTCAGAAAATGTGCCATTGTGCCTTGAATTCTGTGATGAGAGAGACGATATTATGTTTAACCCACAACCCACAGTCATCATATGACAGGGACTCGAGCTCCTGGCAGGTAGTTCTATGGAAAATTGCGAGCAGCTAGAAATAGAAGCAATGGACGCTGCTGCATGTCTGTCGGTCTCTGGTGGCCTAACCCACGGGTGGAGAAAGAGAAAAAGATAATTGTATGATCGAACGGTGGCAACGAGGGTGGCGAGCACCAAAGGAAATGAATTAATCACCGCTGGATGAAATCCACGTTAAAGCGATCTCTGGCGCGAGTTAAGTAAGATAAATTGTTTTAGTGTCCACCACCACGCGGGTACAACATGCGGACAGAAATCTTATTTCCCGTGTGGAATCAAACGATAATATTCCTTTGTCTTCGCCTTTTAGCTCAACGAACAACGGCAATATGGTTCTGTTTTTTGGTGCACGTAAACAGTTAGGGGACTCGTCAGCCTCATCCCATGGGGATCGTATCTAGTGTAACCTGTGACGCCACTGATGGTCGCTTTGCGCAAGACCCTAGGGATAACTGACAACGGTAACGTAGCGATGTTGCCTGTTGCCATGGATACAAATATAATGACCTGAAACACTTGACAGTTTGCCGACATGGAAAATATGAGGAAGGTCATTGGCTGCGGGGGGAAGGGGATAGAAGCAGCTGCCTCACAACGCACAGCACAGAGTTTGGTGGGGAAGGCAGGTGGACGCAAGGCCAATGGTGGAGGAACACCCAGCATCAATGTTGCACGCTCAAGTGTGGCCGACTTCATATCCGCCCTTTGAATTCCGTCTATAAGTCGGAGATAGAGTAGAGGTTGGGTGCAATATCATTCAGAATGGGAATCAATCCCATCGCTCCCTTTCAAGCTCCTGTAGAACGAACAACTCTGGTTGCTGGCGGGACAGGTTATTTTCTGTGACTATCCATGTTTAGGGCACAGTGTTCGAAATTATTTATCGGCCGTATGAAGGGACCGAAGAGATCCAGTTTATTTACTGCTCTCTGGCTGGGGCTTCTGGTCACTGGCCTCTTCCCTTTGTCGCTTAATGAGGACTTGGCGGGTATCCGGGGACTGCGCTTGTGGTCGGCAGCGTGCGAGACAGTAGCAGGCTGAATCCTTGCTTGCCCACAGGATTTTGATGCGTTTTCTTATTTATTTTTAATTCTACATCCACCACCTGGTTAAGAGGCTAACCCGTTATCATGTGCTGCAACGTAGAAGCAGGAATGGTTGCAGGACTGGTTTAGTCGACAACAAAATTACCTGGCAGCAGCCTGCACTTATAATTCACTAACATTCGCTAACACCGTGTAGAGACACGTGAAAGTAACGGTAGATTACATCTCAAGTATGTAGATAACAATAAGAGTAGATTATACCTGATACTGTAGTATGCAGATAGCTCCTTATCCAGCCCTGTTTCACGCGCATCTCTCTTTATTTCCATTTTTTGTATGTGTTGTTAATCAAGATGCTTTCACTGTGTACTTCAACTCCCACGCGGTGTGTCCGCCCGCTTGCTTCAGGTTTTTCACAGGCAAGATTCATGGTAAATAATATAACATCCAGCTTCTCACATGTAAAGTTCTATTTAAACATATTCAGGCTTCTTTCCAAAAAAATTCATAGTAAACAGCTTCAAACTCTTTATAAACACGGTTCACTGTAAACAGATTAAGGTTTCTTACAAACATAAATTCATTGTAAACTGCTTCAGGCTACGTACAGGCAAGGTTTACTGTAAACAGATTCAGGCTCCTCTAAAAGAGATTCGTGGTAAACAGCCTTAGGTTCTTCAAATGCAAAATTTGTTGTAAGCAGTTTCTGGCCCTTCACAAATAAGGCTAATGCCAAACAGCTTCAGGTTCTTCACAAACAAGACTGACTGTGAACTCGTCATCTGAAGATGGCCAGTGGCTTCCAGTTTCAAGACTGTTGTCCATGGACGGCGCCTGTCATGTGAGGGAGGCAGGGAGAGACGTGTCCCTGGGAGACTTGCTAATCCATAATTAGTCACACGTGTGCGACATTTAAAGAAATTACAGTCGATTCCTGTTGGTCAAATAAAATTTGAGAAAATTTAGGGTGTTTGGTGTGGACTGTTAAAGTCAGTCATTTTTTTATTTGTATAGTTTCTGTTGTTTTTGTTTTGAATGGATGTTTATTGACTTCTTTTTTATTTGGGTGGGATGGGTGAGAGTTTGTATTGTATTGTTGTATTTTTTTAAATTTATGATAGATTTTTCTTAGTACGCTTTTACAGACCGTAAAAGTTACACATAAATTACATCATAAACGACATCTGTACTTAAATGTCTAAATTACATTGGCGCTTTCGAAATCTGCAGAAAAATTTATAAATATAAGACTTATCGAAAGTCGTTTTTAAGTGAAACATATGTGCTTGTGTACTTTCGAATAGCAAAACTGGGGAACTGTGAGCATGTGTCGATAACCCATTAATTTATTCTTGTTCTGAAGTAGTGAAAAAAGTATTCAGATGGACTAAACTTCTCCATCGTGGCTAGTCCACATACATGGTGAGGAGCGGCACAAAAGAGTTCTGAAGGTGAAACTGTAGACGGAAAATGCTGATTTTTTCATCCAGTCTAGTTGTTCATCTTCTCCACCTGGTCTTGTGTGTGGGGGGATGTCATGGGTGTGTGTGTGTCTGTGTGTGTCTCAGTGTGTGTGTGTGGGGAGGGGTGAGAGGATGTCATGCGTGTGTGTGTGTGTGTGTGTGTGTGTGTGTGTGTGTGTGTGTGTTCCGGGGCGTACTGCATTATTCATGTCCGCACTTCCATCTGCTTGCTTGGTATTGCTCCGCCGTCCCACACTTGATGTCACAGCGCAGTCGTCAAATTGCTCGCTTAATTAGATCCGAACTCACTTCGAGCTACGAACCTCCGCTGTGAGACATCAAATAACTGTCGCCCATCGTTGCCAGCGTCACAAGGCCGCCATTGATTAACACCTATCACGCTGACAGCCGGAGACCGTTAACACTTAATATGTGTGTGTATATATATATATAATGGAGACGCCGAGCGTCAGGTAAACAGCCGTTGCCTATGTCTTACAGCAAGCTGGGGGAGGCTTAAGGTTAACTGTGACTATCTTATAGCAACCTGGGGACAGCTTAAAGTTGACTGTGCAGTCTTACGGCAACCCGGAGGAGCCTTAAGGTTAATGTCGTAAAGGAACCTGTGGGGAAGGCTTGAGGGTTACTGTGAATGTTTTATACCAATAGTCGATCATGAGTCGTTATAATTTGTGAAACCTCTTAAAGCAGAGCTCTCACGCTTTGCAGGATGTTGTGATGTTGATGTAGACTATGCACAGACATCGAATTCCAATGAGGATATGTGTCTCGCGAGGTGAAAGAAACGTGGACTTCATAAGACTTGATAAGACGATGATGGGTTTGATAAGATGATGGAGGACTTGATAAGATTTGATAAGACGATGGAGAATAGCAACGGAAATGAATTCCTCCATATTTCCCTGCATCCAGCTCCATTGCACGTCACACCACAAGGACTCTGGAGTGTTGATGGGACGGAAGTATACTTCTGAGAGTTTTATCCGTGAGCAGCTGTGTGAATAGCCTTGTTTTCCACATTATTCAGCAGTAAGAAGTGAGTTGTGCTCTGCACCTCTAATCCAGACCATCTCGGAGGCTGTTATACGGAATGTGGCCACGCAGTCTAATTGTCCACCTCACGTGTGTTTTAAAGTAAACTGTGAGTCGGCCTACACTTTGTGGCACCTGGAGGCAAAGCCTGGGATTCCTTTTTTGCTTGGGGCAATCCGGTGGCGCAACGGTTAGCGCCTGTCACCAATACAGTAAAGGTTGGCTGTCCTGGGTTCAGTTCTCGTCTCGGGCACACTGTTCATTCTCTGCATGTGGCATCTGTTTACAGGGCTGCCTTGCCGTGATTTAGCCTTAGTTGCTGCCTTGGCGTAAAACACCAATTAAAAAAAAATCCTTTTCTGCTTATATGCATCATGTACTGTTGTTATCCCCAACATGTCTGCAGTAGCCACTGATCATCGTGAAGATGGAAGTTAGTGAAGAAAGAGTTATGGCCGCTGCACGTTTTCTCATGAACGTTGTCAATTTTTTTCAGGCTTTCGGTTTACGCGCAAAAGGTCAAGAAACAGTCACTTGTAAAGAACACATTTAGAGGTCCAGGCAAGCTTGATCTTATTTTCTCCTTATTGGGGGATCTCTCTAGTAGCAGCAATCAACGAAAAATGTGCCAGACTCGCGAGTCCAGTTCTGATGTGTGATGTAGAGCTTGGCCCCATCCAACGCTGTCACCAGTTTCCTTAACCGCTTCTGAGGCTGTGAAGGTTTACAAGAGTGCAAAACCACTGGGTTGAGCTGAGTACAGAGATAATCTTGCCCTAATTCTGAATAAACATTTTCACACCCACATCCGTTACCTAGATTCAAACTTGCAACCATGCACAGAATAAAGTGGGGGGTGGGTATTCACCCGGATTTTGTGAAATAGAAAGTTGTACTGATCCAGTCATCTGGAAAAATGTGCTGCACACTTGTAGACCTGAAGACGAATGAAATATTCAACTAAGTGCAAAGGAAAATAGTGTTATGAAGGCGTTATTGCGGTTAATGTTGTTGCTCATGAACAGTTTTGTCTAGCCCCTCTGTCTCCTCTTCAACTCTCAGCAGCATCGTAAAATGAAATGCGAGCGAGAAGAGTCCAGGCAAATCGCAAATCTCCGCAATCTTATCACGGAAACCACGCGCATTTATACTCGCACAGTTCCTTTCTCTCTAAGAATGATTCGGAACAAGGGAGTTTTTATGTGTTGATAGCATGCTCACCAGCGAGTGAGTAAATGAGTCAGTTCCCAACGTGGAAACAGCTAGCGAAATACTTCTGCTGCTTGTGTGTGTGTGTGTGTGTTTCTTTTTGGGTGTGTGTTTGCGTGTGTGTGTGTGTGTGTGTGTGTTTGCGAGTGTTTATGTTTGCGTGTGTGTGTGTGATTGCGTGTGTGTGTTTGTGTTTGCTGGGTGTATTTGCGTGTGTTTGTGTGTGTGTGTGTGTTTGCGTTTTTTTATGTTTGCGTGTGTGTGTTTGTGTTTGGTTGTGTGTTTGCGTGTGTGTTTGTGTGTGTGTTTGTGTGTGTGATTGCGTGTGTGTGTTTGTGTTTGGGTGTGTGTTTGTGTGTGTAATTGCGTGTGTGTGTGTTTGCGTGTGTATATGTTTGCGTGTGTGTGTTTGCGTGTTTGCGTATGTGTTTGTGTGTGTAATTGCGTGTTTGCGTTTGTGTTTGGGTGTGTGTTTGCGTGTGTGTGTTTGCGTGTGTATGTTTGTGTTTGGGTGTGTGTTTGCGTGTGTGTGTTGTGTGTGTGTGTTTGCGTGTGTTTATGTTTGCATGTGTGCGTGTGTTTGTGTGTGTGTGTGTGATTGCTTGTGTGTGTGCTTGCGTGTGTTCATGTTTGCATGTGGGTGTTTGGGTGTGTGCTTGCGTGTGTGTGTGTTTGTGTGTGTGTGCTTGCGTGTGTTTGTGTGTATGTTTGTGTTTGGGTGTGTGCGTGTGTTTGTGTGTGTGATTCCTTGTGTGTGTTTGTGTTTGCGTGTGTTCATGTTTGCATGTGTGTGTTTGTGTGTGTGATTGCGTGTGTGTTAGCGTGTGTGTGTGTGTGTGTGTGTTGCTATTAAGGTTGTGAACTGCGGTGACGACCGTTGCTGTGCACTACTCATCACTTCTCAGTACCCTCAGCGTAATGAGGCAATCAGTCATGCTAGGCAGCCAATGATACCGAGGCTATTTAACCCGAGATAGGTTTTGCTGGCGTAAAACAGCGCCACACTCTAAATGTAAATGTTCTGCGCCAAATATAATTTACAACAGTTTTTCGATGGCTTTGTGTAAAGTGTTGAGGTTCTGACGTCTTCTGTCTGCTGGAGCTGCCGGTGATTGTATGGGGCTCCAGGGAGGAGCACGTGGAGACTGCATGGCGCCCATCGCTTTCACGCTCAGCAAACTCGTTGCTCAGACTCCTCACCTGAGTGTAAATCACCTTGTCACGAATCGTGCTTAACCAGCAAAACACTTCTTCACAGATAACATTGTGTCCCACGAAACAAAGAGATCGCGTGGACTTTTGTTATCATGTCTTGCTACGGAAGGACTGTTATTAATGCTTGGCAGTTGTTACTGTTGTCAATTCCTAACTTTATCAGTCGAAATTACAATTCTGCGTTTTAAAATCCCACCCGAGTGCTGTTATCAATTTATTTTATTTGAATTGCTAGGCTACGTTTGCTGGTGTCAAGCAAAAGATGTCATCAGTTCTAGAAGAGTGAAGATAATGAACTTACCGTGTCTAGGGCACAACACGTGAAAGGCGGTCCCAAACCTTCTCCTTCCGTTGCCTTTGTCTCCTCTGATAGAGTAAGTACATGTTTCTATTAAACAACTGCTGGGTGTTTTCCAGTCACAAGTCCATGCACATGTATTCTGTTCCACAACCGTCAGCAAAATCCATAAGCCTATGGAGACGTGCTGTGCTCTAGACACGGTGAACCATTACCTACACTGCTGACGGCCACTAAGCTTAGTGTGGTGGTTACAGTACTCGACTGTGGAGCAGACATCGTCAAATTCTCTAGAAAGCCGAGAATCCATGTTAGAATTTGGATAACTGGCGTACGGACTAGCTCTTCTGGGCAGAACTTTCTTATAAGGGGGGGGGGGGAGGAATGTGATGTCATAGGCTGGTCTATGTTATTTTGTCAGAGGTTTGGGGTTAAGGTTTAGGGTAAGCTTAAGGTTAGGGTTTGGGGTAGGGTTAGGGTTAAGGTTAAGGTTAGGTTTAGGTTTAGTTTATTAGGTACAATTGGCCAACTGAGTGGAGCGAGCAGACGATATTGCCGTGAGGCATTTCTGTTATGGCCGCCATGTTTCTCCCCCCCCCCCAATAAGAAAGCTGTTCCCTCTTCTGTTTTCCGTCTTTATATTCCATCACTACGTCAGAAACTTCTTGTCTTTCTGTGCATGTTGACATTTATTTTAAGCGAACTGATCATGCGCACAATTGTGTCTCTTCTTTCTAATATTATGAACTTTATCTGTAAACTAGCCTCAGGAACTTTATACATAAACTAGCTTCATGAACGTCTCATAAACTTCACCTGTTGATAACGCAATTTTGCACTCGTGTGTGTGTGTGTGTGTGTGTGTGTGTGTGTGTGTGTGTGTGTGTGTGTGTGTGTGTGTGCACGTGTGTGCACGTGTGTGTGAATCAGACATTTGCTGTCAGAGCCGCACGTCACAGTCTGCAAGCGTACTGTTCATCTTCACATCCCTGTCTCCAGCCACTGTTTATAACACTTTCCCAATCCTTTTTTCTCGTTTTCTCCACAAAGAGACGCACGGCGTTGTGACTGAAACAGACTCACGCTCTTGAGTGCCCGTCTGGCTGCGCGTCACCGACTGCGCGTGACTTCAAAATCAGTCGTCTCGGCGCTTTCGTTAGGAAAATGCTTCGTGTGACCGGCCAGATAATGTCATCGTCACAGATCATCCTGCAGCAGATCGTCTGGAAACAAATGGACGACATTACGTCATCCGCCTGGAACTTGACCGTTTGAACGTCTCCGTTAGACCACCATCTTCTCTTTTCTTTTGCCCTTTGTCTCTCCTCTTTTTTCTCTCATTCTTTTTTTCTTTTTCTGATTCTCTCTCTTTTTTTCTTCATTTATTTATGTATCGTTTAAAAACTAGGAATGGCTGCGAAACACTGCTTTATGTCGTTACCCATAAGAAGAAAAATAATTTTTTTAATGGGAAAGTATAATATTCCTTTTAATCTTTATGGCAGAGAAAAAAAACAACAAAATCTTGAAACTGTCGAAACCAATTAGATTTATTAAAATCAAACTGGATGATGTGTAGTTTCGAGGGAACAAATAATGCCAGTATGTCATGGAACACG
Organism: Marisa cornuarietis; assembly: GCA_004794655.1. NCBI lineage: Eukaryota > Metazoa > Mollusca > Gastropoda > Architaenioglossa > Ampullariidae > Marisa > Marisa cornuarietis. Next base: position 881,830 of record SMMW01000577.1, on the reverse strand, counting down.
CCGAGGGCTGAACATTTCACCTTTGTCAGGAGATGGACAGAGAGAAGAGGGGAGAGAGACATAAAGAAAGGAAGGAAGGAAACAGCCACATGTTTAACACAGAGACAGACATACCGACAAACAGAAACAGATAAATAAATAGCCAAACACACATACAGAGACAAACACCCAGACAGAGATAGACACAGAAACAGACACACAGAGGTAGACACATAAAAAGGCACAGATAGGTATAGGCAAACACTCAGACATAGACACAGCCAGAGAAAGAGAAATACTCACACAGAGCCAAACACACAGACAAACGAAGACAGACGCGCAGAGAAACAGAAACAGACACACAAAACAGAGATAAACACTCATGGATAGAAAGACACACAGAAAGAGAGACGGACGAAAAGAGAAAGACATGCAGAAACAGACAGACATATACCAATGCGTGTACATAGAAACACATACAGAGACCTATCGATATACACAGACAAACGTTCAGACTTAGAGACAGACATACGGATAAACAGAAAAGTATTCATAAGCCATGAAGAGACCATAAAGTCTGTGCAGACAGAGTGTATGTGTCTTTAGAATGATTTTTGTCTCCCTTTAAGAGAGGTCCGTGTCTTTCAGGTCCCACCATGGCCTTTTAGACATCAGAAATCTATTACTTTTTTTTCTTTCGATTAGCGTTTGCGAGTGGTAAATAATAATAATAACAACAATAATAAGGTGATGGCTGTATCTGTAAATGAAAGCGCTCGTCATTAGAAGAACCTTAGTGAGAAAATAGCAAAAATTTGAAAGCAGAGTGGTCAATTCTTAGCCAGAGGCGAGGAGAATCGTGTGGATATCGCTGACCCACTTACCGGTCGACAGCGCGCTATCATCATTATCCACTTGTCTGCTCCTCTCTCCTCACTAACAGGTATGACGTCATGAGGGAGCTGCTGGTGCTGGCAGCCTTTCTGTAGAAATCCATCTGCCAACCCACCCACTCTCCTCCTTTATCTTCTCCAAGGGTTTTGAAGTTTCCCTCTGCACTTCCACACTGACACCCCACCCCACCCCACCCCACCCCCCACCTTCCCTATCATACAACAGCAGAGCCCCTGCCTGACAGAGACTGACCTTTAACCTAATAATTGTGACGTTTGGGGCCCACGTGCGCAGAATGGTCCAGCTGCTGCGGCGATGACAAGCGGACCGCTGGATTTTCTGAGGGATCTGGCGATTGCAAGTGCACGGATGATATCGTGATAGCCTTTTATTACAAGATAGCAAGTGTTCATCCTGGCTAGGAAGCACGTGATTTACCAGACTCCGCTAACTTGTATTTTAGCGGAGCCTTCCATGGTGCTGTATAGTGCAACCGTCCATCAACAAGCCCTTGACCACGCAATGTACTTGCTAGCAGCTCAAACAACTCAAAGCAGCGTCACGCAACCCCAGAAGTCAGGTAACCGTTAACTAACCGTCCAAGTAATTGCTAGCAACATATACATCCGTGCTCACCAGAAGAAGATCGTTGGCTTTTGTCAGTAAATCAACCCACGAGTCACGCCTTAATTAATAACTCTATCCATGCACACAGAATGTTATCGCGAAGGGTTTTCATTGAAATCAGGGTTCTGAAAAATATGATTTACTGTTTAAATCGTTTACTTAATCGCTTTGACATCAAACAACAACAAAAATCGTGGGGTTATCCAAGTAGTAAAGGAATCATTAATATAAGGAAAACAGCTTGCTTGATGTGTCAAAGGAGGAGCTGTTTCCCCCACCCCCACCCCGCAGCTTCAGATAATAAAGAGTGTCTGTAAAGACTGTCCCATCCTGAAAGCAGAAAACCAGTTTACGTGTATTTATAATTTCGCCTCTTAGTGGCTATTGCCGCAGTTCTTTTGTCTTTAATCGCAAAATAATATTTGCTTTCCCAGACGATGCAAACTGCCAGCCTCAATACAAGCCCTCAGGTCGGGAGTGTGGGGCATGATATGTAAACAAGTGAGGCTTGCAGTGTTGAGATTTCACTTCACTATCTACTGCACTGTGTCAGCCAGACGTTGAGGGAGCATCTGGTGCCATCACTTCTCTACAGGCCGAGACATGCACGAGGGTAGCTGCAGTGCTGCTGCATAATTATCGTCTGGAAGTCTCTGAACTATAACACGTACACAGCTCTGACGTCTTCAACAGCTCGCATGTATGACTACTGAGACTTGCCTCCAGATACCTTTACCCTTGAACTACTTGCCTCACTCACACCAACTTACACTTCTGCCAAAACAGGGTATCTTGTGTATAGCTGTTTGTCATACCTGCACATCTAACGGCTGTTTGTGCCAAAAAAGAGATATTGCATGAAAGTGCAGATGCAAAGTCCTGCCCGAAAGTTTGGTGCATAACAATCTTGAAAATACTTGTATAAATGCTCGCTTTATTTTAAAGAAGACTAGAGAAGAATTCATTGAATGAAGAAGACCAGTTGTAGTAGATTTTCTCCGTTTAGACTTTTGGTCAACTCTTACCGTACTACATATAATCAGTGGCGTAGGAACAGGGGGGGCAAGGGGGGCAGCCGCCCCCCCAAAAAAGATGCTGGGAAGGCAAGAATGTGAACGTTATTCATTGTCAGCATGGAGCTTGCCCCCCCCCCCCAAAGCCGAGCATCTTCCTACGCCACTGATATTAACACCACGTACAGCATAATACAGCACCATATGCATCAAATAGCACCATATACAACGTCATATAGCACCACACACATGTACAGCATAATACAGCACAACATACTTCATACAGCACCATGTACAGCATAATACAGCACCATATACAAACATCATACAGCACCATATACAACAACATACTGCACCACACACAACATCATGCAGCACCATGTAGAGCATAACACAGCACCTTATACAACATCATACAGCACCACATACAACATCATACACCATGTATCATACACCAGCATAATACAGCACCATTTGCATCAAATAACACATATACAACATCCTATAGCACAACATGCATCATACAACACTATGTTCAGCATAATACAGCATCACATAAAACATTATACAGCATTACACACAACATCATACAGCACCATGTACAGCATAATACAGCACCACATACAACATTATATAGCACCGTGTACAGCATCATACAGCACCACATACAACATCATACAGCACCACATACAACATCATACAGCACCATGTACAACATAATACAGCACCACATACAACATCATACAGCACCATGTACAGCATAATACAGCACCACATACAACATCATACAGCACCATGTACAACATAATACAGCACCACATACAACATCATACAGCACCATGTACAGCATAATACAGCACCACATACTTCATACGGAACCATGTACAACATAATACAGCACCACATACAACATTATATAGCACCGTGTACAGCATCATACAGCACCACATACAACATCATACAGCACCATGTACAACATTATACAGCACCACATACAACATCATATAGCACCATGTACAACATAATACAGCACCACATACAACATTATACAGCACCGTGTACAGCATCATACAGCACCACATACAACATCATACAGCACCATGTACAACATTATACAGCACCACATACAACATCATACAGCACCATGTACAACATAATACAGCACCACATACAACATTATACAGCACCGTGTACAGCATCATACAGCACCACATACAACATCATACAGCACCATGTACAACATAATACAGCACCACATACAACATTATACAGCACCGTGTACAGCATCATACAGCACCACATACAACATCATACAGCACCATGTACAACATAATACAGCACCACATACAACATTATACAGCACCGTGTACAGCATCATACAGCACCACATACAACATCATACAGCACCACGTACAACATTATACAGCACCACATACAACATCATACAGCACCATGTACAGCATCATACAGCACCACATACAACATCATACAGCACCACGTACAACATTATACAGCACCACATACAACATCATACAGCACCATGTACAGCATAATACAGCACCACATACAACATCATACAGCACCATGTACAACATCATACAGCACCACATACAACATCATACAGCACCATGTACAGCATCATACAGCACCACAGCACCGCCTTGAAGTTATAAAAATAAGAAAGATGTCACCAAGCCTCATTCCCATTTTCAATCTTCTCATTCTGCCAATCTTATTTTCTTTGTTTAATGCCAGAATTCGCTTTGTGGCATCTTAAATGCAAGGCGGTAGAAGTAATTCTAATTCTTTTCGCAATCCGAGACCCTTCACGTCGAAGCTTAGAGAGGTGAGGGGGGGAGGCTTTTCATTTGAAGAAAGCTTCCATCGATCTGTGGCTTTCTTAGGCACGTGATGCTGACGGTGCTGGACTGTATGTTTTCTGTAGCTGACGGCACCCGTCGATGGACTTGTCGGACACGTCGGCACCGCTCACGTCAGCACCCGCACCACAGCCTGCTGCAGCATCGAGCGGACTGCAGACAGCAATCAACAAGTCTTTAGATTATTTTTCTTTTTTTTTTAGCGGGGAAAATAAGGAACCTCTCTTTCACACCGGTATCTTCTGGTGTGTGGTGTACATGTCGGTATGTTTTTCTTTGTGGTGTAGGCACCTTTGGCATCTTTCGTGCATGGTGTGCGTATCAGTATCTTCTTCTCTGTGTTGTACACAACGGTATTTTTATGTGCATTGAAGACACCGGGATTTGCTTGTGTCCTGCAGACGCCAGTTTGTTTTTCTTCTTTTTGTGTGTGTGTGTGTGTGTGTGTGTGTGTGTGTGTGTGTGTGTGTGTGTGTGCTGTATATACTTGTGAAACACCTTAAGCATAATGTCTGTTACAAAGGCGAGCACACGCACACGATCAAATACGGTTCATCATGTTTGTGTTGAGGTTTCTAATCTTTAGATGTGTGTGTGTGTGTGTGTGTGTGCGTGCGTGTGCACGTGTGCGCGCGTGCGTGCTCGACTTTTCTATGTGTCGTTTTGATATCCTTTCTCAAGAACCGTAAAACTGAATATGTATTACAACTACAACTGAATCTCATCCCTAAACGCCTAGAAGTATAAATTGTAGGTATATACATATATAGACATGGGCATACAGCTCAAACTGCGACTTGTGCCTTTGGGTATTTTTATCCGACGAAGCCGGACATCGATGTTGAGATGACGGTTATTCTGGAAGCACGGGAGGGGGGGCGGAGGCGGATAATAAATGAACGGAAACAGTCTTGGTAGTCTGAGATAACACGAAAAAGTTGGAGTAAACATAATAGAAAGTGAGCTTCTCTATGCAGGATAACTGGGTTTTTTTTCCCACCGTAACGGTCTGTGGCTGTCAGAGAGACAGACCTAATAGAAGTCGCAGACTGTGATTGTCTCAGTCGGTGCATCAGGCCCGTGGCTATTCCAGGCCTGGCACCGTCTGCAATACATGTTTCGCTCTTTCTGAGCAGACCTCTGCACCAAGGCCGCTGATGGACGGCAAGGAGCCGGTGGTCACGTGACCCTGGCGAACAGGGCCCGTTTGCATGGCATGTCGCTGTAGCGGTAGCTGGATGGTTCACGCAACAGGCTGCGGTATCCGCACAGAATGTCACCACGACCGTGCTGTACGTGCAGCTTGGCCCCCACCAGGCGGTCGCCACTAACCGTCCCGCTGTTCAGCAAGACTGACAACGACAACGCCAGGAACAGACGCAACGAACAAAAAAATGGTGACGAAGACAATGATAGTGACGTTGTCGACGACGATGATGATGATGATGATGATGATGATGATGATGATGATGATGACGACGACGACGACTTCCAGGGCAGTGAAAAATCTGAAAGTGACAAAAACTATGGGATTAAGGTAGTATAACCGTAATCTGACATCTGTTATGGAGACACATTGTAAAGAGGTTTGTTTTTGTTGTCTGGTCCGTGCTTACATACACTGCATGTTTTAATATGTTTTATTGATGTTTCACTGTGTCTCAAATAAATGACAAATCTGTCAGCACAAAAAGAGAGATCTGTCCTGATGATTCTTCTAAAAAAAAGGAACATTTGGGGAAAGCCAGTTTCCCAAGGTCTTAAATGAGTTTTTTTTTCAGCAGCGTGCTGTTCTTTAGCGAAGCAGTTGTGCCTGCTAAAATCGGCTAAAAAAAATGTCCACTTTTCACAAGTTTGTGAAAGTCTTGCCAGTCATAATTTCCTTTCTACGTGTATGTGAGATTGTGATACACTTCTAGAAATAGCTACCGCCATGCCCAAATTTCATAAAATAAATATTAATGTCAATCTTCCTCGTCCTGGACAGATTAACTTGCATGGCCTCAAGACCCGAAACCGCTCCTCAAGACAAACAGCCACGTTTGCCATCACTGGTACATTATGACAATACAGCCGAGTCACAATTACCAACTTCCCGATGTGTGATGCAGTAACTGCTAGTGTTTGACACTTTGTGTAAGTTTGATTGACAAAGTCCTCTCAGTCTGGGAGTTGTTTGGCATCGTAGCTCATTTCATGATTACCGTGAAGATAAAAGCCAGCTTTGCCACCGATGTTAGGCTCAATGCCAAGATTACATCGTCAAGATGAGACGTTAATGTGACGTCCTCGGGGGCTTCGAGATTATCTGACACGTCACTGACGGGGAGAGTGACGTCCAAGTCAGAAATAGCTGCCACCACTGCTAGCGTGTAAAAGCTGATATTTTTACAGCTGTAATCATTATCTTTATTAGAAGCGACTAAAAGCGCTTAACTTGGCAAGATTTGTCAGAAGACCTCAAGGTAGTTTGCTTCCCTGGGGGTTTCTTTTCGTCTTTATGTTCGTCTTTATGTTCGTCTTTATAAAGGCTGGCTGGCGCAGTTGGTAATCATACTTCGGGTAACTGCCAGTCCTTGCATTCTTCTGAGTACACTAACACTTCACCTAAAATCTTTCTCTTCTCAACCATGCTTATTTTATCATATAGTTGACGTTCTCGTGTGTTTGTTTTCTTTCATGCTCATCGCATCCATCGCATCCACATAGGAAAATGTCCCATTATTATTACTAAAACATTATTATTGTATTTAAAAACCAGTAGCTTGTGTTGAAAAGAATGGAGAGAGAGAAACCTCAGTGACATGGCCAAAGACCATCGTTATCAGATGGAACAACAAAATAGCCAACAGAGAACATTTAAGGCCACTGCCCAGCAAAGCAAACGAGCCAAAACTATTACCACCAATCTTCTTTTTGTCTTCCACACAAGCCCCACTACTCCGGTCGTGCAGCACCTCCTACCCACCTGCACACACACACACACACACACACACACACACACACACACACACACACACACCATGACGACGACGACGACGATGACTGTATAAAAAGAAAACATTGTACTTCACTCTACAAGTTTTCAGATCATACCTAATAAAAACAACTAACCAATACCAATCTTCTTTTCCCAACGTCAAAAGTACAAAACACCAAAGCCATTAGCACTACAAAGCAATCTTCTTAGTTGATGTTGTCCATCACGCAATATTTTTACCATATTCAAATCTGAAATCTGCATAAGCGGGACAAAAACGGGGCAGAGGGAAAATACACGCACTTCATCCTCCAAACAATGGCTCTCGGGAGAGAGAGAGAGAGCTAGAAAGAGGGAAAGAATTCGGTCGAACTTCTGACCATTATACTCATCATTACAATAGGAACTTCGTGTAATACACCTCCATATACATATACGTACACACACACAGACCCATTTGTTATTGATTGTACAGGAGTGTGAAGACTACCCATGCTTTTATATCAGCTAGTGGACAGGTGTGTCTCACTGGCTTCCAGAACTCCACAGTCTATGACTATCCTAGCATACTGCTGATTGCCTTCTTATGCAATCTTATGCATAAGATCTTCTTATGCAAAAGAATGCTCGTCCTTCTTAACCCCGCCCCCATCCCTCTTGCTACTTTACCCATCTTTCTCGCAGAATCACTATATTTTTCTGTTCCTGTTACTTGATGCCTTTTAATGTTTTCTGTTTCGTCAGTACAGTAGTTTTCTTTCGTCCCCTTTGTTCTGTGTCTACTTAGTCCACGTCTCTTCCTCGTTTTAAGCGCTAAGAGCATGCTCTCTATGAGTGTGAATATGCGCTATAAAAATCTTCACTATTATTGGCTCCAGTAGTTCAGTCCGGAAATTCTTGAACAGAATTCTGGATATTTCTCAGTGATTGTAAAACTAATCTGATGATCTTACTACAAGAATTCTGCTATTTTTCAGTGATTTTAAAACTAACCCCACACACTGTACAGCGCATTGAGTCGACTCTGGAGTTGAAAATTGCGCTATATAAATCTGCTTTAATAATAATAATAATACAAAGCATACACCGAAAATTATAAAATATACACTTGCATATTATAAAGGACACGCTAATGAGACTTTATCGTACGATGTATAACAGTAGACACTAGCACATGAAGAATAAACACAATAAATAAAATGTGCACTTGTATATTATAAAGGATACACTAATAATACTTTATCGTTTGACTCTGCATAAAAATAGATATGGGGATAACATTTCCCCTGTCTTAATCTTAATGACCTTCGTCCTTAGTTCCTAGAACTTAGTCAGACAAACATTGACGAACCTTTGACTGAGTTTGGCAAAGTCTTTATATCATCATACTTCAAACTCTAAACCTTTGTCTATATTTGTCCTGTTGAGAAAGACTTTTAAGCTAAGAAGGCATTTACACAACAACCATGATTCCTGCATAGCAACGCCTCTTCCTTCACATCAGCAGCTGAAGAAGAAACTGAGTCTCAGTGTGTGTTGTAATATTTTGAGGCGTTTTGTTTTATCGTAATTAATGTTTATTGAAGCTGTTGACATGTTGTAACCAGACAGTTTATCAGATTTTTAATGGTTAGACGGGGTACGTGATGAAACGTCATCAGTGACCATTCCCGTCAGCTGGGTCGACTTGGGGAAGTATGCTGCGCTTATCGGGAATTGAACCAGCGCAATCTCGGTTCGGACGCCAGCGTTCTAACCACTCGGCCATCCGCTTCCCCAAAGCAGTGTGTGAGTTGTGCTTACTGCTTTATTAAACCATCAAGCTTACAGATATATGTTTATATGCCACAAGTGGAACAATATTTTCTGTTACTGTAACTCCAAATAATATAGTAGGAGTAAAGACACCCTTCCTTATCTCCTGTGTTCCTCTTGTGCGCGCACACACACGCACGCACGCTCGCTCTCACTCTCACTCTCTCACACACACACACACACGCGCGCGCGCGCGCGCGCACGACGACACAGCTTGCCTTCTTGTGATTGCGATTTTTAACGTGCTTGAACAAGCATGTATGCATGCAATAGCCAAGTGCACTGCACGTGAACCGTGACAGGCTGCTGTTGAGAAATCACTCAGGCACACATCGTGCCAGTTCGCTTGAAGTCGACAAGACAAAAACTTACTCCCAAAACCAACGTATGACTCTGGGCAAAAGCGCATAAACTTCAAAAAACTAATTGGCGGTCGGGTGGCTGGTGTAGGGGGGGGGGATAGAGAGAGAGAAGGGAGGAATGGGGGACAAGGAGGAAGACGTTCGATGTGAAATGAAAGCCAAGGCCGCGTCATTGGCGTGTTTGCGGCTGGCAAGATGACGTCAGCGGCCACTTGTGAGGCAATTTGAGGCCCTCGTGAAGATGGTCTGGCGCCAGCACCGCAGCTTGAGGCTTGTCCCCTGGACCGCGTGCAAATCAGGGATTAGCGGCTGAAACACGTCTTCCTCAACAATGCAAATGATTTAAGAAAGTGGCCCCCACATGTATCAACGGGCTTGAAGCCTGCACCAGTTTCTTTTTCTGCTGCTGCTGCTGCTGCTGCTGCTGCTGCTGCTGTAAATCATGTTTGAACACGTGTCTAAGCGTTGTCCATTCATGTGAGTGTCAGTGCGTTGTGCTGCCGTTAAGCGCCCGATGGCCCAGCACATCCGTCTTCGGCGTCAGTTTTCTTGTCCGAGTGTCTTTCTCGTAGAGAGACTTGCCGACCAAGGCTAACGACCATCCTCTGGCCGGGTGTTTTATGGAGTTTTCCTTCTCCAAGGGTTGTTTTACAGGGTGGAGTTGCTAACCCCACGCCCAACCCTCCTCCTTCATCCGGGCTTGGGACCGGCAGGTTACCCGGGGGGTTTCCAGGCGGAGTTAAACACGTGTCTAACTTGTTTCTTATCAGACAGCTTTATTCGGAAAACATCCGCTTTTCCAAACGGAAAGTTAAACACAGAAGTGGACACAATGGCAATCAACGATCTCGACATTTACAGGAGGGCTGTTGTGATCAGCAAGCAAGCACAGCTGACCTCCTTCAGCTCCTCCTCTTCGGTATATGATGACAAGTTTTTGTTTTGTTTTGTTTTGTTTATTTTGGTTTTTTTTCGAGCATTGTGCTCACATGGTCTCTTATCTCCCTTCTATGTCTCACGCGGTTTGTCATCGTCCATGTATGTTTTACATCCTCTCTTCGCTGTTTTATTCTTCTTTTCTTCCTGTTCTTTCTTCTCTCAATCCTCAGAAAGCTGTTGAGCTTTTAATAATCCGTGATCACCTTTCTTTTGAGAATTTTATGCCTGATATCTGAACTTGAATGAGAGAGAGAAAACTCAAGAGAGAATGAGTTGTGTGTGTGTGTGTGTGTGTGTGTGTGTGTGTGTGTGTGTGTGTGTGTGTGTGTGTGTGTGTGTGTGCTCATTTTTGGGTACAAATGCGTGACTCTCGTGACATGCCATGCTGTGAACCTGACGTGCTCGGCCTCTTAAACCCAAGCAAAAAAAAAAAAAAAACTTCTAAACCTCACTACCCAGTTTGTTAAAGGGAGTTCATTAACGGGCACAACTCCATGCCCGACTGTCCTCTGTTCAGTCTGCTCAGTTCCACTTTCCTATGTTTGATGGGATCGTACCCGACACCCGTATTGGATAACCTTAACATGGCGTCGTACGTGTTATACAGGTAACGCATTTATTCTCTCTTCGGATACCCCTAGTCAGAAAATGTTACAGCAGCGAAGATGTATTTCTATGGCGCAAAGCTAGATAAGCTTAAGTTGTCTTACAGATGTGGTCTCAGAAATTTCTACAGGACTAGCTCACACGTGACTCACGACCTTCCTGACAACTACAGTCATGTGATTAGGTCACACACACACACACACACACACACACACACACACACACACACACACACACACAGGCACTTAAATTGGAGATCACATTTTCTTCTGTCGCTCAGGCGGTCCGGAGGTGCAACGGTTAGCGTCTGTCACCAATACCGTGAAGGTTGGCTGTCCTGGATTCAGGTCTCGTCTCGGGCACTCACTGCATGTGGCATCTGTTTACAGGGCTGACTACCTTGCCGTGATGTAGCCTTAGTTGCTGACTCGGCGTAAAACACCAATTTCCTCGTCTTGTGCCTGCTCGTGTTAGTTCCTGTCTCTTAAAAACCTCCCATTTATGAAATGTTGATTAGTATGACGTTAGTATAAAGAGGTTGAAAGGTGACTTGCCCAACTCTCCAGGAAGGGCGCTGTAATTAAACTTTTTTTTTTTTCTGCGTCGAACATCTAAGCAAAAAGTTCGCGCGTTAGAATCTGACGTCACTGACTCACGGGGTCCCCCAGGGCACGATAATGACCCCTGCTGCTTGCAGCTCCTCTTCCTTTAAAAACATTTTTTGAGCCATTTTGTAACGTTGATGACGTTAACAGGCATGAAAAATAAGAGACTTCACCCGACTAATCTCATGCACTTCTCATATCGTGCACGTTAACTGCAGCAAGGGAACAACAACAACAACAACACGCTAACTGCAGCAAGGGAACAACAACAACAACAACACGCTAAATGCACCTAGAACCAGATTTGGTCTTACATTGCACTGTAGGTCAGCTGTTGGTCATTTATTTAAACATGGCTCAGTGTTGTGGAGTCACTGATGTAACATTATCGGTGATTACAAGATAAAGCAATAATTTCAGTTTGTAAAAGCAACAGACTTTGAGCTTTAAAAGCAAAGACAATGACCTTGATTTTTTTAAACTCGATATTAAGAGCCACTTTTCTAATGACTGGGCAGAGTTAGTGCAAGACATTACTTCATAAAATCTGGTTAAATATTCTCCCCTTTGGATCTCGAGATAAACACCTACAAACATCACCATCCCTAGAAAAGGGGTAAGTAACACAGACGTCATGACTGTACATACACGTTGTCAAGGCTTCAGCCAATGGCATTCTGGGACCATGTGTGCGTATCCGTGGACAATGGTGACGTCAGGAATATGAACTTGTACTCTACATAGTGACATTTATAGACCTGATATCTCGAGAACGGAGTGAAGTTATTCGCCTACGTGAGCGAAATAATAACTTGCACTGAGCACAATTCAGTGATTTAAAAAATTGTTTAGCTGAACTAAACTTTTAAATAGCAACAGAGTGCAAACGTGAATATCGAGAAAACAGTGGGCGTGCTTTCTTTGATGTTCACAAAGAAACCCAAAATCATCATTTGTGCTGGAAGGGGGGAAATGTTTATGATCGTGATACTGTGCTCAACCTTCTAACCTCAAACCTGTTTATCCACATCTGCAATGCTGCTGGCTGGAGCTGACCATGTCGATTTCCACACGTGACCGATTATAAAAAAATATCATACGATTTATTTCAAAAACACGTTGTGGAAAAACAATTTAATTTTGTTGTTATTGATTATTATGCTTCCCCCTTTCTCAAGTAACTATCGATCGAACATACCGGTGATTACGAAAATGTCCTTTGCCACCTTTTCTACTGCAGTTTTTAATATCGTTTCATATTTCTTTGGTTCATTTCTATGCCATGATAATGATGCTGCGTCCCCTAGCCTTCTCTCAAAATGACAGACAGAGCATGTTGCAACTTGATCCCGCTAACCTTCGTCCACCCAAGACGGCGGAAGTGACGTGCGCTGATAAGGTGGTGGGTGAGATTAGAACTGTTCGCTTCCTCGCGCGCCTGTCGCCAGTCTTTCTAGTAGAACTGCTTCCAGACATGGCGTTTCATCAAGATAATCGATACCAGCAGTTCTCCATATTCCATGCAAATAAAATCCTGTGTGCATTTTGTAGTTTTTTTTTTTAATCCCCTTTTCCTCCCATGCTTCACTCCATCTCTTTTCAACGCAAAGCTAATTTGATTAATTGCATTCCTTAGCGCTTCTAACAAGTAATAGACTCTAAGTCCCCTTAATGACCCAACTCCCAGACTTATTCGTTTTTTTTCCTCCGTTACTTCCATCTCTCTCTCTCTTTGAACTCTCTCTCTCCCTTCTCTTCTGTGATTTTGTTCACTGCCTCACGCGCCCTCCCCACCACCACAAATACCGCCACTAATTCTCATCTCCTTGCCTTCTCGCCCTTCTGTCAATGTTTGTGCGCAGTTTACGGCGGTTTCGTGATGCGCAATATTTTCCACCGTTACAGGAGAAACGTCATCGTCACCATAAATGGGAAGGGATGACGTCATTTGCTTTTATTCGTAGCCGGCGCCCGAGGGCAATGGCGTCACAGAGATGCGGGCAGCCGCGCGAATGGTTTCTGTGTGACATGACTGAAAAATGCCGGCGGTGTGCCTAACGGACTTTTAGGTTCAGCCACTTAAGCATGAGTAATGTGAGTGGAATCTTTGGAACAGTTCCGTGTCTGCAAGAATGCAAGGAGAGGAAAAAAAACAGCGTCAGTATTGCTCCGTCTTGAAAACACTAGATAAGAAGCATAAGACGTCTGCTTCCATGGTGTGTTCAAAATGTCAGCCAAAATGACTCCTCCGTATATGTAAGGAGATTAGTCCTTGTCTAGAAACACTTCTGCACACCAAGTCTTCCTGTGGTGATTCATAAGACCCCCATGAATCCCTGTCATGGCGGAAAAAGACGCGTTGGGGCACTGCAGCTGTGGTTTTAATTCCCTTGAGAAAAAAAATCAAAGCCATTACAAATATTTACCTAAAAGACATCTCTCTGTGTTTAAGCAGTGGTTTTTTTTCGATAAAGATGCTGAAATAATGTTAGAGTACATAATAAATCAGTTTAAAGGTGACAGCTCTTCTCGCCGCTGTTAATGATGTTTTCTTTCCCAAACAGGTCCATTAAAGTAGCTGACAAAATACAGTAAACATGCAGTTTTTTACTTTATCAGAGTGATCTTTCCTTATACGAGATCGTTCTGATAATGACAATACAAATGTCAACACAAGGACGATAAACATACAACCTGAGCTAAGCTAACGATCCTCTTCATTCTAATTCATTCCTGGTGTAGGAAAAGCATAAAATTATTGTTATTATTGTTATTATTATTTAATAACCTCAACGTAATCTCTTTTTGTTTTTTAAAAACGTCCCTCAGGAGAAATATTTTTCTTTTGTAGTCACAAATGTCTCTTGGTTTTTGTTTGTTTGTTTTGAAACAATCATTGCTGTAGTTGAATATTTTTAGATTAAATCTTCAGTTAACAATAATGATTATCTGGATTATAGGTATGACACCAAAGCCGATGAAAAAAATGTAGCTACATTACTTCGGCAGATGATGCAGCTTCAAGAAAGTTTTGGTTTATACATTTGAACTTGAGACGTTTGGTAAGCAAACAGCTTTCAAATGTATTAAAGATGTTTTACATTTTTGGTTCCTTATTGCACTTGCCTCGTTTATAAAAGTGCTCCTTTCTTTGTTCTTTTATTTGGCATTTTTTTATTTACTGTTTCTTTTTTAAAATCATTAATAATCGCATTTTTCCAATCGGCAAGAAACTGCGTCTTGCGTCTTTCTTCTTTACTGCCTTCCATTCTGAGGCGACAATCTCTATCGAGCTTCCGAATCTTTTTATCCAGGTCCCCGGCCTAGTCAGAACATAGCAATGTGAGTAGATTTTCTGTGCACTTTTGTCAATTCCTTTTTCATCCCAAGCATTTGGCCTGGCTCATGCTGCTCAAGCATGGTCGTGCCCGCTGATCCAGTGGGCGAATTCGGGCAAAGCGTTGCACAGACGCACCGCGAGTACATTCTGTGGAGTGCGCTCCGTGTGTGTGGTCATCCCAGCAGATCAAAAGGACGTCGTCATAGCTAAAAGGAAGGGCTTATACGGGAACAAACTAGCCTCGAAGGAAATGACGTCAGACCGAGAGAGCGACCCTCCGAGAGCCACACTAAAAAAACAGCCTGTTGCTTTTCGTTCCGCAAACAAGAAAGGCTGCGTGGCGAGAAATGTTTCGGCCAGGGAGCCCGCGAAGAAAGCTTGGATCCTCGGGCCATGCAGGAAACCGCAGCGCGCATGTACAAGAAAGGCGGGTGTGATGTCACTGCGGCAACGGTGTGGTTGAGAGCTTACGAGGTGTGATGTTACTGAGGCAACAGCCACGGTTTGAGAACTCACGGGGGTGACGTCACTGCGGCAACAGCCACGGTTTGAGACCTCACGGGGGTGACGTCACTGTGGCAACACCCACGGTTTGAGAACTCACGGGGGGTGACGTCACTGTGGCAACAGCCTCGGTTTGAGCACTCACGAGGTGTGATGTCACTGCGGCATTAGCCAGGCTTTGAGAGCCGGCAAGGGGTCGCTTTTACATGGGTTCTGGCGCTTGTCTACGGAAGCAGTTTCGGGACGAGGGACCTCGGCGTCGCTCTGATCCGGAACTCCTGGAACTCTCTGGCGGAGCTTCTGGTGAGGCTTTGAAGGCTTTGGCGGTTTGTTTTCGCCAGATATCGCGTAGTTCGCCTCAATGCGAGACTTGGTGATCGTTACAGTGATGAAAGATTGCGGCAACCGTTTTTTTTTTTTTTTTCATCCGCAAAGGACGCGCTCTAACGCTTGTGGGAGAAAAAGTGTAAACACGAGTAGGTGAAAGCCGCAGCCTGCTGCTGGGGAAATCCTTGAAATATGTTCCCTCCAGTCACCGATAAATCGCCGAGCAGACATTTTCGCTTAGGGGTAGCCACCGTAAGAGGTTCACGCTTGACGAGATATCACCTTGCCTGTTTATCATTCTAAACTAAGCGGTTTTAGAAGGGCAAAAAAAAACCCCTACTTTTCTCTCTATTTTCAGGTATTGTGGACATGTAAACATGTAATATGGAATCTTTGGTTTTAGTCGGGAACGTTCGTGCAGCGGGAAAAGATTACCTTTTGTAGACATATGTCAGCATTACAAAGGATTGAAAATAGGTAGACTGTGTCATGTCAAGACTATGAGAGACAGGAATGTGTAGACGACATGTCAAGACTATAAGAGGCAGGAATGTGTAGACATGTCAAGACTACAAGAGACAGGAATGTGTAGACGACATGTCAAGACTATAAGAGACAGGAATGTGTAGACGACATGTCAAGACTACAAGAGACAGGAATGTGTAGACGACATGTCAAGACTATAAGAGACAGGAATGTGTAGACGATATGTCAAGACTATAAGAGACAGCAGTGAGTAGAAATGTCAGTATTACAAAACTATGTAGAACTGTAATAACAAATATTTGTGACAAGAAACAGTACCAATACCGAGGAATTGATAACAACGCTGGCTGGAATTTCGTTCTCGTCTGGAAAAAAATGCGCATACTAAATTTTTACTATTAAACGACGTTAATGAACGTTTGTGGCTTTTCTTTTATAAAAGCATATACCATATTAAATATAATCACCTTTAT